>OZ022507.1:7513558-8113558 GCA_963989385.1 Ctena decussata | reverse complement strand
AAATCTTACGTGCAACACAACTTCTCATTATGTTTCATCTTTCTGTGGAGTTTCATTAAATTTACTTCAGTAGTTTATAAGTAATCGCTGAGAGCCAACTTTGAGACACATTTTGACTTTTGACCCAACCATGGCCTTGACCTTGGGTGTAGGGACCTAAGTCTTGTGCATGACACACCTTCTCATTATGCTTTATCTTTCTGTGAAGTTTCATCAAATTTGCTTCAGTAGTTTTAAAATTATCACTGAGACACGATTTTGAGACACAATTTGACCTTTGACCCAATTGTGGCCTTGACCTTGGACATAGGGACCTAAGTCTTGTGTGTGACACACCTTCTCATTATGCTTTATCTGTCTGTGAAGTTTCATCAAATTTGCTTCAGTAGTTTTAAAATTATCGCTGAGACACGATTTTGAGACACAATTTGACCTTTGACCCAATTGTGGCCTTGACCTTGGGCGTAGGGACCTAAGTCTTGTGCGAGACACACCTTCTCATTATGCTCTATCTTTCTGTGAAGTTGTGAAGTTTCATTAAATTTGCTTCAGTAGTTTTTAAGTTATCGCTGAGACACGATTTGTAACGGACGGACGGACTGACGGACGGACGGACAGTCCGATTTTAATATGCCACCCGAAGTTCCTTCGGGGGCATAAAAATGGTGCATTTGGAGTTACTAAAGAAAACAATTAGGATATGCATATGTCCATGGCCATAGATAGGGCTAATTTGATGACAGGCACAATCACGTAGAATTACGGGGCTCACTCCCTGAGTTATTGTCAGTCATGCAGATTAGAATCTAATTTGACAAAATTTAATTGTGCACATGCCTATTGCCATATAGGCAGCTACAGCATTGATGTCCCCACTGACATATACTTCTGATAACATTTTGGTTCTTTTTGGGGCTTTGACAAGCTAATGATTTTATAACACTTCTAGTACTAGTTTAGTTTCAGGGACACAAAGGTCCCTTAAGCGAGTCCATTGTGACCTCTGTCAAAACTGTTCATTAAATAAAAGAACAGAAGTGACTGAATCAAAACTGCATGGAAATGAGCGTTTTTGCATGTTAAGGCAATGGCTTGTAGATTTAAAAAGAATCATGGTATTTAATAAATTACTCGGCTATAAAACAGCATTTTTTTCATCTCTAGAATGACCCCAAATATCTAAATCAGTCTTACGAAATTCTACTTTAAAATGGAGTTGTCCCTTCTAAAATAATCCCAAAAATCTAGATACATCTTTTAAGACAGATCTAGAGTTTTGGGATTATTTTGGCTTGAAAAAGTCTTGTCTTATAACCAAAGAAATACCGTGCCTATCTGAGGCATTACCATCAGATTTCTTTGTAGTAAGAAAGAGCTGGTAAATAAACTTTCAGAAGTTGGTTCAGACAAAAAGAACTCCCAAACTGTTATAACCTTTGATTGTATAAACAAGTTGGAAATCCAAGGATAGGATCAGAAGCTGAATGTAAATATTAAGAGAACAGATATAATGATTCTGTAGAAAAAGATATTATCACAATTTAGGAGAAAAAGATGAGATAATAAACATCATGGGAAAGTGTTAATGGGAAAAATAAAGTTCCCTCAAATTAATACAGCAATATAGTCCTTTATAACACTATGACTGGGGTACTGTACTCCATCAAAGGGTATATATAGCATTAATTTGTAAATTGTGGCCAGCATACTGTCTAAGACATAATAAGATTACTTCTCCATGTGACTATATATGAACAACTCTTGTTTTATGACTAGAGGTATAACTGCAACTGCAGTCATAATGAAAGCTCCATGCTTCTGGTGCTGAGAAGACTTATCTAGTCTGGACATGATAGGTCAAAGAGCAGGACTATGGCATTATATCAACAACAGCATTATAAAGAGTATTGTTATAAAGAGGATCTACTGTAAATCTAAGAAATCTATTTAGGATGAATATGGTATTCAGAATGAAAACTTCATTTAACCCTTGAAGCGCCAAAAATTAAAATTGTTGAATTGGCAAACAGTGTAGATCCAGATGAGGTGGCTCATAATGAGCCACCTCATCTGAATCTACACTGTTTGCTCTCTAGTGTTTGAATTCTCAATATGATATCGCTTGAAAAAGACATTTTTTTTTAAATTCTGCAGACGTAAATTTTGTCATTCTGCTTTTTGGCGCATTAAGGGTTAAATACACCATACCAGTCATAACATGGAGATAAAATTCAGAATATGCAAATGTGAAGTTACATTTAAATAAGTAATCCTTGTATCATATCAACTATTCAATCATCTCTAACATTATGCTTAGGCACAGAATGCAAATTAATGCCTGTTTGATATGCTGTCTAAAGTCTCATATTTAAAGTATTCAGTGATGTCATTGTATTTCAGTTTGATTGACCAGAAGAAATCAAGAGAGCTGATGATAATCCAGCAAATTTAATATGAAAACTGCCATCACTGATGGATTTCAACTCCCTACAACACAGAAGCTAGCCCCGCTAAAAGTGATCGACTGGCTTAAAATCTATTCCTATCGTTATATATATTATCAAATAACAACAAATTTATCAGATCCTTGGATGAAGGGACTTTCCAGAGTTTGTACCATATAGTAAGTAGGCCCTTGCCCTACTAGTAACCAAATTTGTACGATGCCACAGCACTTAAAGTAACCCAGCACCATCACCCAACCACAACCATCCCTCTCATTTCCGAGAAAAACACAAAAATTTAAAATGGAGACATGATACATTCCCACTTCATGATCTATATAATATTACTCCAGGACACCACCCAGAAAAACCCTGGTCTTCATGACCTACTTTTGTGCTACACTTAAACAGTTCTGCCATATAGTACTTTTAGTACTTTGATTTGACACAGGATGATGGGTAAAATGTTTGATGAAACTGCAAACAGTGTATAGAGCCTGATCAGGCTGAAATGGATTATTGTGTTAACAGTGAGAAAATTGTATTGTATAATGACAAGATTCCTGTTTCCTGGATCAGGAAATATTCACAGTCACAGAACTAATTTCAGGGTGGAATTCTGCTGGGGAATTCTGGGAAGATATGTTATGCATCTACGGTAACATAAACATGTCATCGCCTGTTTATACAAGGAATTGATGCCATTGAGTAAATACCTATCTCCACATCTAATCTGCCAGATAATGAATTTAGGAACAAGATCCTACTGATAATAACATAATAACTGTTCCTATTACCATATTTACCCTTAAACTTAGAACAGAAATGTCTGAGCACTGAGCAAACAGTGTAGACCCTGATCAGGCTGCTCCTATAGGAGCAGTCTGATCAGGGTCTGCGTTATTTGCAAATCCATCAGCACTTTTTGAAAATCTCGACAAATCATTTTTTCCTTTTCTTTTTTAATAATTCTGGTAACTGGTTAAGGTGTTCCAAAAATTCGGAAACTAGGGCTACGTATAACTGTTCCTTCATTAACTCATTGAGGATGAAACAGGGAACAATCATTATATAGAAGATGTAATTTTGCTTTCATTATGATATCTAATATTTTTCAGAATTTCAGAGGTTAAAATATTTTACAGGGTCATGCAAACAGTAATTCTGTCATTAGGGGTGGATTTCTTGAATGAAGTAGTTTATCATATGATGCCGCTGTTATTCAGTGGATAACGTCAGGTCATAAAAATCCGTATGACCACACGTGTAATAACTCTTTGGCGGGTACACGAAACGTCATTGACAACGTCCAAGTCAACAATCCGTTTTCATGTTGAAATAATGTTCAGTTTTAAGGCTTTAAAGTTATATTGTCTGCAACTTTTACTCATTTTGACAACTTTTATACAATTATTTTTACCTACTGTAAAAGCTGAGTAAAAGTAAGTTTTTATCATAAATCTATTCATTCCCCCTGAAAATGCATGAAAGCTATGATAATCTTTGGGTATACAGGAGCCTTTAGCTTTCAAATAATTTAGTTTGGACCGAATGAAATTCTAGACAGCTAATAGTTTACCTAAATTACTGTTGTTTTTGTACCAGTAATCGCCTAGGTTTGTTGTTTTTATGATTGTTTCCTGGCCATCTGGGCTCAATTATTGTATTTTTGAAAATTATAAACAATTAATCCCAAAATAAATTTTTAAAAGTTCCAGCCCATTTCACTTTAAAGTCCCATTTTAAAGGGTCATATGATAAACAGAATCTTACACTCCTGGACATTTCATATGAAATTTATGAAACTCGGGGAAGGCTCGTTTCGTAAATTTCATATGAAATGATCATGAGTGTAAGATCCTCTATATACAACATGTACAAAGCAAACGTATAATGATGCTTTGAAAAACTGAACTTGGAAAATGCTAACATCTGGGTCTAAAATATAAGGGTCATACAACAAAAAAGCAACAAAGTGGCATGTGCACCGAGCAAAGACTCAAATCCTAAGTCACACCAGAGTCCAGTGCCAGAGTCTTCGCTTGCGCTTACAGGATAGCTAAGGGTCTAAGCTTCCTCCATTCTGACAGCGAATACTCTGATCTAAGACTGGGCACATGCCCAGGTTGATCTGAGAGTTTGCTGGGTGCATATGCCACTTTGTTGTTTTCTCCTGCCCCAGCTCACCTTATTTATGCTCAGACACTTCTGTTCATTGAAATTCCACCAACAACTCCCTGCAGGGGAAGTCTCCCACACCATTAACTAGCACTGGAAATGCCTCTATTTCGAGAACTTCCCTAATTAACCTAAATATTTAGACACCTTTGCCAATAACTGAATTTAGCCAAAAATCAGATTCAGCTAATTTTTCTTTCTGGCAACAAGTCAAATAGCCAACAGAATGGCAAACAGTGCCAAGAGCAATCTGATCTGGGCCTACTACTTTTGCCCAGGGGCTTCTGTCTAAATATTTGTGATTGTTGTGGTACATTCCTAGCCTCCCTCAATACATTATCTTGTTTATCAGGGCTTCTGTTTCTGCTAATGCACCACAAAAAATATTGTAATTTTTATCAATGAATGCATAAAAACTGCTGGCAGACAAAACCAGGAAACTCAGAATGCTTTCAGTATCAGCCATGATAAAACTGATGTAAAACAGCTACTAGAACTTATAACCACTGCTTCAGGACCATGTGGGTGGTTGTGCCATGTGGAAGCCAAAGCTTCAGGACTACAGAGTGGTTGTGCCAAGGTTCAAGACTATGGGGGTTGTACCACAGCTTCAGGACTACAATGTGGGAAGTTGTTGCCAGAGCTTCAGAACTATGCAGGAGTTTGTGTCATAGCTTCAGGACTATATAGGAGGTTGTGTTGCAGCTTCAGAACGAAATGGGAGGTTGTGCCACAGCTTCAGAACTATATGGGAAGCTGTGCCACAGCTTCAGAACTATATGGGAGGTTGTGCCACAGTTTCAGAACTCAGGACTACGAGAGTTGGGCCACAGGTTCAGGACTACAATGTAGGAAGTTGTTGCCAGAGCTTCAGAACTATGCAGGAGTTTGTGTCATAGCTTCAGGACTATATATGCCTCAGAATGTGCCACAGCTTCAGGACTATATAGGAGGTTGTGCCACAGCTTCAGGACTATATGAGATA
Source organism: Ctena decussata (assembly GCA_963989385.1). NCBI lineage: Eukaryota > Metazoa > Mollusca > Bivalvia > Lucinida > Lucinidae > Ctena > Ctena decussata. Next base: position 8,107,951 of record OZ022507.1, on the reverse strand, counting down.
TTGTATCACAGCTTCAGGACTATGTGGGTCTTCTGGTTGTGCCACAGCATCAGGACTATGTGGGAGGTTGTACCACAGCTTCAAGACTATGTGAGATATTGTATCACAGCTTCAGGACTACATGGGAGGTTGTACCACAGCTTCAGGACTATGTGGGAGGTAATACAACAGCTTCATGCAAGACTATGTGGGAGGTTGAGCCACAGCTTCAGGATTATGTAGGAGGTTGTACCACAACTTCAGGACTATGTGGGAGGTTGTACCACAGCTTCAGGACTATGTTGGATGTTGTACCACAGCTTCAGGACTATGTGGGAGGTAGTTCCACAGCTTCAGGACTATGTAGGAGGTTGTACCACAGCTTCAGGACTGTGTAGGAGGTTGTACCACAGCTTCAGGACTATGTGGGAGGTTGTACCACAGCTTCAGGACTATGTAGGAGGTTGTACCACAGCTTCAGGACTATGTAGGAGGTTGTACCACAGCTTCAGGACTATGTAGGAGGTTGTACCACAGCTTCAGGACTATGTGGGAGGTAGTACCACAGCTTCAGGACTATGTAGGAGGTTGTACCACAGCTTCAGGACTATGTAGGAGGTTTTACCACAGCTTCAGGACTATGTGGGCGGTTGTACCACAGCTTCAGGACTATGTAGGAGGTTGTACCACAGCTTCAGGGCTATGTAGGAGGTTGTACCATAGCTTCAGGACTATGATGGAGGTTGTACCACAGCTTCAGGACTATGTGGGAGGTTGTACCACAGCTTCAGGACTATGTTGGATGTTGTACCACAGCTTCAGGACTATGCAAGAGGTTGTACCACAGCTTCAAGACTATGTGGGAGGTTGTACCACAGCTTCAGGACTATGTAGGAGGTTGTACCACAGCTTCAGGACTATGTAGGAGGTTGTACCACAGCTTCAGGACTATGTGGGAGGTTGTACCAGGGCTTCAGGACTATGTAGGAGGTTGTACCGCAGCTTCAGGACTACGTGGGAGGTTGTACCACAGCTTCAGGACTATGTGGAAGGTTGTACAAGAGTTCTAGGTCTATGCAGGGTTTTGTGACACAGTTTCAGGACTATGTGGGATGTTGTACAACTATGTTGGAAGTTGTACCATAGCTACAGAGCTTATAATTTCAGAACTATACACAGCTTCAGGACTTAGTCACAGATTTAAGTGCACAGGTTCAGGACAATTTAGGACATTGTACCACAGCTACAAGACAATAACAAATGTTGAGTGGCCCACCCCTTCAGGACTATGACTGAGTTTATATAGCACAGCTTCAGAACGGTGCAGGATATCGATAGTTCCACACCTTCAGGACTCTGCAAGAGGAAGACAACAGTTAAGTGCTGGCTTGCTGTCAGCTAGCATGCTTGGAAACACCCAATCAGTGTGCTTTATTTTGAGTTTGAGATTATACTCAAGTTTTATAACCTCGGACCCAGGTTTACATTGTACACAGCCTTTAATTATCTCCCACCCATTGTTCAGAAATGACTAAAATACTGCTGAAAGGATGTAAAATCTCAAATCATCAATCTATCCATCTACAAATCTTACCTGGAGCTCTGATTTTATCCCTTTAGCGATTTTGATCTCACAATAAGCAGAATATTCCTTAGATTCAATCGTACAGGTGAATCCTGAACCGGCTGGCAAAATGGTTAAATAAATATTTATACTTTCTTTCTCTGAACACCTGTATCTAGTAAAAGCTTTGATCCAGATTTACCTGAACATCTACATAAACAATCCCAATGTTTTTGCTGCCAGGAGGATCGAATCTCCAAACCTGTAATTATGCTGCATTAACCCAAAATATTTAGACATTTTGTACTTTTATAACTACCAATACTGTATCTGTTATTATCCTCAAACCTAAAAAGATTTATTTCGCTATGGTATCCAACAATCACAGTTGTCCAACTCTGTTACAACGTAAAAGGAAATTCAACGACTTTTGTTACAGGAATTATCAGACAAATACTTTAGCAGACGCTTCCACTCTTTTTTGTTTTATGGGTATGTATTTTATTGAGGCTTTTTGTATACTTTCTGTACACCTATGATTTCCAAGACAGAAAAAATAGGTAGTGGAATATTTTCATTCACTTTTTACCCCTTTGACTTGCTATTTGAAAATTATCTGCTATGTTACAGAAATTAACCGACTCCATGTTCTATGTTACAGAAATTATCTGTTATGTTACAGCTATTCAACGAGACAGAATGTATTATTTCAGAGTGTTTACAGTCTATTTGCAAGTGTATTTTTTTTTCCCTTCGACTACAAATGGCTGGACATTCAACATTGATTGATTCATGGTCAGGAGACAGACTTTCTATTGATTGTTGTCCTAGTAATAGTCTGTTGCTTTTATAACCACATATGAATCAAATAAAGTTTGCATGGGACAAGGACTCAGACCAAAACTACTGAATTTCACGAGGAAACTACATCGCATGGACATTTCCTACTTGACTGAAACAAACAGAAGTGCAGCCATATGGTCAATATTGAACTTTCCATTTGCAGTCATATGCAAAAAATAATGTCAGCCATTTTTCAGTTCTGTTGTGTCTTCTTAGAACATCAGTTACATGTTATTTTTAATTCAGCTACAATACTGTATTTTTTTCCTTTCAATGGCAAAACAAATGCAGGTCTCTCATTTATATACATTTTTATTGAATATTGGAGTTCTGCATCTGGGTCACCTGACTTAAATCGATAATAGTGGCATCTCAGTGTGACAAAATCAGATTTTTTTCATTATTCCATTTTGAAAATACGTTCTCCTTTATAAGCAAGAAACCCATGCATGACAAAATAGTCCTTAAGTGAGCTTAAAGATTTTACCCATTTCTTTTATAAAGGAACAAGTTTTCAGTATTTAAATAACCATTCTAAAATAAACCAACAGGCAAAAGAAATGCGACACTTGCATCAGTTTATATCATTCCCTCATTCAAACTATAAGTAGATTAAGATAACAAGAGCTAAAATCTGATTGAGGTCATTTTTCTGTTATTAGACCATAATAATACATTGTAAAAGTCGGTCAATAACTGTAACCTACTCTTGAAAGTCTGTTAATAACTGTAACACGGTCTGCTAATTTCTGTAACACATAATTTAAATAACTCATGTTTGATTGTAATCTGATTATTTCTATGGGTGTTTTTTAAATATATACTGATGTCACATTTATAGACTAGCATGCAATATATAATTGTAAAACAAAAATTATGTTTATTATCCATTTACTGTAAAACTAACACCATCGGGAGTTTATTACATTGTTTTTTAAAACTACCTCTTAATTTATATTATTTAAATCATAAACATACTCTGTTAAGTTTTCTGTCATATTTTATCAAAAATAAGAAATATATTTGCCTACTTGAGATTTTTTACCTTTCAAATCTTTTCTTAATGTTTAGTCGTTGAATTTCCGTAACAGTCGTTGAATAGCTGTACCACTGACAGCTTATTCAGTAAATTCCTGTAACAAAAGTCGTTGAATTTCTTTTTACGTAGTAACAGAGTTGGACAACTGTGACAATGCGTAAGAGAAAAAACAGTCACAGTTGTCCAACTCTGTTACAACGTAAAAGGAAATTCAACGACTTTTGTTACAGGAATTATCAGACAAATACTTTAGCAGACGCTTCCACTCTTTTTTGTTTTATGGGTATGTATTTTATTGAGGCTTTTTGTATACTTTCTGTACACCTATGATTTCCAAGACAGAAAAAATAGGTAGTGGAATATTTTCATTCACTTTTTACCCCTTTGACTTGCTATTTGAAAATTATCTGCTATGTTACAGAAATTAACCGACTCCATGTTCTATGTTACAGAAATTATCTGTTATGTTACAGCTATTCAACGAGACAGAATGTATTATTTCAGAGTGTTTACAGTCTATTTGCAAGTGTATTTTTTTTTCCCTTCGACTACAAATGGCTGGACATTCAACATTGATTGATTCATGGTCAGGAGACAGACTTTCTATTGATTGTTGTCCTAGTAATAGTCTGTTGCTTTTATAACCACATATGAATCAAATAAAGTTTGCATGGGACAAGGACTCAGACCAAAACTACTGAATTTCACGAGGAAACTACATCGCATGGACATTTCCTACTTGACTGAAACAAACAGAAGTGCAGCCATATGGTCAATATTGAACTTTCCATTTGCAGTCATATGCAAAAAATAATGTCAGCCATTTTTCAGTTCTGTTGTGTCTTCTTAGAACATCAGTTACATGTTATTTTTAATTCAGCTACAATACTGTATTTTTTTCCTTTCAATGGCAAAACAAATGCAGGTCTCTCATTTATATACATTTTTATTGAATATTGGAGTTCTGCATCTGGGTCACCTGACTTAAATCGATAATAGTGGCATCTCAGTGTGACAAAATCAGATTTTTTTCATTATTCCATTTTGAAAATACGTTCTCCTTTATAAGCAAGAAACCCATGCATGACAAAATAGTCCTTAAGTGAGCTTAAAGATTTTACCCATTTCTTTTATAAAGGAACAAGTTTTCAGTATTTAAATAACCATTCTAAAATAAACCAACAGGCAAAAGAAATGCGACACTTGCATCAGTTTATATCATTCCCTCATTCAAACTATAAGTAGATTAAGATAACAAGAGCTAAAATCTGATTGAGGTCATTTTTCTGTTATTAGACCATAATAATACATTGTAAAAGTCGGTCAATAACTGTAACCTACTCTTGAAAGTCTGTTAATAACTGTAACACGGTCTGCTAATTTCTGTAACACATAATTTAAATAACTCATGTTTGATTGTAATCTGATTATTTCTATGGGTGTTTTTTAAATATATACTGATGTCACATTTATAGACTAGCATGCAATATATAATTGTAAAACAAAAATTATGTTTATTATCCATTTACTGTAAAACTAACACCATCGGGAGTTTATTACATTGTTTTTTAAAACTACCTCTTAATTTATATTATTTAAATCATAAACATACTCTGTTAAGTTTTCTGTCATATTTTATCAAAAATAAGAAATATATTTGCCTACTTGAGATTTTTTACCTTTCAAATCTTTTCTTAATGTTTAGTCGTTGAATTTCCGTAACAGTCGTTGAATAGCTGTACCACTGACAGCTTATTCAGTAAATTCCTGTAACAAAAGTCGTTGAATTTCTTTTTACGTAGTAACAGAGTTGGACAACTGTGACAGTGGAGTGGTCAAAACAAAAAACAGCGGAGTGGTAAAAACACATACCTTGGTCAGACTGTACCTTAGTTTGATCTACATGTTTGCTCCTGAATGCATTTCTGTCACAACAGTTAGAGTTGAGTAAGTTATAACTGCAAAGAGCTTTTAAAGACTAGTTGAAATCTCCAAATCCCCTAAGACACACTTACACTCCCCGAACCTAACTCCATCCCACCCACTCCCACCCCACCCCAACCCACCTTTCATTGGCACAGCTGATAAAACATAAAAGTGAAAACATAAGTTGTGACCCCTCAAAAGAAATTTGCCCACATGGTACTTATGAGGGATCACAACACAATTATGTTTTTGCTGATCAAGAATATATATTGTATAAGAATCTATCATGAGTGTGAGGTACGGATAGACAAATCTGTCCCAAGGGTCACTGTTTAGCATCCTGAGGCTTGCCGAGTGATGCCAAACAGTGACCCGAGGGACAGATTTGTCTATCCGTACCTCACACTCATGGTAGATTCTTTTTCTTGCATATCTTTAAGTGCTGAAGCTTTAATTACATCAAAGATTCCTCTAGACACTGCATTGCAACTTCCGCCATTTTGACAATTGTTGTGATTTCTGACGTTGTTATGCCGTCAGCTAGCAACGAAGGTATGTGACGTCCAATACAACCAATGCAAACAGAAGTCACGCGAAAAACTTTCTTTTTTTTATCCTACCCACTGGTCAGATAACCAGGATAAGATAAGAATTTCTATCCCTAGCACAAAACACGGATATCCAGGATCTGGGATGCAAGAAATAAAATTATTTCAGAACTATCCTCAAAAAAATCCATCTTTATCTGGAGATCGATTACAGTAACTGTTTTTACCCCCAAAATTTTGCCAATCAGCGACTCCGGCAGCTGAAAAAAACTTCCAGGAAAGATGCTGCTGCTGGCAAAAACATGCAATGTCATACTCCGAGGCTGAAAACTGAGCATGTCATAATCCTAGTCTAACAGGAGCTTGTTTACACAAGACAAAGAACATGTCAAACTAACAAAAAACACCCATTAATCATTTAAAATTGACATCTGTTGCTAAGCAATCAGGTGACTCTATCTTTTGGTTGCTATGGAAATAAACATATGCTGCAATGAAATATTCAAAAACTGTATTTTTGAAATATTGTCCTGTTATCTGATACAACCCATTAGCACATGTCACATTGCAAACAGGCATAAAATTGATCTGGAATCACAGCACAAGATTTTGCTCATTTTCTGATTAAAAGGAATCCTTTTTATGGTGTATGGGTAGGCCTCCATGTGAATTCACCAGTTTCACAAAGGGAAACAACTTTTGTGACTTCCTGTTTCCTACGAAAATGTAGCCCTTCCAAAGTAGGGGCCAGCATGCACTCTTAAAGGAAAGAATTTGCTCCCAGGGGAGCTTAACAGTTGATCCCCACTGAGAATTGAGGCAAAAATGCAAAAGCAGAGTTATTCCACTTGACAGTATAAAGAAATCAGGAAAAACTTTTTTCTTCTAACCCCCCCCCCCCCCCCCCCACCCCCCCCCCCCCCCCCCCACACACACACACACACACACACACACCACCACCACCACCTAAATTTTAGCCAATTGGAAGCTCTGTGGATAGATTCAGCTGCAGAATTCTGTGAGATGTAATTTCTGAAAATAAAATGCAGCTCTGAGTTCTATGAAGGTTTCCCAAAATGCTTCAGCATCCTTTATTACACTATCGTCAGTAGAACTATTAAAACATCTCTCTGGGACACACCTGGCAACCTATTACTGAGAAACAAAGAGCATCAGGTTGGCCTAAATGACTCACCCAAAAACTCACTACTGCTTTATAGTTATCAATCTTATAACTGATAAAAATAGCCATCAGAAGAGTGGCAAATCCTTCCCATCCCCACCCCTAAAGAATGGCAAAAGCAGCACGGCAACTTTTGCAAATTTACGAATTTCTTGCCTAATTTAACACAAAAAATGTTAAAATGTATAATTTCTCTCATCACCCCTCTGTCAAAGCTTGTTTTGAAACATTATGCTAATACCATATTCATTCACATCTTTACTATCCGATCAATAAATAATCATAGTTATATTTCCGAACATTTCACGTTTTAAATGGTTTTCATTTTTACAGCCTGAATTCTAGCTGTCAGAAAAACATGAAACCATTTTTTTTATTTTCTATCTTTTTCATCAGATCAATAAAATATTCCATTTAATTTCCAGCTAGAACATGTGGAGCATTCAGAAAGCATTTTAATTCTATCAACGCCCTACATGTAAAGCGGCAATCTGTTACACATGGTCAAATATTATGATCCAAAATTACCATGATTTTATTATATTTTAATGCTGGATAATTGGGTACAATCAATCTTTGTGGTTTAATGATGAAGTTAACCAAAATGGGGCCCTGCTTAGGAAAAGGAACAGAATGACATGATTTAAGGTTCACAGGCTGAACTGTGCATTTTGGTCAGGATCTTTTGTCTCAATTTCAAAGTCAGTTTATAAGAAAGTATCAGATAACAGTTTATCACTTTAAGCACCAGTGACGAAAATAGCGGAATTTGCAAATAGCGTAGATCTTGATGAGGCGGCTCCCGCATGAAGATCTACACTGTTTGCCCTCTAGTCTATGAATTCTCAATATGAAATGTCTTGGACAAGGCATTTTTTCAATTTTTGCAGACGTAAATTTTGTCGTCTGCTTTTTTGGTGCTTAAAGAGATATACAGAGTTCGATTGTCAACCAATCTGGTTTGGTTGCTATTCCTTTTATCACTTGTTACTCCCATGGAAAATCAAAAGCCAATCAAAACCGTCAAAACAAATATTGGTTCTTTGATTTTAAGGAGTTTTCCAAGGTGGGAAACTAGTCACAACTTCGGCTCAACAAAATGAACCTGGTGGTTTGTCTGGTTGTTCCGAATTGTAAACTAATGAAACCAAAAATTTGCTTAAATTATGGTAAACAGGGGTTGGTGATCATACTCGCACAGTTTTCTAAAGAAAATGCATCTTTTGGCCCTCATTAGAACCATCTGGCATAAAAAAAGCTAAGTTCTAATAAGGAAAGACAACACATAATTTGAGAACCTGCATCATTCAGATGCATATCATATTGCTGTAATAACTTAAGGTGTTGCAATATTTAGTGAATGACGGTTTATGAATCACAAAAAGGCTACGTGATCATACCCTTTTCCCTTGCTTAGACCCACACAATAAAAAATTGAGCAGCATGATGTCATGTGTCTGTACAATAAAAGCATCAATTTGATGAAGCTTAAGGGCTAACAATTGGGGCTCTGATAAAACATTAGGGGCAGGTGTGAAAATAAAAAAAAATAATTAATGAGCTTGATCAAGCATGTTTTTAGTGAAAATGTGCAATGGACCCAGCCATCTGTAAATTGTACAGTCTAAGCATTTCAAAATAAGACCTGGCTTTTTATAACATATATATATCTGCAAACATATTCAGCAAACAGGGTGTGCATCCCTTTTAGGCCTAAGGCTCATCTTTTACTTGGATGGATCCTACCACTGGGGTTGAAAATGAAAACTTGTTGGTTTTCCCATGTAATGGCTAAGTAAACAACATCTGCTCCTACTTTCAATATTACTTTAAATTATCCATTTTTTCAACAAAAGAAAAAGAATCACATGGCTAATTGGCTGCAATGCAAAAATGACAATGTCTAACTCATTTCATGACTCATTATACAAACTAAATCTTTTTTCTTTTTTTTTTCTTGTTTTAACCCTCTGGAAAAAGGACAAAGGTATCCCTCAAAAAAGTCTGACTTTAAAATAATAGATATTTTTCTTGTTCAAAACTGTTAGTTTAAGTAATTGGAGACAGGTAGCTCCACCCCTCCCCCCCCCCCCCCCCCCCCCCCCCCCCCCCACCACCACCACCACCACCCAAAGCTCCAGGGGTGGTCACTTTGATGATTAAAACATTTATGTTATTTTTATCCATAAAAACGTAAGAAGCCCCTTGTAGATTACCTTAATGAGATGGTTCTAATGAGATGCAACAAAATATATTATATGAAAAGTGACCACAATTTTCTCAAAACAATAACATTAAAATCAGCCTGTAATCATAGATCCGGGATAACATGGACTGTCAGAAAGGTATGCGTGTCTGATTTTCTTTTTTCTTCTTTTTTTTTTGTCCTAAATACTAGTACTTGTATTTCTTGCAAACAGCGTTACTAAGGCCATGATCAGATGCCACATTCAGCACTGTTTGCCAATGTACCTTTGATGGGATTGTGTTAAGATGGGTCTTGGGATCTTAACAAAATAATTTTCAAGTTGTGCTCCATACAATGTGATTCTTGAGGCATTTCTAGTGAGGAATCACAGCATATGTTTTTATGCAGAAATAATAAAAATCATCTAAGAATTATCGTTGAAACTCCTGTGTAACTACGATCTCTTATATAGGTTTCACCAATTTCATGGATATCAACAAATGGCATCCAAGAGAAAATACAAAACGTCATTAAGCAGCCTGATGAGTGTATTAAGCACCTCAAATGACCCTGATTATCAATCAGTCTGTACTTTGTCCTCACTTCTCTGGTTCAATACAATAAAACAGTGACACATTTCAGCCTGAGAAGGATCCCCTTGAGTCTAAAAGCAGCTTATTTTTATAGGCTATAGCAGAGCCTTAGATAAGTGGGGTATTTGATGATAATTGAGGGATAATTTTCTTTATTTCTCATTGAAACCATATGTTGTGACCCCTCATCTGAACCGTCTCATTGAGATTGAGACGGTTCAGATGAGGGGTCACAACATATGTTTTTATGCAGAATTAACAAAAATTATCTCTAATTATCACCAAATACTCACTCTTATCTAGGGCTCTGCTATGGCATGAGAAATCTCCCATACAGCCACTGAGAGAGAGTTATTCAGTTCAGCCAGAGGCCCATAAGCCCCGTTTATGCGGCTATGGATACATTCCGCTGAGGTGTAGAGGGATTCAAACCTACCTTATGAGAACTGAAATACACACAGAGATAAGACGAGTATTCAAAGATAATTCCTTGAAAATTTCTGACAATTCTCCATAAAAATACATACGTATGTTGTGACCCCTCATAAGAATTTTCTTGTTGGAATGTCTCAGAACAGTTTCAGCAATATTAGTGTCCAATACTGGGTTATGCAGAGCCCCAGATAAAGTGGGGCTTTGAAGATAATCCTTAGATAATTTTTCTTATTTCACATTGAAAACATGTTGTGACACCTGATTGAGACGGTTCTTATGAGGGGTCACAATATATGTTTTAACCAGGAAATATGGCTAATTTTCCCCGAATACTCTCAGTTACCCCTTTTTCAATATCTTGAATCTGGATCACACTCGTTACGTACACTAAGCATTGGGTAACACTAAGTGATGTTAAATTACCGGTACATGCTCTTTTTGGCATTATACAGTTTAATTTTTTATGGTGCTTAAAATTATCTTGAACTTTCAAACCACCCAGAATTTTACCAACAATTGCAAGGATTTCTCTGGGAACGGCATCCTATTTAAAACCAATTTCTCTATTCAGTTTCAGTTTGCTTTTCCTCATCTGTCAGAAACTTGACTCAGCTGGGTTTGTAAGACATTTTTCTCTTTCTAAATGAATTAAAATTTAAACAAATTCCAGAAGTTTGAAATTGATTGATTAGTTTGCCGTTATCTCACGTTTTAGATTCTGTGCACTACAGTGCAGTGGCAGATTCACTTGATGATATCAGAGCAACAGGTTTGCCAAAAGTTGAAGGTGAAATAATTTAGATTTACATATTCTTCAAATTTCAAAAATTTTACCCAAAACTTTAAATTTGGCTCAAGGTATTAATTATTTAAGGTTTCATTGGTACTGCCTCAACTGTGAAATACATACTACAAACTGTTTTTGGATGAATCTAGTAATAATAAAATCCAGTTTTCAAAATCCGTATTTTTCTATTTTCACAAAATTGTGGCTAATCTCATTATCTGGCCGTGTGAAGGAAAGGTACTGAAAAGTACCAGTTTAACTTAATTCATACGGACACTTTTATGCACTTCAGCTGCACTTTTGCGTCTTTTATAGTTTAGTTTTTCAGAACTTTTAGAAGCAAACTTAAATACAGCCTGAAACAGTGCATGAAAGTTGGACAATATTTTTCGTACACTAAAGGAAGTTAAAAGCATATACACAGATATGCACTTCTGAGAGGCTAGCTGATCTAAACGGCGCAATGTTGGTGACAAAAATTTATTGGATACAAATCTATTCTCCGCCAAATGATTCCATGCCAAAGAATTATTTTTCTCTAGAGGGTAGCTGTGTGAAACAATACCATCTTAGGCCTTGCATAGGAAAATATGCATATGCGTACAGTAAAGGCCAGTGTAGGTACAATTGCATTAGAATTAGGTAATAATCACTACCCTTAGCCACCTATGATCAGCCTGCCGATCAAAAGAGGGTCAGTGCTCCAGATAAGAAGGGGTAACAGGGATAATTTAGGGATAATTTTGCATATTTGTCCATAAAAACATATTTTGTGACCCATCATTAGAACCGTCTCGCTGAGACGGTTCTAATGAGGGGTCACAACATATGTTTTCGTTGAGAAATAAGAAAAATTATCTTCAAATTATCCTCATTATCCCCTCTTATCTGGAGCTCTGGAGGGTTAGGTGATGATTATCATTTCTACTACTGCATGTGCTTTTCTTGTACCTGTGCTCCTATAGAAAAGCAAACAGCTAGGGCTCTTATCAGCCTGCACATTTGTGCAAGCTTAATAGAGTTTTTGGGTTTTCCCATTCATACACCCCATGGGTCTGTTTCTCAGAGTTTATGACATGAAATGGTCATACGAAGTAACTCCTTACTTAGTTTCGAGTATTCAACATGAAATTTGTCCCCAAATAAATTTGCCCATTTGACTACTAATGAGTCGACGAAGGAAGACGTTGGTAGTAATTATTTCTACTCCTTACTATGGGTTGCAGTTATGAACTTAGTATGTGAAAATTGGGCCCAGGATGGTATCAATCCTTTTAAATGCCCCAGAGGCATTGCATTTTATGAAAGGGGGTGGGGGCACTTTTTAGAGCATCAAGTGTAGTAAATCTTGCAGCAGTCACTGCCAAAATACCTCTAATAATAGTATTGCAACTACTATTGTTGCCTCCCTTTTCAGTGGGGGGTCATCTCTAAAATGAAAGAATTTGCTCCTCTAGGAGAAAATTCTTTCCTTTAAGAGCAGACCAATGGCAAAGAGCTTTATATCCAGAGAAGCATGCAGGAATCCATGCAAGCTAATATAAATTATCTTCGGAAAAGTGGCAGGGGGCCTTTATAAGGATTAAAACAGTATGTTTGATTCAAGCAAATGTCATGCTCAGGTGCACATTCTAGAGCTATACAGACAACCTGATAATGCACTGCCATCATACATTTTTCCCTTGAACTGCCTCACATCTTCCATGTTTATGGTCCTGACATGCAATTTATAAAGCCAATACATCTTTTATGCCTGTCTGCCAGATAAGCTTTTTCATTACAAAATGTGATGAAATTGTACCTCATTTCATGCTTGGAACAAGAGAATCCATCATTGGAGAAAACTGTTATATATGGTATGCAGGAGTGTTCTGAAAATGCATGCTACTCAAATTTTGCAGTGCTTCAAAATTACAGTGGTGCATGACTGTTAATTTCTATGTCTAAACAAGAGCTGTCGCCTGACAGCATAGCTCGCCTGAACGGGTGCTTGCCCATCTCACAGGCATTTGTCAGTATGGCTTGTACTACATAAAACTTCATGCAAGCATGTCCAAGTATTGTCGACATATTTATAAATTCAATGACCTTGACTTTAATAAGAGTCACCCAGTGGGGTGGTGGTAGTTATATTTTGTGAACACTCAAGCCAATATCTAACATCAGTTCAAGTATAAATTAAATCCATCCCAAGCACAATGGAACAGTATGCTATCAAAATACTTTAACAAAATGCCGAATTTCTAAGTCCATGACCTTGACCTCAAGGTCACTGAGTGGGGTGGGGGTGGTACTCTGTAAAACTTTGAATCAGTATCTAACTACAGTGCAAATATCAAAGAATCCAATCATGAGAAAAGGAGATATATTTAACTGAAAAACTCCAAAGTGAGTGACCTAATTTTTGACCCCTATGCCCCACCCCAGGGTCTGACCCTGAGGTATAGTGTTATGTAATGAAAGGTTATGCTATGATATGATTATGTTCCAAATATGGAAGGGTCCTTGCTAGTGGTTGCTGAGATATGAATGTTTAAAAAACTTTGTCATAAAACTTTAAAGTGTGTGTGACCTAAATTTTGACCCCTATGCCCCACCCCAAGGCCTCATCCAGGGGTATGGTGTTAAGGAATAAAAGGATATGCTATGATATGATTATATTCTAAATATCAAAAGGTTTTGGCCAGTGGTTTTTGAGATCTGAAACTTTAAAAAAACTTTGACGTAAAACTTTAAAGTGTGACGCCAGCACCCACGCCAACGTCAGAGTGAACACCCACGCCAACACCAACCTCAGAGTGACAATAATAGCTCCCTGTACTTTCATACAGGTGAGCTAAAAAAAGGCTAAAACATGCACTGCAAAAGATCAGAGAAAACTCTCATGGCTTCCATTTAACAGGACATTTATGTTCTGACAGACACCATGACTATACTCAGAGCTTAGAAAACAACTTCAAAATTTGTGAGAAATGGACTTTACTGCTAACATTAACGTGTTGAGGTAACATTTGATGTAAAAGTTTACAGTCAGCATGGTCAGAATAGTCTGACATATAGGTCAAAAGTCAAAACGTTGAAAGACAATTCTAAAAGGAAACTTTATGCCAGGTTCTATGATTGTAGGACTTTAACGCTACGCCGTTGATGCAACTGTAGACAGACAGACAAATTCAATGACTGTGACTGCACTGTTTGATCTGATTCTTATATATTTGACTGCAGTAAGAAAGAACATAAAAATGCTGCTGCCAAATTTTGAATAATCTGGAGCCTTTGAGCTGAAGATAAGAGTTTCTTGAACTGTTTGGCAGATGAAGTAACTTAGGATCAAACCGAGACCTTTTGTCTTCCGCTTGACATGTCTTAATTTAGGAATTTCAGAGCTCTAGATAAGAGGGAGTATTTGGTGATAATTAGGGATAATTTTTGTTAATTCTGCATACAAACATATGTTGTGACCCCTCATCTGAACCGTCTCGACGAGACGGTTCAGATGAGGGGTCACAACATATGGTTTTAATGAGAAATAAAAAAAATTATCCTTAATTATCATCAAATACTCCCTCTTATCTAGAGCTCTGAATTTCACAGATAAATTTGCAAGATAAAGCATCAGCTTTTCTTGAGAATAAAAGCTTCAGAGATTTCAATTATCAGACACACCATGTCAAGAGATAGTGCTGTTATCTTCAAATTGTATTTATATTTTTTTGTCTGAAACTTTTGCCAAAAAGTACAGTCAAACCTGTCTTAGTGGCCACCTCTATTAAGCAAGCAACCTGTATTAAGCAAGCATGTATTCCGTTCCCAAAACAGGCAAATACATTGAAATGTACCTGTATTAAGCAAGCACCTGTCTTAAGCAAGCAGTTTTTGATTATCCCTTAGGTGCTTGCTTAATACAGGTTTGACTGTATCTTTATTCCATTTTCTCTTGCCTATAAATTCATCTATTAGCTTATCGTATTGGCATGGCAAACTTTCACACAAAGAAAATTTAGAGAACTCCAGAATCTGGTTGAGTTTTGAAATGGAAATAATTCTGGAAGCAGCACCATGGTCTAGTGGTTATATTGGGTGGGCTGGTTATACTGGGTGGGTGGTTGTTGCTCTTTGAGAGTATTTCAGTCTACATATTGAGCCATCTCAAAGAGATAGGGAGAAAAGTACAGAGATATGATAGACGAGAGAAAAAATATCTGAACAACCCCCTCATCCTCCCTTGCCCCCTGAGTACTGTAGTACCTTGCCCTACTAGTATCCACCTCCTCCCACCCCCACCCCCCAGCTCACTGAGCACTGCAAACACATAGGTAAGACCTTACGTCAAGATACGTCATTAACCATCCTTTTTAAAGGTTAATTGTTACTCTCTCATCTTGCAAGCCAGATTGAGGGCACTGTGTATTTTATGGAGTGGAGTTATGGAGTGGAGTCTTGGAGTGGAGTTTTGGAGTGGAGTGGAGTCAAATTTTGGAGTGGAAAATATTGTTGCTCTTTCATCATAAAATTTCTTATACAGCTTACTAAGTACATATTAAGAAATCAAACATCTTTAGAGTGATTAACTCAGAGCCCTAGTATGCTGTTGTTACTGATACTAGTCCATGAATCCACTTATATTGTATCATGGCTTTCTGTATTTTCTTTTGTGGATTAAAAGTTAGACTTTTTACGATGCATGACAAAGCATATACTGATGCCCAATTTTTAGCTACAACAACCAAGATCATCAAGTGATCATCAGTATTGACATTTACATTATTACATTATCTTTAGCCACAATCCAAATACATTCAGATGACTGGTAAAATTGTCTCTCTTAAAATAATGGCATCAAGCATATTTTTTAGGGTTTGATCTTACTTCTCACTCTGTGATCTTAGACAAAACTTCCCATTTTGTCTTCCTTTTCCATCACCCTGAAGTATAAATCTTTCAAGTGTGATCAGAGTCTTTGATTTGCACAATACAGATTTCTCAGGTTCCATACATAATGTTGATATGACACTGACCATACAGAGGGGCTGCGCAGGCTCATCTGAGTCAGAGGGGATGCACAGGCTCATCTGAGTGTATATTGTTTGTAAATGCAGAAAGACCCTTATATCCTGGTGCTGCTCAGTTCTTCAATATAAATCAGGCTTGC
The DNA here is from genome assembly GCA_963989385.1 of Ctena decussata. Taxonomy (NCBI): domain Eukaryota; kingdom Metazoa; phylum Mollusca; class Bivalvia; order Lucinida; family Lucinidae; genus Ctena; species Ctena decussata. Next base: position 8,091,714 of record OZ022507.1, on the reverse strand, counting down.
AGAATCCTACTATAAGTTGCCCATGCAGTATATCTGAGATCTCCGCACAGTTATCCAGGCACACTTCAATGTAAAATGAATGCAAAGTTTAGCTATGCCTACCTTAGAATTGTCTTACAGTGCAAGTTAATAAAGTTAATGAACAGGCTACTTCAAAAGAAAATACAGAAAGCCAAGATACAATATAAGTGTATACACGGAATGGTATCAGTAACAACAGCATACTAGGACTTTGAAGTAATCACTCTAAAGATGTTTGATTTTTCTTAATATGTACTAGCTGCAGCATTTTATGAAGAAAGAGCAACAATATTTTCCACTCGAAACTTTCACTCCACTCCACTCCAAGACTCCACTCCATAACTCCACTCCATAAAATACACAGTGCCAAGATTGAGAGACATATTTAAAACTAAGGAAATGGAAGCAAGAAGGAAAAGGAATTTTTATGGCCTATTAACAACAATTAGCAATGTGGATAATGGGAAATTTGTTGTTTAATGACATTTAGAGCTGCATTACTTGAGCCTCTCAGATTTCCTTTCCGAAAATTTTACAAAGGGATATCGATCCCAGGGCATTTATTATGATTAAGTGTCTTTAACAGATATAACATTGTTTTACATCCTGGGGGTGGAGACAGTATAGGCAAAAAGCTGAAAAGATCAATTTACTGTGTAGTGAAAATCCACAGACTCAGGCACAGGGTTTACACAGAGCATTAATTTTCACTAGTGTAAGTCGCAATCAGTATTTTTCAGTAATGAATACAAAACTAGTAAATATTTGTCAAACTTTTGGGCATTTGCCTTGAATTCATCTGACTAGGCCACACCCAGAACGTCACTCCAAAGTTACCTGATAGTGTAATTTAACTAGCCAGTGCAACGGCAACTTTACACGTGATATACCGTAGTCCCACAAACAAAATTGCACATGTTCAACATCCCACAATAAGTCTATGATTTTTACCTCATACTTAATGGAGGGATGTATACCTGTTAAAAGTAGGCGTGGCTTCAGAAAGGTGAATTAACTCTTTAAGCACCAAAAAAGCAAAAAATGCCTTGTCCAAGACATTTCATATTGAGAATTCGAAGACTAGAGGGCAAACAGTGTAGCTCTAGATGAGGCGGCTCATTATGAGTCGCCTCATCAGGATCTACGCTGTTTGCAAATTTTGTCACTGGGGCTTAAAGATCGAGTTTACTAGACTGCCGAGCACTGTAGTTACTAGTACACTAAACCACAACATCACCAGTCTGTAGGGGTTGAGTCAGCCTGTTCTAATCGAAACTTGTAGGGGTATCATAGCTAGGTCAACCACAAATAATTATTGGTTACTGATAGCCAATCATCTGTATTAAATTATATTTAAATGCAATCACCTGGGGTAAATTGACCAAAACTGCCCAGATCAAAAGCCAAATCACCTGCTTAATTATCTTACGAACTGTATCAAACCCTATTTCCTTATTTTCTCAAGATATCATGTTAACCTATAAACACAGAATTTAACACTTAAGCACCAGTGTTAAAATAGCATAATTTGCAAACAGCTTAGATCCTGATGAGGCAGCTCCTCATCTAGATCTACTCTGTTTGTCCTCTAGTCTTTGAATTCTCAATATGATATAGCTAAGACAAACAAGACCTGTCCCCGTACAGGATAGCTTGCCTGCAGTGCCTTGCCCATCACATAAAATAACTTTGACGTAAAACTTTAAAGTGTGACGCCAATGCCCATGCCGACGTCAAACTGACAACAATAGCTCTCTGTACTTTCGTACAGGCGAACTAAAAAACTATATTGTAAAACTTTAACATAAAATTGCTAAGTCCCTGACCTTGACCTATAGGTCATGTCCAGGGGTGGGAATGTGGTTGATAAAATATCCAACTAATATCTACCATCAAACCAAATATAAGTCAAAAAGATCAAATGGTTTAAAAACTATGACACCTTCAGAAAACTTTAACATGAAATCGCAAAGTCCGTGACCTTGACCTATAGATCATAAGCAGGGGTGGGGATGTGGTTGAACAAAATTTCCAACCAATACCTATCATCATACCAAGTATATTAAATTCAAATCGATAAAAGTGTTTAGAAATTCTGAGATCTTAAAAACTTTAACATAAAACTTTAACATGAAATGTCTAAGTCCATGACCTTGACCTACAGGAAAATTTCAGACCAATATCTATCATCAAACCAAATATAATTCAAATGGTTCTAAGGGTTTAGAAAATATGACATCTTAAAAACTTTAAAGTAAAACTTTAACATGAAATTTCTAAGTTCGTGACCTTGACCTATAGGTCATGTCTGGGGGTTGGGGATGGTGTTGAATCAAATTTAGGACCAATATCTATTATCATACCAAATATAATTCAAATCGATCAAAGGGTTTAGAAACTATGAGATCTTAAAAACTTTAACGTAAAAACTTTTACATTTTGCTAACCCTGACGCCGCCAACGCCGCCGCTGACACCAGGGGTAGTGCAATAGCTCTTCCTGAACTTCGTTCAGGCGAGCTAAAAATTATTTAGAAAATTTGCAGACGTAAATTTTGTTGTCTGCTTTTTGGTGCTTAAAGTGTTAAGAGAAGAAACATTTTTGTGCATTGATTTGTCTGTTGTCTGTCACAAAGCATCTCTGTTGGTTATTTCAGTGTGCTGACACATTTTCAAATTTCTATCCATCAAGACCCGTGGCCATGCGGTCAGTGTCCCCGACTTCGGATCACAGGGTCATGGATTTCAGTTCCGCTGGCACTTCACTGCACAATTAAGCCCTTCATTATAAATCAACCTATGACTGAATTATTGTTGAAAAGGTCATTATGATGGCAACACAGTGCGCTTAACCAGGTGTAGCAGCTAGGACTTTCAGTTATATATAATGCTGCCTTCTATTGAGTATTCAATTATATTTTAGTGAGATTAAACTCCCATCACAATTTACCCTAAATGTCAAACTATTACTGTAAAATAATGACATATTCAGAGCCCCAAATAAAGTGGAATTTTCATGATTTCACTTCATTTACCATAAAAACTATACATATACATTGTGGCCCCTGCAGGGAGGTGGCGCTAGCATGCTTACATGGGGCCACAATGCAGTAATGCATGGAGAAATAAAAAAATTGACCCAAATTATCATCTAATTCCACTATTATTTGGAGCACTGAATTACTGCAAAATAAGGACTTACTTATCCATGAACACACTATAAAAATCCCATCAGAAAATCATTATCTACTATTGTAGCATTTAAATCCTGATAACAGATTTCAAAGAAAATAGTAATTTCTCCAATTTGTGCACAAATCAATAATAACCGCAACAAACAAAACATACACAAACCTACGAATCCATCAACTAGAATAACATTTTGCAGTATTTTCCAATATTTAGCAAGAGAGACAGTTTATATGGTTTCCATAGCTTTCTACTGTGGTGACCAATACTTGAATGAAATCTATTGAGGCTGGGAAGAAATCAGCCTCCATGTCAGAGCTACTCACTTAAAAGACAGGCTCTATTGTCAAGAGCCATAGATTCCTAGCTTGAAGACAATTTTTTAGACGATGACTATGGCAAGTTGTAGATCTACCATATATTTTTAATAAATACCACCTCTTCAATAAAAGCCCCACTCACTTTTTCTGTGAAAATGGCCACCTTTCACCAATACTCTCCAAGGCTTTCTAGAACACAAACATTTGTTATATGTATCTGAACAAAATTAATACAATACTCATTTATATCAAAAATTATTTTACTTTTTCATGGATCAATTGGCCGAGCAACAGCAATGGGATGGTGGTTACATGTAATGCTACCAATCTAGTGGTTCCATGTTTGAACCTCCACTCGATCGGTCTTTAATTTATACTAAGGTCATGCTGATGGAATATGCACTCACTTTTCTGGGCTGACTATTCATGATCATATGAATTAACCCTTAATGCGCCAAAAAAGCAGACGACAAAATTTACTTCTGCAGAATTTCAAAAAAAATTTCATCCAAGTGATATTATATTGAGAATCCGAACACCAGAGGGCAAACAGTGTAGATTCAGATGAGGTGGCTCATTATGAGCCACCTTATCTGGATCTACACTGTTTGCCAATGCAACAATTTTAATTTTTGGCACTTTAAAGGTTAAAACACAACTCAAATTAAAAATGCATTCCAGAATAATGAAAAAAGTTCCACTTCCTTGTTTAACATGGCCCCCTAGCTGATTCAACAAAGACCAACCGTTCCTCTGGTAAACATATTATCACATACTGGCTTTAGCTCATGACTGTTAAGTATGGGGCTTATTTAGTATTAGCTAAGCAGATCGCATTTTTCTTTGTTTTGAGGAAAAAAAACTATTACTGGGATTTTCCAGACCTGATCTTTACCAGATGCTGCAAAACGTGGGCCAAGAAGCATCTATTCTGTAGGAGGAAATTATAGGCTATTAGTCAAAATACAAGTTTTAGTAGCAGCAAAACAAGGCTTATCTGGGGGCAGCTTCATGATAACCCCTGATAGGAATTAATCCTATTGCATTCAGAACAGCCAAATCTGGCTGTTCTGAGTGCAAATAGGATTAAGTCTAAAGAGGTTAATTATTCAATGTCCTTATGTATATGCAGTTGCCAAATGAAAACTCAATAATATTCACAAATGTTGATATTTCACTGGTGGTGAAGCTGTATATAGAAAATTACCTACATTTTTGCCAAAACAAATATCAAATTCATATATTATTATAAAAATACATTGTTGGCAAATGAAAATGACCATTTTATGTCCAAGGAAATTCTCTATGTTAAATTGCAAACCAGGGCCCAGTTGTTCAAAGCATCATTAGCTTTACCGGGTTGTTAGTCAAGGACCTGTAAAGTACATGTCTTCTAGTACCCATAAGTGCAAGTGTTCTAGTATTTTTGCCAAATAAATAAGAGGAGCTTTAGCACTGCGAAAGCTCCTCACATTTTTGACAAAAAATGGTGCTTTTTTGTGTATAGTACATTTGAAACTTTTATGTCTAATGTTAACTAGCAATGTCGTTAGTTTTGAACAACCAGGGCCCATGAGCATTTACCAAAAACAAACTGTTATACTGAGGTTGGCACAGATGTATATCTTTAAGCAAGCAGGTATCATCTTTTCCTAGCATACTGAATTCTACACTTTTTGTAAAACCTCCTGCAGTCTGAAAGTTTAAATGAAGAAATAATAAAAAATTTGATATAAGCTAGTAGTAAGGTTTCGAAATAGCCTGTAAACATATCAATTGGAACTTAATATATTTTTAAAGCAGCTATACAAGTTCTTCCCATGTTCACCGTAAAAATAGAGAAATATTAGTGAAATTCATAATTATAATCTCCTTATCATTGTAATTTATTGGCATGTAGATCGAATCCTCCTACTATGAAAATAGTGGAATTTAATTAAAACCTAGTGTAAGAGGGTCATCCAAAATGTTCTGGTAATTTGTGCCAAGGGATAATACTATAGAAATTTGCAGATGTATGGATTTGGCAGAGGGCAATGGGTTGGCTATGCATTGTCAGTCTGGTAGGCTGCTAAAGTATGGTGGCAGCTGAATGGCCACTAGACGATTTATAATCCTGAACAGCATGGCTAGTCTTGCATCTGCCCTCCTCTGTTCCAATGCCAGCCAGTCTAGGGTTGACTGCATAACTGAAACACTATCGTATGGCGAGTACTTACTCTGAGTCCAACTGACAGGTAAACTTTTATCGAGAGGTGAGTTGCATCCCAGTGGGCACACAACGTCGAAATGACCTATTGACGTCAATATGACATCATTTCGATGTCATCTGCCTGCTGGGGTAGTTCCAAATAATAAATATAATGTACTGTTAGTTTTAAACTGATGCATTTTCATTGATGCTGAGTATATTAAAATTCTGCAGTGTTCGATTACTATAGCAATTATGAGATTTGGCAATGGATTGTCTGGAATACATAAAACTTTAAAATTGATGTCAGTTTAGCAAGAAAGTTTGTTGACAATGTAAATAAACTTTCATTTTTTTAAGTCAATTCAGTTGCCACATGGGGAAACCCACAATATGCTGGGAAAAGCCAATTACTTATATGACAAATTAAAAACCTACCAGGTTCATACGACTTTGACTGTAAGTTGGACCCACTGAATTCATTATAGTTGTCAGTTCTAGTCCCACTCAAATCATAATTCTTTATCATTGCAACTACTGAAATTCATGTGTTTCTACATTGGACCCATATAACTGAAAAATAATTGGAAAACCTCTGATCATAAAAAGCCAAAATCATCCATTCATTCATCAACCATTATCCAAAAGTATTATGAAACATCTAGAAGTTACAAATCTAACCTTTGAAAATCCAAAAAGCAGAAGACAAAATTTACATCTGCAAAATTTAAAAAAAAGGTGCTTCATCTGAGATATATGTCATATTTAGAATTTGCAGACTAGAAGACAAACAGTAGTTGAGCCCCCTCCCCTTCTTTAATTTCTTGTGCTTTATAAAATGTTTCATATAAATTGCTTCAAATGACAGATTAAAAAAAGCAAGAACAAAAATACACTAAAAAACAACAACAAACTTAACCCATTCCATTCGGGATACCCCTTTAGGGGAATCTAGGCAAACAGTTTGGATCCAGATCAGGCCACACGAACGTGTGGCCTAATCTGAGACCCACACTGTTTACTGCCTAGACATCAATTCTACAAGAGTTAGTTAGACCAATGTTGTCAAAATATTCTTAATTTTTGATGCAGACGACAATTTCAGCAGACGACAAAAAATACCCAGAATGCAGTGGGTTAAATAAAAAGTGGCACATTATACTTTTTTACATTTATAAGTCAGTCAGGCTTCCAGCTCAATTTAATTAGCTCTCAGTTCTCTCCAATTAAGGAAGGAAGTGATTGTTACCATAAGTGGAATGCAGTAAACATCTGCGGTTTTCATTTATGGAACTATGACGTAATTCTCAATGGGGCTATCTTGAAGTAATATCCTGACTTGAAAAGGTTTTGAAGTGTGATTTTGAGGTATATGGATACACCACAAGGTTTTTTCTGCAAATTTTTTGAAGGGAGACAAGTTTTGTGACTTTCTGTTTTTCCTTCCCTGCAAGGGCAATATGAAGCCCTTCAGAAAAGGGGGTCTCCTTTTTAATGGCAAGAATTTGCTCCTGTAGGACCTCATTCATCTTAATCATCTGGGCCCCCAGTTGTTCAAAACATCTTTTGCCTAATGAAGGCGTTTAGAGGTCAACTCGTTAAGTGTTTTATGACTTTATAACCAAATACACTTATAATTTTTGTTGAAAAAATGTGAGAAGCTTTTGCACTGCAAAAGCTACTCACATATTTTCAACAAAAATTGTTGCCTATTTGATATATGAACATTTGAAATTTTAAGGATACCTTGACTAACTATGTCATTTGTTTTGAACAACTGGGCCCTGTTCTTTTGATAGGATTTAGACAACAGTTTCATACAGTTAGGGGACTGGGGGAGGCAGGAGGCTGGTGGAGGAGTACTCCTATATTTAAGGCTAGTAATAATAATAAAGACTGTATTTTCAGGGTAACAGCTACTCGTCCTTGAGGACTACTTTAACCAAATACAACAGAATGAATAAACAAGGATAGCATTGCATGAAAAAATACCTCAAGTCACACATTCTTATTTATTTGACCAGAAAAGACCTTGATCAGGCCATATAACTGCACCGGCTGACTTAGTGTGGGACAGAAAGTCCCACTTTTTTGTCTTGGCCACTTAAATAAAAACCCTTTTGTTTGGCATTGGCCATGCTAGACGACCCTCTTTTTTAATGCTATTCTCAATTCCAAAATCTTGTTGTTTTTTTTCTTTTCAGTGCAACGCTATACCATTACTCAATATCAGTGTTTAAACCCTGAATTCTCCACAGGACCAAAAGCAGCAGTTGTTAAAACACTAGGTTCAAGTTAATTGAGCCCTATTACATTCTGTTTAATTACCTGCATCAGATAGAGACCCTAATTAATGCAGGTTCCCAGAGACCCCTGAGGCTACAGAGATAGATGTGAGGGTCTGATGCAGGGCAGGGGATTATATCTTGTATATTTTATCCCTCATTTGCTTGATTAGATAGATGATTCATAAGATTCTCATGATTTTTACTGATCATACTGATAAAGCAACATGGGGGCCCCAAGATCTCATCAAAGTTCATCCATCAAAAGATAATTGCTCAAATTCAGTTTGTGATGATGATGAATTAGTCTCTCTGATTCTTTTTTTAAAAGCAAAGTCCCAGTTGCATTTATGCCTTACTTTCTGGACACCGTCTGTGAGGTTTGTTCCCAGCAGGCACATGACATCATAATGGCATTGCACTGACATCAATGCGACGTCATCACGTCACATCGACATCAGTACAATGTCATTTCAACGTCATGTGCCTGCTGGGTTATATCTATGGTATACAATGCATACATCCTCTGACATTGTTTCTCTATGGTAACTTTTTAAATAATCAAAGCTAACATGCTTTTGCTCTGCAGTCCAGAACATTAAGTCATCAATTCAGTTAGCATTTTTTTTCTTGGAAATAGATTTTGCTCAACTCAGATTGGAAAAAATGGAAAAAAGCACTGGCACCTGATCAGTGACAAGTGAACAAGTTTAGTCACTGATCAGGTGCCAGTGGAAAAAAGATGTAGAAATGATGTGAGCATGAAATGAATGCAAAACAGGCAATGCATTTTTTAGGGTAACACTAAGTAAATTAGTGAAGGGTTAAGGTATAAGTATAGTATAGCAATAACATCCATTTTCCTACAGATTTTTAAATTATTTTCCCATTTTATGTGGCATGATGCAAGACAGAAGACTAAACAGAACAAGAGGTACACTATCATCATCCCAGGGAGTCCAGGATAATGGACACTGAAGGGATTTATGGGATCAGGGGTTATTTATTTTTGTGTCTGACCAGGTGGGGTTAACTGTAAATATGGCAGGTACTGATTAAGGGATAAGCCTGGTTTATCTATGGGGTAATTTCCTGGAGCAAGTAATGGCTATGCCCCCTGGGATCTTGAAGGTCATTAGGGCTTTATGGTGTGTATTTACTTGTGTGGATCCAGCTGATTCACAACATGATACATGATTATATATATCAGAGAACCAGATAAGGTGATCTGGTACATGTATCACTGTGGCACCATGTTTTTTTTTTTTTGGTTTTTTTTCTTCACCATTTTTTTTCACATGGAGAAAACTTGTTTGATTTCCTTTTTGCTTCCCTGGGTGTTCAAGCTAGCAAGGAGACCATGACTGATATTCTAACAGAGATCTGTAACAGGATCTGGAGAACAGGAGAATGGCCTACTCATTGGACTCAGTTGCTGATAGTTACACCCCCTAAAAATGACAACCTACAGTAAGCTTTGCCAGAACTTACAGAGCCATTAGCCCCATAGGTCATTTGAGCAAAGTCATGCTGAAAGTCATCTTGAACAAGCTTAAACCCTTAGTCAAAGATATAACCCCTGAAGAACAGGCTGGGTTCAAAACAGATCTTCAACCTTCCTGAGTGAATTGTATCTCTGACATCAGCAAAATCGTTATCAAGTCTTCATTGATTTAATTCAAAAAAGCCTTTGACAGTGTTGTTGTTTCTTCAATTTAACGTCACAGATGGTCCACCAGGGCTAACAGCCAAGAGAGCATCATATCCACCCTGTTGACAGTGTATGGCATGCAGGCTTGTAGGCCATCATGCGGAAGTACAATATCAGTGCAAATCTAGTTTGCACCATTGAGCAGCTCTAGTACAAGGCTTCAAGTGCAGTCCTGATTGCAGCATGGGAGAAGGGTTCAGAACATCAGTTGGAGTAAGGCAAGGATGTCTTCTGTCACCCATCATTTCAATGTTCTCTCAAAAGGATCATGTCTGATTCTGTGGAAGAATATGATGAATAGGCAGCAGAAATATTACCAATTTGCAGTTTGCTGATGACGTAGACACTCTAGCTGAGGAAGAAAAGGAACTAGAAGGCCTAGTTGGAAATCTCCAAAACTTGCACAAGGTATAAGATGGAGGTCAGTGCTGAGAAGACCAAACTGATGACAAATAGGGCCAACGGCATCCAGAGGGACAGCAAGGTACAAGGAAAGCAGCTGGGTATGGTAACAACTTCCGATACCTTGAAGCAGTTGTCTCAGTAAGGATTGCTCAAGCTACTTCAGCTCTTACAAAGCTAAAGCCATTTTGGAGAGATCACAACATCTCTCTTGGATCGAAGGTGAAACTTATGCCCTTGCTCCCTTGTCATTTCCATATTTCTGTATGCCTGTGAATCATGGACCATGACAGCATAGAGAAAAGAATGCAGGCCTTTGAGATTAGATGCTACAGAAGGTTATTGAACATTTCATACAGGACCATATTGCAATGAGGACTGATTCGCAGAAAGATTCAAGCAGCCATTTGAGGATAATGAACTCCTGTCCATGGTCAAGAAATGGAAGCTAAAGTAGTTTGGTCACATCTCAAGGTCTTCTGATATCCTATTTTATCCTTAGCTTACTATGTAATAATTTTCACCTTCAGTTCTGGAAAAGACCATTTGTTTTGAAAAAGATCCATTTTATTCATGACCTGGGTTCGAGGTTATAAAACTTGAGAATAATCTCAAACTCAAAATCGGAAGCAGCCAATCAGTGTGCTTTATTTTGAGTTTGAGAATGTACTCAAGTTTTATAACCTCCGGGCCTGGTGGGTTCAAAGGCAAAGAGTGTAGAACCCAGTCAGATTGCTCCATCATCCTAGCAGGCACATGTCATCATAATGACGTCACACTGATGTCGATGCAACTTCATGACATCACATCAATGTCAGTACAACATCATTTGAGCCGCGACACGACAAAACCAACAATGTGGTTGTGCGCCCAGCCTAGACTCAGATCAGCCTGGGCATTTGTCCAATTTGATCAGACTCTTCGTTAAGTGTTCAAAGGGTAGCTAAGGCTCTAAGCTACCTCCATGAGGGCAGCGAAGATTCTGATCAGACTGGGCGGATGTCCAGGCTGATCGGAGTCTGCGCTGGGCGCACAACCACATTGTTGGTTTTGTCGTGTCGCACCTCATATCATGTGCCAGCTTGGATTTTCCTGCATTTTTGGGTAATGCCCTATAATATTCATACAGTTAACGCAGAGAAATTTGGAAATTGTACATGTGTTTTCATGCATATTTCTATCTTCTTGAAGAGGTGCACTTGAAACTCTCCTTATTAAGACTTCTGTATTTGCATTCCGTGACATTAGCTTAATCTCACTTAGTCAGTTCATTAGGCAAATTAGTTTTCAATGGTCTTCTTGGATACAATGACCAGGCCATCCCAGGACACACAAGTTTGCTTTCATAATTCAGATAATGACAGCTGTATTTTCATTGTCACAGCAAGAAGTCTGGAGTATTTCTGCATAAAACTGGCCTTGATTGGTTAATTAGTGGCTAGTGGAGCAAGAGGTCTGGTATGGTCAATTTTGAGTGTGGACTGCTGCAATTTTCAGACACCTTGTCTAACCATACAAAACATGATGACCCAGGATGTCATTTCATCCATGCTAATGAAATGCATCCCTAACAGCAGTGGTTAGGGAACTTAAATGAAAGCAACCTGGTAAAGTGTTTGAACCCAGCAGACACATAGTAAGTAAGTAAGTAAGTAAAGTCTTTGTTTAACGAGGGTGACAACATTTAGCAAATGACAAAAAAAGCTAATCTTCCATGAGGCCCTCAAACATGATTTAATAATGACATTGGTACGACACTGATGCGACGTGACGTCGCATCAGTGTCGTACCGACGTCATTTTGACATTATGTGCCCACTGGGCAATGCCCTTTCCTTCCTTACCTATTTTATAAATGAGCAAATAATGTTATTTGCCTAATAAATAATTGCCTATGTAACACTGTTTTACCAAGAAAAATGAAACAAATATCCCAGAATTTATCTCAAAACCCTTCATTTCTCATCTGGACATGCATCAAGACGAGTTTCTCTCAAAATAAAATCCAGACATCCTTGGAAATCCCCAGAACAAAATAAATAATCTACTCCAGCACAATTACCCTCCAGGACCACCATAGTTAATAATTAACTTTATCATCTTTCCTAATTATGGACACCAGGCCATTCAGCAGGCCATCTACAACTTTCCCAGACAATATTCTACACTCTGACCCCTGACCCCATTACTGAGGGAGAAAAGACAGACATGATTCAAACAGCAGGGACCAGAGGCATCCATCAATCATTGACCACACAAAGGCTATCTGGGTGCAAAGAGAGTAGTTTGAGCAATTGGAAATCCCCTAAATCATCTTAGAAGCCAGATAAACACAGTTCTGATGACCATTTGAGGACAGAAATCAGCAGCAACATAAATAACATCAGACTAAATATCCCAAAACACAGACTGAATCAAAAGGTTCTCCAGCAAAACCATAGAAAGCTGAATCAGCCCCATATAAGGATGAGCTTGGATGTGACATGCATTTGACTGAAATTTCATTGATTTTCACTGACTTAATTCCGGTAAATTTCAATGCAGTTCCAGTGACCAAGATAAGATCACTGAAATTTCAGTGACCAAAACTAAATCACTGAAATTTCAGTGATCAAGATAAGATCACTGAAATTTCAGTGTCCAAAACTGAATCACTGAAATTTTAGTGAAATTCCAGTGACCAAGATAAGATCACTGAAATGGTCACTAAAATTTCAGTGACCAAAACTAAATCACTGAAATTTCAGTCAAATTCCAGTGACCAAGAAGAGGTCACTTTAAGGATATGCAACTCTGCCAGTTTCTCTTTTGCTTTCCTTCTCAAAAAGGGGTCAAATCTGAATGGAAAAAATTTGCTCCTTTAGGAGCAAATTCTTTCTGTTAAGAGTAGACCCCTTTTTGGAAGAGCAACATAGTCCAGAGAAGGAAATAGGAAGTCAAGAAAGTTGTTCCCCTTTGTAAATGTGGAGGTGTGCCCATATATCTTAACAGGACATGATGTCTCGGTATCTATGGTAACTCTGGTATTATGACTGGACCAAAGCAGACTGATTCAATCTGTAAAACTAATTAATGCATGGTCATCTCAATCAGTGACTAATATCTACTAATTAATTCTCATTACTCCACTGATTACCATTCCAGACCATGGACCTGCACTGATCAGACCATTTTTGTTACCTCATCTGAACCTCATGCGGCCGTATAAAATCATGGAAATAACTAGAAAATTGTGTCTGTAAGACACAGGTGATGCCCCCGTGTTCCCCATTAACCCTTGCACCCCTTTCTCCCTGACCACCACCATCACAAATTCAAAGAAGTGTGCATGGTCTCAAACTGATTAGTCCGAAAGCCCGGAATTTTGTCAAAAATAATGTTTTGGCCAAAAGAAATCTTCATGCACATCTTCAGTATGTCTACAACATGTGTGCAAAGTTTCAAATTGATTCATCATAAACTCTGAGAGGAGTTGATTACACAAACTTGCTACCCTATATCACTAACTAACACTGAAAATGTCTAAGTCCGAAAACCCGCAATTTTGTCAAAAATAACTTTTTGGCAATAAGAAATCTTCATGCACATCTTCAATATGTCTGCAAGATGTGTTCAAAGTTTCAGATCAATCCATCATAAGCTGTGGGAGGAGTTGATTACACAAACTTGCTACCCTATATCACTTACCAACACTGAAAATGTATAAGTCCGAAAGCCAGGAATTTGTCAAAAATAATTTTTTGGCCAAAAGAAATCTTCATGCACATCTTCAGTATGTCTACAACATGTGTGCAAAGTTTCAAATTGAGCCATTATAAACTCTGGGAGGAGTTGATTACACAAACTTACTACCCTATATCACTAACCAACACTGAAAATGTCTAAGTCGGAAAGCCCGCAATTTTGTCAAAAATAATTTTTTGGCCATAAGAAATCTTCATGCACATCTTCAATATGTCTGCAAGATGTGTTCAAAGTTTCAGATCAATCCATCATAAGCTGTGGGAGGAGTTGATTACACAAACTTGCTACCCTATATCACTTACCAACACTGAAAATGTATAAGTCCGAAAGCCAGGAATTTTGTCAAAAATAATTTTTTGGCCAAAAGAAATCTTCATGCACATCTTCAGTATGTCTACAATATGTGTGCATAGTTTCAAATTAATCCAACATAAGCTGTGGGAGGAGTTGATTACACAAACTTACTACTAAAATGTGCGACGGACAGACGGACGGACAGGGGTAAAACATAATGCCCCCTGACTATCGTCACGGGGGCATAATAAAACACTAAAATTACCCACAATATTGTGTTGCACGTAAGCCAACTTTTACTTGAAATGTCTAAAATAAAATCAAAATTCCTGGCAAAGATATGCTCCATAGAAGCATATTACTTGAAAAAGCAGAACTCTGTAATTAAGTCATGCCAGAGTTATGGTTCTTGTCCTCTACACTTTAGTATGTGGGTAACACAATAATGAATGAAAAAACTAAGAACGGAAATACCTCCATAACTACTTGTGCTCTGGTTATGGTTCTTGCAATTTGCATCCTCTCTTATTGTCATCTATGATAATGTCAGTAAATGTGAAAATCTGGACAAATCTGAAAAACAATTGTAAAAGCAACAAAATTTCAGACAAGTCAAACTTCAATAAACTGTTCAAGAATGAAAGACAAAAGAACTGGGTGGATATAGGTTAGGATAAGAGATTTAAACAGAACTACAACAAATTTCAGATATGATAGCAAAAAGAGTAGCAAGTGATCTTGTTGCCCTTTACTATCAACTATATAATCATTCAAAGCAAAAGCTGCAAATGCCAGTATTATCCAAAATATCAGACTAATGCCTTAACCAGTTCCATTATCATAAATTTAAACATGTTTAAACATGTTCAAAGTAGTGTTTTTAACGAGTTGCTAGTGTTATATGGCCAATAGTGCAGACCCTGATCAGACTGCTCCTCAGGAGCAGTCTGATCAGGGTCTACACTGTTGGCTCAGGCACTTCTGTCAGAATATTTAGGGTCAATATGGTTATCTTTGGAAGCAAAAACTGGCAAATAGGCATGGAACCAAAACTATCAGGAGATATTCATCATCATCAAATATCAAAGATTAAAAAGAGCCTTTGAAAGTCCCACCAGCACCTGTGGGTCAAAGATTATCCTAAAACAAACAGAACCAAATGTCCAGCATTCCTGCATGGGTCATTAAGACATGCCAGAGACCAGAAATTAGCCAGTATGCTAGGGAAACAAATCAGTGAGTAAGATAATGAAATAAATCACTGAGTGAAATAAATCACATATCCACATACTATGAAGATAAATCTTGGCTAAATGGGCTAGGAAAAGTGCTTGTGAAGTCAATGTGAACAGAACCCATTGAAACATAGATTAGTACAGCTGCAGGATATCAATAATGGGGAAGCTCAGCATGAGAAAAACACAAGTATGCTTCCACTAACATGTGTCCTTAAAAAAATTGGATGAAAAACTTTGCAGCTGCAAAATTTAAAAACAAATGTTCATCTAAGTTATTTGATCATATTCAGAAATTCAAACAGCATTCAAATTGTTACTATAAATATAGATAATTAAAGATAAAATGTTTATGGAATTCAGTGGAATATATAGAGTTTGAACATTGGAAATTCCAATGGCATTCCAAAAGAAAGTCTAGCGAAATATCAGTGGAATACAATAAAACACCACTAGAATGGATTGGCACTGGAATTTCAGTGAAATACCACAGGTATTTCAGTAGAATATCATTGGATTTGATTGGAATACCACTGGAGTATGCTGAAATTTCAAGTAGAATATTTAGCAGAGTCCTTTTAATTCAGCTGAATTTCCAGTTGATCACCAGTGAAATTTGTTGGTATTTCACTGGGATAAGTCTGGAATAAAGGAAAAACTTAATTATTTTTCCGCTAAACCTTCCGCCTTCAAGTAGACTTCTACTGGCAATTTCTTTCTCTACTTTCATTTATAGGGATTTTAATTCTGAGGTATTTCTGCAAACTTTTCACTGCAGTTCATCATGTACATGTCCAGTGATTTTCAAATACCAGACCTACATTTTTGCTGATAAATAGATATGGCAGGTGTATTACAACAGGCAGGTGATATCCCTCATGAAAATTTCATGTCTGAATCACAACTGAATCATGGTCTGAATTTGTATGATTTTTTTTCCTGAAAATATGCTGAATAAAGTCTGAATTAGTCTGGATATCCATATTGCTGTACCTGTATCTAAGATTGCTGAATTTCAGACTTTTGAAGATAATTTTAAATGATTTCAGCTATTTTAGTATGGATTCAGACTTGCATTTCAGAAAAATTTATGAAGAATTCAGACATTTTCAGCTATGATTCAGACTTTTTCAGTAATGATTCAGAAACTGATGCAGAAATATCCAGACAGCTTTAGACTGTTTTCAGACTTACATTTCAGAAGTTTTAGACGAGAAAGTTTCAGCTGTGGTTCAGATATTTTCAGTAATGATACAGAGACAATGCAGAAATATTCAGCCAGCCAGACATTAGAAATAATAAGCATCAATTCTGGAATGTTCAGCTTAATTCAGACATGCTTCAAGGGGGGACAACAGGTTGGCTGACAGGGCTTTTCTATACTTTTGAGCCCACCTTTTGAGCATTTGATTCAGGTGAGCTAATAATCCAAGCACATGCATTACACTTAATACAGCCACTTTACTGCACCTTCTCAATAAGTTGAAGAAAATAAAATGAGCACTATAATACTGACTGACATTTATTCTTCAATATTTCAGAACTGTCAATGTTTATATGATTCAGGAGTTCAGAATTATGATTTGGATACTTTGACCACTTTAACTTTAAACAACCAAAACATCATTGAATTTCGTAGAAAACAAAACATGTTGAAGTTTTTGGGTGTCACGTAAGTTGACTACCAAAATGATGTGCTTTTGATATCATAACTAAGATATTATCAAAATACAAGGTACAATATATTGTCCATCATGGAACTCCACTTGTTTAGCGTACAGATACAAAAGATTTCCTTTTTATCTTGCATTCTGGAAATGCGAATTTGTACTTGTAAATTTGCACTTTCTGGATAAAAAATGTTTCTGAAACTTTATTATGCTGTCTTCACTTTACAAAACAGTAATGTACATAGCAGAAGAATTTTGTACATAAACTGTAATCATTTGGTCACCTAAACAGTTTCTACAGTGGATGCCTGTATCTCCAACATCAAACTAGCATGGATTCATCTTAAACCAATAGAAAGTTTATGAAACAGCTAGCAAAAAGTGCAGACCCAGATCAGACTGCTCTTTAGGAGCAGTCTGATCTGGGTCTACACTGTTTGTTCAGGCCTTTCTGTCTGACTATCTTGGGTAACCACGGTAATTTGTTTAGACACAAAAGCAACAGACTTCAACCAAACAGTGCCAAAAATTAGGAAAGCAATGATTAAGGCTAAAAGCCAGGCTCTTTCAGGAATTAGAATGTCAGAACCAATCTGTAGGACTAATTGTTGAGGGGATACATGTTAAACATGGGGAGTTATGGCAAATTAAACTTGTAGAGGATCTGTTTCTAAGTTATGTTAGATTCCTCCAAAACATGAAAATTTCAGTACATGTATTCTGGCATGCACAGCAAATGAGAGGAAGTCTTCAG
Organism: Ctena decussata; assembly: GCA_963989385.1. Lineage (NCBI taxonomy): Eukaryota > Metazoa > Mollusca > Bivalvia > Lucinida > Lucinidae > Ctena > Ctena decussata. The sequence continues at coordinate 8,073,900 of OZ022507.1, read as the reverse complement.
TCTACTTGAGGCTAATATTAGCTGAAACTAAGTAGCCTGCATGACTGATCATCTTCCTTATGAATGTTTTCATTCTTTTGAAGGAATCCATTTAAAATGTTTTATTTGCAATCTCTGCAGCTGGTGCTATGCCCTTTGTGCGCTTAAAATGTCTCCTAGTAAAATCAACCATAGCTGTTTATATTTTAGATCAGTGGGAATTATTTCTGAGAAATCAGAATTAATGATTGGTTTTGATTCATATTCTAGACAGATTTTCCTTTCAAGTTATCAACTTGAACTGCCCATTTTTGGTATACATTCATCTTTGAATCAATATGGTGTTTGAAATTTACAAAATTACAGTATGTGTTCCTCTGGGTTTCAATGCATGTTACAGGGTTATTGTGATGAGCCAAAACTACTTAGTCTTGCCCACCTCCAATCTTTGCTCTTATAAGAATGCATTTATGAACTTTATTAGACCTGATAATGCAAAGGTAATAAAAAGCAAACAGTAATTTGGCATAGTATTTGTTATACAAAGGAAAAAGAAGTCCATAGCATGGTTTTAACAATCATGGCCACCGGACTCCAAAGAATGTTGATAAAATCCACCAAGATGGCAAATTTTCTTGTATGTTCTTTTCTTGCATATTTCATCAATGGCACTATCTCATCTTACCAATTTCCATACTAGATACATAAAATAAATATGGCATTAAGGCTGTAAAAGCTGAACCCAGTGTGTCCCATGCATTCAAGTAGCTTCTTACATACATGTAATATGGTATTTAGGGTTGAAAAAGCTATACCCAGCCTCCTTCATACAAATAACTTTAATTTTTTTAACTATCTTAAAGCATCCAGAAAATCTTCAATAAACTAACTTTTCTCTGGTGACACAATAACCTCAACTATAAAACCATGGTATCACATTTGCCGTGATTGCAGCACAGAGCTGTTTTAAAACACAACACTATGGTTTTGTGGAAAATTGGCTGTAAAATCTACTGCTCTCTGTTTGAAATGAATTAAAACACTTGGCTCATTAGAAGAAAGTCAAGTGCTTTTACAGAAATGAGAACAGTAAAGTGAACAATGTTGTTTTGGCCTTATTTTCTTAATTGAGGTGGGTCGCTAGAAAAGGGATCTTATAGCATCACCAGGGCAAACAGGGAAGACTCTGATCAGTCTGCACATCTGTGCAGGCTGATCAGAGTCTGCCCTGTTTGCAAGAACAATCTATGGATCCTGAGGAATGGTTAAAGCAAAGAGCAATGACTTTGACTGACTCTCCTGATCTGTTTTTTTCTAATCTGCAGACCCTTTTCCCTTGGCAAAATGTAACTGATTTAATTGTACTTTTTTACTGATTGCCAGAGATACTAATGAAAATATTTTATTGTCAGCTTTTTTTCAGTAGACCTATCTTGTATAAACTGCTTAATAAATGGTTCATAAAAAGATATAAAAGAAAAGATATGGCATCAACTGCCATATCATTCATCCAGACAATTTGCTCTAGATGTAAGAGCCTAAGTGCATTATATAACATCATAAATTTCAAGCCATATGTTTATGAAACTTTTGGAGTTTTTACAAGAAAGTTCAAATACATTCAAAAGCATGGATGGACTGGATTAAAGTAAATGAGGGAGAGGGGCATGGTCAAATGGTACAGAGTGCCCAGCAATGGTGCATTATAAGGTTGCAAGTTTGTATCCCCAAATGGGCCAGCCAGTGACTGAAAAAAACTCTCTCTGTCAATCCAGCAATAAAGGGACACCTTTCTTCTTTAAATCAGGGAATGTTTAAGGCAGCAAAGGAGAGGGATGTGCTCTGCCTTTCAAATGCTATGCCCAAGCTATGGTAAGCCTATAAACACCCATGCACAGCCACAAGGCTATGGGAAACCAATACATTTACCTTTTTAGTTACTGCAATTTTCAAATATATCTGAAAGAAAAGTTCCTAACAACTCTGCCAGTTTTGCCTCTTTTCTCAATGGCTGTCAACTCTGAATGGAAACTTTGCTTGTCTTGGACTCCATTTTGGAAAAGCTTAAGTCATTAAAGAAGGCAAACAGTTGTCATCCTTTGCAAGTATGAATTTAGCCAGTCTTCTAATTGAGGTCAACTCTTAAAAGGGAAGAAGTTGCTCCTGAAAGAGAAAATTCTGTTTTTAGGAGTAGATTTCATTTTGGAACAGCTACTTTATCCAGGGCGGCAATAGTGGGTATCCTCTATAAAACTGACAAAAAATGAAGATGAACCCTGACCTACATCTTTAAAGTGTTCTTTTCAAGAGCTGTGCCCTAGTTATGACATCATCCTAAATGTCTCAGTAGCATGGGACTCAAGACAATAGCAAGAAAGGGCAAAGAATATTAAACAGGACTGCATATTGGCCAATTTCACACTCACCCAATTAGTGAACAATTTATGCATTAGCCATGGTGTAAATTGTTAATGCCTTCAATTATCTCCTTGTTCAGTTCAATTTGGAACCAATCAATAAATGGCTAATCTTTGGAATTTTCAATAGCTTGAAGGAATGTCAGAGTTTGTAAATGCATTTCATTCAGATCACAAAGAAAGAAATCATTCCTTGCAACCAGTTTGCTGTTTGCCTCTGTCAGTCATAGTCTCATAGATGTTTGTAGCTTGCTTTGTGTTCTAACAAAGCAACAAGAACTGCCAGAACACTTGAAAATCTGCATACATACTTTCTGTCAGAGCAACAAAAACTGCCATGACACTTGAAAATCTCCATATATACTTTCAGTCGGAGCAACTAGAGCTGCTAGAATGCTTGATTGATTGATTTGTTGCTTTATGTCCACGGTAAACAGCTATGGTCATGTAGGGACGGTCAGTTAACCTATATACCACACTGTTCCTGAGCAGGCTTAGACCTCCTAAGCGGTTAACCAGTACTAAGTGCACATACTTTCGCCAGTAACTGACAACTGCCATTCTTGAATCAGCGGAAGGAGAAACGAAAATATGTGGCCAGACCGGGTATCGAACCGAGGACCACTGACCTATGAGTCAGGTGCCCAACCAATTTAGCTACGCAGCCCAGCGCTAGAACGCTTGAAAATCTGCACATGCCTTCTCTGTCAGAGCAACTAGAGCTGCCAGAACGCTTGAAAATCTGCATGTGCTTCCTCTGTTAGAGCAACAAGAGCTGCCAGAATGCTTGAAAATCTGCACATGCTTTCTCTGTTAGAGTAACTTGAATTGCCAGAATGCTTGAAAATCTGCACATACTTTCTCTGTTCTCTGTCAAAGCAACTAGAGCTGCCAGAACGCTTGAAAATCTGCACATGCTTTCTCTGTCAGCAACTGGAGCTGCCAGAACACTTGAAAATATGCACATGCATTCTCTGTCAGAGCAACTGGAGCTGCTAGAACGATTGAAAATCTGCACATGCTTTCTCTGTCAGCAACTGAAGCTGCTAGAACGCTTGGAAATCTGCATATGCTTTCTCTGTCAGCAACTGGAGCTGCTAGAATGCTTGAAAATCTGCACTTGCTTTCTCTGTCAGCAACTAGAGCTGCTAGAAAGCTTGAAAATCTGCACATGCTTTCTCTGTCAGCAACTGGAGCTGCTAGAACGCTTGGAAATCTGCACATGCTTTCTCTGTCAGCAACTGGAACTGCTAGAACGCTTAAAAATCTGCACATGCTTTCTCTGTCAGAGCAACTAGAGCTGCTAGAACGCTTGAAAATCTGCAAATGCTTTCTCTGTCAGAGCAACTAGAGCTGCCAGAATGCTTGAAAATCTGCACATGTTTTCTCTGTTAGAGCACATAGATTTGCCAGAGTGCTTGAAAATCTGAACATGCTTTCTCTGTTAGAGCAACAAGAGCTGCAAGACCACTTGAAAATCTGCACATGCTTTCTCTGTTCTCTGTCAGAGCAACTGGAGCTGACAGAATGCTTCAAAATATGCACATGCTTTCTCTGTCAGAGCAACTGGAGCTGCCAGAATGCTTGAAAATCTGCACATGCTTTCTCTGTTCTCTGTCAGAGCAACTAGAGCTGCTAGAACGCTTGAAAATCTGCACATGCTTTCTCTGTCAGAGCAACTAGAGCTGCTAGAACGCTTGAAAATCTGCACATGCTTTCTCTGTCAGCAACTGGAGCTGCTAGAACGCTTGAAAATCTGCACATGCATTCTCTGTCAGAGCAACAAATGCTGCTAGAATGCTTGAAAATCTGCACATGCTTTCTCTGTCAGCAACTAGAGCTGCTAGAACGCTTGAAAATCTGCTCATGCTTTCTCTGTCAGCAACTAGAGCTGCTAGAACGCTTGAAAGTCTGCACATGCTTTCTTTGTCAGCAACTAGAGCTGCTAGAACGCTTGAAAATCTGCACATGCTTTCTCTGTCAGGAACTAGCGCTGTGAGAACGCTTAAAAATCTGCACATGCTTTATCTGTCAGCAACTAGAGGTGCTAGAATGCATGAAAATATGCACATGCGTTCTCTGTCAGCGCAACTTGAGCTGCTAGAACGCTTAAAAATCTGCACATGCTTTTTCTGTCAACAACTAGAGGTGCTAGAATGCTTAAAAATATGCACATGCATTCTCTGTCAGAGCAACTTGAGCTGCTAGAACGCTTGAAAATCTGCATATGGGTTCTCTGTCAGAGCAACTGGAGCTGCTAGAACGCTTGAAAATCTGCACATGCTTTCTCTGTCAGAGCAACTGGAGCTGCTAGAAGGCTTGAAAATCTGCACATGCTGTCACTGTCAGAGCAACTAGAGCTGTCAGAACGCTTGAAAATCTGCATATGCTTTCTCTGTCAGCAATTCGAACTATGAGAACGCTTGAAAATGAAAATCTGCACATGCATTCTCTGTCAGCAACTAGAGCTGCTAGAACGCTTGAAAATCTGCACATGCTTTCTCTGTCAGCAACTAAAGCTGCCAGAACGCCTGAAAATCTTTATATGCTTTCTCTGTCAGAGCAACTAGAGCTGCCAGAACGCTAGAAAATCTGCATACATACTTTCTGTTAGACTAATTGGAGCTGCCAGCACACTTGAAAATCTGCATACACACTTTCTATCACAGCAGCAAGAACTGCCAGAACGCTTGAAAATATACATACATACTTTCTGTCAGAGCAACTACAGCTGCCAAAACACTTGAAAATCTGCATACGAACTTTCTGTCATAGCAACTAGAGCTGCCAGAATGCTTGAAAATCTGCATAGGTACCTTTCTGTCAGAGCAACTACAGCTGCCAGAATGCTTGAAAAGCTGCATAGGTACTTTCTATTAAAGCAACTAGAGCTGCCAGAACACTTGAAATGCTGCATAGTTACTTTCTGTCAGAACAACAAAAACTGCCAGAACACTTGAAAATCTGCATACACACCTCTGTCAGAGCAACTAACGCTTGAAAATCTGCATATATACTTTCTGTCAGAGCAACTGGAGCTGTCAGAACACTTGAAAAACTGCTTACATACTTTCTGTCAGAGCAACAAGAACTGCCAGAACACTTGAAAAGCTGCATAGGTACTTTCTGTCAGAGCAACAAGAACTGCCAGAACACTTGAAAATCTGCATACATTCTTTCTGTTAGAGCAACTAGAGCTGCCAGAACACTTAAAAATCTGCATACATACTTTCTGGCAGAGCAACTGGAGGTGCCAGAACGCTTGAAAATCTGCATATGTACTTTCGGTCAGAGCAACTAGAGCTGCCAGAATACTTGAAAAGCTTCATAGGTACTTTCTGTTAGAGCAACAAGAACTGCCAGAACACTTGAAAATCTGCAAACATACTTTTTGTCAGAACAACAAGAACTACCAGAATACTTGAAAAGCTGGATACATGCTCTGATACAAAGAATAGACACACAAGCAAATTAAAAATATTAAAGGCATAACTAGTCATTGATGAACAAAGGTAGAAGAAAATCAGGGAAATCAAAGAAACCAAAACTACTCAAAGAGTTCCTTTATCTAGGTTACTCTTTAGAGACTTGTCATGTGAATGTGAAGCTATTTGGTGACCATCAGGGAGTCTGCAAGCCATTGATTTGCATTCTTTTTTTTAAAATCTGTCTTGAAAAACTGTCTTTGAAACTCTTTTCTTTTTTTCCTCTTTTTTCAAGTATGACATAGCTGTGCTAGAAATCCCAAGCTTATACTGCAGCTTTAAACTTAATGTGCAAATCTTCACCCTTGAAACTTCATAATTAGATCTGCTTTAAATAATCTTTCTGCCAATCTAATTATATAAACAAATGATCATATTTCCCACCAAGCACAGGATATGAAAGTTGTGGGTTATTATTAGATTATAAGTACTTAAAGTATCAAATGTAGACATGCACTTACACAAATAAGCATCAGATAACTGTTTAACCATTAGTTAAAAGTCTGAGACAGAGAATTTAGCTATTAGAGCAACAACATAGCAACCACTTAAGTTTTCAGACTGTTCCTCCAGGGCAAATTTCATAGTTATAGGAAATCTCCTTCATAGAAATTTAGCCTTAGCAACAGCATATCAACCACTTAAGTCGTTTTATACATACAACCCCAGGAGCTGACACAATCATTTACAACATTCTGCCCTAAAACAACAAAAAGGAAAGGAAAAAATAAAGAGCACACAAAGCAAAAAAGACAAGCAAAACGCCAAGAGGTTATAGCTCTTTCCCAGCAATTTTAGGACTGCGAGGCTACTCATAACAATACACAAAAGGGTAAAGACTAATAGAAAACTGACAACCACAATCATATACAGACACCCATGGAATTGTGTCAAAGGGAAAACTTGCAACTTCCTGTTTGCTTCTCTGGTGACAAAACAGTTCAAACAAGGGTCTACAATGTCTTCATGTATGTCTTAAAAGAAAATTTACACCTCAAGGAACAGTCTTTTGTTTCATTGTTGACCCCCATTGAAAAAGTGGAGTAAAAATGAAAATGACAGGGTTGCCTCCCCAAAAGTGTACCAACACACCTTAAATGCAGCATTCTTCTGTGCATTTAGGGCATTTTTTTCCATATATGATGTGAAAGATTATGCAGAAAACACTACTGACGTCTGCCAACAATATAAACTTAGCTTCTAGCAAAATTAAACCTTGATTAAAGACTTATCTCAATTTATCGTGAAACATTCAAAGTTGTTGTAAGAGTTGTCTTTCCTTTGGCAGTATAACAAATGTTTTCAAAACGCGACTCTAATGTGTGGTTATGAAAAAATGTGACTAATGTGTGGTTATGAAGAAAAATGTTGGTTTTATTACCATGGTATTCTTCATACGAACATGATAGCAGTTTGAAATTGAACACTTGTCAAATTATCTCCCTTGCAATTTAACAAATAGCAAATTGGGACGTCCAATAACATCAAAAGTTCTGCAGTGTTACGAAAATTCTTTTTATTTTACTCTTGTTAATTCATTTAACCTCTGCGCATGAATGGTTTCTGTTCTATTCAAGAAATACAGGGCGTTAAAAGGTCAATGGAAATCCAATGGTAAGCCAGTGTTACTGTTTCTACTGCCAACTTCCATCTGATTGTTTCTCTCCACTGCTTTGATTTTTTTCACTGTTTCGTACCCTTTCTGTGGACATTATGTCTGGAGAAAATAATTGGCTGAGCATTTTATGGAATTAAAAATTCAGCTTCTGAAAGTATGGTGACTTTAAGTTTAACCCCATCACAAAAGCAAGCGGTCTGGTCCCTAAAGTTTATGGAATATCGATCATAAACAAAGTAACTCAAAATGTCTAAATAAGAGCATATACCTATACCTTGAAATAAATTGGGTGTATACAATGTATGCGTTTCTTTTGATGTTCAGTATATACTTGGCCATCTTTAGGGGCAAGCATGTGTTGGGGACATTGTGTGTTAAAAAACACCATCTCTAGTTGACCTTGTGACAGCAATTGCCCCCGTAGTTTGTATTGAATCTATGAAACTTACACTATTAAATCTTTGATGATTTTGAATTTCTGTCATATTGGACTTGTAGATTCCATTGCTTGCCCTTGAGTACAGAAAATGCTGTTTTGACCTTGACATGGGGATAGTACCTGTATTATTTCTCGAATCATTATGGAACTTGAAGATAAATAGGGCAAGCAAAATATGTCTAGTTCAAAGTTTGGCAAAATTAGATCTGCAACTTAAAAGAAGACTTGCAACTTAAGAGTTACTTGCCCTTGAGTGCAGAACACAGTTGCTTTTTACCTTGATGGAAGATGCTATGCAGTCTTCGAAATTCCATACCGCATAATGATCTCAGGTGAGCATGCTGGTCAGTGCTTGTAAGGCTAGTTTTAATAACTTAATTTGTTTTGCACTTAGATCACCAGAAGAAGGCTAAAGTACATGTAGATCCTGATCTGGCCATTGAACCTAAGCAGATGATGACAGATCTTGCCATTGAACCTAAGCAGGCTACCAGCCCTGATGCATCGCCAGCCCATGAAACATCCACACAACCTGATGATATTTACAAAGGGAATGATGGTAATGTCATGAGTGTTACTATACTTATCTATTGAAACTGCAAAAGTTGGAGTAAAGAAACAACAAGTCGTTTGAGTGAAATGCTCCAAATCTGAAGTTAACTGGAACTCTGGAACATGATATAATTTCTACAGACTTTTTTTCCGCTTCTGTTGATTCAAAAAAAAAAGCAGCTGCTAGTTTCTTAGGGGGAAAAACACACACTTTTGACTGATATGTCCAGGAAAAGTTTAGTATGATTATTGACTTTCTAGGTAGACCTTATCTATTGAATGGGACATGAAACCTTAAATCAACCAGCCTAGCCACTGTGATAGAGAAAATTGGGGATGTCTGGAATTGTTAATAGGGATGCCGGGATAAAAATCCATTAAAGACAACAAAAATTAATGTTCTTTTAGCTCCTTTTAGCTCGCCTGTATGAAAGTACAGGGAGAGCTATTGTTGTCACTTTGGTGTCGGGTCGGCGTGGGCATCACACTTGAAAGTTTTACGTTAAAGTTTTTTATGTGATGGGCAATGCACTGCAGGCGAACTGTCCTGTACGGGAACAGGTCTTGTTAGCTCGCCTGAATGAACTTCAGGAAGAGCTATTGAACTACTCCCGGCGTCGGCATTAGCGTTGGCGGTGGCGTTAGCAAAATGTTAAAGTTTTACGTTAGAGTTTTTTAGGTGATGGGCTGGGCGCTGTCAGGCGAACTATCCTGTCCCTGTGACAGGTCTTGTTTTTTTGTTGCACCTGCTTTAGCAAGGTGCGATATAGGAGTTCACTTTTCTTCCGTCCGCGCGTGAGTCCATCCGTTTCTCTGTCCGTCCACAATTACGTCGACCCTAATGTTCATGTTCATTATTCTCAATCTATGATACCTACTATCGTCAAACCTGATATAAAGTTTCTCCTTAGAATGGTCTTGAGGAGCCTTGCACTTATTTTGACCTTTGACCTATTTTTCATGTTCTAATGACTTTGTAAAATTTTATGTCAAAAATAATGTCAACCCTCGTGTTTAAGTCCATTTCTCTCCATCTATGATACTTGCAATCATCAAAACTGGTATGAAGTTTTTTCTTAAAATGGTCTAGAGGATTGTTGCCTTTATTTTGACCACTGACCTATATTTTCTGCTCTGCTGACTTGGTAAAATTTTACATCAAAACTTACATCAATCCTAGCATACTGGTCCATTACTCTCAATCTATGATACTTACAGTCATCAAAACTGGTATAAAGTTTCTACTTAGAATGATCTAGTAGATTGTTGGACTTATTTTGATGCGATGCTGACTTTGTAAAATTTTACTTAAAAAATTATGTCAGCCCTCAAACCTGGTATAAAGTTTCATTTTAGAATAGACCCGAGGATTAATGCACTTGTTTCAACCCTTATTCTAAGATGCTGCTTTTATTTGTACCCTATATATCATGTTCTGTCTGTGATTTTTTTTCTCTATATAAGTCTTGCCCATAAAAGGCACCAGTCCCAATTCAAAATAGTATCTTTTTTTCCCAACTGCAAGTTGAAAAATTCCCAATTGCAGGAAGAATTTTACTAGGGACCATTCTTCAAGCATAAAATTACTTGCCTAATTAGACTACTGGCAGATATATAGCTATAATTGAATTCAAATATTATATATTCCGTTTCATGTCCCCTGTCCCACCACTTGGGCCAATACAGGTGTTTCCGAAATTCCAAATTCAAGAAGAATTCCCAATTCTTAGGGCACCGGCACCGTTCCCAAAATAGTGAAAGAAATCACTGTGACTGTTGAGAAATGTTATGTCAGCCTGGCAACCATGATTAAATGGACAAGAGCATTCAAGTTCATTTCTCACTAATTATACCACCTACAATCATCAGACATGGCATAAAATGTTTTCTTAAGCTGGTGTCCTTGAGTGTTTGACTACTTTATACCTTAACTCTGTTGACTGTATATCTTTATTATAGAACTGCTCAAATTTCTTAATTATTCATCAGATCTAGTGTACACTTTCCTCTATACATGGTATCTACTACTGAGAAAGCATATGTCAGGTGCGGCATAGCATTCCGTGGAATTCTTGTCAGTACCCTTTAAGCCTGAAGTCTGAAAATGGGCCTATAAAATAACAAGATATGTCTTTTCTTTACCAGCAAAACTCAATTAAACAAAAAAAAATATTTTGCTGTTTTGCGCAACAGATTGCCCTGTTTTAGAGTGACAGGGCAAAATGAGTAATTCGCTTTCTTTTGACATCATAAATTGATCAATTAAACTACAAACCTTTTTCAATTTATGGACCATATGGAAGCATTAGACCAAGACTTTATACTTCACAAAAATCAGTCTGAAAATGGGTGGCTTTCTTCATGAAATGCGTAAATGTTGGCTTTTTGGGTGGGACTAGGTGGTAGAGCACACTACACAACCCCTGTTCGTTCTTTCCCAGACCTGTTTTTGAATTCTCTTTCATGTGAAGCTATCCATTTTGCTCTAGGACCCTTTTTGGTACCAAAATGCATTTTTGACTAAAAAAGTGAAATGCTTCTGTTTTTTTTTTGGAACAAGGCTTGTGGAGAGCTTCCTTGGCAGACTAGCAAAACCTGCCGGGCCGCGTAGCACAATCAGTAGGGAACCTGACTCATAAGTCAGAGGTCCTGGGTTCGAAACCCGATTGGGCCACATACTTTCGTACCCCTTCCGCTGCCCAGGTGAAAAAGTTGATGAAATTTCACCCAAATTGCACCAAAATTCTACTGAAATTCCAATGGAATTTCGTAGGAAAATACTGTAAAATTTGGTCAGAATTCAAGCAGATTTTCATATAATTTCACAGAAATATTACCACAATTTCGTTGAAATATCACCATAATTTCAGCGAAATTTCGGTAAATTCCTCTATTTTTATGACCAAATTTATCACTGTAATTTCAATAAAATATCAGTGAAATTTTGATGAAATAATGGTAAGATTGCACCAGAATTTTGATAAAATAATGGTAACATATCAGTGAAATTTTGATGACATAACGGTAAAATATCAGTGAAATTTTGATGAAATAATGGTAAAATTGCACTGGAATTTTATAAAATTAACAGTGAATAAATATGGTCATATTGCAATCAGAGTCTGACTATCCAGACATGATCTTAGCTGTTCCTAGATGTTAAGCCTACAAAATAAAACAAACAAAACGAATGAAGAGAAATGAAAACATCTCTTTTTGAATCTCCTTGCTAATCACACCATAGAACCATGGTACTCTGAAAAAACACCATTACCCCACCCTGTTACCCCACCCATTTCAAAAGATTTTCTAACATTTGCTTGAAAAAAAAAAAGAAAACACAAAAGAATTTATTTCTAATGTATCCTATTTCTATTATAGGACATACTGACACTAACATCAGTTAACCTACATGTACCTTCTGCAGATATTTGTTGCCATTGGAAAAGTGCATGACAGTCACCATGTTGCTCCATTTCTGCACAAACCTAGCAAATTTTTTACTTTAAAACCATAGAAATTGTGGCTTCAAGTGTACTCACTATGTCAGCTAACTCACTGTCATGTTTGCCATGTAGAAATTGCTTCACAATTATTTTTTTTACCACAGCCTTCAAATTCCCTCCATTTCTGGCAGCCATGTTTTTTCCCATCATCCATCTGGTTATGACATCATCAAGTGTCACATGATGTGAAATTTCACAGAATTTCACTGAAATTTTTATTCTAATTCTTGGGCACTGGAATTTCTCTGAAATTTAGTGCATCAGTGGAATTCACTGAAATTTCAGTGACATATCACTAATATATGACTGACTGTTTCAGTAGGGAATTGAGTTACAGTTTTAAATTTTATAATCTTAAGAATTTGACAATATAAGGTATCTGATCATGAACTTTTAAGTTCATGAATGGTTCATAAACAGGTACCTAATATATTTTAAGATTATAAAATTTACATGTATCAATAATTTAGTAAAGGTTCATGAACTTCTCATGACATAACTTCTGTGTACAATCAGCTCCATGATGTTTAGAGCGAATTTTGTTCGTTTTTTAGTAAACACACCAAGACTTTAATTGTATACATTTGGTATAAAGATAAACACAAATCTAAATTGTGAAAAAATATGCATAACTTAATGCAGTTACACCCTGCTTAGTGATACTAAAATCACTGACAGCAAAAATAGGTCATCAGCATGCTATACAGTCTAGTTTTGTATCATAGAAATTTCATTTTGTATATCAATTTTGTGTTTTCTTTTTCTTGAATAAGGCTGAAATATCAGTGAAATTCTGTTAGCTGCTTTGAAACTGATTTAACTGAAATTTCACTGAAATTTCACTGATATAGCATTGGAGTTTTATGAAATTTCAGTCACATAGCAGAATATCACTGATATTTCGCTGTATCACCGAAATTTGGGTGAAATTTCACTGAAATTTCAGTACCATTTTCACCTGGGTGATTCAAGAAGGGCTGTTATCAGTTGCTTATGACGCTCTTGTTAAGGATTTCATTTGCTAAAACTTTGTAAACATAGACACGGCGCAACTCAGGCAAGCTATGCTGTCATGTGACAGCTCTTATTATCTGAATACCTTTGCAGAAATGGTGTACATTGGTGAGACAGTGTTCGGGGTGTTAACCACCAGAGAGAAGCTGGATAGAGCCAGATTGGCAAAAAAACGAACAACATACGCTCTAAACGTCCTGGAGTTGATGGTCTCTAAAGAAGAGTGTAAAAATATGACAATGTATGGAGAGGATCAGGGAAAAACAGCCCTTAAAACAGAGAAGCGAAGGGCTTTGAGAAGTAATTTCTTGATAACTTGTGACAAATTATTTTTGTAAATTAGAACAGCTTGTACCATTCGTCTCCACACTTGAAAACTGTTAAGAGATAGGATGTTTAGTGGCATAGCCAGAACAATGATATTATACTATGCACGATAAATATAGCAATTTTTTTGTATGTGTCAGATCCACCATGTTAGGTTTTTATTGTCACTTTACTGCATAAAGATATAAAGGCCGATCATTCGAGATGGACTGGCAGGTAAAAGAATCAAGCTTGCTCAATTGTAGCGTTTAGACTATCGTGACGTCATATTTTATGACCATTGTATCTGAACGACATTTATGATCATGTACAAAAGCCACAACCATACTGAGGCGGCTGGTTTGCTGTTAAAATAAAGGAAAACGCTCTAAAACATTTGAATATGCTACGAGTATGAGATTTACAAACTTCGAAAATTTGACGTTTTCCCTTGTTTTTACGTTATCGTCTTAAAAACTTGTTTCTAATCGGTATTTCTTGAATCCCTTTTGAGTGTATGATCGTTTGGTAGCTACCAGTATAATAAAGTAAACAATTCAGAAAGAAAATTCTTCCCGGTTACTGAGCATAAGTCAAAAGCCTCAGACTAACGTCATCAATTTCTCACAGTTACGTTATACTTCAATGAAGAAACTTCATAGTTAAATCAATCATGGTGTGACCTTTATTTTTAGCCTATTGTTTTTCTCGGGTTTTGATTCTGAATTGAACTGAAGCACCCGTGAATCATTGCACATTGGACCGAATTAACACGTTTTAACGTCAATGGCGCATGCTAAGATTCGTCAGTTGTTAAGCTTAACCATATCTTTTACACAATCAGTAGCTTTGACAAGAAAACTGAGCATGAAAATGTTGAGAAATACCGTATAAAAATCACTTGCTTACCATTTTTATGTTGCTTTTCAATGGGTGCGAATTTCGGCTAATGAGGTGGTAGTCAGTATAGTCTGGCGTATTAATAGTAATTGTGTCTATATGCTTCTTTGACAGAACTAGTCATGAAGCAGTGGATGTTTTCATTGCTTTTCAGTGTAGCCTTTGTGGCTTTCAAGATTCGTGCTTGTTTTGGTGAGAAGGACTCGCATTCTGGCAGTTTTCACTTATTCCCAGTGAAGCTGAGTTACAGTGGTAAGTCCTACTGTGAATTACAGATGTTTGATAATCTGCCACACTTGATGGGATCATGTTTGTGGAATAATATGAGAAGGTTCAAGGATTTTCAGAAATCCCCTAGAAAATTGACCTACTTGTACCTGTTCTTCATCATTATTTGCAATTCATGGGATACTGAACTCAATCCTGGTCCTACATCCCTTAGTTCCTCACATTTCCCATGTGGTGTATGTGAGGCCAGTGTTGGTTGGGACGACCGGGCTATAGTTTGTGACACATGTAATAAGTGGTATCACATTGACTGTCAGGGTATGGATTCCAATATGTATTCAATTTATAATCAGTCCCTGGATAGGAGTTTGGCATGGGAATGCCTGAACTGTGGCATGCCAAACTTCTCAACTTCTTTGTTTGACACATTAGGCCTGATTGATACGAGTAATCGTTTTGATTCCCTCTCAATTCCTGACAGTCCAATTCCTACTGATCTAGGCACACCAACAGCTACTTCTTCCCCAGTTGGTCTGCAACAATCAAAACCCAAGCCAGGCAAGAAGTCTGTCTTAAATCATCCACTTCGAATCCTGATTATGAATTGTCAGTCGATTAAAAATAAGAAACCTGAACTTCAGACCATTGTCGACACAGCCAAACCCGACATTATCTTGGGTTGTGAATCTTGGCTCTCTCCAGACATCGCCAACTCTGAAATATTCCCTAATGGGTATGATGCCATTAGGAAAGACCGGGCGGGTGATGCTCATGGGGGAGTTTTTGTTTGTTTTAAAAAGGATTTGGTTTGTATTGAGGTACCAGAACTTGAGACTGAGTGTGAACTTGTTTGGGTTAAACTTCAAATTGTTGGCTGTAAAACTTTGTATCTTGGCTCCTTCTACCGACCTCCAGATATCATTGATCCAGAGTATTTGGATCATCTAAATGCCTCTCTAGGACGAATCATGTCATGTAAAAACTCTCATGTCCTTCTTGGAGGTGACTTCAATTGTGGGGACATTGATTGGAATAAGTTATATGTACCCCTGGGAATGCCCAAAAGGCAGGTGCAGTCCCAATTAGTAAACATTGTTCAGGAGCACTGCCTCTCTCAAATGGTTGATATCCCTACAAGACAGGAAAGGACCCTAGATATCCTTTTGACTAACAACCCCACCCCTGTCACAAGAATTAAGGGTATGCCACCAATTGGTCGAGCTGACCATGATATTGTTTTGGTGGAATATGACATAAAAGCAAAAAGGGTCCTTCAGTCACCACGGAAAGTTTTCTTGTACAAACGGGCTGATATGCAAGGTCTTAGAGACCATATGCTTGCCTTTGCAGACCGTTTCATGTCGCAGAACTTTGCTCACGTTGATGTTAATGAGATGTGGATTGAGTTTAAGACGGTCTTACTAAATGCAGTAAACAAGTTTATTCCTTCTAAAATGACGAAAGGAAAACTTGGCTATCCATGGATAGATGCACGCATTAGGGCATTGATTAGGAAAAAAGAAAAATTGTACCACAAAGCTCGCAGGGCAGATAACGAGTCCCTGAAGAGTCGTTATAAACGACTCAGAGCTCATGTCCAAAAAGAAATGCGTGATGCCTATTGGAGGTATGTTTCAGATATCTTCAATCCCTCAGATACAGACACTAATATAGAAGACTGTATCCAAAATGATCGGCTGAAAAAGTTTTGGTCCTTTATGAAAAACTTAAGAAAGGATTCCACGGGTGTGGCCTGTTTAAGGGAAAATGGCATGTTGAAAACTGCTAATAAGGACAAAGCAGACATATTTAACAGACAGTTCGAGTCTGTATACACCCGGGAACAAGTAGGTCACCCCCCATCGAAAGGACCAACCCCCTACCCAGATATTGAAGACTTATACATTGACCCTAATGGGGTCAAAAAACTACTAGACCGTCTTAACCCCCATAAATCTTCAGGTCCAGACGACCTAAGTGCACGTGTGTTAAAAGAATGCAGTGCTGAAATTGCCCCGGTCCTTGCCTGCATTTTCAACCAGTCCTTGGCCCAGTCTAGAGTACCAGATGACTGGCTGCAAGCTAATGTGGCTCCCATTTACAAAAAGGGAGAAAAATATGACCCTGCCAATTACAGGCCGGTCTCCTTGACTTGTATTTGCTGTAAGTCTCTTGAGCACATTCTCGTGAGCAAAATCATGCAACATCTATCGGACCATAAGATTTTAGTTGAGTCTCAGCATGGCTTCAGAAGTGGTAGGTCATGCGAGACTCAACTGGTCCAGTTCATTCATGATTTGCAGGCAAACCTAGACAGAGCCAATAATAAAGGTCACAAACAAACAGACCTCATTATTATGGACTTTGCCAAGGCTTTTGATAAGGTCCCCCATAGACGATTGATTTATAAACTGGAGTATTATGGTATCCGAAATGATATCCGGTGGATCTCTGCCTGGCTATCTGGAAGGACACAAAAAGTTGTCCTGGATGGTGTCTGTTCAGACCCTCTCCCCGTGTTGTCTGGCGTCCCCCAGGGTTCTGTTTTAGGGCCCATCCTGTTCTTAATCTTTATTAATGACCTGCCAGACAACATAAGCTCCACAGTCCGCCTTTTTGCTGATGACTGTGTACTCTATAGAAATATTAGACGGTCCGAAGACCAACAGATACTCCAAGATGATTTAGATAAATTGGCACTTTGGGAAGAGGCATGGCTCATGAAATTTAATGTTGCCAAATGTCACTCTATGAGGGTGACTAGGCATCCCCCTCCAAAGCAAATAATCCATGGTTATACATTGCATAACCAAGTCCTAGAGAATGTATCGTCAGCCAAATATTTAGGAGTTGAAATTACGGATGACCTCGAGTGGGGTCAGCACATTAATGAAATTACCAGTAAGGCTACTAAGACTTTGGGTTTCCTTCGTAGAAACTTGACTTTTGCATCGAAGGAAATCAAGGCTGCTGCATATAAAACTCTGGTCCGGCCCAAATTAGAATATGCAGCGCCAGTTTGGATGCCCCATCACCAAGTTGATATTAACAGAATAGAAAAAGTACAGAGGACTGCTGCCCGTTGGACCTGTAGGCGCTGGCGCAATCAAAGTCATGTGGGAGAAATGTTAGAAGAACTCCAATGGCCAGACCTGCAGGAAAGACGACAGCAGGCTTCTCTGTCTCTATTCTACAAAATTCATAATAATCTTGCCATTGTAGATAAGAATAAGTACCTATCTGAGGTCGGTGAAGGGAGCAGGAGAACTAGGTCCCACCCATTCCAGTACCACCGTCCAAACGCTTACACGGACGGTTTTAAGAATTCTTTTTTCCCCAGGACAATTGCAACTTGGAATGGCCTTACAACCGAAGCTGTCTCTTCGGAGACAGTTGATGGGTTTAAGGCCAAAATTTAATATCCTAGGGTAGAGCAGGGGTTAGGCATGGGATGCCTGCCCCTGAGGACTTCTTGTAAATAGTTTTAATCTGCTGGTGGCTATGTCACAAATTCATTCATTTTTTTTTTTTGTGACAACTTATGCGCCACACCAAAAACCTGTCATCATGGTCAAAATTGACCAAGGACAGTATCGATAGAAAGAAAAGAAAGAAAGAAAGACCCCTTCCGCGCTTATCGCTTTTCCCCAATATCGTTTTTAAAGATGGCTTCTGTAATCCCATGGTATCTAAAGCCCCAAATACGGTTCCTTTCAATTCAATTTAATTTCGCCCAATGTTGCACTTCAGTAATGAGAAAAACTGCAAAATATAAAAAATTGCTAAATATATTTTGCATAGTATATTATGCACAACAAGGCAAATCTATGTTAAATAAGCTTTCTCTGAGATGGGGGCTACTCTTTAAGGAAAGAATTTGCTCCAACGGGGAGCAAATTCTTCCCATTTAGAGTAGCCTCTATATTATGTAATTGAAAATGCTGTTATCATCAAGATTTTGTTGCAAATAGTTTACATTAGGCACATGCGTAATTCACGTTGCGCCTATGATGTTACTAATAGATATATAATTAGAGCAGTGTCAATAATTTGGTGGGTTCTTAATCAAAGGCTAACAGTCGGCACTTACCTCGGAGATTAAGGTTTGAAGCCATTGATGCATGTACATTTAGCTTGAGGTCCAATGGCCTCTGGTTGAGGCTAGGGGTCAAAATATATAATAACAATGTCAAAACTATAGCAGGTTAAAGTTTATGTCTGTACAGTTTTCTAGAGGCAGGCATAATGTCTTCATTTCATATTAAAGATTTTCTTCTTGTTTCATTTGATATTCAGGCGAAGTGTTTTCCTTCTTCCCAATCGCGAATAAAAATGATGTGGAAAAAGAGCAGCTGTGGAAGGAGTTGTGTATCCAGCTAAGTGCGAAGATCAGAAATGGAAAATACCAGGGAATTGACTGAAACTTGGCTAATTAAAAGTGTTTAAACTTTAAAAAGTGTTTAAACTTTAAAGTGTGTTACAGGCCTTTGACATTCTTTACAGTTCTCAGTCATTTGACATTCTTAGCACAGGAAAACAGCCATATAAGCCAGAAAAATCTATAGAATAGCTGGATATAGAAATTTAAAGAGTAACTACACTTCAGGAACTGACTGAATCAGATCCCAAACCCCATCCCCAACATCAAAGGGAAAGATTGACAAAGACATCCCAACAAACAATAAATTACAAGTGATAAGCCGAGCCAGCAGCTCTTTCCCAAATAGATGGCAACTCAGCTATCTTTATTGAACTAAATAATTTAGACCAACAGACGGGTTACAACGGACTAAGCAAATTATATGAAAAACATTTAACAATTACTTTTACCTATTTTCTATTTTTGTACAAAAACTATATCACCATTTTTGGTGATCACACCACAGTACAACCTTAGTTGACTACTGCTTCAGTGTTCAGAGTACCATGTTCTGTGGTGGTGTGATCAGCAAAGAGAGATTCCAAAAGAGATGTTTTCATTTCTGTTCATTTGTTTTGTTTGTTTAGTTTAATAGGCTTAAGCTAAGGTCAAATGTCTTGATAGTCAGGCTCTGATGGTATTATGACCATATTTATTCACTGTTAATTTGATGAAATTCCAGTGCAATTTTACCATTATTTCATCAAAATTCTGGTGGAATTTCACTGAAATTCTGTAGAAATTACTGTGATAAAATTGGCCATAATACCAGTGTTTTTTCCTGAAATTTCACTAGAATAACACTGAATTATCAGTGAAATTTCACTGATATTTTGCTGAAATTACAGTGACAAATTTGGTCAGAAAAAGAGAGGAATTCACTGAAATTTCGCTGAAAGCATGGTGATATTTCAATGAAATTGTGGTAATATTTCTGTGAAATTACATAAAAATCTGCTCAAATTATGACCAAATTTTACAGAATTTTCCTACGAAATTCCACTGGAATTTCAGTAGAATTTCGGTGAAATTTTATCAACTTTTTCACCTGGGATGATGTGAAAGATTATGTGTGCTTGCACTGTAGTTTTAGTAAGCTTATATGCGGGCTAATGTGGCAATGTGTTTTTTCCTGGTACTCTGCTTTTGCTAGCTTGATACCGGTAAACATTCGGAAAGGGCAGTGCTGGAAACTCGCAAGATTAATGTGGTGGCCCGAAAGCTTAACAGCCCTATCTTTCCGTGGCCCAAATTATCCACTAGTTAAAGTTCCCATTCATTTAGTCTTGCCAGAAAGAAAAAATAGCCATCAGAGGAGATGGCAAATCCCCCGACCGAAGACCCCCATGGGCCTTGGTAAAAAGGGTGCACTTCAAAACACATAATGATATTAGTAATATATTGTCGTTCTTTTATGCTTCTGATTGACATTAACTGATTAACAGATGTATTATTATCTAACACTCAGACTAAAACAGTATGCTTGACTGCTAAAAAGAGGTAATATCTCAAACAGCCACCATATACACAAATGTATAGAATACGATACATTCAACTTTCAAAATGTGTGAATAACTTCTAAAGTACAAGCCCTACAAACCTAATTTTGAGCTCTCTAGTAAGTGAATTTGGACAAAGAATCCAAATCTGGAAAAAAATTTTTTTATTTTTTTTTTTTTTGGGGGGGGGGGGGGGGGGGGTGCGGGAGGGGGCACAGGAATGTGGAGGGGTAAGAGAGAGTTAGGAACACTGATATCACAGCATGATCATCAATATTGTAAAAGGTTCACGGTTATTCAAATTCTGGAGCTGGCCAGGGTTATACAGTTATGGAGCAGAGACTCAAACAGCAGCTCAAACTACCAAAGGGAAATAATTCACTAGGTCTAAAAGCAAGAGTTATCATTCATGTACGAGACAAATTGTCATGACCTGTTCTGCATATCTGTGAAGTATCATGAAAATATTTCAAAAGGTATTCTAGCTATGGAGCGGACACTTAAAATCATCAAAGGGAAATAACTCCAAAAGTAAGAAAGCAAGAGTTGTCATTCTTGTTCGCGACATATCATCATGACCTGTTCTACATATCTGTGAAGTATCATGAAAATATTCCAAAAGGTATTCAAGTTATCGAGCGGACACGAAATCATACCTAAAACCATCAAGGGGTAATAACTCAAAAAGTAAGAAAGCAGGAGTTGTCTTTCTTGTTCGCGACACATCATCATGACCTGTTCTACATATCTGTGAAGTATCATGAAAATATTCCAAAAGGTATTCAAGTTATAGAGCGGGCACGAAATCATACCTACAATGATCAAGGGGAAATAACTCAAAAAGTAAGAAAGCAAGAGTTGTCATTCTTGTTCGCGACACGCCGTCATGACCTGTTCTACATATCTGTGAAGTATCATGAGAATATTCCACAGGGTATTCTAGTTATAGAGCGGACACGAATCTGCAAAAAAATCACACCTAAAACTATCAAGGGGAAATAACTCAAAAAGTAAGAAAGCAAGAGTTGTCATTCTTGTTCGCGACACATCGTCATGACCTGTTCTACATTTCTGTGAAGTATCATGAAAATATTCCAAAGGGTATTCAAGTTACAGAGCGGACAGGAATCTGCCAAAAAATTACCAAAGGGGAGATAATTCAAGAAGTACAATAGCAAGAGTTACCATTCTTGTATGCGACACATCATCATGACCTGTTCTACATAACTGTGAAGTATCATGAAAATATTCCAAAGGGTATTCAAGATATAGAGCGGACAAGAAAGTGTTTACGGACGGACGGACAGACGGACGGACGGACGCCAGGCTCATCGCTATATCCCCCGAACCTTTCGGTCGGGGGATAAAAATTGGGCCACTTAAGGTCATATTTTGGAGATTTTTGGTGGCCGGAAACAACAAGAGGGCCATGAGGCCCTGAATCGCTCACCTGAACAATTGGCAAGGTGGCTTATACTTATCATGTCTGAAATTGTCAAAATATGAGTTTTGGGTCAAAAGTCAAAGAATGACCATGACCACTTGTACTCATAAATCTTCATGTACTCATTAGACAACCATATATACCATTTTTAGGCCAAAATCTCCAAAACTTTCCATGAAATCTTATGTTCTAGCATTTTCCCATATTTGACCATGCCGCAAAAAAGGTCAAGGTAAACCCAAGGTCACCATTTGAACAGTCTTGGTGGTACTCTAGTACTCCATGCTATTTACCAAGTTTCAGGGCCATAGGTGTATTGGTTCTGGGGAAGAAAAATATTAAAGATTTATCCCGTAAGTGGTAATGGCGGCCAAGCTGGTCATGTGACCTGGACCGTTTGAACAAATTTTCATTCAATCAACCCCTGGAGGCTCTATATGAAATGTGTTCACAATTGGCCGTTTGGCTTTTGAGGAAATGGTTGAAAATGTCAAAATATGAGCAATCTGGATCAAAGGTAAAAAAATGACCTTGACCTCTTGTACTCATAATTATTCATGAACTCATTAAGACAAATGTAAATACCAATTTTTTAGGTCAAAATCTTCAAAACTTTCCATGAAATCTTATGTTCTACCATTTTCCCATACTTGACCTTGCTGCAAAAGGTCAAGGTCAACACAAGGTCATAATTTGAACAATCTTGATAGTACTCAAGTACCCAATGCTACTTACAAAGTCTCAAGGCCATCGGTCAATTGGTTCTGGAGAAGAAGATTTTTAAAGGTATTTACCATATATGGGCGTGGCGGCCATGTTGGTCATGTGTCCAGGAGCGTTAGAAAATATTTTCATTCCATCAACCCCTCGAGGCTCTATATAAAATTTGGTATCAATTGACCCAGTGGTTTAGAGCAGATTGTTTGAAATTGTCAAAATTTGAGATTTCTGGGTCAAAGGTCAAAGAATGACCTTGACATTTTGTACTCAAAAATCTTCATGTACTCATTAAGATGATTCTATGTACCAATTTTTAGGCCAAAATCTTCAAAACTTACCATGAAATCTCATGTTCTAGCATTTTCCCATATTTGACCTTGCCGTAAAAAAGGTCAAGGTCAACCCAAGGTCATAATTTGAACAATCTTGATAGTACTTGAGTACCCAATGCTACATACCGAGTTTCAAGGCCATCGGTCTACTGGTTCTGGAGAAGAAGATTTTTAAAGGTTTTTACCATATATGGGCGTGGTGGCCATGTTGGTCATGTGACCTGGACCGTATGCATAAATTTTCATTCCCTCAACCCCTGGAGGATCTATATGAAATTTGGTTACAATTGGCCTAACGGTTTTTGAGGAGATTGTTTGATATTGTCAAAATATGATAGTTCTGGGTCAAAGGTCAAAGAATGACCTTGACCTCTTGTAATCATAAAGCTTCATGTAGTCATTAAGATGACTGTATGTACCAATTTTTAGGCCAAAATCTTCAACAGTTTCCAAGATATCTTATGTTGCAGCATTTTGCCATATAAAAGCATGAGTAAGCAAATTTGACCTTACCGTAAAAAAGGTCAAGGTCAACCCAAGGTCATAATTTGAACAATCTTGGTAGTACTCGTGTACCCAATGCTACATACCAAGTTTCAAGACCATCGACCTATTGGTTCTGGAGAAGAAGATTTTTTCAGGTTTTTACCATATATGGGCATGGCGGCCATGTTGGTCATGTGACCAGGACCGTTTGAACAACTTTTCGTTCCTAAGGTCCCAGGAGGCTCTATATGAAATTTGGTTACAATCGGCCTAGCGGTTTCAGAGGAGAAGTCGTTTGAAATTGTGGACGGACGACGGACGCCGGAGCCTTACCATCCTATAAGCTCCCCCGGAGCCTCTGGCTCAGGTGAGCTAAAAATTAGGCCCATTTGGTCATCAGGCCACTGGCCGTTTCCAGCACTGAAGGGTCTGACAAAATCACAGAACAATAACATTTAATGGAAACAAAACAGCAGGCTTGCTGCCACACAAACTTTCACGATTTATATACTGACAATTATAATAATACATGGTTTTCATTTAAAGCTAAGACCTGAACTTAATTACCATTGATGAACATTTTTCATGGTCATATCACACTGTATACAGTTAAACCTGCTCATAGTGGTCACCTCTGCAATATCCCCGAAACAATTTAAAATTGTGCTAAAGAAACTATCTAGAAACAGCATCTCTTTTCAGACAGGACCCTTGCATGACCCTTCAGTCAAGCTAGTAATTTCAAAGCAAGGAAACAGACAAACTTAGCTCTTCAAACATGATGTACATATGAGCCGCAACATGACAAAACCAACGAAGTGGCAGCGCCCAGCGAAGACTCAGATAAGCCTGCGGGCTTATGCCCAGTGTGATCAGAGTCTTCTATTTGCAATTAAAGGGTAGCTTAAAGGGTCTAAGCTACTTCCATGCCGACAGCAAAGAATAATCAGAATGGGTGGATGCCCTAGCTGATCTGAGTATTCACATGCCTGCGCCCCACACATGCCACTTTGTTGGTTTTGTTGTGTCACAGCTCATGTTGTATAGGATAAACTATCTCAGCTTCAGCCTTTAAAGCAATAACTGACCAAACCTTTTAAATGCATCACATATAGACAATTTTACATCAAGAAATGATGATATTCTGCAAATTAGCCTCTATCCAGACCTTTGATGCAGTGGCAATTTGCTGCAATTTCTCCAATTTGTTGTCCGCTCCATGGGAGAACAATATTGATCAAAATAATAACTCCAAATTATCACCATTTTACTACTGATGTTCCATTTATTCTATCCTTGGTTACCGTAATGACCCCAAGTATTGTAATAAAAGAGGGAAGTGTTTATTTTCAGAGGAACCAACTGTTTTGTCTCCCTTCTCAATGGGGAGTGGTCAGGTCGCAGGCCCGGATCCAGGGGTGGCTTTTGGGCTTGAGCCCGCCACCTTGGCCAAGTTAGATTAAAATATATGTTGTGACATCTCATTAGAATCGCCTCGGCGAGGCTATTCTAATGAGATATCACAACATATATTTGCAAAAATTCTCATCAAATTGATCCATAACTATGTCATATATATCTTCAAACCCTCCTCCCTCCCCACCCCCCATGCATCTCGGCACCTCCCAGCCCCACCAGTTATCCAGAGCCCCACCAGTGCGTGGTTGTCTGGATCCGGGCCTGGGTCGGGCGATGGTGCTCCTTCAGTGCAGATGGATAATAGCAGGGCAATTGATGGCCTCCTGTGCTTGCAGTAGGTGCGGGTGGGGGTTGTTTGGATTTTTTTTTCTCTCCCCTTTCTCCCTCTCTGGGAGACGACCCGATACAGGCTGAAATAAATACCGTCTCTAACAGTCTTTAAACCCTAAACTACCAACCAAACTCAATGGAGTTCAACTCTAAAGGAAATATACTCCATTAGCTGCCCATGTCTGTAAACTTTTGAGAAAAATGGTGTAAAAACATACATTCAGCATAAGCTAAGCTATCCCGATATTTAGATTAATTAGGTAAAATGAAATAATCTTTGAATGTTCCTAGATCTAGAAACGTTAACTGTAAATAGTTTAGTTTCACCCAATCTGTCTATACCTTTGTCTGCAGCAGACGGCGACGACGTTTAATTTCTCCTAAGGCTGTTCTGTTCTATTTCAATTCTCGTAACGACGTTCCCAAAGTGGCTCAGCGGTACGTAACCATAGCTGTACAAACCTGGCGCCGGATGTCCGTCCACCCCAGGAGTAGTAGTATTTGAATTCTCATATCGACCTTGCCCCCGCACCTCAGCGAAACGAATCCATTGCCGCAGTAACGGGGCGCCGATCGTCCGTCCATATCCACCCCAGGAGACATCACCATATTTCAATTCTCTATATATTATCTTGTACCTTGTATTTTTACCACTTGTAAGTTAAACGACACAATTTGCAGCCAGTTTTCATTGAGGGACTTTTGACCATTTCTTGGTTTGACGGGCTTTTAAGCTCTGATAGTATTTCATTATATTGAGCTGCCTGTCTCTGAGAGAGAGAGAGAGAGAGAGAGAGAGAGAGAGAAGTAGGCATAAAAATAAAAATATCTGAACAGCTATCCCGCACCTACTGCAAGCATCGAGCATAGGCCAACATCAGGACGAAGTTTCATGTGATCTTTACCTTCCTATAACCTTCGCTAAACGATAGAGATTGATTGATTGATTGTTTTGGGTTTAACGGCCCTTTGAGACAGTATTTCAGTCTATATCGGACCGTCTCCTAGAGAGAGGGAGAGAGAAGATAGAAATGATAGACGAGAGAAAATATGTCCAAACAACCCCCGCCCGCATCTACTGCAAGCACAGTAGGCCCTGGCCCTACAATGTTGCAAAACGCCCCGGCACTGAGGGTTACACGCAGCACCGTCGCACCGCTCGACCACCCCAATAAACAGTAGAGAGAGAGAGAGAGAGAGAGATTTTCAAGTTGGATAGCTTCAAAGCCATGTTCTGGGAAAGAGCTAGCTTCTTGGATTTTGACTTGTTTTGCTTTGCTTGTCATTAATGTTTTCTTTCCCAGGATTTGGAACTCGATTTTATTGGTCCCTGACCATTGCCGTCTCATTCACTAAATTAAAACATAGATAGGCAAGGCATCAAAATACAGAAGGCACTTCTGGTTTGGAGGATGTCAGTGCTCCTGGCTGCATGGACTATTTCTGTATCGTAGTGCAATTGTAAAGGTTTACTAGATCTACAATGTTTTAGATGCATAATTTATAGTCCTAATCAATTTGCTTACATTGGTATAAATGTTAGTAAACCGGTGACATTTTAACCAGGAGATGTGCAAATGGGCCTCTTTCGTAGCGCAGCCCGAAAACCAGTTTAAGGTACAGCGAACTTGCCTATCTGCACGCAAATTTGGGAAGTTCGCTCTCTGAAATTTGCCATTTTAGCCAACTGCGCAAGCACTGACTAGACAGCGCATGCGCGCAGTCTGGTCTGAGCATGCGTAGTTCCATATGCATCAGGACCTGTTTTCATCACACTGCTAAAATGTCAATGCGGGTGCAGACTCCCACCAACAAGGCAGCAATTAGCTTTTAGCGCTGATGTAACTCATAATAATTACAGGCCTTCACCGAGGTGATCAATGGATCCCTCTGGAATATTGGCACAAGTCAAGGTTTATATATGGTTGAGTCACAACAAACCGCCAATAATTTGTTAACATGCCCAACATTCTATTACAATGTCTCTATCGACAAAGTAGTCCATTTCTTCGTATCACAACAGCTTAATGCAAGTTGCATAACTGTTAGTTCCAGTTTTTCTAAAACGAGTCTACAGGAACGTTGGTTGCTTGGGTTTAACAGCTGTTTGAAACAGTTTTTCAGTTTATAATAACGAGTATCTCCAAAAATTTGGGGCGGTAGGGTAAAAATAGAGACGGTAGGGTAGATGATACAACCCATCCGCATCTACTGCACAGCAGGGGCCGTATTCATAAAGCCACTTAAGTCGTTGCCATGCGGTTGCTAAGGCTGAATTTCTATAAAGGAGATTCCCTACAACTATGAAATTTGCTCTGGAGGAACAGTCTTTGTAAGACTGTTCCTCCAGACCAAATTTCATAGTTGTAGGGAATCTCCAACATAGAAATTTACCCTTAGCAACAGCATAGCAACGACTTAAGTGGCTTTATGAATACGGCCCCAGGCCCTTTGCCTATTTCAGGACGCACCATCTGCCAAAAGCTTTACGGCATTAACGCCCGACACTACCTACCCCGAAGGAAGAATGGATGACTTAAGACTTTCCGTATTTCAAGTTGGGAGGATGATAATGAAAGGTTGTGTGCAGTGAACACAATTCCATTCCCAATTGGAAATAAAAAAAAAATCCGAGCTTCCAAACTATAACAAGGTTATTCGAGTCATATGTATGTCAGGCATAGTAGTACAACTTCAGCTTTGTAAACTGTGATATTAACGATCAACCACAGAGAATCAGAGAGTATCAACACTTTAAACACATCACGCAAATCCTTCTGTACGAGGCCAAAAACTTGATTTGCTGGAAGTTAACCCTTAACTTGCGGTTCACGGCTATAGTCGGAATTATACTGAAAGGTGTTGGTCAGTTGGAGAGCCTGTCAGGCACCCTAGACATCCAGTACAACCCAGCAGTTGCAGTTATCGTATGTCAGAGAAAGACTGCTTTCTAATAGAGCAAGTTTTTTTACCCACATCAATGGTATTCTAGATTTTTAAACACACACACACAAAAAAAAAAATCGTAAAAAAATGATTTTTTTTTAATATCAGCTTTTCAAGGCGCATCCTTACCCGGTTAATCCAGATTGTCTTATAATAAGACGTCATCCATCGAAACTTTTATCTGTTGATAAATTTTCAGCAATAACACCGGGCCCTAGGCATGCCATCACTTTCTGCCTACAAAGCATACATTTAGTGCTAATATCTTCCCTTTTTTTAATCACATGCCCTTCAAATATGGAGGTTGCCTAACCTTGGTAACGTCCAGAACATGGCGGCACACACCTTGTTGTTACAGGGTGATAATTTGGGCGAGAAATTAGTAAGTGTGATTTTTTTCTTTGTTAACACCTACAGGTATATCCTTTGTCAAAAAAACATCGGATGGTGCATGTATATTACAGGTGTTTGGTTGTTACGCACTTGCCAGGCTGATTTGAGCCATGCCAAAAAATATATGGCATAAGCGAACAGCCAAAAAAAGAAAGAAAAAAAAAAACAAAAAACAAACAGAACAGCATGTTTAGCGCAGTTTTACCTCAGTTTCGACTTCTCGCGATCCTTATCTTTTAAAACAGTTCGTTTCTGGTGGAAGTTTTCACTTTCATTATATTTTTGCATAATATTACACAGAAATTCCTGTAAGCAAGCAATGTAGACCCTGATCAGACGCTTCATATTGTGGCGTCTGCACTGTTTGCATATGTCCCCTTAAACATGCTCCTAGTCTGGACTTCTCGCGATCCTTATCTTTTAAAACAGTTCGTTTCTGGTGGAAGTTTTCACTTTCATTATATTTTTGCATAATATTATACAGAAACTCCTGTAAGCAAGCAATGTAGACCCTGATCAGACGCTTCATATTGTGGCGTCTGCACTGTTTGCATATGTCCCCTTAAACATGCTCCTAGTCTGGAAGGGGTTAATGATCGTTCCGCGGTTACCTCACAGATTATGGATGCGTTTTCCCTCCGCCACAAGCATATTCTGTGTCATTTAGAAGATTTCCCTCGGTGGCTGTATATTAAACGGCGCCTTTGTGAAGAAAATGTTGCATTTTGAACTTTTGTATGAGACCAAAAACATTGTTCAAGCATATAAATTAAGATTAACTGACTTTCAAAGCAACTATATATTATTCCCTGACAGGGAGTCTTTGTCTAGAGCAAATGTAATTTGTCTTTGCACGCTTCATGTTTCAGGCTTAAATTGCCTATGTCATTCACTGTGCTAAGGCATTCCAGTTTCAACCGAAAACCATGTCAATCATTGACATAATTCTTTCTGTCTTCGTCGAACATCAGCATGCAGAGCCATTTTGGCGTCATGGTACATGTATCACAGGGTATAATCGATTCCGCCAATTTTCGCTTCCTGCAGAGACTGTCCGTCATATTTGGCTTCCGCCGAGACTGTCCGCGAACTCTTGCTTCCTGCAGAGACTACTGTCCGCGTGATTCTGCTTCCTGCCGAGACTGTCCGCGTGGCTCTGCTTCCTGCCGAGAGGCTCGGCAGGAAGCAGAATCACGCGGACAGTCTCTGCAGGAAGCCATTTATCATGTACAGAAGTCTCGGCAGGAAGCAAGAGTTCGCGGACAGTCTCGGCGGAAGCCATATATGATGTACAGTCTCTGCAGGAAGCGAAAATTGGCGGAATCGATTATACCCTGTGAGTAATGTAGAGCAAAGTTGCCGTTGGAACGCTTGTCTCAAAAGACTGTTTTTAAAGCAGGTCAGTGGGCACTTTGTAAACTATTTGATATTTATTTTAGAATAATGGTCTGTCGAGTACAAGGACTATCAGCTCACACCAACGGTATATGAACACGAAAGGCATGTACATGTACCAGCCACTGAAAAAATAAGACTGAATTATACCTCAAGGATGACTTGACTACACCAAGACTTCCGAAGATATAGGGGAAAAAACGAGACTTATTAAATCGAAAAGGAGAACTGAAAAAGTAAATTGATTTGATCTGAGAAAAAGAAAAAGAAAATCCACATTGTTAGAAATTAAAAATGTTTCCACCCAGCTCATTCGTATTGTTAACACAGTGATGACAAACCCGGCCTTAGAGAAGTTCAACACCTGTCCTGGGATATGGACATCGATATGACATTCCTATTATCGATTAATGCCTATCGCTCCCCGGGTCTAAGGGAAATGACTGCATTCACATTAATACTCTCTCCAGGTAACAGGTAACCGATAACACTACGTAGCCCGCATTGAAGACATAAGCTCCAGACGGTGTTCATTACTCGCATCAATAGCTTTGACTTCTAAAATATAGACGCTTAAAGTACAGAACTTATATAACAAATTAGTGTGATAGTACACATAAATTTATGCTGAAAACAATGATTGCTAATGATTAAGGTGTACTGGTACTCCAACACGAGACTTCCACCATGTTTACAAAGGGAACTACTTTTTGTGATTTCCCGTTTCCTTCCTTTTAAGAGTAAATCCTTCCAAAACAGGATTTTCTTTAAAAAGGCACACTTTACTCGTAGCAAAGCAATTTCTTTCCATCAAAAGTTGACCATGACTGTGAAGGCAGGCAACAATCAAAACGACAGGGCTGATTCCTTTAAAAGTGTACATATTCACCTAACAACTACTGTTAATCAGGAAACATTCACGAAAGTTTTGTTTTTGTTTTTTTACTCCAGCATGATTTCCACCATGTTTACAAAGGGAAATAACTTTTATGATTTCCCGTTTCCTTCCCTTTACGAGTAAAGCCTTCCAAAAAAGAGGATTTTCCTTCGGAAGGCACAATTTACTCGTAGCAAAGTAATTTCTTTCCATCAAAAGATGACCATGGCCCTGAAGGAAGGCAACAATCAAAACGACAGGGCTGCTTCCTTTAAAAGTGTACATATTCACCTAACAACTTCCCATACAGTACTGCTGCTAATCAGGAAACATTCACGAACGTTTTGGTTTTGTTAAAATTTGTGATTTTTAGCGAAAACAAAGGTGTCGCCAAATGGTATTGGCCTTCATAAGTATAAAGGTAAAATGGTGCACTTTTAGAGATAGCAGCTCTACTTTTTTCATTATGGCCTCCCTTATCAGTGACAATATACTCTTAAATGAAATCATTTGCTCCTGTAAGATTAAACCCGTCTTTGGAAGGGCTTCCTCGACCTGGGAAGTAAATAGGACGTCACACTTTTGTATAAATGGCGGAAAAACATGGTGGTCTATCCATCTACCTTAGGAACCCTGATGAGAAACGCTAATTCAAAAGTGAGAGTACCATAATCAGAAACGCTAATTCAAAACCGAAAGAAGGTTTACCTTGAGAACCACGATCAGAAATGTAATTTCAAAACTGAGAGGTTTACCTAAAGACAAATATTCTCTTCTATAGAGAACACACCCTCAGTCTTTATTGGCTCTATTACCCTGTTATGTCACATTAAGAAGCATAACTAGAAACGCTAATTCAAAACTGAGCGAGGGTTTCTTGCTCAATTCTTAAAGACCCACAACCCCACCCCGATCCACGAGCAGTCACGTTCGAAAGAATTTACTCCTCTGGGAGCAAAATGTTTTCTTTATGACTAGACCCTGTTTGGGAAGGTCTGCGTCATCAAGTGAAGCAAACTGCAAGTTACAGAATTTGTTTTAACCCTGAAAGCGCCAAAAATTAAAATTGTTGAATTGGCAAACAGTGTATATCCAGATGAGGTGGCTCATTATGAGCCACCTCATCTGAATCTACACTGTTTGCCCTCTAGTGTTCGAATTCTCAATATGATATCGCTTGGACGAAATATTTTTTGAAATTCTGCAGACGTAAATTTTGTCGTCAGCTTTTTGGCGCATTAAGGGTTAAATACTTTGCAAAAAAATGGTATACAAAAACGGCGGTCAAGACAAGACAAGACAAGACAAATTTATTTCACTCAATCCATACAAATATGGCAACATGAGGAACATTGTTGAAATTGAAGATACGAGGCTAGATATACCCTGACACATACTAATTCATATCTTCATCTACCAAGTATACAACACATAGCAAAATTACAATCAAGTCATTTAACAGAAAAAATACACCATTTTTGCAGTACAGATTTATGGACGGTTTATGGGAGGGAAAGTTAGACTTTCCAAAATATTTTTGATAAAAATACACAGCTTTCGTAAGGTCCCCTTATTTTTAGCATTTAATAGTGAGGAAAAAGTTATTATGTTAGGGTGCCTAATAAAACGTGCATCAATAAATTGACGTCTTAAATTATTTAGTTCTCTACAGACCAAAAGATAATGGAATTCATCTCCAGTATCTAAATTACACAGGTGACACTTTCTGTTTTCTCTGGGAGTTCTTCGCCATCTCCCAATTTCTATTGGAAGCCTGTGATTTCTAGTACGAAATTTTATCAAGTATTTTCGAAACTTAGCCGGTGCAATGATAAGATAATCTTCGAAACCAAAATTATGCTTAAAGAGTCGATATATATAACACGATGAACTGGTATCTACTTGAGATTTCCATTCATTTAAAAACAGATCTGTCAGTTTCTGACGTGTTGATTTAACTAACCAATTGTAATTTGGAAAGGAGTGGTTATCCCAAATACCACTGAAACCACAAGATATTAAAATGTTCCTTATATTTTCTAACCACTTAAAGGTGCCATTTCTACGGTTATCATAATGAGATAAAGATATCGCATACAACTTTGATGATAGATTGTTAGACACAGGGAAAACAAGTTTAGACCAAAAAGAAATGATGCGACTCTGAATATCAATTTTAAGGGGCAAAACGCCAGTTTCACCATATACAATGCAGTTAGGTGTAGATTTTTTTAGATTTAATATGGATTTTAGAAATTTAAGCTGAACCTGTTCTAAGATATCAACATTTCCATGCCCCCAGATTTCGCAGGCATATAATAAGATAGGTTTAACAGTTTTATGAAACATATCGATTTGTATATCTATGGGTAATAACAAAGCTTTGGCCTTCTTCAGAAGACAAAAAAACTGCACGATTTGCTTGGCTAGCAATATGCTTTTTCGCTGCAAGAAAAGAGCCTGTTCTACTAAACATAACACCTAGATATTTATAATTTGGAACTATTTCAATTTCCTCATTTAGTCTGAAATTATAATCAGGAAGCCTGCCTCTGGCAAAAATAACAATTTTTGTTTTACTGTTGTTTATAGTCAGTTTCCATGTATTGCAATATAAGGCATACTGGGTTAAAGCATTTTGAAGATCTTCAGCTGTTTCCGCTAAAATAACGGTATCGTCTGCATATAACATGACAAATAATTTAAGGAAAACATATGCATTTTCTTCGATATTATTGCTAGAGCAAGTAACACCATTTACATTACCACTTTGGCTGAGAAACTGTTCAAGGTCGTTAAGGTATATCGAAAATAGCAAAGGAGACAAGTTCTCCCCCTGTCGGACCCCTATATCGCACGGGAAAAGCATTGATCTTTCTCCGTTCACCGTGACACACGATTTTATATTAAGGTACAAATTTTTGATAAGTTTATAACATTTGCCATTTATATGGAACGATTTAAGTTTATGAAATAATCCATCTCTCCATATTGTATCAAAAGCGCGTTTTAAATCTATAAAACAGCAGAATAACTTCTTTCTCTTATTCTGAACTAAATCTATTAATGTATGTAAAGCATAAATATGGTCAGTTGTAGAGAAGCCCTTTCTGAAGCCTGCCTGACACTGACTTATTTTGTCGTAATTTTCTGAAAAAAGTTGTAATCTATTGTTTATGATACATGTAAATAATTTTCCCATGCAACTCAAGAGAGTTATTGGTCGATAGTTTGTTGGGTCATCTTTATTACCTTTCTGTTTATAAATAGGGATGATATTGCCGATAGACCATTGAGTCGGTACTAACCCCGAGTCGAAAACTATGTTGAAAAATTTCAAAAGAACAGTGCGCATTGACGGCAAATTGTAACTAGATTTAATATGCTCGTTTAAAATTTCATCCAGACCACTAGACT
Organism: Ctena decussata; assembly: GCA_963989385.1. Lineage (NCBI taxonomy): Eukaryota > Metazoa > Mollusca > Bivalvia > Lucinida > Lucinidae > Ctena > Ctena decussata. The sequence goes on along the minus strand of OZ022507.1, from coordinate 8,039,778 downwards.
TATTAGTTTTCAAAGAACGGACTGCCTTTTCGATTTCGGACCATAAAATGGGGCCATTTATCTCTTCGTTAATATCTTCAGTGCTAGCGCCGTTATTTTCGGGTATATTTTGTGAAACATTTACTCCATCGTGGTTGCTATTAATATCTTTGAAAAATTCGAAGCATTTTTCGACCGAGATATTAGTTGGGCTTTTTTTGTTTCCGTTTAAAAATTTCCAAAATTTTCGAGGGTGTGATGTTTTTATTTTACGCAGCTGTTGAATTTTTGACCATTTAAATAGATTTTGCTCTGAAGCTAGAGTCCTTTTATAATTTTTACTGCAAACTTTCACATTATGTTTATTAACCTCCGTTTGCCGCAACTTGTATAAGTATTTTGCCCTGTGAAAATCATTTCTTGCTACTTTACATTTTCTGTTAAACCAGTGCGGGGGCTTTTTCTCACTAGGCTGAGATTTTGAATATTTTACCGAACCAAAACTAGCTTTCGAGCTTACGTGAAAAACTTCCGTTAAGGTTTCCGCAATGCCATTTACATCAGATTGGGAAATATCTTGGCTGTTTTCAATATCGTAAATTTTGCTTAAAACACTATTAAGTTTAGTATCATCTAAATTTTCAATAAAAAATTCTTTTTTCTCTTCATCCCACTGTTTTGTCTTTTCTACATATGATCTGTTATTGATGCTTAAAGAATCATAAGATATATTAAGTACCATAGAGACGCCACAATGTACATCAGAGAACAATTCACAATAGTCTAGAACAGTTAACATATTTACATACTGAAACAAGGAAGGTGACATGAGAAAATAATCAACAGTACTAACATTTTTACAGGTATTTTGTGCAGAGCTATTTCCTTTCGTTCTGCCATTCATTATATAAATGCTATTATCGCAACAGAAATCTATTAGTCTGTACCCATAATTGTTTATACCCCCATCCGGATTCTGTCTGTGCAGACTAACATACCGCGAGTTTTGTTCAAAGCATGCTAAATCATTTCTCAATTCCTCATACATTTCGGTTAAATCGTTATATTCAAAAATATCGAGATCTGGTAATACAAAATCTTGCATATTTCGGACTCTAGAATTATAATCACCGAACATTATTACTGATGCACAGTTATAGACAAGTGCCGTAACTCTTCTTCGATTTCGCTATATGGGCTTTCAACTGCATAAACAGAATTTTCCGGGGGTATGTAAGCTACACCACATAAAACATTGCCGCATTTCGTGAGACTGTTTGTGAGTTTAAACCACAACACAAGCTTACTTTCACTCTCAATATACGTTATATATTTATCCAAACACTCCTTATAAGCTAAAATAATGCCGCCAGATTTCTTTTTAGACGTTTCTTTTCTATGTTTGCAAAACAATTTGTACCCCGGTATATTCAAAGTATCCAGACAATCAGTTTTTGACTCCTGTAACCCAATTATATCATATTCTGAAATTAAAGAGTGAAATTCTGGTATCAAAAGTTTATTATTCAGTCCACATACGTTTAATGTTAAAAAAGATAAAGTCTGATTACGACAGAAGTCGTGCTGTTGTCTGACCTTTTGATCAGGTGCTCGCCCTCCCACGCATTCCTATTGCGAGCTTTCCGATATTTCCGCTTCGATTACATTTACACCGTCCGATTGTCCCGTTAAGATCGAGCTGTCATTCTCTCGGTGTACATCTACCTGGATATGTAACGGTAAATTTACCGTATCACTGTCTACATTGTTCAACTGATTGGTCACCGGCTCTTCTCGGATTGAGTCGGCCTGCGTTATATTAGCGGACATATTGCTGGATTCCGGCTCTTCAATTATAGAGTCGGTCTGAGTTAATGTCACATTTTCCTGTGAATCGCCCACTTGCATTTCTAACAAACTATCATCGTTACTGGAGGAAGTTTCATGTCTTATTCCTGAAATCGTCCCATATTTTTTCGACACAGTTTCATCATATGCAGGTGATGAAGCTGGCCGCTTGCTGGAAGTAGATGAGTCTGTTCTCCTTTCGTCACGATTATCGTCCGCAAATGATAGTGCACTGAACATATTCCGCGATTCAAACGACGGTTGTTGCGCCAGTCGAACACCCCTTGCTCGACGACGATTACCCGGGTCGACCGGGTCTCCATCTGTATTATCTCTAACATGCTGCGTACCCCTGCCCTGTATTTTAGATTCACTGGAGTTAGGGGGGATGTACAATTCACCATTTATGAAAAGTTTATCCCGTACCAAGGCAACACGATTGTTCGGGTCACGAGAGTATGATCTCATAACTGGATATAGGATCTTACGCTTTGCTTCCATTTCTGGGGGGAACTGCTCCCGAATGTTATACTGGTTCCTTTTTTCGTTGAGAGTTTTACTGTTCTGTCTAATGAATTCTCTGTCTTTATAGCGCTCAAATTTTGCCACAATAGGCCGGCATGACATATGTTGGTCCCATCTCGGCCGGCCTAACCTATGTACCCTATCAAATACAATTTCATCAATTCTCTCAGGGTGCTCAAGTTCGAGTTCGTGCTTCAAAAAGTCTCTCAGTTTCAATTCTGTATTATCCGGCTCCCTCTGCGGGGCCTCCGCTATTCCATAAAACACTAAATTTGACTGCATCGAACGAGCTTTTAATTCCTCTATATTTGAATTCAGTGTCGAGCAGCGTTCGTCAAACTTCGATACGTTCACATCAATGTCCGAACGCAGTTTTGCGTTCTCACTTTTTAGCAATGAAACGTCCTTTTGCAGATCCGAACGTGATTTGGCAGCATCATCAAACATATTGCTTATTGTTTGACATGACTTTTCAACATCGACCATCCTTCTAGACATGCTGGCATTTTCTAATTGTAACTTCGTCATGTCCGCCCGCATATGAGATATTTCACATTCAATTGTGGTCAGTTTTGATACACTAGTTTCAATATTCGACAATCGACCCATAAAATTGTTATTCAATTGCTGTATCATATTAACTATTGTGCTGTTATCTATAACATTATTGTTCACTGGCAAACTTTGCTGCGGGCCACAATAATTACCGCTTTGGTCGTACTGAACGGTGTTCGATTGAGTGCGTTGATCCATCTGACCTTGACCTTGACCCTGGCCCTGACTGTGTGTATTCGTACTCATATTGATAATGTGATTCTGCATTGTCCCAGTTGGGAAAGTTTGATTATGGTATTGATTATGGTATTGTGGGGCATACCCCTGTGGATTTATAAGCTGGGTCTGCTGGACACCACCACTCTGTCCAAAAACATTATTTCCATCACCCCATCCGCTCGGGCTACACTGAATGTTGACACCCTGTCCGCCATTACTCATTGTTTGGGCAAGCTGCCCACTTTGGTTTTTCACCTTGTCTTTTGTAGCTTTAGATTTATTGTTACCTGGCATATTTTTATCCAGTAAAAGTCCTAAATCATTATGAATACACACACCTAAAGCAAGTTCATTTAATACCACTTTTTATTCAGTTTCATGCATTTTTTTCATTGCTTTGAATAAAACCGTCTCTATTATCGTAGCCTCGTTTTAACGACAACCCGTTAATTTCACTGATATTTCTTACAATAAATATTCGAGAAAACTTAGTTTCAGTACAATAATGGATATCTTACGCAATATTTCGAAGAGCTGAAGATCGTTTCACAACTAAAACAGAAAAAAGATCAACACTGGTTGTCATCGCATAAAGTACAAGATTAAATAATTAAAAAAAAATAGAGTTCCTTCAAGAGCAGAGAATACATTTAAAAAAAAGAAACACGAGTCACACGTAGACGTTTCGGCTACTAAAGCCTCATCAGTGACCCAAACAATATCTGGTGACGAAAGCCAGAATAAGACAGTCGATTCAAAGACTGACATTAGTGTCAAAAAGTCCGCATTCGTATAGCCTAGGATTTATTCATGTGAAAGGTAAGATTATGATCAAGTGAAAGGTAAGATTATGATCAAAATGGGCGGATGCGCAGGAAGAAGTGAGTCGCCGCTGTCCGCACGTGACGTTGGGCGCCTTTAATAATGATGTGGCTCAAAAGAAAAACCTTGCACAGGCTGTCTCGTTAAATAAACTTGGCAGACATTTTACCGCTCAAAAGTCTCTTTACTCATAGAACTCAGAGCATGGTTTCATCTTCTGAACAATATTCTTTTCACGGCCAGAAATCTGATCATGTATCCTCTGAGGTCTAGAAAGGCGGAAGAACGGCCGGAGGTGACAAAGCACTTGACACCTTGTACATCTTGAAGTAAAAAACATCTTAGCGCTAGCATGAGACATGTTACTTTCTGCCATTTGCGGGAAGCGAAGAATCAGATGCGCTCGTGTATTTGCGAGGTCTGCTCAAGTTCAGGTTTTGTTTTCCACAAATTTATCAAGCTTACTTGATTTGAAAGAAGTGAAATCCTTGAAAAATTCATGTTTGTAATGAGCAGCATAACTGGAATCACGCGGCATAGGGCACTTATTTGGCAAATCGCCTCTTTCCTTCCTATAGAGTCCCGATAGTATTCTTAAAACGTAATTTAAGAACACTTATTATTGTGGACCATTACAGTACATCACTTGAGGTCATATTCGTTTGAAATGATTTAATTTATCTTCCACCATTATCACATTATGGCAAAGCAGAATCCCGTTTGGCTGCTTGAAGAACTTAAATTTTACTGAATAACATCTTTTGATTCGAGAAGAGAAAAAAATCAGTCTAATCTTGACATAAAGATTTGTTGCTGTCCCACGGACGTCACACTTCGATAGTTTGTGAAATCAACTCCTCCCAAATTTTTTTCGTGGATCTTTTTTGAACTTTATATTGTGGAAATATTAAAGTTACATGTATACATGTGGCGGTTTTAGATAAAATTAGTTTTGACAGTATTATGGCTTTTTGAACTTAAATATTTTAGATCGTTGTTTTTACACTTTGGGTAAAGACTTAATGTATTTTACTACGTCTCCCATAATTTTCAATGGACCACCCCCCTCCCCCCACCCCCGCAAAAAAAATTCATTGTGGACAATTTTTTGCACTTCAGAATATATTTTTTATGTAATCAACTCCTTTAATAGATCTCAATAGATATTTCTTGAGCGTCAATGCGACGTGATGACGCCATTTTGACGATCTTTTTCGTTGCACCATAGCATACGGAGTTTGTATAACTCTATCTGCAGTTTTCACTGAATATGCTCAGGCTTTGTATGGACATCATGGGCATAATTAATTGTAGTTGTTAAATGAGTTAGCCGTTCCGAGAAACTACTTGTCACGATGAACTTTATATAACCAACTTCTATAAAAGGTTTGTGTGTCCTGATCTCAGACAATGTACAAACATTGTAGAGGTACATAACAAGGTCAAGCTGTTCAAACCTAGCCAATTTTGGTTACGTACATTCATGATATCAGCAATGATAAGATATAAACATAATAATTATGTTCAAAACGAAAGTTAAAGCTATTTTAGTTCTTCTCCTTGGTCATTTGGGATTTCGGCTGTGTAGTTATGAACACTGCCTCGTGACAGACACCGCACCGAGGCATCATTCGTGTCTGCCAGTATATTTGTTTTCAGAAAGCGCCATAGGTAAAACCATGTCATCCGACAGAAAACAGAACTGCTGAGGTATAGAATGCATGATTGGTTGGTTTGGTTGTTTTGGGTTTAACGACCCTTCGAAACAGTATTTCAGCCTATATCGAGTCGTCTCCCAGAGAGAGAGAGGGAGAAAGAAAAGAGGCATGATAGGCGAGAGAAGAAATATCCGAACAACTCCCTTCCGCACCTTCTGCAAGCACAGTAGGCCCCGGCCCCACTATTATCTTAAAGTCTCCATATTCCTATCAAGGTAAAAAACGCCCAAACACAAATCATTACGAAAACCCTTTCAACCTTCCCATTTGATGATAAAATGTCGGTTGATGCGCATAAATTGATCCAAATAGCTGGCAAAAAGTATGAAAAACAGGTTTTTGAAAAACCACAAATCGCTCAGCAAAATATGATTTTCCTTCCCTGGTTTCCGGTTGAGTGATGCAATATAAACAAAAGCGCCTCAGTGAATGAGGACTCACCCTTGTACATTGTATTTTTACCATTTTATTCAAGGGCATGAAATCGAAAGTAGGTCATTTTAGTTGCCAACTAAAATGACCCAAATAATTTTTCAAACCCTTTTTATGTGAAACTCATGGATGTTTTATTTGTTTTAAATCGGCCGATCGCGGTCATTTACAAAGAAGAAACTATGGGGAGAAGCTTGCAGCGATATCTCTTGATAAAAATTTTCATGTTTATAGAGCAATAGGGCCTTTAAGGTAGACGAATACTGAATAGAAATATTAGCGGGGCATTCAAACCATTATACCGTCTAAATAACCCAAAGAGCTATAAAACATTTGGGTAAGAAAAAAACAATTTTCACCGTTTTGGTTTCCTAAAAAAACAATATTTTGAATTTCTACATACTTTTTTTTACACATTTTCCATTAAAATTCATATCTCTAGCACATGAATGCACTTTCATTTCAGCAAATCATATAATCTGTAATATAGGATATTTGAAACAAACTGATACCAAAAAATTGCAGTTTTCTTGTTAATAAGTATATTTTTACATTCTTTGAAAAAATGCAAGAAAATTGAATTTCATGAAAAACGTCATGAAAATTATCATCAATGGATGGGGCATGCTTATGCATATTATTTTAGTAAAACTTACATCGTATGTTAAAGAATAAAACAAAAAAACAAACATTTCACCGTTTTGTTTCCTAGAAAAACAATGTTTAAGTTCAAAATATCCCCAAAACAAACTGCCCAAATTCTGCACCTGCTGCAAGCAAAGCCGGTCCTTGCCCTATTATTTATTTTCCTGTTATTCGGTTCTACCACAGAGTAATGTCGACAAAAATGCGCTGATGGAATGGAAACTGTGAAGATCTTGATCATTCTGGTTCCTAAGGAACAGTCTGATCTCAGTTTCCACTGTTTGTACAGACCTATGTGCCCGAAAACTTAGGATCTTTACGGTAGATATTGTAAGTGTATATTATAACTGTATATACTCCACAGTAAGTCGATTTGATGATGAACAATAACTCTGTTTGTTTTTTAAACAAGCAAGAACAGAGTTCTTCCGGAATCGTCCACCTTAATTAAATAGTAGGACGCCCCGTCACTGGAAATTATCCAGCGTCAGTGCCCGAACAACATACAATAAAACTTCATCGTAAACAAAAAAAATAAAAATATTCGAAACAAAGTGCCAACGTAAACTCCTAATCCTGAAATATACAAGAGTCATTGCCATTTTCAAATACTCTTATGTGGTAATTACTGATATTTAAAGAATACCTTTGGAATATGTTTGGCTGGACCGAAAAGTTTGGTGGTGAAGTTTTCAAAATTACATTCATGGATGGGGCTAAACATTATACAATGTATATGAGCCGCGACACGAGAAAACCAACAATGTGGTTGTGCGCCCAGCGCAGACTCAAATCAGCCTGGGCATCCGCCCAGTCTGATCAGACTCTTCGCTTAGCGCTTAAAGGGTAGATTAGGGCCTAAGCTACCTCCATGCGGACAGCGAAGACTCTGATCAGACTGGGCGGATGCCCAGGCTGATCTGAGTCTGCGCTGGGCGCACAACCACATTGTTGGTTTTGTCGTGTCGCGGCTCATATGTACAAATCAAACAGATAAATGAGCAAACGGATCCAAATCTGCACTGCTGTCAATGGCATGTCAGTATTTCTGTTATTACGGCCATTAGCGGCAGCAGAGCTGAAATGATACAATGTACATTTTGTCAATAGAAACGGGTCAGGTTTACCGCAAAGGCAACTCACAGGTAACAGTAAAGGTTTTAGTTTTGTGTCACATAAGCTAAGTAATTTAAAGACAGGGATGGGACTATATAAGGAGGATTAACTTCCACAATATTGGACGGACACTCGGCGCCAAGTGCGTGCAACTATGATCACGTACCGCTGAGCCACTTGGGGAACGTCGTTAGGAGAATTGAACTGAACTGAACTGAACACAGTGTCATTCTGTCTCTTGATCTCATAGTGTCAACACCTCCAGTCAGCCAATAAAACCATCATAACCATGATAACTGTTAATTCTGGTCCACTGACTGGTTGACTAAATTTTCACACCTCTACCTATACCGGAGTCCTGTATTCAAGCTCTTATTCACTGTTATGATTTCTGTCATAAAAAAGGGTGTTTGCAGCAAAGAAAAAGTTTCCAGAAATTTATCAGCAGAAATTCGGCCTCTTTCTATGACTCAGTTCTTAAACTCACCCACTATGAAATGCATATTGAACTCTGCTTGTTAGTTTATCGTCTGAATGCTACGAACAATACTTTAATCTCAATAATTGTCTTGAATTCGAGCGTGCCATCCTAAAAATCCATACTGAATACGTCTTTAATACGGTGCTATCGGGGATAAATCTTTTCTTGGTGACAGGTGAATGGTTTGAACAGGAAAATAACTCCAGGTAACGAAACCTGAAACTGAAATACCTTGAAACCTGACCCAAGGCTTGGGCGATCATGTCTTCTGAAAACAATTATCGGCGACTGATCGGCAGCTGAAGAGCTTACAACCAGAAAAGCAACGTCATTAAATTCATTATTTATGTTAGCGATACAGCTCCAACTCCCAATTATGTCGTTTGTTTATGACAGGGCTCCGAAACTTAAATTTAGGTTACAATAGTTCGAGAATTTAATGACGATTATTGTTATTATCTTTTCTTTACGATCACGGATTTGGTAACCAAGTATTCCCACACATGATTTTTTTTTATGTAACGATGATTTACACTCTATGAGTCAAGCTGCTTCTAACCTTTAAGCATTCATTCACTGGAATGCTCAAGGCTAGAAGAAAAGCAGACAGGAATATAAGGACTCCCAGAAGAAGATGATAATATGCTACATACAAAACAGGAAATCGACTAGAATAGACTAGAAAATGTTGCTGTAAGAAAAACAAACCAAATGCTTGCCTCTAAAGACGGTTCAGCCATCAATGATTAAGTCCAAACAAGGGCATACGTCAACCGAATTATATTCTATTTTGTTCTATCCCATACCGGTGCAATGTCGTTGGGACACCAAAGATGACTTCTCAATGGTTCTTTTCCACCTTGTCCTGTTTTCTGCTGCCCTAGTTGAGCTGGCAAAGTCCATCCCTGTCCACTCTTTAATATTGTCTTCCAAACTGTTCTGTCTACCTCTTCTCTTTTTTCCTCCCCTGTAGAATCGTTTTTGCTAAACTAGAAGACCTTGGCCAAATCACCTAAGTTTCCGTTTCTTGACCATGGTCAGAAGTTCATAATACTTTTCAATGGCTGCTTGGATCTTTCTGCGAACCTCCTCATTGGTTATATGGTCCTTGTACGAGATGTTCAATAATCGTCGATAGCATCTCATCCCGAAAACCTTTGCTGCTGCCAACACGCACGATTCACAGGCATACATAATCCTGGGAATGATAAGGGAGCGCATCAGTTTTACCTTTGACCCAAAAGATATGTTATTTTCTCTCCAAATTGGCTACAGTTTTGTAAGAGATGAAGTCGCTTGTTCAATCCTTAACAGAGCCTTCGGCTTTGAGTCATCATCTGAAACAATGGCTCCATGATATTTGAAACATGTCACAGTATCCAGCTTCTGTCCTTTTACCTTGATAATTCTCTGGATGCAATTGGCGCTGTTTGTCATCGGTTTGGTCTTCTCAGCACTGATCTCCATCTTATACCTTGTGCAGGTATTGTCGAGACTTTCAAATAGGACATTTTCTTAGCTAGAACGTCTATGTCTTCGGCAAACCCCAGATTGATAATGTTTCTGCCGCCTATGCTAACTTTCCTATCATGTTCTTCCAGAGCGTCAGACATGATCCGTTCGCGAAAATACATAAAACGGTCGTAGGCTCCAGTTATCTACACACCACAAACCGGGAAAGCGGTCTTATGTTCAGAGCTTACGACCGTCTCCCGTCTTGTTAGGTGGTGGTCAGAGCATACGAATTGTGATGTATAGATGGCTTTTCATGTTGAGCTGGCGCTTATAAGTGAGCCACGACACGAGAAAACCAACAATGTGGTCGTGCGCCCAGCGCAGACTCAGATCAACCTGGGCATCCGCCCAGTCTGATCAGAGTCTTCGCTGTCCGCATGGAGGTAGCTCAGTCCCTTAGCTACCCTTTAAACACTAAGCGATGAGACTGACCAGACTGGGCGGATGCCCAGGCTGATCTGAGTCTGTGCAGGACGCACAACCACATTGTTGGTTTTCTCGTGTCGCGGCTCAAGTGGCAAATGATACAGTTGTACTACAGAAGCTGCGAAAAGCTCAGGTGAAACCCAAACTATCGCATGTCTGCTTTCAGCAAAATACGCGGCCTGTTGAAAACATATAAAGGATGAAAATAAATATGAACCGACCACCGATTGAACTTAACGTTCCTAGAGTTATACAGCCATGACTTTTCTCAGCTAATACCTTCAACAGAGGATTTTATATGTTTTAGCCTTCCTACAGAAAAGGCTATGCACCTAACTGCCTCGGTAAATGGCCTTCCCGTTTTGTAAAACCTGGGTTATTGGGATGGACTTTCAAGAACAAAAACGCAAAGATCTCTGGGGAGTGCCACAATCCTGCTCTAATGACAAGTGAGGTTAAAAATGAACGAGCCGAGTTGCTTCCCCTGAAAGTATACCCATTTATCTAAATTTTGATTTATGTTTCCAATAAACCTTGAAATATTAGTAAGATTAAAGGAATATGAGACGAAGATGCTAGTCATATGAGCCGCGACACGAAAACCCAACAAAGTGGCATGTGCGCTCAGTGAAGATTCTGATCAGCCTGGGCATTCGCCCAGTCTGATCAGACTTCCCTGTCCGCACGAGGCTAGCTTTGACTCTTAGCTACCCTTTAAGTGCAAAGCGGAGACTCTGATTAGACTTGACGGATGCCCAGTCTGCACTGGGCGCACATGTAACTTTGTTGGTTTTCTCGTGTCGCAGCTCATATAAGTTTCAATGACAAATAAAAATTCTTGGATAGAAAACATAATTGCAATAAAATGTTTTAATGATACAGCAATTTTATATTAAATTGTTTGTTACATTGAATATACAAAACATGCAATCAGAAACTCACGCAATCAATCATAGAAAGTATCTCACAGTGGCATGCATCGTGGGTCTATTACTTTTTACAACATCAACTGCATTTTACACTCGGTCTGTTATAAATTTATCATAAAGAAGTTTGAATTTTTGTACTATATCCATGAAGTAGATAGGGCAGTCAGTCCTCGATTTGAACACCATTTGACTTGCATTACGCCTAAATTAAAATGTAAAAGAGTTCCGCCAAGAGCAGAGAACACATTCGAAAGAAGGAGCATGGTCGTTTGGGAAGTATGACTCTCTTTCGTTTGGTGACAGTCCTTGTGTTTACATAGTAAACTCGGGGTGCGCGTAGGGCTTGTGATATGCAGAGACTGAATCGTATTTTGAAATTATTTATTTCGCTATCCATTTCTGTTTGATGTCAAATTGAACTCTTCAGGAAAAAATGAGACAGGCGGAAAGGTACAGAAATGCAGACGGGCCCACCTGGTGGCTCCAGGCACGTGCAGTTAAACGTTCATTAAAGGGACTCTTTTACCATGTGTAATATTCACTTATGATAATCGTAGACCACTGTTGCGTACATAAAACATGGGAAAAATGTATTTTATGCATTTAGTCAGTGACTGAATATATGTGGTGGTGCTGCAGTGACTAAACCGCCTTATAAACTATTTGTTCGTTTTGCCTCAATGGCAAAGTATGGGTAATTTTTACTTATTTTGCTGAGCAAATAGTTTTCTTTTCGAGCATTAGGAAGCCGCAGGTTAGTTTAACAAAGATTAAAATTTCGCTGACAAAGACTTTGATTTTTTTTCACACACATGATACTAATTAAGTGATCTACTTTACAAAATTTATGAAAATCCAAATTCTGAAATTCAGAAAGAGAAGGATGAGTTGCAACGAAAGCCAGTCGCATAATCATGCATATTGTATACTATAGATTCTTTTATGCATATTTTTCATAGAACGTCTGGTATCTAAAAAGATGATAATTCACCAAGATTGAATATTTATACCAGCAGTTTAAGTTGTTCAACTAAATGGCAAATTCGACTAAAGGGTGAGTTACCGTACGACATTAATTTCAGTGAAGGCTCCGTAGATTGACAATTATCACATTGCGTTAGCATTTGTATTATTTTCACTGGCTGGAGTCAAATGCAGTTATTACTGGGGCATGGAGTCAGACTAATATTATCGTTTCATAGCTTGTAACATATTATATGTACTTATAATATGGTCGCCAAACAATTGGACAGGTTGAAGCAGATTATTTCCACAACGTCTTCGAAATCAGGGATTAAGACAATGCCAAGAACAGTCATTATACAATCTCTAAATAGCTTTGCCTTAAACCAAAGAGGAAAATGGAAAGCAAAGTCTCCCGAGGTATTTGACTAAACGTTGTGAAATGCAATAAGTGATACATGAGGGTGGTCCACGCGTGGTACTTTAGAATCATACCGTTTACCGGAGTTGACGTTCTACACTGAAATTTACATGGAAATTCCACCAACAGCTGAACTTCCTGCTTGTTGTCTCTGCTGTCATAATTCGAGCCTTTTCTAATGTTCTGTGTTATTAATCCATAAATGAGTTGTGTCATTATAATGGGGCTTTACAGCGTTTGTATGATAGTCCATCGCATCTAGGGTCTTGGCTATTTTTATGCAGAGCCATCAGGATCCATATATCGCCGATAACTCAGATCAGCCTAAAAATCCATGCAGAAGGATTCTTCTGCATGGATTTTTAGGCTGTTTTGAGTTATGTCATAAGGTCGTTTTCACGTCCCAGTAGGGAAACATAATTGCGCTGTCATTTTTCAACATCATTTTTTCTATAAACCGCCTGTCACAAGAGATGTTAGAGATAAATCTTCAACAATATTGGATTCTGAACAAGGACAAAAAAAGATTTTGAAGTAGATTTTATCTCCTCAATCTCCAGTCCGTGATATTCTCCGCAGTTTTAAAAATTAATCAATGAATCATTCTGCGTTCCATACAGACTCTAATCACCCCTATATCAAGTGTCAACAGTGATTCCATACTTAATAATTGCTTCCATTAGACTCATATAATTGCTTCTAACAGGAAAGAATAAAAGACATAAAAATTTGATACAAAAACATATGGGAATTAATATCTTTTAATGGATTTTTCTCTCTCTTTGTGTTCATCATGTACTTGCTGGAGGACAATTCTTTTATATTAAAATTGATAATAGGATCATAATTCGAAAATACCGATCGAGCAAAATAAATTTCAAAAGAACAGAAATGCAAATAAATCATATGGCTTGTACTTTATCACTAACCAAGACCTGCTACACTAGATCATAGTTAAAATCCTGAAAAAGTCAGTAGTATAAGAACTCTTATTGATACGAGTACCTTTATAGCCCTCCTGGCTTTTGGGATCTGATGTAAGCACTTGTTGAACAATACCAGCGTCATAAAACTTAGTTCCCTTACCCCTAAATTATTTTTGTCAATGGTTCGTAGCGGTAGTGTTAGAACAGGATGAAATGCTACTTGGATTAACTCTTTAAGCCCCAGTGACGCATTTAGCAAAATTTGCAAACAGCATAGATCCTGATGAGGCGGCTCATAATGAGCCGCCTCATCTAGATCTACACTGTTTGCCTTCTATTCTTTGAATTCTCAATATGAAATGTATTGGACAATGCATTTTTTAAATTTTTGCAGACGTAAATTTTGTCGTCTGCTTTTTGGTACTTAAAGAGTTAACACACTTGCTTGAGAGTAAGCAGTCACTTGGTGAACATCGATAAGCCAAGATACAGAACGTGATGAAGAAATGAGGTTGTTCCGCCGCCCAAGTTGAGACTTCAGTAGCAACACTGAAAAACTGGAAGTCTACAAGAGTTGATAGTATACCAGCAGGGCTTTGTTCAAACAGGAGAGGAGACCATGTCTTCTGCTCTAATATAGAATTGTAACAAGATCTGGAAAACTGCTAACCCAGTAAGCTCAGTCGGCGATTATTTATCTGGTGTGTTCCTTGCTACAACAGATCTACTTTGTTTTAGTTTCTACAGCCCCATGCTGAAGACATACTTGCAAAAGAATAGGCTGGGTTCAACACCTGGTTAACTATGTTTTCAAGGATGTTACGAAACGAAAAAAGAGCTGTTACTAAACGAAAAAGAGTCATAGTTACTAAACGACCTGGTCATCAGGTCGTTTAGTAGCTATGACAGGGGTGGGTTCAGAGCTGGCATGAGTACCATAGAAAAGATCTATGACCCCAGAATTCCAGCTGAGAAGTACGTACCTTCATCACTAGAAAGTTCTGGAAAGTATTTGTATCTTATCATCTTCCCTTAAGACGTAAAAGTGATACGAATTTCGGCGGACTTAACACGTAAGTTAAAATTTAATTGCAACTCCAGCGGCCGCATGGAGTTGGCGTTGGATCGACATGGATCTAACGTTACGGCATTGAATTCACGTTGATTCTGCTTTGCTGTGTACCCGATTGGCAGTAATGAACATTATGTAGTTTTTTTTTTTAGCAACAAATGCTCTCTCCGTGAAATCCAAACCCTCCCTTTTCTTTCAGTTTATTACAGGAATTCTGCCCCTTTTTGTACTTCCGCACATTGGAACATTATAAGAAACTGATATATCATTCCAGTTTCTGAATGAATCGTGTTGTATAGTAACAACTATATATTGTGATGCCACTATTTCATAATGCTATCTGTTTGCTAACAGCCCAAATGCCATCTCCGTATTGCCTGGGTTTTGTCTGACTTCAAGAAAGGTTTGCTCTGTTCTGTTCTACTTGCATAAGCTCTATAATGGTTGATAGATTTCACAAGGTATGACATGCATCTTTATGCACAATGTCAATTCTAATCTAGCTTCTGTCATTGAGAACCTCTACAACAAAGCTGCAAGTGCATACTGCATCAGAGGGCTTTTTTACTCCAAACTGTTTCCTCTCCATTCTGATATGGGATTGTAGAATAAACACTTCGAACATGGGATTGAGGAGCAAGTAGATACATTTGACATATAAAGGTCATAGTCACTCGATTTTCAGAAACAACGACAAATCTTACGATTTAGACATCTAATAAAGACAGAAAATTCCGCAGAATATTTTCAGTTGATTTAGTTGGTTGTTTTGGGTTTAACAACTCTTTGAGACGTATCGAGCCGTCTCCCAGAGAGAGAGGGAGAGAGAAGAGAGATACATGTATAACAGGGAATGAAAATGTCCAAACAACCCCCACCCTCACTTATTGTAAGCACAGCAGGCGCTTGTCCTACTATTATCCTTATAAGTAGGACGCCCCGGCACTGAAAGTTACTCAGCACCATCGTCAGACCACGACCACCCCACAAATTCACATGAAATATATCGGAGGAAGCGTCCGTTTACGACTGCTATGATATAGAGAAACATTGAAATAATCCACCAAATTAGCATTTTTTAGAACAAAGAACGATTTCTTTGACAATTATTTCTTTCCGGAATATAAGTAGCAAAAGTATTGGAATAAATAACAAAAATGGTGCAACGGAAGCATCAAACAAAACAGATGCACCAATATATTCAACAAAAATAGGTGTCTCACCTCATTTATATATTCCTATTTTTTTTAGAATTTGTATCAAACTTATACATGCAAACCTTTGGAAACACACTAACGTTTGAGAAAAATGTGGACGTGGGCCTATGAAAATGAACCTTTGCAGAGGCATTGTCCTGGTCAACTGAGACTTTGTAGTCTTATTTGAATCTTAAGTATATGCAAGGCTTATTCTAAAATCACATACTATGGATGCAAAAACTAAAGGTGGCGATGCACATGTGCAGTTTGATCAGATCTTTTGCTGATATATTGAGTGTGTCATAAGACATTTTTGCTGGTCACTGCCTATAATGACTGACCCCAGCGAGTGTCTACTTTCACACTCTTTCTATTCTAACTTGACACTTAAATTAGCGACAAAAATGACCAGCCATTTAAAAGTTGAAATTGACCCCAGGGAACTTGATATGTGCATCCTATTAAAACTGTTTAAAGGGAAGAGTTGTTTATTGAGAAAACTTGTGATGAGACGTTTGTCGAAAAGTAGAGGCAACACTTTGTCCAAGATTTGATTATTTTAATTTCAATCATGATAGAAATGGCATATTGTGGTCAGTTCTTCTCTGTTTTATCATAAACAACAAAAGTTATCTATAGTTGGAGACGATGAAAGGGACTTTCGTGCAACCGTTGATTTCTTGACTTGAGTCATTGAAAGAGATAATATTAGATGACTGTAACTATATGTTCTTCGTTTCAGCCAAAGCTTCCCCTTTTAGGGGTGTATCCTAAGTCAACAAAGACCTTTACAAATGCATTATGCTTTACATAAAAACAAATTATGAACCAGTTTAGCTGCTAATGGATTTACACTAATTCGTTTTGATTCTGCATAAATCTGCTTAATCGCGTGTGAAATCTAACAACCCTTTTAGACCTTTAATTACAGGTCATCTCCAACCACTCCGGAAAACCCATCGAAGGTTACCGATTGACCATCAACGCTCTGTGGGAGGTTTATATTTCATAGCAGAGCTCTAGATGAGAGGGAGTATTTGGTGATAATTAGGGATAATTTTTTGTTAATTCTGCACAAAAACATATGTTGTGACCCCTCATCTGAACCGTCTCGACGAGACGGTTCAGATGAGTGGTCACAACATATGGTTTCGATGAGAAATAAGAAAAATTATCCTTAATTATCATCAAATACTCCCTCTTATCCAGAGCTCTGTCATAGTGGACACAACAATAGCTAACCTTAAGTGATCGCTGCAATAAAATGACACTCTATATGAGCCGCGACGTGAGAAAACCAACAATGTGGTTGTGCGCCCAGCGCAGACTCAGATCAGCCTGGACATCCGCTAAGTTTGACAATACTCTTCGTTAAGTTCTAAAAGGGGTGCTAAGGGTCTAAGCTACCTCCATGCGGACAGCGAAGACTCTGATCAGACTGGGCGGATGCCCAGGCTGATCTGAGTCTGCGGTGGGCGCACAACCATATTGTTGGTTTTTACGTGTCGCGGCTCATATTAATGGACACAGCACTCCAGTGTCCTGACTGAGCGCGACAATGGAAATTTATTCACGCTTGGGACAAAAGCCCATAAAATATCAAGCGGTTTTAATCCATTTTAAGTGGCTGACTTTATCACTTGTGTACAATACATTTTCATCAAGCTAATAGGGATTACTAGATGTGAGCCAGGTCAAGAAGAAGAATTCAATAGTAGTGTCGGCACTTTCTGCAAGGCATTGACGGTATCTGTTTTGTGCCAGGTCTCACTTGAGGTCAATGGATATCTAATTCACTCATGTATACTTAATGTGAATGTCTATAATCGTACGTGATTGTTCGTATTGTATATACGTCCCACTCCAGCAGGTAACATTTAACATTACATGACGGAAAAAGCAGACTAGTTCCATTTGGAATATAATGCGTAAATAAGTAGTTTCAAGCATTTCCTCATTAAAAACTTCCTGAATTCTGTATTTGGCTGTATAAGTCCAGGCCCCGAGGTTATAAAACTTTTATCATGCTCAACTCAGCTGAGCATGAAATTTTTTCTGCTCATAAATTTTAAAATGCCAACAATTGTTGGCATTTTAATATTTATAAGTAGAAAAAATAGCCTTCTTGGCTTATCTGAGCCTGAAAAATGCTGAATTTCTTGGTATTTTTATATTAATGGGCATTTTAAATTTCATGCTCAGCTGAGTTGAGCATGAAACAAGTTTTATAACCTCGGGGCCTGGCTTTCTGATTCCATGCAGCCGGACGTTTATGATGATTGTTTCTAATGGAACCAGTACTATTCACACGCTTCGTATATATTTCGTGAGCTTGCTGAAATCAACCCTTTGTGCCACCAGAAAATTCGGGAAACCCATATTTATGACGCAAAGATCTGAAATAATAATACAACTAAAGTACTATATTTTTGGGGCACTTTTGAATTCAACAGAGGCAACGTTTTCAATGCATGGTAACTTCTATGCAATTTTAAACTCAATCAAAAATATGTGATCGCCGAAATCTAGTACATGTTAAATGCATATATATACTAGGAAATCCAGGTGTGGGGACCGACGTGTTCGGGCGACGACACTGACTGGTTAACTTTCAGTGCCGGGGCGTCCAACAGGTTTGGATAAAAATAGAGTAAGGGCCTACTATGCTTGCAGCAGCAGATGTGGGTGGAGGTTGTTTGGGTGTTTTTTTTTCTCTCGCCTATCATTTCTCTTTTCTTTCCCTCTCTCTGGGAGACGGCTCGATATAGACTGAAATACTGTCTCAAAGAGCCGTTAAACCTAAAACAACCAACCAACCAAC
Source organism: Ctena decussata (assembly GCA_963989385.1). Taxonomy (NCBI): domain Eukaryota; kingdom Metazoa; phylum Mollusca; class Bivalvia; order Lucinida; family Lucinidae; genus Ctena; species Ctena decussata. The sequence continues at coordinate 8,021,166 of OZ022507.1, read as the reverse complement.
TACTGGGGAATATATAATGAATATTCGCAATCAAAAACACCGCCCACCCAAAGACATTTCAGAAGAAGGGAGAAAAGGAGAAACACTCGCATGCTTTGCTCTCCTGTTTGCGTTCCTTTTTCCAGACATTTAAATGAAGATTCCCAGGGTTGGCAACATGACCCAGCCAAGGCACCGAAGGAAGAAGAAGGGAGTAACGTACACAACAAAACGGAATGGCTGGCCAGCATGACCAAGCCAAGGCACCGAAGGAAGAAGATGGAAGTAACATAAACAACAAAACGGAATGGTACATTTTCGACAACTGACACAGTCAAACATAGAAGAACCGTACGTCAATACAACAAAAATTGAGCCGCGACACGCCAAAACCAACAAAGTGGCATGTGCGCCCAGCAAAAATTCTTATCAGCCTGGGCCAAAGCTACCTCCATTCGGACAGCGAAGACTGACCAGACTGGGCGAATGCCCAGCTGATCTGAGGACAGCGAAAACTCTGATCAGACTAGGCGGATGCCTAGGCTGATCTGAGTCCTTGCTGGTTGCACACGCCACTTTGTTAATTTTCTTCGTGTCGCGGCAAATATAAAAAACCATATATTTTTACCAATCAAAACAGTAAGCAAAGAGGATAGGATATACAGGTGACACGATGCTTGAAACATACGTCAGTGAGATAACTAAAACTACCAAATTAATTTTTGAAACAAACTTTTTATCATTTATTATGATATACACTATATATCATAGGATTTGATTTGATTTGATTTGATTTGATGCTTAACGTCCACGGTAAACAACTAAGGTCATGTCGGGACGGTCAGTTAACCTAACCACACTATTCCTGGGCAGGCTTAGACCTCCTAAGCGGTTAACCAGTACTAAGTGCACATACTTTCGCCAGTAACTGACAACTACCCTTCTTGAATCAGCGGAAGGAGAAACGAAAGTATGTGGCCAGACCGGGATTCGAACCCAGAACCTCTGACTTACGAGTCAGGTGCCCTACCGATTATATATCATAGGAATAAACAAGGGACATTCACATATTCTATACTGATTACAGAATTTCATGCTGCTTCCTATTAATCGAATTTATCTGCTGCAGGAAAATCGAGGTGATTATTAATTCATCATGAAAAACAAAGGGGATAATTATTAACTTTATCAAGAAAATGGTCTACACGGACAAAAATGCCACATAGCCTCAATGTGACCCCGAGGACCAGGGATTCTAATCAGAAGAAAATGGATGAGAAAAATAATCTCATCTCAAGTCTTGGAAACGAATTCTGTTTATTTTGCGAAGACAATAGCCAATAATTGATTCACTGCAATACGCTAGCGTTAACAATTTCTTCAGGGAATCCAGTTCACGTTGATTATATTTGGCTGGGGATAGGAAAAGCGACCTTGTGCACGAGTTCTCTGCCAACGCGGGATATGATGTCAGTTTTTCTGATCGTTCCTGTTCGCAGTGACTGCATTTGTATCTTTAGAACATGTGTAGCGTCACAGAAGACGTTGGTAGACGGTCCGCTAATCTGTAAATTCGCTGATCGCACTTGCGCCCAATATCATTTTCGCTTTCTCCGGTGCACTTGCGTTCTTATATTAGTTATGTGATCCGAATACTGATGCAATTTTGTATTTTGTCCGTCTGAAGACCTTTGTCAATAAACTTGTGACGGAGCCGCAATTTAGCTCAAATTGATGTTCCATAAGACTTAATACAACAATCTCATCTTTGAGTAATCTAGCAACAATTTATGTGGCGTTGTGAGAAAACCCCCATTTAGGCAAAATCCAAACTGCGCATGCCTGACAGACTGCGCTTGCGCATTCTGGCAGTGACATGCGTGGTTCGCTGTTTTATTATCTACTGGGTCAAGGTCATTGTCTAGGCTTTCCCCGAATGTCCTGAACAAATTGCTTAATTGCAACGGCTGCTGTTCGTATGCAAGATACAAACACGCTTTAAGCCTGGTTTTCTCAAGACACAATTCATTTCTAATCGAAAAAAGTGTCAAATTATTCAATCTATCAATGACAATTTGGTTTAATTTGGTATTTTCCTCTCAGACGTAATATTTCAAGAAGTATGTTTTGCTTAAGGAGAACGCCTTATTATTAAATTATAGCCAACATTAGTCTGGAATATGAATGATAGGGACGCTTGCCAATGCATACCTTCAAGATCCCATAAGCTTCTTGATACCTTTTAATACCGCAAGAGTCCTTCATAACAAATTTTGCCTTTGTCAATTGCCTTTGTCAAACAAGCTGCCGAAAACATAGTCTATTCGTGATACCTCCCTTACGAGGAAAGAGACAGAGTAAGTAGGTGAATAAATATGAGCCGTGACACGAGAAAACCAACAATTGGTCGTGCGTCCAGCGCACACTCAGATCGGCCTGGGCATCCGCCCAGTCTGATCAGAGTCTTCTCTGTCCGCATGAAGGTAGCCTAGTCCCTTGGCTACCATTTAAGCGCTTAGCGAAGACTCTGATCAGACTGGGCGGATGCCCAGGCTGATCTGAGTCTGTGCTGAGCGCACAACCCTATTGTTGGTTTTCTCATGTCGCGGCTCATATACAAAAGTCTGATCGCCCCTAAATTAATGTGTACAAAATACTAAGGCTCCAGATCCAAGGCCTCAAGGTCAACTAGATTGGTACTTTTGAGGGAGACGAAAAACACTAAAAACGATACAGAAGTAGTCTAGTATCATAGAAAATGCAGACAAGGTATATATACTGAAAGGATTTAAAAACTTCCACTTTTTATTGCTGGCTGCTGATCTGTTTACTCATGACAGTGTTGACTATTTAACGACAAAATGCTTGAAACTTATCAAATTTAAAGATTACGCAGTTTATTTGTATCATTTACCTAAACGACGTCAGTAGAAGAGCTTTACGTCACTGAAATGCATAAGGCGATGCCGGCGTTATCTTATGCAACACTCTTTCGACCACTTCTTACTGTCTTAATATTGTGACGTCATCAACGTTGATTTGCAGGTATCACTGCGGATGATGCTGTCACGCAAAGCCTATTATGGAGACGGCGTCGACGTTAGTTAACGTCATGTCCTCTGGTTTTCAATCTTGGTAAGGTGCTTTTCTGACGGTCTTTTTAGCTTCCTGTGAACAGTGCACGTCGTCTGAGATTGTAAATTGCCGTTATAAACGCATAAAATTGTACCGCGACGTCACTTTTTGAAATTTCAGCATTTATCTGGCCCAAAACTCTGCGCCTGTTTGCGATATTTAGGCGCGGTAGGCTAAATAAAGCCACTGACCGAGTTCAAATTTTTAAAATTCAATTTGATATCGTAAGAGAAATGTTTCATCAGAAAACTGTATACATGAAGCTATTCATCATTATTTAAACAGTACTAAGAACACGAGGTGCACGTGCTTGTTCCTGACCGATTCGGTTGAACGATTTTTAATTCCGTATATTGATAGGATCAGGTATAATAGAATATATATGCTGTAAAATTTTGGTGGGCGTAGCTGCATTTATTTTTGAGATATTCAAAATTAATGGGTGGAAGTTTTTAAATCCTTTCAGTATATAATACATGGACAAATACTGGCTTTATATACATGTAGCTTTTCCAAAGGAACACTTCTATAGAATCTGCCCCCAAGCTAGAAGCTGGCCCCAACCAAAATCTGAACACCACTATCAGGTAAGCTGAGGTTATCATGAAAACAAAATTTTGTTGTTTGACAAACATACAAGAAGGCATTCAGCGACTTCAAGCTCTTGAGCAAAGCTTTCACCTCTTCAAGCAAACTATAAAATGGAATCATTCATTGATTTCATTTTTAAGAATGTAGAGCTGATAAAATATTATTCAGTTGTTTTCAAACTTTTGGGATTTAGCGACACTGAAGAAGTTAAATACAGAAACGCGCGCCGTCGTACTAAATTTGGTATAGTTACGTTTATATTGAACGAAGTTGCATTTGAATGATATGAATACTCAGCTTTTTATATGAAAATAATATTACTGCCTTTGTATATATGCTAGACACAAAAAGTTTTGCATCACCGTACTTTTTTCCATAGAGCTACAATGTAATGCAAAACTGTCATATTTTACCTTATAAAAGTAAAAAGTATGCAAAGACCAGGAACTGAAACAATCAAAATCCAAATCCAGCCCTCAAACCATAGTTGGAAACAACTAAGATTACAAATAATCAAGATACAGAGAACATATGGCCAACCGAGTGAGCAGCTTGTTCCCAAAAGGTGGCCACTCAGCAACCCAAACCGAACCAAAAATAATAAAAACATACATAAGGTAAAACATCACAGAAACTCTGACACCAAAAACAGGCAACAGAGAACCACAACAGAACTACCACCTTGGAACGGTCAGTAATGAATTACTGGGGGCTTCATATGCGCAGGAACGAAACATATGGTTGTTTTGTATATTTAACAACAATATATTTCGGTATTATAAATGTGAACAGCTGGTCTTCGGTTCCGCCTGTCTTAGTAGATATAGGTTTTTAAACTGTAAAAGCCTTATTCAGGATGATTTCTCATATGTTTTGTTAAGAGCCAATACCACTGGTCAGTCAGAAACTTTATTTCTTTAAATTTATTTTCTACGCCGACAGGGGTCAGTTATGTCCTAAAACTTTGTCAGGTGTTTGCAGAGACATAAGTGTGTGACTTACAGAAACCATAAAGCAAAACAGACGCATTCCTTTCTTGTATACCTCTTGGAAATAAGCTGATTAAGCATTATGTCTTTGGGAAAATATATGAGCCGCGACACGAGAAAACCAACAAAGTGGTTGTGCGCCCAGCGCAGACTCAGATCAACCTGGGCATTCGCCCAGTCTGACCAGACTCTTCGCTAAGCGCTTAAAGGGTAGCTAAAGGTCTAAGCTACCTCTATGCGGACAGCGAAGGCTCTGATCAGACTGGGCGGATGCCCAGGCTGATCTCAGTCTGCGCTGGACGCACAGCCACATTGTTGGTTTTCTCGTGTCGCGGCTCATATGGTGATGCAAAACTTCTTTTGATTAGTATAGTTGAGATGGCCATCTTTTCACGTCTCTACTATCTGCTTTTGCTTTCTCCCTGTAAAATCAGGTATACAATGATAAATGGGTTAGTCCAAAGTCAAAGACAGTAACCTTCATGTTTGAAAGCAAGTAGGGCAAGGATTAAATTTTTGTTGCATGAATCAATTTACAGCAAATCGAATAACCATAGAAACATAACAGTTCTTCCAGAAACTGACATGCGAGAGTACGCTTTGCTAAAACTGCTCGAATTCCATTCCTGAAAATGTAGGATTCTGATACAATTATGCTCTTTCAAACAATTACGCGGCGATTGTTTGATCAAATTAAAGTCTCAAAGGATTTCTGCAAACTAGGCTAATATACTTTACTTCAATACATGACTTTATCAGCGTTTCTGCATGTATAGCAACGGAAGCTAAAATACAGTTCTATTTTAAGGGCAGGCCTATTACGTTAACCAGATACAAAAGCATTAAACTATTAGGCTGATTTAACAGAGCCTCTAGCGTTCCAGTTTAAGTAAAACAACAACAACAAAAAACAAACAATGAAGACTGCACATTAGCCTTTGCATCGCACGTTTTCTTCGACTAGCCCACTGCTGGCATTCCGTAAAGGACAGTCACCCAAACAACATGTAATATTGTTGATTTGTCTTAACTATTGTAGATGATAGAAGTAACTGTTTTGTACCAAGATTGAACCAAGGAAGTAGTTTGTATACGGAGTCAATTGTAAATAGGTTGCATAAAGGGTGAAGCACAACGATGGAGCGCAAAAAGACTCCCGCACTTTTGCCATAATAAGGTCTGAAAAAATAGATCCTGTAGAAACAAAGAATTAACAAAGAAACGTAAATATTAGGGGAATGGCTGTAACTAATGTTGTGAGAACTTGTAGCCCGACCCCTTTGCTATATTATTTAGGCAATAAAATATGTTTAAACCACAATAGCACACTCGGTTTAATCGAGTATGTTCATGACCAGTTATGAACTGTGCAATTCCGGCCCTGCCCCATAGCACCGACTTCAGCAAAACTCTATTTTCAGAATGACTCTAATGAGCTCAATGACCCAAAATGACCAGAAAGTATAATCTGCACCATGATTATCTAAAGGAAGACTTTTTACGGCCGCCACACGGCACAACACCAGCTGAGGTTAAGACAAATAAGGACATCCTACTGATAATGGCCTAAGATGAGGCATGCTGGTCTTGCGATAGGCACTGGATTGAGGGTGCTTTTTACTCTCGTATATAAGGGGCTCAAGTCACCTATATTGCCTCCCTGTACAAAACACTATGCAGTAATATATGAGCCACGACACGAGAAAACCAACAAAGTGGTTGTGCGCCCAGCGCAGACTCAGATCAGCCTGGGCATCCGCCCAGTCTGATCAGAGCCTTCGCTGTCCGCATGGAGGTAGCTTAGACCTTTAGCTACCCTTTATGCGCAAAGCAAAGACTCTGAGCAGACTGGGTGTATGCCGAAGCTGATCTGAGTCTGCGCTGGGTGCACAACCACATTGTTGATTTTCTCGTGTCGCGGCTCATATGTCAGTGATTTCAGATCAATGTCTCGTCTTCCTCTATAGACCGCTTACCTTATTAAGATCTCAAAGGACTCCAAATGACCAGATATTATTCAAGACCATACGCTAGCATTGCTTCCAATAAACACATAGTTCAGCGACACGACAAAACCAACAATGTGGTTGTGCGCCCATCACAGACTCAGATCAGCCTGGGCATCCGCCCAGTCTGATCACAGTCTTCGCTGTCCGCATGGAGCTAGCTTAGACCCTTAGCTATCCTTTAAGCGCAAAGCAAAGGGTCTGATTGGACTAGGCGGATGCACAGGCTGGTGTGAGTCTGGGCGCACAACCACTTTGTTGGTTTTCTCGTGTCGCGGCTCATATAGTTCAGCATCGCTGTCAACCAGACAACTTCCCATTTACAAAGCAAACAATATCCAATCATTTTCGAGTGTGGTCACTATTCATATTCAACGATCGCTCCTTCTAAACATGTTTGTTTTCCGGGATTAATCCATCACATTGGAAAACACTCACATCTACGAAATGTAGTTTTCATTGATCATTCTTAGGCATTCCACAGCTCATGAATAAGGCTTTGCCATTCGTAAATTGCATATACTTGATGACAAAAGCGAGCGGCGATCACAATCTGATCACCGTTTTCGCTAATTGCTTCTTTTTCTTTTTCAACAGAGTTTTAAGGTGCTGAAGGCAAAAAGCCTGAGAAAATGCGCGGAACTGGGTGGCTCTGTCTGCAAATCCCGTCTTGTACGTTTTACCAAAGCAGGCGTCAAAATAATCAATTTCCATAAAAGCCTAAGCATTATGCGTATTGTATTGGTATATTCCGATTTCCATACAAGATATCTATCAATCTGCTTTTGATGCTTTCAAGTTATTCTCCTAAATCTACTATAATGATCAATTACCAATGTATTAGTTTCCTTAACTTTTATAGTCTTTGAATTATGAGAGATGTGCCTGAGCAGATCCAAAAGAAAAAAGTTTCTAATGGTATATGGGATTAGGGAAAATTCCAAATCAGACTGCGCTGTGCAGTTCGATCAATGTCTTCTCTGTCCTCATTAAAAATCAAATGTTCTTATGAAATGAGTATAACAGAAAGCAAAGACTGGCCAGGCTACATGCTTGTACAAGCTCATCGAATTCTTGGATTTTTTTTTATTTCCGTTCGACGCCTTTTCCATGGAAAAGCAAAATTCCATATTCCACTTAAACATGATAACTCTAGAATTGATTAATAGCCTCAGGTATGGCTTGTGGTTAATTAAGTGGTGAAAGTCAGGTAAGTTAGTCAATAAATTACCAGCTAAGCTGCAATACCGTTATACCATGGGAAGCATAACAGTTGTCTCGTTAACTCTTTAAGCCCCAGTGACGCAATTAGCAAAATTTGCAAACAGCGTAGATCCTGATGAGGCGGCTCATAATGAGCCGCCTCATCTAGATCTACACTGTTTGCCCTCTAGTCTTTGAATTCTCAATACAAAAAGTCTTGGACAAGGCATTTTTTTTAATTTTTGCAGACGTAAATTTTGTCGTCTGCTTTTTGGTAGTGAAAAAGTTAACAGGGTGTCATCATTTAAAATGGCTTCAGTAGTTATATAACCTTCAATATCTGGCTTCTATACTGACCATTGGTATAATAAGTGGGTGACACGGTAAGCTACAAGCTAAGTTTCGTTTACATGAAAAAGTTCTAACACATTTATATATACTCTAGTCAATGGAGTGGAGATAAACCTCATAGCAAGGGGATTGATATGCTTGGCAAGTTCCAAGCAATGCCTAACAGTCTATTCTAGTCTGTTTCATCCCATTAACTTGCAAGGGAAATAAATGGCTTTACAGCAATCCCTTTCCATAGTCCTGAGCTGTGCCCATCCCTGTCCACACTTTTATATGGTCTCTCCACTTATTTTTCTCTTCACCTTTTCTTTTTCCTTTCTCCATGCCCTATAGAAAATCGTATTCACTTAACCAGAAGACTTCTGTTTCCTTATCCTGACCATAATCAGGACTTGAGGCCAATGCTCTGTGTAGAGCGTTTAGAGAAGCACTGGTCTCTGATTTTGTAGTTTTGTAAATTGGTTGCAAAGCTTGTGGTCACAATAAATATGTTGGAAGATACTTGTTACAGCCAGGTATTTGGGCTCAATTTAATATCCTTGAAGTTATCATATCGAAAGTTGACATACCAATGAGAGTAAAATGGTATCATATCGAAAGTTGATATACCAATGAGAGTAAAATGGGAGTGACCAGGTGACTAAGATTTCAAATCTTGTAATTTACCTCTTTTTTTCTTTACTGTTTCAGGATTCTTTTACATTGTTTGATATCTCCATATACACTACGAGAAAATGTTAATACGACAGGATTCTAGTTGTGACAGTGAAGTTGGAGCAATATATATCGCTGAAGTAAAACCAAGTAATGGCGATGATACACACGTCATAGCTATTTGTGACGACAGCAGAGAGAGGAATTATGCGAAAGAACTAGCAAGATTACTTATTCTGAACAAAGACTTCTTAAATCAAAACACACTGTATAAACGGAGAACGAGAAAAACTTGCTGATTTTATAGAAAGAACGTTTCAAAGTGATGTATACCTTTACTTTGCTTGTTATGATGAAGAGGTGTTTTCTCCACATCTAAACAACATAAAACAGTATGCTTTATGGTATTGCCAAAGGTTTGTGAGGCTCTTAACGTTTCTTCTGGACAATATTTACTTAGATTTTGCCGTATGTAGTATATACCAGTTTAAGGTATTCCATTTGGCACTAACTGTGCTCCAGATTTGGTTTTATTTCAACGGCCATTGTTGCTATTTCAGAGAATCCTTGTTATTGCCTTGGCGACTTCAGTTATATTTAACATATGTATACATGAACTTCTACAGAGTATACATAAATACAGTAATCATATTTTGATTTGATGGTAAAAATAGGTAGGAAAATTCTCAGGAACTGACACAATTCAATCCAAGATCCCACCCACGACACCATGTGGGAAAAGACAACCTATCGCTAAGCTTATAAATATATCGTCTCCTTATTTTACTTTTTGCAAGTGTTGGCAATAGTGATACCTTAAATGTATTTATGCTTCACATTGTTGTGGTCAAGGTTACTGCTGCTGTTTTTAGACCAGCACTACAGTCAGTAGCGACCATATTTGTGGGTTCGTTTTGTTGTAACTTTGCAAAACATTGATGAAGAAAGTTACCTTTAAAGATTTCGCGTTTCACGGTCACCGCTGGTACTGTAATGAAAACCGTGGTATCATGTCTTGGGAATCATGCTAAGGAGAAGTTTCTGTCGCCTCGTACTGTGTGCGCCCTTGCAAATAAAATCTGAAAGGTTGTCCTTGAAAACAAAGTACACGAGAACGGAAACCTTGTCATTACTATGGAGATTTCATTTATGAACGGATTTTGGGTTAACTATACAAAATGCTGGAACTGAAGTTACCTTCAACAAGTTTATGTTTCATGGAGCACAAAAAAGTCATGTGTCAGTCCCGACGTAAATAGTAGCGAATATTTCAATTCAATAATAAAGTCAATAAATAAATAAAATAAAATAAAGGTAGCTTTTGATGATATGAAACAGGATAAGTTCTGAATAGTTAGATCCTTCGGAAGCAAGGAATACAACGAAGAAATGATTTAGAAAACTCGCTTTAACTGAGTCAGATCGTGACCAGTAATGACATGTTCGACATCGGGCATGCCCTACTAGCATCGGCTTAAGCATCACTCTTTTCAAAATGTCCTATTTAAACTCAATGATCCCAAAGGACCAGATAATATACAATCTCACTATGAGGATGTACGGGAAGACGTTTTACTACCGGCACACGGCACAGAACCATCTACAGCAAGGACAAATGAGATCTGAGTAAGCCAGTAATTTTAAACCGCGATGAACTCGAGGTATAACAATGAAAGTTATAAGGAAATGAACTTTACCGTTGTAGGCATGAAAAAAAAAGAAAACGTACAGTTAATAACATATTTGCCAGGAAAATCTAATAATCACCGCAGTTTGCACTGAAAATGGCTTGCTGAAATATGGTAAAACCATAAATGTCTTCTATAATGAAAAAAGAGACAGAAAAGCCTTTGGCTTTATATTGTCATTAACAAATTATTTGATCTCTGAATTTGCAATCATCGCCGTACTGGAGACAAATGCGCCGCGACACGAGAAAACCAACAAATTGACATGTGCGCCCAGCCTAGAGTCAGATCAGCCTGGGCTTTCGCCCAGTCTGATCAGAGTCTTCGCTTTGCGCTCAAAGAGTAGCTAAGGGTCTACGCTAGCTCCATGCGGAGAGCAAGACTCTGATCAGGCTGGGCGGATGCCCTGGCTGATCCGAGTCTTCGCTGGGCACAATGCTACTTGTTGGTTTTTGTCGTGTCGCGGCTCAAATAAGTGAATGCCTCAAGGAACCTCTGATCACCAGATTGTGGCAACTACTTTCAGAACTCCAAATGAGGAATTTGTTTCTTATTGCTGCATCGAACGTTTATAGGCATATACTTGCCCTGCCTTGGTACAAGCCAGATATAACAGTGACGTAGAGTAGGGTAGAGTGCTCGCCTTTCATGAAAGCAGCCTTAGTTCGCCAGATTGGCGACCACAGCGACTGCGATTTTTAGCTCACCAGCGGCTCCCGGGGAGCTTATAGGATAGGCAGGCTCCGTCGTCCGTCAATATTTTCAAACAAGTATATCTCTAAAGCTACGAGGACAATCTCTATTAAATTTCATGTGTAGCATTATTGGGCAGGGGGGTGAGGCTGCATTAGGTTTTAGGGCATGTCTGGCTAAAACTGTCACGATGGTTACCATGGCAACCAATAGCTCCTGTTAACTTATAATGGGAAAATGTTGTCTCTAGGTTTTCTCCGCTATTTTTGATCGGATCTTTTTCAGACTTGCAGGGAACGAGGGCATGTACAAGAACTCGAACAAGGTTGGAATTTAGCCACATCCGTTTTTTTCCATCCCGGTGTTAGTTGCCTTTGAGCGTTCCTATATTCTTTGTATGGGGAAGATCGTGTCTCCACATTTTTTTACTCATTTTTAATCGGGTATTTTTCATACTTGCAAGAAACAATGACAAGCAAGAAGTCTGGGATCAGTTCGAATATCAGTAAGATTGGACTTATCATAACACTGTGTCTTGCCCTTGAGCGCCAAAGAATACTGTAGTGTCTCCAGCTTTTTTTCGGTCATTTTTGATTGGATCGTTTTCAGACTTGCAGGAAATAAGGACAGGCACAAGAACTAGGACAAGTTCCAAATTCAGCCAGATTCGATTTTCCATTGCGGAGTTAGTAACCTTGAGCAATCCTACAGACTTTGTTTGGGGAAAATCGTGTCTCCACATTTTTTTACTCATTTTTAATCGGGTATTTTTCATACTTGCAAGAAACAATGACAAGCAAGAAGTCTGGGATCAGTTCGAATATCAGTAAGATTGGACTTATCATAACACTGTGTCTTGCCCTTGAGCGCCAAAGAATACTGTAGTGTCTCCAGCTTTTTTTCGGTCATTTTTGATTGGATCGCTTTCAGACTTGCAGGAAATAAGGACAGGCACAAGAACTAGGATAAGTTCCAAATTCAGCCAGATTCGATTTTCCATTGCGGAGTTAGTACCCTTGAGCAATCCTACAGACTTTGTTTGGGGAAAATCCTGTCTCCTCATTTTTTGCTCTTTTTTAATCGGATGTTTTCCATACTTGCAGGAAACAATGACAGACAAGAAGTCTCGGATGTCAGATTGGACTAATCAAAACAGAGTTACTTGCCCTTGAGCGTCAAAGAATATAGTGTCTCAAGCCTTTTCGGTCACTTTTGATCGGATCTTTTTCAGACTTGCAGGGAACCAGGACAGGCACAGTTCGAAATTCAGCCAGATCCGATTTCCAATGGCGGAGTCAGTTGCCCTGGAGCGATCCTATAGACATTGTATGGGGAAATCGAGTCTCCACATTTTCGCTCGTTTTGAATCGAATGTTTTGAGCTTCCTGGAGCCGAAGGTTCCCGGGGAGCTTACAGTATAGGTAGGTTGTCCTTCGTCCGTCACTCCTTTGAGCGACTCCGCCTCAAAAACTACTGGGCGGATCCAAGTGAATTTTTTTTGTGGAGACTCCAGGCAAAGGAGGAACAAAGATTTAAACTTTCTTCGCGATCGATCAACTACGCTGGGACTAGGACAGATAATCTGTTTTAGCAAAAATATCTTCTCCAAAACAAGAAATGCGAATGAGCTGAAATTTTACAGGCAACATCGGGGAAGCCTGTCCACTCAAGTTTGTTAAAATCAGGAACGCCTTTTTTCCATTTGCCCCAGAGAAAAGGTTGTGAACTTTGTAAAAATCAGGACAGAAAATCTTATTGATTTACAATGGGAAAATTTAAGTTTCAAATGATATTTTATCTGAAAGCAATTGGCGAATGAAAGTGAAATTTTATATGGGCACTTTTGGTACAGGAGGGACAATAATATATCTTTGGTTATGATCTGCCACCTACACTCGGAGCTAGGGCAGATAAATCTGTTCGAGCAATAAAATCTCCGACGAAACCAGAAATGTGAACGAGCTTAAATTTTTGTTCAGCAATAGAGGTCAATGTCGTTCTTTGACCATTTACCAATGTATCTCATATTTTGCCAGTATCAAACTATCTGTTTTGTTCAAATGATGACCTCAGTTTTACCTTTGACCTTTTTACTCAGGTGAGCGATTCAGAGCCTCATGGTCCTCTTGTTTAAGAGTCCAGGACACTTTCATACAAAGTAGATATCAGACAATGCAGATGTGTGATCGTTCCTTTCTTTTCGGCTATCGGTACATGATAAATCATTCATAAACTTTTTTCCCGAAAGCAAGTCAAATCAATAAAAGACCTCAATTTGCAGGAACATGAAACTCATTTAAGCTCATTCAGTCATTAGTTGCATCACCAGATAATTTCTAAAACAATTCTGAATTCTGTAATTGATAAAGTGTTAATGGTACATGTGAATGAATACAAAATAAATTGAGTTTCGGCACGCAAAAAGAGATTTATCGCGTATAAGAAACGTGAAAGGTGCTAAATCTGTGAAGTTAGCTTGGTTATAGAAATGGTAACGGTCAAAACAAAAACTTAGGACCCAACAAACTCAACTCGGACAAAGGAGGCGCCCGCGCAATGATATCAGGATCTATTTTCTGTGCGTATGAACTTCCTTGTTTCTTGATGCTGCTCGATTTGTTAGAGCATCCAGGTTATGCCTCTGGGACATTGTCGAGCGCAGTTTTTCGCTATGAAAGAGCGGTAATTTTCAGCTTGCATGAAGCGGAAGTTTCCAGGGCAAATTAGAATTATTTCAGTCATATAAAATGATGGAATGCTATGTCTCCAAGGACATTCATAATAGTTCTATGAAAGAAAAACCATACATATTACCCCACTGCATTTTCAGCTTCAGTAGCGATATCGCCAAGTATTGCTCATGCGAAAACCTAATTTGAGACGTAACAAGAAATGCCGTGTCAAATGCACGTGCGAACACAAATGACTCAGACTGACTGGTTTTCTGCGCAGACTGGTTAGAATTAAATGGTTTTCTTCTCACTTTGTAGATTTCTGGGGATCCGTTGATTTTAATATCCAAACTGAGAAGAGTCTGATCAGTCTGCGCACATGCGCAGACTGATCTGAAACTTCACTGTTAAATCAAACTTTAAACTACATTCCTCGTGGCGGGACTCATTTTTCTTTCGGCACTAATGAAATTGTCGTTTGGTGAAATTTTACGTCACGGATGATAAATAAGCCAATAAAGTTCTTTCTTCGCAGAAAGTGCCTTGCCTATTGAAAAGATGTCCCAAATTAGTTTTGTTATCTAAAATTCTGTGAATAATCACCGACGGACATTTTCTTAATTCCTTAACCATCGACTCGATCTAAAGACTATCGGAACTCTCTGATTTCGGAAATCTATCAGAACTATCTTTGGAATCAATTTCTCATCTGTCACAAATAACAGAGCCGTTACTCGTTCCGAATGCAAGACAAAATTTCACATTACAATCAATCAATGCGCGGAATAATCCTGTGTCATAAAACACATTATCTTTATATGCTGTATACAGTCCTGGAATTCTCATATTCTGCTGAATTATTCAGCCGCTTCTGGCGTCCTTAGAGTCGTCAATAGAAATAGCATAATCATGCCATATATTCTCTGGCAGTACATCAAATATTGGCGTTTTGTAGAGGCATTACCGTAATTAACCTAAATATCTAGACGACATAATCAAATACTGCAATTATTCTAAAATTTGAAAATCAATTAGTTTGCTATAAGATTGTCCTAAATGCAACGGAATGACAAAAAAGCGCAAACATTTGCAGACTGCTCCTCTGTGAAGCTCATGGTCTACATTGCTTGCTCAAGTACATTTGTTCAAATTTTAATTGTTATTGCGCGAGTCCTGATTCAATAATTAAGGGATCTACATATTTTACGAGGTTGCTAAAAGAAACATGGAAATAATAGAATGTTTTTAATATGAGAATAATCAATAACTCTCCAGGTTGTTATAATATTTGGGACGGGATCTTTACACACAAAATTACCGGATCCTGTTTGAATACATCAGGATGTTGTCGTAGGTGGTCAGCTGTTGAAGATCTTGTTGTTCTTAGCTATGTCAGACACTCACATGTGAACTAGATCACAAAGTGTCCGCGTTTTTATGCCGCCGACATGAAATGGCGATAAGGCTCGTAGAGTTTACCCTGTGTGTGTGTTACCAGAATCGTGTCAGGTCCATAACTGCGTCCTGAATAAAGTGATTTTAAAACATTTGCCAAAAATGATTATCATGACAAGAGGATGTATCGCATGCAAAAACCATGTCGTTAGCTCGAAGGTCAAGGTCACATCGGGTTGTTGTGTTATTGTTTAACGTCTACGGTAAACAGCTATGGTCATTTCGGGACGGTCAGTAAACCTAACCACACTATTCCTGGGCAGGCTTAGACCACATAAGCGGTTAATCAGTACTAAGTGCACTTACTTTCACCAGTAACTGACAAATGCCCTTCTTGAATCAACGGAAAGGGGAATAAGTAAGTGGCCGGACACGTATACTTTGCACATAGGTTAGTGAAACATGTTCGTGTCCGACCCATACCTTTGTCCTGCATGTCCGGATTTCAAAAACCATGTGCTATAAATAATATCATGACATGAAAATGTGTTGCGCGCAAAAACCATGTCGCTAGCTCAAACGTAAAGGTCACAGTCCGCACTTAACTTCACAGTATCCGAACGCACTGTACCCTCTCTTCCGGTTTTCATAGCGTTGAATCGAGAGTACGAAATTCGCTTATAACCAGTAGCCAGAAATCATTATGTTTTGAGTTTTTATCCGGAATCTACTGCGTCATTTATAGTTATTCAGCGTCGAAAATGTAAAGAGGTAAGTTTAATATAATTTTCTCTTCGGTCTTTTACTTTATTGCCCTGTTCAATGAAAAACTCCTTGCCGTCGCAGATTTTTTTTTTCCGAACAGCTTAATTTAACACGAGATTGTGTCGTGCAAAACTTAGCTATCATTCTTTTATCAAAACTAACAAAGTGTAGATTGATAACGCCTTCCGTTTATTCTAAAGATTTTTTATAAAACATGTAAAAAAGGCTCAAAATGGTTTAAGAATCATGCCAAGGGCGATTTGAATACTGTACCAATTACTACCCACCCACACACGACATTGTACAGGGTAATAAAGTAAAAGACCGAAGAGCAAATTATATTAAACTTACCTCTTTACATTTTCGAATCTGAATAGCTGTAAATGACGCAGCAGATTCCGGATAAAATCTCAAAACATAATGATTTCCGACTACTGGTTATAAGCGAATGTTTGTACTCTCGATTCAACGCTATGAAAACCGGAAGAGATTGTATATGTAGTTCGGATACTGTGAACTTTGTGCATTGGCTACAGAAACATTTTGTGTCGCGGACATAGCTTTGTCCTGCATGGTGGGATTTCAAAATTATTTGGCACAACTGCTTATCATGAGAAGACCAATCTCGCGTGCAAGAACCATTCCCCTTGCTTGAAGGCCAAGGTAACACTTCACACGTAAACTTTGTGTATAGGCTAAGGTGAAAACATTTTCGATGACTGTAACTTTGTCCTGCATGGTGGGATTTCAAAACAGTTTGTGCAATTATTCAAAATTATGCTGATGGATAATGGAGAAGTGCGATTGGCTGGTTGGTTGTTTTGGGTTTTACGGCCCTTTAAGACAGTATTTCAGCCTATATCGGGCCGTCTCCCAGAGAGAGGGAGAAAAAAAAGAGAAATGATAGACGAGAGATAAAATTTCCAAACAACCCCCGCCCGCACCTACTCCAAGCACAGAAGGCCCTTGCGCTACTTTTATCCAAATAGGTAGGATTAGAAGTTATAACCAGCACCATCGCCCGACCCCTACCCCCTAGGAGAAGGGCGAACGGCTGTTTTGCTGAAGTGATGGTCACAATAACCTAATTATACAGTTCTGATGGAACAGACGACGTTCTGGCAGGCAAAGAAACTTTGTAAAATAACATAACATGAAAAGTGAATACCATAAGAACAACTGAATCATCATCAGTTCAAAAAGTAAATAACTAAACACAAGAAAAACCAGGGCGACGCAATCAACGGTTCACTTGTACGGGAAGGGGAGAGTCGGGTAACTTCGGACAGGCGGGTAAATTCGGACATACCATTGCAAACAGTGAAAATCCAGATGAGACTGCTCATAATGAGCCGTCTCATCAGGATTCTCACTGTTTGGCCATTTATTTTTTAACTGATTTATAAAGGAAACAATGTCACTGTCCGAATTTACCCGCCTGTCCGAAGTTACCCGACTCTCCCCTAATAAAACTATTCTGAATAATGACGTACTGGCAAAGGTTATCATTAATCAAGCAACACAGGAATGCAATGAAATCAAAGAAAGAAATAGGTCAATTTGTACAAGTATACTGTTCTGTTGGAAATTATCCGTTAAACAATCCCAGGGAAATGAACAATAGTTCAAGCTTTGCAGATTTCATCGCCAATCATCTATCATAGTTAAGGGGAGTTAACAAGATCACAAATCAAAGTAGATACCAGAAAATAAATCCATAAGAATATATTGCGTTAAGACCCCCTCCTTTTAGTTAATTACGTTTTCAAACTCTGAAACTCATTTAGCTGTTTATGAATGATTCAGGACTTTCTGCTTCTAACAATAACTTACCCAGCAGACACACAACGTTGAAAAATCATTGTCTCAATGTTGATTAAACGTCATGACACTGCTGCAATGCCGTTTCAACACTGTGTGCCCACAATGAAAATGTTTCTTACGACATCAGCCCACAAGTCACGTTTATCCATCCCGAGAGAGCAAATGCCCAAAACTATGACATTCAACCTACTTTTGCATTCTTCATACTAGGTACTGGTATCATCAAACTAAAGCGATATGGGATCTGTACAAAGGTTATATACATGTATTTGTCAAAGACGAAATGCACATCGACGCCGTTTCATTATGCATCTGCTGAGAATGCTCAGTGCAAGGAAATTAAAAGGAACTAAAAAACTACGTCTCTTTTTCTTTGCTTAAATTGTAGAAAAAAACAACAATACTTTCACCGTTTGTAAACATCAAGCCACCGGTTTCTGAAAGTTGGAATCAAAAGTCTACGAGTACTTTCAGACACAAAAGAATTCAGAGAGTGGCTCTTGAAATCTCATTTTCTTTTCACCTAGTTAAGCAAGCAATAGACAGTAACAGATGAACGTTTAATATTCGTGCTCAAAATATTTCATCATCAAAGATAAGGTGTCTGAGTTGTAATTTTAACAAGTAATTTTACATCGTTTTATCTCTGCTGCACATTCCGTGCTTGTGTGTTGCTTATAATTTTGGCATACTGTAAAATATGGTATGGTATGATAGATTGGTATGTGGTATGGTATGAAAATCCTATACCATACCACATACCATACCAAACGGCCATACCAAAAGTGTTATTTGGGCATTATACCCATCATTATCGAATGCTTGACAACAATGTTAACAAGATCACCCCTGGGTGATCTTGTTAACATTGTTGTCAAGAATTTGATAATGATGGGTGTAATGCTTATATAAATGTGATTTTGTTAACATTGTTGACATGTATTTGATAATGATGGGTATAATGCTTTTATGAAGGTCAGACTGCTATTCAGAGACTACAGATTTAGATTAAACTACAGGTCAATAATACTTTTGGTATGGCCGTTTGGTATGGTATGTGGTATGGTATAGGATTTTCATACCATACCACATACCAAACCATCATACCATACCATATTTTACAGTATGCCTATAATTTTCTATCCAGGAGACTAATCATCACATCTCAAAACTTATCAGTTGGGTTTGCAACACAGGTAGATATTTTAACACTTACATACCTGTATTCTCCCAAAGCACTGCCCTATACGCTGATTTGATAGGAGCCCCGGTAGCTTAGTAGGTTAAGTGCTGGCCTGCTGATCTAGCGGTCCCGGGTTCGAGCCCAGCTGTGGGCGGGAATCTTTTCAATCGTAAACGGGGGTTATTGCACACAGCCTTTAATTATCATCCACCCATCGTACTGATATGACTGAAATACTGTTGAACAGGACGTAAACTCACGTCATCCATCCATCCATCGCTGATTTAATGGAGAACAAATAAAGCAGGAAACTTCCCAATTGCTTCTATAGAACTGGGCTTAAACCCAAGTTGTTGAGTCGCTATTGAATTCATCATGTTTGTCGCAGCACCAATAAAATTCTTGAAAATAAACAATTACTGTAAAAGTCTTATTCTGTAATGATATTATCTATATACCCTTATCAGATACTGTAAAATGCCATCTTTGATGATTGATTGTGCTGTTCATTAGTACAAAAATAATGAATTCTGAGCACGCATTATCCTAATCAGAGATCGGAATCATTTGTCAGCTTTCTTGAACAATTATTTCAGTTACAAAACAAGTTTTGAACACCAGTATTTGACTACATAATTCATCATGAGTTTGAAAAACAGGTGCCATGATCAAAAATACTAAACATTATTGGAGCTGGAGCTGGTACAAAAGGGCAATAATATCGTAGGACTGAAATGATAATGCAAGTCCCTTGACAGCGAATCCCTGCTAAAATGGCAACTACTTTCATGAATTAATCTTAAGGGAGCAAATGTTTTTCCTTTTAAGCCCATCTTACCTTTTTCAAAACAGCAAGCTCAGTTCGGTCAGAAGATGTAAAAATAACTGGACATTGTAGACTTTGATTAAGGCCAAATCGAACCTCGTTTGTTCTGTCTGCGCTCACGATTACTGAAATGTGCATGAAGTGCCTAACAATAGTAAAAAAGCAAGTAAAAGATTGAAACATTTCATAAAATCCACTTTCCTCAGACTCGAAAAAAGATTTTCGAAAATACACAATACATTGACCTATAGATCAAACATAAAGTCTTCATTATTTGATTAGTAATAATGATAAAGGTGTGAAATATTAAAGTTTTATTATTTTAGTAGATTGGTTCATCAGAAAGCGCACCTGAGCTTGTCTTTCTGAAACAAAAGATCAATCACATATGACCACTATATTGTTTTGGGGCCAATAATCTTGTCATTTTTCAGATAACAGTATTAAGGTAAATGGGTAGAGTTTCAAGGGAAGCCGCTCTGCCATTTTTATTTTTGCCTCACTTTTCGATAAGGAAAGAAAGCTTCCCAGGGTAGCAAATTATTTCCTTTAAAAGTAGACCCCATTAATCTAGGAAAGCAATAAAGAGTCAGAAAAGTCCTTTGTCAAAATGGCAGAAAAATGAAGGTAAACCCATAATCTTATATTAGTCAAAAGTTGAAAGTAGATACCAGTGGTACTACCTTATGTCGTTCAAAAGTTATGGCTGTAAGAATGGAAGGATATTTTAATGACACTCTGAAAATCTGCTTTTTTCACTATAAAATTCAGAAGAAAATTCCTATTATATAGTTACGTAATGCAGACTTTCGGTAGTGTATCAAATAGCGGTCTAAAGACACATACAAGGGTTGTTCACAAACTTCTCGGCACAAGATACGTCTTGTGAGTCTGTGTATTCGAGCTTTAAAATTCATTCAATAGCTTTCTGTGGAAGTTCCAAAAATTTCCCGCGAAAGGTTTCTGTTATACAGCGCCTCAATTTTCGTCACGAAGACTTAAAATATGTTCTCTCCTGCATGCGCACAGCATGCGACTCCGATTGTGCAATATTAGCAGAAACTCTCAAAATATACACCTCCTAACAATTAAATATTTGCTTTTAATTCTGAAATGGAATAAATTTATATTTGTATACATCACCAATTACAGGGATGCCATAGGACCTAAATTTGTGAAAACAACTGCACGACGTTTGACTCTGCGTAGGTTGTGGTCGGTCAGAAAGTGATACAATGCACTCAGGGGGTTGCTGTTAAACGTGAAGTGTCGTCCGATCTAAATTTAAGATAAATTCCCGAAATTTGGTGATTTTCGCTCTATAGAATGGCTGTTTTAAATCAATAACTCAAATTCACTGTCAAGGTCTCAGAACATAGGGGTGACGAGAATTTTTTGAACATCCCACGCATACACAATTTTGGAAGAGCGTTTTCATCAAGGAAAGCAAATAATCTTTCCGTTTGTACACAAGCGGCGGAAATAAATGGGGACCTTTCGTATAAAGAATAAAGTGCGGCTGGGTTGCCCCTTCGGCAAATATGAATTTCATCATCGAAATATTGGCATAACAAACAATGCACCTTACAAGAGATATTATCATTCCTCTGAATTATATGCCTTTGGATATTTACTGCGACATATCTAGCAACAAGGCTGATGCTATCGGCAGTAATTGGTAGTTGTGAGTTGTAGAGTCGTGGTGATACTATCTGTTTTGTCGCATAGATGTCTACGTAATTAACAGTAGACTTCAGAAACTACGTAGTAATCTGTATTAGACAAACACGTTGAAAACATACATTTCGCCATATGCAAAGATCAAAGACTTACATAAGCAGGTGCATTTTACGTATTAACACTTTAAGCCAAAAAGCAGACGACAAAATTTTCGACTGCAAAATTGAAAAAAAAAAATGCCTTGTCATATTTTTCATATTGAGAATTCAAAGACTAGAGGGCAAAAAATGTAGATCTACGAGGCGGCTTAGGATCTATGCTGCTTGCAACTTCTGCTTTTTCGTCTCTGGCGTTTCAAGACATCAGTGTTTCTTCAGCTCTAGGAAAAATGCAATTTTTTGATCAGGTGTCGTGAGACAATAGAGGAGAGACATTCTTACATGTACCGTTGTTATTTCAAAGTAGAAGTGAGCTAGATAAATTATCTCAGGCCATAAAAAAGAGACGATCTGTTTTTTGTTTTATCTCATCACGTAGGTAACACTATTATTAACTCTTTAAGCCCTAGTGACGAATTTAGCAAAATTTGCAAACAGCATAGATCCTGATGAGGCGGCTCATAATGAGCCGCCTCATCTAGATCTACACTGTTTGCCCTCTAGTCTTTGAATTCTCAATATGAAATGTCTTGGACAAGGCATTTTAATAATTTTTGCAGACGTAAATTTTGTCGTCTGCTTTTTGGTGCTTAAAGAGTTAAGTTTTCTAATCGCTGAAACACTTTTTACTTCCATTCTTATAACTCTGCGCATAACAGTCAGTAGAGAGTGCCGCATCAAACGGTCAGATATTTCTTTAGTGCAATTTAACGAAGCTATTGATTGCAATTGACGTTAAGTTAGAACAAGAAATATCTTTAAAAAAAGATATAAGACGAAGTGAAAGAAGACATATTTGAAACAAATAATATTTTTTTTTATTTCTGTTGAAATAAGAAATTGGCTGCAAGCAAGGTTTCAGAATACGTCCCGCAAAATTATCTGCACTCAACGTTTTAAATACAGTATACGCCTTTAATAATTAAAATGTAAAAAAGGACCAAAATCTAATGGGATATCTATGAGAAATTTTTACTGTGATTGAAAAAATTCCAAGTTCAAAACCCTGTCGCTATGTCATAATAACAAAATAAAAATTGGCTAAGTTCAAAATGCTGTAAATATGTCTGATATTATTATTGAATAGTAGTATCCTTATGTTGGGGTTATCCACTATGGCGAAAAACCAGACTGGTCCGTAAATTATTTACATTCTTCGGTACATTCCGATATGCTTCCGATGATACGGTACTGTATTTTACCCGGTTCAGTACAGCCGGGTGCGTAAATTTACCGGAACGGACCGGAATGGACTGAATTACCGGAACGGACCCGTTTTCCCCTATCTTCAGTAGATATTTGTAATATTTTTTTAATTAAATAACTCTTATTTACTATTAATACATATTCTGTATGCCATCTAGCGCAAATCAATTAGAGATATTAGTCAAAATACTATTTGAGTATTTTGCGCCATGGGTAGGCCTCTTAATACCCCACGCATATGCGTTTCATCTTAAAATCTAATCTTATACAAAAATCTGGTTATCTTTCTTCCAAGACTTGGAGCGAATGAAAAACACATTCCCGAATTTTTGTTCCATAGTATCATGACCAACATTTCAGCCATAGAAAATATGTAGAGCTATTGTGTTTCAGCTTTAAATTGAAACATTACAGTGGTCTAAATGTATAAAGGGAAACTTTGTATATCGATTGTACAGTTAGCACCATTATCACGTTTCAATAAGTCGTCAATTTATCTGACGGACAGACATTTGTTTCGCCAATAGTCCTTATCAGATATTGTCAAATCAAAATCAGGGGTTGCAAGTTAAGATAATACATGTTAGTCATAGGTAGGGCCTTGAATTAATCTGCGCGTGTAGATTGTATCAAAATATCTAAAAAAATCGGCTGGAAATATGAATATTAAGGGTCCGTTCCGGTCCGACCCGGTAATTAGGTCCGTTCCGGTAAATTTACGCACCGAGTACAGCCTGAACTACTTTTTTACTACGAAAGACTTTTCGCACCATTGAATCTTTTTTTCTCAAGCCATCGGCATTTGCGTTTCTCGCGTTCTGCTTAACTCTATCAATCATTACAGCGTTAAAGTGAAAAACATATTTAAAACTAAATGCAAAGTGCAAATAATAACATTTTTAATGTAACTAAATCTTCTGACAGGTGAATAACAATTCTATGACATATGCGCTCTTCCATACAGAGATCAAGTCAAGTTTTGGCGGCAACGATGATTTTATTAGACTTCGTCTAAAAACGTTTCTGAATTTGACTAACGACATTATGTAAGGAGTATGAAAACACTTCCAAACTAGAAAATGTGTTTATGAAACACTATGCCCCCAACCGTATGCTTGCCTCTAAAGAAGGTTTATCCCATAATGTTAAAGCCAGAAAGGGGTTTTAATCATTTCATCTACATCTTAGCCTGTAACTGTGTGCCAAATATAAGGAACATAGCTTAGAGGTTCTTCAGGTATTTTGTGCACAAAGTTATTCATATAGCTTCTTTGTATTCAAAATGCCTATGTCCGATAATGGGAAAAATACTACCAAAAATTTATGAAATATGCTCAAAAGTTAATGAAGCCATCTACACCTTAGTCTAAACCTGCATGTCAAATATAAGGATCCTAGCTTATGCAGTTCCTCAGATATTTTGTTCACAAGCTTGTTCCTATACAAAATGCCTATTTCCAAAAAGGGGCATAACTCAGTCAAATATTCACCAATGATTTTCAAAAGTTAATCAGCTCATCTCCACCTTGGGCAATGTCTTCCTGCAACAAATTAGGATCCTAGCATCAGGGATTCTTGAGATATTTTGTTCACAAGGTTCCATAGGCTTATAATGCACTAAGTCGTAAAAGGGGTATAACTCGGTCAAATATTCACCAATGATTTTCAAAAGTTAATCAGGTCATCTACACCTTAGGCAATGTCTTCCTGCAGAAAATCACAATCCTAGCATCAGGGATTCTTGCGATATTTCGTTCACAAGGTTCAATAGGCTTATAATGCACTAAGGCGGAAAGGGGCATTACTCGGTCAAATTATTCACCAATGATTTTCAAAAGTTAATCAGGTCATCTACACCTTGGGCGATGTCTTCCTGCAGATAAACACAATCCTAGCATCAGGGATTCTTGAGATATTTTGTTCACTAGGTTCCATAGGCTTACAATGCACTAAATCGAAAAAGGGGCATAACTCGGTCAAAAATTCACTTTTTTTTAAAAGTTAATCAGGTCATCTACACCATAGGCAATGTCATCCTGCACAAAATCATGATCCTAGCATCATGGGTTCTTGAGATATTTTGTTCACCAGGTTCCACAGACTAAGTCGAAAAAGGGGCATAACTCTGGAAATACGTGACTGGCGAAAAAAAGAGAAAATACGGGTCCGCTTATTTTTCATGTACATACCACATATAAAATTTCAAGATCCTAGCATATGCGGTTCTTGAGTTTCCCAGCTGCCAAAAGCGTTACGGACGGACGGACAGACGGACGGACGGACAGGCCCAAACCAATATGTCCCCTCAACTTCTCCGAAGTTGGGGGCATAAAGACATCCATG
This sequence comes from Ctena decussata, assembly GCA_963989385.1. Taxonomy (NCBI): domain Eukaryota; kingdom Metazoa; phylum Mollusca; class Bivalvia; order Lucinida; family Lucinidae; genus Ctena; species Ctena decussata. Next base: position 7,995,825 of record OZ022507.1, on the reverse strand, counting down.
TGACGCGAAAATATCTGCTTCCATTCTTATAGGCGGGATACACTTATCATACAAGCAAACTTATGCTTGGAAAAAAATCAGTTCCGGCTGATTCTTTTAAGACCAAGCAGCAGGTGGTTATAGTTCATATTCTACAGACAATGCTTATAAGCTCCGAGACATAATATTCCTGTGAGCATCTGCATCATATATAAAATTGTAGATTATACGCATTTGTACCATGCCTTGACCCGGAGTTAAACTAATGAACTAACGTCTTATTAGTTTCAGAGGAAAAACTGATGAATACCAGATTCTCCAACTTCTAATTCTTGTATAGCTTACTGTCTTGATCTACCCCAAATTCCCGAGACTTTGTAAGAGATTTTACTCATCAGAACTAGGAACGTGAATAGCTTGCAAGAAATTTTTCGATGGTTTGTTTCAAACTTGATCCTTTGGAAGAAAGACACCAAGTAAATGAAGTAGCACTTATTTTTGTCTGCACATAAGCCGTAACTGGCTTGTATTGTACGCAAATGTGTGTTTATTCGCTGTTGGAATCTGATTTGAATAAAGACGCAAATACAGAATTTATAGAATTTTATCCAGTCTACCCCCCCACCCCGCCCACCCACCCTTGATAAACTAAAATAAGGAGTAGCTAACGCCTGCTGTTTGTGGTCCAACGGTGTAGATCTAGCCGTTAAATAGAAATTTGTAAATTTGTAAAGTATTGTCCTTTATAGCAAACATGATCCATTCATACAGTTCACACCGCTAAAGAAATGGTGCGTTAAGTTTTCACGTGCCAATCGTGGGATATGTTCTAGATGATTGTTCGTACACCCTGTTCATCCGAATGTGGTCATGTGCAGTTGGCGAGGTTGGCGCGTGTATAGTCTGACGGCATTAACATTGTATCTATACGATCCACGACAGCCCTATCAACGGACTGGCATGGATCGAGTGATTGCCCCTTTGTATTGCGGCTGGTATTCACCATACATTCCGATGAAATGTATAAATGGAATATGATTTGCTGGGGGAAAAATATATATATTATTTGGTAACTGTAATGTACACTCCGAAATTCTCCCTTTCCCTTACCCTGCTTTTCTCTTTCTTACTCGTTTTATTACAACCTTATGCTGTTACTACCACCATGTGGATTTATGATCGTCATTCTGTTATATTGTACTAGAGATATGTACACCTTTTTCTCATATGCCACCTGCGAGATATTTATACAAAATAATGTTCTGTTCTGTTCAGAAGTTATAGACACTGGTAAAACAACAACAACACAAAAAAAAGAACTAATGAGCTTATCCTCCTTACCATCGCAGCCAACCTTACAACCTATAAGCACTTTCAGACAAAACAACACCTTGCCATCGCAGCCACCCTGACAACCTGTAAGCAATTTCAGACAAAACAACGCCTTACCATCGCAGCCAACCTAACAACCTGTAAGCACTTTCAGACAAAACAACGCCTTACCATCGCAGCCAACCTAACAACCTGTAGGCACTTTCAGACAAAACAACGCCTTACCATCGCAGCCAACCTAACAACCTGTAAGCACTTTCAGACAAAACAACGCCTTACCATCGCAGCCAACCTAACAACCTGTAAGCACTTTCAGACAAAACAACGCAGAACAGAGTGTCTTGAGATCTCGTTTATTTTCACCCAGTTAACTCTTTCAGTACCAAAACAGCAGACGACAAAATTTACGTCTGCAAAAATTAAAAAGATGCCCTGTCCAAGACTTTTTATATTGAGAATTCAAAGACTAGATGGCAAACAGTGTAGATCTAGATGAGGCGGCTCATCATGAGCCGCCTCATCAGGATCTACGCTGTTTGCAAATTTTGCTAATTGCGTCACTGGGGCTTAAAGAGTTAACAAGTAACAGATAGCATCAGATAAACCGTTAGCACGTATGTTCAAAACATTACAGAGATCAAAGATATCTGTTTTGATTTGTAATTTTAGCAGGTAATCTTACATAATTTTATCTTTTTGACTGTTTTCTTCCAGAATATTTATTTCTGTCTGGCTTACCCAAAACACTTCAATAATTAGTAGCTAATTTTTAACACTATTACTGCAATAGTCGGTAAGTTGATCTTATAATGGGCACAGAAATTATGTGCAAGAACCCCCAGCAAATGTGTTGCCCAAATGCGTAATTTAAGAGACCATGATAAAAGTAACACAATAAGGGGTCTACCGTCAAAGGTCGGTGTTTTTTTCAGGATCTCCGGTTTCCTTTGCCATTTAAAACCATAAAATCCCACATGTATGCATGTATTATGCCTTCGAAGACGCGTTATTAAGTTTGGTTCAGCTTTCAGTGTAATTGATAGGTTACAATATTGATATTATGCAGATACACGACAAAACCAACAATGTGGTTGTGCGCTCAGCGCAGACTCAGATCAGCCTGGGCATCCGCCCAGTCTGATCAGAGTCTTCGCTGTCTGCCTGAAGGTAGCTTAGACCCTTAGCTACCCTTTAAGCGCTTAGGCAAGACTCTTATCAGACTGGGTGGATGCCCAGGCTGATCTGAGTCTGCGCTGGGCGCACAACCACATTGTTGGTTTTCTCGCGTCGCGGCTCATATTATGCAGCGAACAGCATGTAACGCGGTCAGTTCAATAAGGGTCGCCAACTTTGCTCCCCTTAGTAGTTGCTCAACGTTGAGTCTGTTCTCTGATGGCACCCTAAGTATGTTAGAGAATCCTAGTTTCCCTAACCACCAATTTCTAAGTCAAAGCCATGGTTGCTCACCTTATGTTTACATGTACCTTGTACTATGGATTCGGTTTGCACTCAGTCCTCAACTTTGTTATGCCCCTGCCATTTTAATAGGGGGCATATAGTATCATCGCTGTCCGTACATACGTCCGTCCGTCCGTGGGGGTGGTTGGGTGGTGCGATGGTGCTGGGTATAACTTCCAGTGCCGAGGCGTCCTACTGATTTGGATAATAGTAGGGCAAGGGCCTACTATGCTTGCAGTGGGTGCGGGTGTGGGTTGTTTGGACATTTTTTCTCTCGTCTATCATTTCTCTCTTCTTTCTCCCTCTCTATGGGAGACGGCCCGATATAGGCAGAAATACTGTCTCAAAGGGCCGTTAAACCAAAAACAACCAGCAAACCGTCCGTACCTACATGTACGCCCGTCCGTCCCGTAAATACGAAAAATGGTTTCCGTTCGATATCTTTTGAAAACATTGGTGTATTGAATTCAATTTATGCACACGTATATAATCATAAAATACAGGTCAAGTTCGATTCAGGGTAAAATCCGTCAATTATTATATGAGTTATGGCCCTTTTTCGATTTCATTTTGTATGAAAAAAATGTTTTCCTTCATTATCTTTTATAAAAGATTAGTCTATTGGTTTCATATTTCATACAGAGGTAAATAATCATAAAATACAGGTCAAGTTCGATTTAGGGTAAAATCCATCATTTATTATGGGAGTTATGGCCCTTTTTCGACTTCATTTTGTACGAAAAAAAGGTTTCCGTTCGTTATCTTTTGAAAAGATTAGTGCATTGGATTCATATTTTATACACAGGTATATAATAATAAAATACAGGTAAAGTTCGATTAAGGGGAAAATTCGTCAATCATTATGGCCCTTTTTTCTTCATTTTGTATAAAAAAAAGTGGTTTCAGTTCATTATCTATTGAAAATATTAGTGTATTGGATTCATGTTTTATACACAGGTATATAATCATAAAATACAGGTCAAGTTTGAATAAGGGTAAAATCCGTCAATTATTATGGGAGTTACGACCCTTTTTCAGATATATAATTATAAAATACTGGCCAGGTTCAATTTAGGGTAAAATCCGCTAATCACTTTGGGAGTTACGGCCCTTTCATTTTTTTTTTTTACAAAAAATGGTTTCCGTTCGTTATGTTTGAAAGTTACTTGTTTCCGGGCTATTTATTTTGGAAAGTTGCATGGCATCTATTTCTTTGGTAAGATACAGATGTTATCACACATTACAGTGGTGACCCCCCTCCCCCCTCCAACCCCCACCCACTCAGATCTTGATCCAAGAAGCACAATACATATGCCTAAGGAAAACAATAAAACATCACACAAGTCTGCCTCTGTGAACCTAGTTATCCTACAAGTGCCAGTACCCTAAACAAGGCGTCATCTTACTTAAGGCACTAGGCGGGGGCATCCGTGGCCAATGGACACATTTATAGTTTCATCATAGTTTTGTTTTGCATTGCTTTCTCATGGGACGGGGCGCAGATCAACCACCATTCTTTTTTTGTTTTGTTTGGGGCCTATATCACCGTTAAGTCTTAAGTCAGTGTTTTTTTTTTTTTTTTACTTCTTTTCGTGACTTGGGTGATTCTCATGATTGCAGCCTTTTCTGGGTGTCTTGATTTATATTTTGGATCAGGGAAAAGTAATTGAAATAATAAAATGATTCCATTCAAGAGCAATGAAGATATTCATAAGCAAGAAGGTCGATCAGACTACGCATTCGGCTAATAAAGCCTCAACCCTGAGATGGTTAGGCAACGAAACCCAGAGGAAACATATTGTAAGTTCGTTAATTTCAAATACGCAGTCGATTAAAAGATTGCTATATACCATATAGGCGCCAAGATCGATAAAATCTGTCTTGAAAATGAGTCTCAGCCAAGGCTTTTTGGAGCTAAATTAAAATCTTAAAAAGTTCCTTCAAAAGCAGAGAATACATACAGAAGTAGGAACATTGGCCAGACTACGTAGTTTCGGCTAATAAAGCAACGTCAGTGACCCTGGCAATATCTGGTGACGAAACCAGAAAAAAAAGCATACTGTAATTTTTTAATTTTAATTGGGCAGTCGATTCAAAGACTGATTAGTTTCAAAAGGATCCAAATAATATAAAAGACGATGATCTAGAATAATAGTTTAAATCGATTTCAAATTTTAGATTTCTCATAATCTATCCTCTGATCTCAAAGGATGTAAATAAAATATAATCTGCACTATGGATGATGTACGGGGAGACGTTTTACGGCCGCCACACGGCACAACACCAGCTGCAATGAGGTAAAATTAAATCTTAAAAAGTTCCTGTAAACCTGTTTTCACACATTTACGAAATACCAGTATCACGCCAAATAACTAACTCAACCTTAAAACAACGTCGTACTAACATCGATGTAAAGTTATAACGTTGCATCGACGTTGTTTATGACGTTATCACGTTGCATCGTTGTTTATATACTCGTACATGTATTGTGTGCTCGCTGGGCTATTACTGCTAAATAAAACAATCAGGAAAGCGGAATCAACGGCTTAATCAACAGGAAATATAATAACGCTAAATTGATACAAGGCTTGGTCGGGAAAGGTTACCATCAATCAAGCTATAGAATATACGAAATTGAATCAGAGCAGGTAGCAAATAAACAGGGGCTAGGAAGCTAGGAGATAGATTCTACCAGAACAAGGGTTCTGATTGGTTAAGATTTTCTGTCAAGATAACTGATCCTCTGTAGTAAGAAAAACAGCTTTGGGGAGTAACCTAAGGTCAAATTGCCTCTTGCAGAAAATTTAATTGATACCAGGCGCATCTAGATAAAGAATTTACTTCCACAGTGACTGTCTGAATGTTTCAGTTTTAATAGTGAATATGGAAGGATACTCAGTATTGTAATATTAAAACGTGTTTTAATAGATCCGATAGAAATGTTAGCTTCACTATGGAAAAGACTTAGTGATGTCTACATTGTTTTACTATGAATGCTTTTAAATGCACCAATTAAAAATGAGCCATGACATCACAAAACTAACAAAGTGGCATGTGCGTCCAGTGAAGACTCAGATCAGCCTGGACATCTGCCAGGCCTGATCCGTCTTTGCTGTCGGCATGGAGGTAGCTTAGACCATTGGCTTCATGTTTTCAATATACTCTTGATGAAACAGTAGTGAATGAAATAATATATTTCTCCATCACAATTTTTCAGACTGTAATTCTATGTTTGGCTGTAATCCGCACTGTAACTTTTCACATTTGACACTGTACTGTAGCTAAGAGAATAGAAACTGACGAACTGGGAAAGAGAAAAGGTGCAAACATGCGTAAGTGTGCAAATGCTGTTAGAAGTTTGCTGATCTTATTCCACAGCATCTAAAGCCAATCCTTTAAACCCTAAAACATTTCCTAAGGTTGATAGACATATGTAAATATATAATGCGAGATTGATCCAGCCTTATCTTCCGTAAATGCAATGCTACACTTCCTTTTCTCTAGACTGCCTTTTCTCGGGACAGGTTCTAAATTGTTTAGTTTAGGGAAAGTGTAAACTCATTAAGCTGCCAGCTTAGCATTCTGATATAAATAATGGTTTCAACATTGAAACTTCACAGATAATAATCACCAATGATCTGGCAGATATTTGCCTCTTCTGGTAGAAGCATGTCTCTATAGGCCAAAATGCAACTTGCTAGCCCCTGTTTATTTGCCACCTGATCAGAGACATATATAGGTCAATATTTGCGATGCCGACACGGCCAGCAATGAAATCTCCAGTTAACACTAGCTGTTGTGCAACGTAGAAACAACGTCGTATCGCATAAACTTTTGTAGCATTGGTATGGATGACTTGCGCCTTATGTTAAGGCGCAAGTCATCCATCCGAATGCTACAAAAGTTCGTGTATTTCAGTTATATCAAGATGATAGGAAGGTGATAATGAAAGGATGTGTTCAATGGAACTCGGTTTACGATTGAAAAAAATTCCGCCTTCAGAGATAATCGAACCCAGACCGCTAGTTTAGCAGCCTAGCGCTTAACCCATGGAGCTACAAGGGCTCCGTACCTACTGGGAGATAAGTACGATCAGCGAAGTGTGCCAAGCAACGGAATCAGAGCTTTTATTGTTGGTACGTACCATCCCCAAGACCTGATTGTGCACACTCATATGTTGTTGGTTGTTTCGGGTTTGACGGCTCTTGGAGACAGTAGTTTAGTCTATATCGAGCCGCCTTCCAGGGAGAGGGTAAAAGAAAAGAACTGTGAAAGGCGAGAGAAAAATCCAAAAACAACCCCCACTCGCACCTACTGTAAGCACAGTAGGCCTTTGTCCTACTCTTATCCTCAGTAGGATGACTCGGCACTGACAGTTACCCAACGCCATCGCCGGACCCATTTAATCCCCACACATTCATATGTGAAATTGGGTATTCGGTGACCATAGAACAGTTCTGGAGAACGTACCTATACCAAGAAATGAATAAGTGCAGCTTTTCTAATGATCAAACACTGGATACTGTCAGTGGCGTGGATGCATGACACAAGCAATCTTCGATGTTTAGTTTTTATTCAATGTGCACGGGGGTAATACCCAATTCCCTAGCTGTGATTTCGACCGAGCCCGTCAGTTACCTTACATGCGAAAGTGGCTGTCAACCGAGACAATCGACAGATGTATCAGCCCGGTAGACAGCCGTTATTTACTGGTACTGGTACTGTTATTTTACTGGTATTGCTTAGGGACGAACTCTCGGTAGCCAGCCACTTTGCACAGACAGGTAGGCAAATCGGTTTTAGCCCCGTGAGGTGTGGCTTAAAGGTTAGAAAATTATCTGCATCCATATCCCAAATGCAACAACATCGAGTTTTTTAAGACAATAACGCATGTTGCCAGTTTCTTGAAATCTCATTACCTTTCAGATAGTTTAGCATGTAATTGACAAGAACATATGAATGTTACCACACGTGCTCAAAACATTACGCAGATCAAAGATAAGGTGTAATTTCAGCAGGTAATCTTACATACTTATATCTCTGCTGTAGTTTCTTTGCTAAGTTCTTATCAGAAGCCTAATCACTTACTCTCTTGAAATGTAATTTTTTGTTACATAAGTACTTGACACTTGCAGATTTAGTGTGTTCCCACGAAGTTACAGAGAACTTTATAATTGTTTAACAACATATTGCACGTCATGTAGTTGTTTTATTCTATTCCATTAAATTAGGGCACCATTAGACCTTGAGCTGACCATAGACCCCCCTCCCCCCCAGGGGGAGTTTTGTACCCTATGATTTTCTGAAACTACATTATATAAGAAACAAAATGACACATGTTAGCCCTCTGTACGTTGGGGCGTTAACGTATGACGTCAACGTCAATTACACTACCCAAATTTACATATTTACGTTATAATAGAAGATACGCATTGTTATACACATGTTAGTATTCGCCCTAAATAATGATGGGTTTTGTCTGCTAGAGCATAAATCGCTGTTTCAAAGTAATTGGCATTGTCAAGGATAAGTTGACTAACCCTTATAACGTAGTTTACATTGTGTTTGACGTTTTTCCCCTTCAATGTCTAAATACATGTAGTATAAGGAGAAAATTTTAAGAATTTAAGTGTAGAGAAAAGTTACTGTCATATATATGAATGTTTCAATATTCTAGTATAAAAAAGAAAGAAATTGGCGTCTTACAAAACTCGTCAGCAGTCACGATAAATATGTAACGTATATAACCACAACAAAAATACAAAAAAAAAAAAACAACCAGAATAAGACTAAATCGCTGAATTGTGGGACTGAAGTTTATACGTGCTCCATCAATCTTCTTTGATTCATGCCCAGCTTAGATAAGTTAGGCAGCAGTTAAATTAGCAGTGGATACATTAAATGGGGACAGAAATTTATTTTTGAAGAACTTAACCTACTACAAAATGAAGAGAAAAGCTAAGAAGGCTAACATCAGCCGCATTTTATGTTTCAATGTTATCTTTAATTTGTCGTAAGTAGATACTGTTTTATATGTAAATATGAAGATATGAAGAAATGTCAATGTTATATGTGTCCTCAAACTATGAAAAAAAGAAATAAATAAAACATTTAATAGTGTATATTTGAAAAGCAATCTAACAGTAACATTACGTTACATAATTGTGATATATCGAGGAATAAGATTTGTGAGTCATCTGTTATCAAAATTTTAGTTCCCTGGCGGCATGAAGTATTTATTGCTGTAGTATAAGCTTACTACTGGTAGTCAGATGGCAAATTTAGCTCTTTGAAATACACAAAAACTCAGCAAGACTCACATAGATTGTTACAGCTGAAGCAGTTCGATTTTGCCTTCAATTGAGTCTCACTTAAAAGTGACTTCATAAAAATGATTTGTTTTTAAATTCTATGCATTAAATGAAGTAAGTATAAGTTGGTATATGCCGCAACTGATTAATATTAAGGTTCTCGTTATGATGGGATCAAACCAATTTCGCTACCTGTGCTGTTGGCTGAGTCATTCAATTACCCTACATACAAATATGCAACTGTGACTACCGGCCGAGGCAATCAAAAGCAGTACCAACTCTGCCGGCATGCATTAACACCATTTTTCTATGCTGTCAGTCGAATCGTCAGCCACGAGCCTACAGTAACTGCTTTACATGGGTTAGCAAATATGTGTGGCTCCCGTTATCATAACTTATATGTTAATTTGTGATCTACGTGATCTGTTTATGCAGCTCCCTGCCATCAAATACATTCCAAAATGTTAATAATGTGAAAATTTAAGGATTATAGAAAGTGACATACTTTATAACACATACAGCATTCTGTCTTCAGCCTGTTCAGGAGTTCTATTTTTCATTATGTTGTTACAAATATTTAACTGGTCAGATAATTTTGCAAACCCCAAGGTTTTAATCCCACTTGTTGTTACTATCAGGGACTAAAGGTGTTACGAAATACAAATTTCAGTCAGACAATTTTCAATAATGTAACAACTGAAATTGGGGCTTTATTCTCTAACAGTATTTAACATATTTGGAAAAGATGATTTGATAAGAAGTAAGATATCATAAATAAGCAGTTTACAACCATATATATTGCTAAAAAGTAAACAATATGGTAATACAGGGTCACAGATATCAACTGCAGTAAGTAATTTAGGTTAGCCCTTCCTTTGCATGTATTGGTATGCACTATTTCCATTGTTTGATTATTTGCTCTTCAGAAATACTGTATTACTAGTTAAGGATTATTATCATTATCGGAAATGAAGAATTCATAAACTCTCAATAAATACGTTGTATACGTTACTTGTTTGGTCGTTCTTTTTCTTGGTCTTTCTTTTTTTCTCTATATTATGCTGCAAAGCATATAACTACAGTGTAGGCAAATACATTCTGACGGAGAAAAACTAAGATTTGCTCATAAATATCTGAACAGCGATGACAAACATTAATATATTCTGTCATTTTCATTTGCCATTTTATTATGTGTGCAGAGCTACTGGAACACTGTCCCTGGAAAAAAATTTGCCCAACTAAACGTGTCTTTATGTTCTTTAGTGAATAAGATTCTTTAAGAGATGATTGAATGTAGTTAGATTCTTTAGGATATGGTTGAATGTAGTTAGGCTTTAAAGAACAAGAAACAAAAGCATAGAAATATATCATCATAAACATAGCATTTATAGATTGCTACAGTATACTAGTAAACTGCCAGTGTCTCTGTTCTGTATTAAATATTTCTGATACTATTCTCCCAAACTCCTGGTTTACACATAATTGTTAGTTGCATAAATGAACTAAGTAAAGCAATGTATTGACACTACCGTTAATTATTTTCAAAAGCTTGTTTGTTTCTAACTGTAACTCAGCAATGTTGTTTCCTCTGGTAACGTAAAATATACGATAGCCTTACAAAAGTAAGTATATGCTGCCAGCAAATATCTACATTAGCTTGATGCAGAACTGTATTTGGCTTAATTTAAAATCTGAAAAAGTTCCTTTAAGCCTTCAAACTTCAGGTTTACTGTTCTGCTTTATACTTTTTTAGTGTGCACGTAAAGGCTATAACAAATCCTGTCAACAAACAAGCTGGAACTCTATTTTGCATTGTTGATTACTGATTATTTTATAGTTTTAAACTAAACACGTCAAAACCGCGTAGCTTTTAATGGCATCAAACTGATTGCATATCATTTTATTCGAGCCCTATATGCAAAATCAATGCTGGCATTTAATTGCTGCGACTATATCTTTTCTGAAGTATTTTTGTTCTGTTTTTTTTTTTTTTTTTTTTATTTTTTTTTATTTTCAGCTGTATATACCAAAATTTCAGGTGTGTTACTGTCTTTAGAACTCAAATGTACAATTTGTAAAAGAAACAAACTGGGCAATGCCATTATGAAATACTTTTTTTTATATATAATAACAAAGTAAACAGCAAAACCCGTTTTACATATGCAGAATAAGTCAATGCCCTTAACATTACAATTTGAAGTATACTGTGTTTAATCACGTATAAAACACACCTCATGAATCCCTAAAAGTAACAACTGAGAGAACTGTTGATAGGTCCAAGTACACAATACATCATAACAACACCCAGACTTATATGTGTTATTTTTTATGTGACAGTGGAAAAAAATCCAGATTAAAGGTATTATAATTTAATATTTTAAATGTTAATGTTATTTACGTTACTACTAGTACTAGCTTATCATAGAAAATAAACCAGAATGAGTTTTTTCTCTTATATTAGAAGATTCTTTTATGAAGAAACTGCTACCAAAGAAAATAAAATGAGTGTATCTTCAAATTATATGATTTTAACAAAAGTAGCCCTAGGTAACGTATATAATCGACCATTATGGCCGACTAAAATGCATACAAAATATTGTTGAACTGTTTCTTGTTGTTTAGATAGGCTGGCATATTCAATATTACCTTTTAATGTTGTTTTCGATTCCAACAGTGTAGTTCAAGCACTTAAATTGTACGGAAAGTGATAATTGTAATATGGAACATTCATAAGGGGGTACTGTGTTCAACATCCTATTTCTCCAACAGTAAACAAGATAGGACAATAATATTTGCAGATCTGAAAAGATCAATAAATTTTCTTTAACACAGTAACAAACATTTGGTCTAATATTAAAGGAATAACTTACAAAAAGAAAGTATTGGGGATGGAAATTGCAATTTTAATGGAGAGTAAAGAAAAACGTCACGTATATTACACCATGTAAGATAAAGTGACGTTTCAAACATCATAACTTTTAGCTGTTGGATTGTTCTATTAGACTATATTATAATTTTAAGCATAGGAACGTGACTTCTATTTTTTATAATTTTTTATACTTTTTATTTTATGTTAATTATTTTAATGGGTAACGTAATGTAACAGGCTAATACAGCTTAACGCCCCACTCGCCAGAGGGCTAACATGCTGCAAAATACTTCTAAGATGCTGGACTTTAAGAAAAGTATGGTCTACAAAACTCCCCCTGGGGGGGGGGGGGGGGGGAGGTAAACCATATCTGGCTCATGGCCTACATAGATGCTTTGCAACAATCTCTTTTCAGCTGGTCCTGTTTTCAGCCGCCCTGGTTGTGTCGGCAAAATTTATTCCTATCCATGCTTTAATACGTATTGTCTTCCCACCTCTTTTTTGGTGTCTGAGTCCATAGGAATCGGTTATTCTTCTGTTCTCAAAATCTGTTACAGATCTTTGTTAAAACATAAATTATGGTCTCCTTGTCTGCTGGACCAAGCTCTACTGGTATGTTGTCAAATCCGACAGACTTCTCATTTTGCATGTACCCCAATCTCAAATTCTTATTTGAGCCGCGACACGAGAAAACCAACAATGTGGTTGTGCGCCCAGCGCAGACTCAGATCAGCCTGGGCATCCGCCCAGTCTGATCAGATCCTTCGCTGTCCGCATGGAGGTAGCTTAGACTCTTAGCTACCCTTTGAGCAATTAACGAAGAGTCTGATCAAACTCGGCGGATGCCCAGGCTGATCTGAGTCTGCGCACAACCACATTGTTGGTTTTGTCACGTCGCGGCTCATTTGTTGTATTCTTCTACACATGTAGCTCTTAACGTCCCATGAATACGATTGTATTAGGCGGAAACGGGGTCGTCGTCCGAAATACTGTCAGGGCGGCGATTGGTACCCCACCGCGAAACCATAAGGTCACCGCCTCGCTGCTTCCGCATAAGGGAAAGTTGTGTAGTTTGCATTTTAACGGTCGTCTTGTTTTTCGCTGTAGAAGAAAGTGTAATTTATGCCAATAGGTCACAGAGGTCAAAAACGCAGCAGTTGCGTTAGCTTTCCTAATGAAAATACCAGACATAATTTGCCAAACTGTCCTCTCTTTGACATTAGAATACCAAATATAATTGCATAGGGATTTAAGAGATGGAATAATAAATTGAGCCGTGGCAAAGAACTGTTGCCCTATGCATGTGCGACAACCAACTCTTACATTGACCTGACCATCTGTGAAGTCTGATCAGAGAATCATCGGCCTCACGATATATATATATATTCTTAAAGAGCCATCGATGCTGACAGGCAAGGTTCTTGCCAAACTTATATATGCGCAAAATGATTTTGTCTCCGCAGTCTGATATGCCTTAAACACGTTTACAGTTCTTCGGCTAAATTGACAATTCTGCCAAGAATAGGAATTTTGTATCACGACCAAGAATCTGTTATGAAAGAAATCGCAACAATGACACCCAAACAGGTTAGACAGAAATCAATGTCTATGAGAAAGACTACACCTGATATACTTAAGGACAAAAGTTCTGCACGGATGTTGATTTAACATCCGTGTAGACCTTTTGTCCTTAAGTATATATTCACTACCAAGTAGCATATGAGACAGATGCCTAATGAGCTCTTGTTTCCATATATAGAATCAACTTAAGCACATAGCCAGTCACACGGGTACATACATAAGTTATTTCATACCGTTTCTCTTGGAAATCTATTCAAGTGTCATTTGAAACCTCCTACATGTATAATTTATTTTAGAATGTTGACTCTCTTTCTTTCAGCTCGAAATATAATAACAATTCTGTGACTCTCTTTAATACAGAAATCAAATTTAGTTAGAAAAAGTGTAGACGGTAAATTAGAAACCGTTCACAGAACAATTAAAAGTGTAATCGTAACCGAGGACGGCGGCGTGACTCTCCTGCACATCAGGAGAAACGCTTGCTGTGTTCCAGCTGCTCGTGAACCTTAGCATCCGTGGCCAAGACTACAGATGGCAAATTACAGGCATAAATGAAACTGCTTGATGGAGCAAGCTCGACAGAAAGAGAAGATTCACAATGTTTCCCGTTTCCTTCGTCGCCAAAACGATGAGGAGTCCAGCAAAGATAAAACGACTGAGGGTTTTCTCTCGAGACAAGGTATGCCGTTTCATCTCAAATATGCATTGAAGCGTGTGATTATCCCCCGCCGAAGGCGGAGGGATATAGTTTTCTCCATGTCCGTCCGCCCGTCCGTCCGTCTATCCGTCCGGAGCCATAACTATGTAGCCACTGGACGGAATTTCATGAAACTAAAAATGAATATGTATCACCATAAACCGCTGATGCATGTGAAGTTTCATCAGACTGGCTCCAGTAATGCATGAGTTGTTGCCCTTGAAATGACTTAAAATTAATAAAACGAGCCATAAACATGTAACCACTGGACGATATTCCATGAAACTTAGAAAGAATATGCATCACCATAAACCGCTGGTGCATATTAAGTTTCACCAGACTGGCTCCAGAAACGCATGAGTTATTCCCCTTGAATTGACTTAAAATCAATAAAATGAGCCATAACTATGTAACCAATTATCGAATCTTCATGAACCTTAAACTAAATATATATCACATTAAATGGTTATGCAGGTGGAGTTTCATCAGACTGGCTTCAGTAATGCATGGGCTATTGCCCTTGAATTGACTTAAAATCAATAAAATGAGCCATAACTATGTAACCAATTATCGAAACTTCATGGAACATAAACTGAATATATATCACCAAAACATGGTCTGGCACGTGAAGTTTCATCAGACTGGCTTCAGTAATGCATGGGTTATTGCCCTTGAATTGACTTAAAATCGATAAAATTAGCCATAACTAAGTAAACAATTATCGAAACTTCATGAAACTAAATATATATCACCATAACATGGTCTTGCACGTAAAGTTTCATCAGACTGGCTTCAGTAATGCATGGGTTATTGCCCTTGAACTGACTTAAAATCAATAGAATCAGCCATAACTTCATTAACCAATTACCGAAACTTCATGAAACTTAAACTGAATATATATCACCATAACATGGTCATGCACATAAAGTTCCATCCGTATGGCATTTGTAGTATAGAGTTATTGCCCTTGAATTGACTTAAAATCAATCAAATGAGCCATAACTAAGTAACTAATTACTGAAACTTCATGAAACTTAAACCAAGTACGTATGACCATAATGCTGTTATGCACATAAAGTTTCATCAGTATGGCTTTGGTAGTATATGAGTTACTGCTCTTGAATTGCCTTTAAATCAATAAAATGAGACCTAACTAAGTAACCAATTACCGAAACTTCATGAAAGTCAAACCAAGTATGTATGACTGTAATGCTGTTATGCACATAAAGTTTTATCTGAATGGTATTAGTTGTGCAAGAGTTATTGCCCTTGAATCAATTTATAATTGACAAATTCAGCCATAACTACCGTAAGTCGTTAATGAATAGAATTCTATGAAACTTATACATAAACAACAAATCAGGGCCTCTTCGGCGGGGGATATAAATTCACCGAATTTACTTGTTCTCACGGAAACACCCTGTCACCTACGGCAATACATCAAGAGTGTATCACTTTAATGTGTCTAGTTGTATACTTAAGGGCTATGCCATAAATATAACCCACATCAGGCCTGGGTAGAGGGACACAACACGATACCTAAATATATAGGCGGTAAATTATATCTGGTGGAAAGAAGATGGTTTGTTGGTTGTTTTTGCGTTCAACGGCTGTTTGAGACAGTATTTAGTCTATATCAAGCCATCTCAAAGAAAGCGAGAGAAAGAAAAGAGAAATAAACAAATGTCCAAACAACCCCTACCAGCGCCTACTGCAAGCACAGTAGGCCCTTGCCCTAATATAATCCATTTGTAGGACATCCCGGCACTGAAAGATACCAGCACCATCGCTCGACCCCGATCACCCATTGGCAAGAAGGCCATGAACATCATGCATTAAATATTTTTCTTACCAATTTTATTGATAATTTCAAATTGATATATGATCTAACATGTAAATAAATCTTAAAACTTGATTATGTGCTCATGTTAAAAATACTGACTTTTCATGCGTTTCAATCATATACTAGATGGTTGTCCAGGGACAACTTGTCGAGCCCGCTGTTTGCTTTAGTGACCTATAAGTATGTCAGGATTAACTGCTTCATTCATTTATTAGATAGAAGCCAAACATCATTATACTTATTCAGCATATTTTTTTTTATTAAGGAAAAAAACGAAAACTAATGACCATGACAGGCTCAATTTATGACAATGTATTCATTTGACCTTCAAGTGTGACCTTGACCTTGGACCAACATGAACAAACATTTCTACTCATCAAGGAGAACAATTGTGCAACATTATTTTGAAATCTATGCATGAACGTACAAGTTATAGCTCGGACAAGCTCTACTTATGACAATTTTATCATCTGACCCTCAAGTGTGACATTGACCTTGGACCAACCTGAATAAATGATTCATATGACACTTCTACTCATCAAGAAGAACAAATGTGCCAAACTGTTTTGAAATTCATCAGTTATTGTAGAAGTTATGACCCGGACAGGCTCTTTTTATGACCATTTTATTATTTGACCTTAAAGTGTGACCTTTACCTTGGACCTTCCTCAAGAGTCAAATCTGTATGGACTTATAAGCTAAATTTATGCCAACGCACGGTCGACTAGGAGGCCATGAGGACCAGACGAAAAAACTCAGTCCATGCCATTATGAAGTCGTAAATTCAGTTTCAGTGGAATTCCCATTACACTTTAAAGTCTATGGTAGTTTAAGAAATGGCTTTTAAATAAATTTAGTAATAAAGAGATTGAGTTTGCAAGACAAGCAAACAAATTTCGAAGAAAAAAAATAAAAAGACACACTGGTATAGAAAATATGGCATCTCAAAATTCTCAGTATATGTTTAATTCAAAGGGGATAATCTGAAAGTTTCGACTATTTAAACGTTATTTTTCAGGTTATGATTACGATTAACATAATTGTTTCAGGTGTTTTCTATCTGTACAGGAACTACTGTTTATTGCTTACACTTAAACTTTGTTTTGCGCATGCGTAAATTAAAGTTTTGGTCTGAGATATTAAATAGGAATAATCAGATAACTCCATTACCAATAATTTTCTATGAGTTAAGTTATCAGACGTCTGTCCAACTCGAAAAAATCTATATACATAGGATTACGTATTTGCTAGGTTAGCCGGAATTAAGAAATAAAAACCGTCAAGTTTTTATTTTTGTTCAGTATAGTTAGCTTCCTATGTCTGGTGGTGTTGCAGAAAACATTTTTACTAAGCCACGTATTTAGCTGTATCTATATACGTCGTATTCACTAGGTTTTACATGTACAACGTATACTTCCGTTTTGCCACATTTTGAAAACGTAGTAAAACCTAGTCCTCAATACGTGACAGTGAGACTGGGGATGTTGGGGATAGGGTTTGGGATCTGATTCAGTCAGTTCCTGAAGTGTAGTTACTCTTTAAATTTAAACGTTCGCTTATGTATTATGACACATTTTTCAGTTCGCGACACAAGTTTCCACTGGCGACAGAATTGGCAGATAAGACATAATCATATTAGGCAGTCGATACCTTAATTATAGCTCTAACTTAATTGATAAAGCATTCATGCATTATCTTATAGCAGAAAAAAGTTATAGATCAAAGGGCGAGTGGATAGCCCGGAACTAAATTTGCACGCATACTGCAGTTGAAGTAAATGAAGCATGCTTCAACACTGAACCCCCTTCAGAGCCACTTACGTTTTACGCGAAGATTTCAAGTTCACTGAGCTGTACCATTGTTCCGTGAAGTGGCTCTCCATCTGCTTGCTGTTTTAATAAGCCAAGGATAAGATTATAACTGCTTTATTTCATTTCAGTCCCGCAACGAGTCGGATTCTTTTTCAATTTCCAGCATATATTCATAGAAATTGTCTTGAAATTGTTAAAATGTAAAGTTTTATGCAACGGCAATTTCATAATATCTAGATTTTGATTTTGATTGCATGTAATATATATTGTTTAATGTTTGTATATATGTATATATGTTTCAGAGGGACACATGGTAGTCTAGCTAATATAGCTATATGTGCTTCCCTCTTTGTTCCACATTTCACGAGATTTCATTGGTCAAATAAAGCGTATGTCAAAATTTAGCCAATAATATCAAAAGTCAATGAATATTTAATCTTCGTTTTCTTCCGTCGTACTGCATATCGATTCAAAATGTTTCTCTTGTTAGAAATTTTATCGAAAACAGAAGCAGATATTTTTTCCCTCGTCTATCATTTCTCCTCTTTCTCCCTCTCTGGGAGACGGCCCGATATAGACTGAAATACTGTCTCAAAGGGCCGTTAAACCCAAAACAATCAATCAATCAACCACTGGTAAGGCTATCGAGACTTGAAACGAGAACAGGAACTGAATCCACCACTTTGCATGCTGTGACTGTAAGTTTTAACTTTATTTCTTCATGAAGGCTGGAAGCGTCTTATGGACAAAAACTACAGAAAATCCCTCACTTTTTTATGAATGTGTACAGGAAGAGCAGATCTATCATATTCTTTGTTTGGCTCTTGCCAATGGGGTCTATTTCTAAAAGAAAACATATGCTCCACTAAGAGAATATTCTCTCCTTTAAGAGTAGCCTCTTATTTCAGAAGGACTTCGTCATCTTAGTTAGAACAAACTATCCTCAGAGGCAAAAGAAAGTATACACCTTATAGCCGGTTAATCTCGACTCTGGAAAATCTCAGTATGTAAGCACATACCACATGGCGCTGCCAGCACCGTAACATCTAAATGGCACGATTTCTGTTTAACATTCAGGGCTTTGCGATCTGTAAAGGAAACACATGTATTATGGGTTTGTTTTTAGTTTAAACATATTTTAATGCCACAAAAAGTACATGCAATTGGGTTGGACCACAAGTTCTAACAACATTAGTTACGGTCCTCCTCCTTATGGGTTTGTTTAGAAAACCAACGAGAAGCAACAGGAAAATCGTGGACAAAATGCAAAATCGACATGTACTAACAATGTTGCTAAGCCTGGGTTTCATTTATCAAGTTTGATATTGTATCTTCAGTAATAAACATGTGGTGGTCGGGTGGAGCAATGGTCTGTGTAACTTTCAGTGCCGGGGCGTCCTAGTAATTTGGATTACAGTAGGGTAGGGACCTACTGTGCTTGCAATAGGTGCGGGTGGGGGTTGTTTTGGACATTTTCTCTCGTCTATCATTTCTCTCTTCTTTCTCCCTCTCTCTGGGAGACGCCCCGATATCGACTGAAATACTGCCACAAAGGGCCGTTAAACTCAAACTAAGCCGGCGTTTCATTTAATAATTTGGTAACGCCATATTGTTGTGCCTTGAGTAAAAATATATCGTCTAAAATTTTAGACCGGTGCAGTGAAAACTAAAAAATATTTGGTCACTCATATACTTTCTTTTGCCTCTGAGTACAGTTAAAATCCATGACTTGGATTATACTATTCCGATACGTTCGTGTTTGCATTAGCAACATAAAATTTCTGAGGAACCTATTTTATTTATTTATACAGTATTTAAAGAGGGAAGTTATACGAGGTGCGCCTCAAAAAAAAAATGACAAGTCTCTTCATGAAAATACGGTTTTCGTTTCTGAATACCCGTTTAGACTAGTTGAGCAATAAAGTTACGCAGCAGCGAGACATTGAATAGGATCCTTGCCTTACATTGTATTTTCACCCGCTATCAAACTCCTGTACTTTGTATTGTTACCTCATGTACCTTGTATTTTTACCATGTAACCAAGTTTGTGAAATCGAAAGTAGGTACCTTGATATTTCTTTTCAAATCTTTTTCACGAGGACGTTGATATTATTTAAAACCCGACCAATCGCGATCATATCTTATGACGATACTGTAGTGAGACGTTTGCTGCGATGCCTCATGAGAAAATATTTTATGCTAATAAGGCAATGGGGCCTTTTACTGTGGTAGGTTTTGCTCCACACTGGATACTCAAAGCAGATAAGAATAAAAAGGCTGGAGTGCCCTGAAATGACAGATCCTGACTCTTTAGTGAGACTTTTAGAAGACTGCTTAGTTCTAGATCAGACGTTAAAACCCATAGAAACGCTAGCTATAGAAATTACTAACACTTTCCGCTGTTGAGTATGATTTTAAAGTATATTGAATGGACATAGCTATGCATAGGATAGTATTCGCGGTATTTAGTGTTACCACGGACTGGTATGGTGAAGTACACAAAAGGTTCATGTATATTCATATTGTCTTTCGTGAACTTTGTCAATTTATGTGTGTGTTTCTTCCCCTTTTGATTTTGAGAGCGGGTGTGGGATTTGATTGTATGCATTGTCACTACATTGATACTTAAAATCAAAATCAAAGGACACACACACAAAAAAACTTTACATAAATTATATTTTAATTCAACCTTCCATTAATTTCGAAAACATTTCCCGCCGTGGTCTTTTAAAATCACACTTTATTTCAATCCGGGGTATAGTGACAGTGAAAGCCACTTACATTATTTTGCCTATGCTAGCTAAGGATGACAATTGGAATCTGTCATTAATCCGTCTGTCATTAACTGGAACCACTATGCCCCCAAACATATGCCTGACCTAAAAGCATATGATTTGTCTACCATTTCTTTAGAGAAATTATATGCTTCTGCCTGAGCCTAACAGAGAACGGTTGTACTCAAAATTATTGACGGAAAATTCAGCCAATCTAATTATCATCTCTAATCAGCTGACCAAGTTTCAAGTCCCTTGCTCAAATACTTTTCAAGATATCTTGCTGACAAGTTTAAACTGCTGAATATTCAATGGGCCATAACTCCTAAAATTGCGGGATTCGTTCAAAAGTTAATCAGTCTATTTTTCGTCCTCAATCAGCTGACCAAGTTTCAAGTCTCTACCTAAAATATTTTTCGAGCTACCTTGTGACAAGTCTACAACGCCTAAATTTTCAAAGGGCCATGACTCCGAAAAATATTGACGGAATTCAGTCAAAAGCTTATTAATTCATCTATTTATAGTCTCTAATCAGCTTACCAAGTTTCTGGTTCCTAGCATAAATAATTTTTGAGATATCTTGCTGACAAGATTTAAACGCCGAAATTTTGAAAAAGCCATCAATCCCCCCCCCCCCCCCCCCCCCCACTCCCCACTTCCTAAAAAAATGACGGAAACTTAATATACTTAAATTCTATAATAACCCGGCAAAGTTTCAAGTCCCTAGCTAATATGCTTTTTGAAATATCTTGCCGACAATATTTCATAATGATTTTTCCAAAGGGGCATAACTCCAAAAAGTGAGACAACTCGGACAAAAAAATAAGTGTCAGCTATTTTTGATGATGAATCTATATTTGACATTTCAAAACTCTAGCATGCACGGTTCTTAAGATATGATATGCGCGACAAACAAACGGACGAACGGACAGACAACCCTGAAGCTATATCCCCCTCGCATCAACTGCTTGAAGTTCAGGGGCATAAAAACAAAGCCTGGTCGTTATACTTTTTTCAGTGAATATCTTTAGCGTTACTTAATTGAGCATCTCGTCGTTTTCAAGCTTATTCCTAGGAATGTTTACAAATGCGCCAGACAAATGCATACTGTATTATATTCCATTACCCGTGCAAAACCAATGTACATTTATACATTTAGACTCATATGCCTCCATCCTAGACAAAATGAGACATTTATTTTTCCTCCTGGGCCAGTAGATATTGAATCCTCCATTTATGGGATGATATACTGATATTTGATGAGGCATTATTGTTACACAGTCCATTTGTTCTTCTGTCGCCGTATTCTATAGGGAAACATAAATAGGCCATATTTATGAGCCAGCAATTGTATGACACAGAGTGGTTGTAAACAAAAAGTATATTGACCATAAAACGTTAATTACACGACTGAGCTATGCCAACGTTAGAACATGCACACACAGAAAATACGGCAACTCGGCTGTAGCGCATGCAGATAACATGTTTATACAGCAGATTCGACCAAGCATTCAGTATTTTAGCAGTATGAGAAAAATGAGAGATGGTAGAGAGGCCAAAAGTATATATGGCATCATCCCTTACCTAGAAGCAATGTTTTATCGAGACTCCCGCGGAATGCGGTGTTTCGTCTGTCAGAGCATTGTCACAAAGCAGAGCTTAACAAGAAAACTCGAGGCAAATTTACGCCGCCGACGACGAAAAGTAATACCTATGTCTCGCGTCTGCTAGTCACAGACGAGACAAAACTATCTTAAGTGAATAGGTACATACTTGTTTGTAAAATGAGCTGCGACACGACAAAACCGTGCACCCAGCGAAGACTCGGATCAGCTTGGGCATTCGCGGGGGTGGTCGGGTGGTGCGATGCTGCTGCGTGTAGCTTCCAGTGCCGAGGTGTCCTACTGATTTGGATAATAGCAGGGCAAGGGTCTACTGTACTTGCAGTAGGTGCGGGTCGGGATTGTTTGGACTTTTTTAGCTCACCTGAGCCAGAGGCTCCGGGGGAGCTTATAGTATGGTCAGGCTCCGTCGTCCGTCCGTCCGTCGTCCGTCCGTCCGTCCACAATTTCAAACGACTTCTCCTCTGAAACCGCTGGGCCGATTGTAACCAAATTTCATACAGAGCCTCTTGGGACCTTAGGAACAAAAAGTTGTTCAAACGGTCCTGGTCACATGACCAACATGGCCGCCATGCCCATATATGGTAAAAACATAAAAAAATCTTCTTCTCCAGAACCAATAGGCCGATGGCCTTGAAACTTGGTATGTAGCATCGGGTAAGTTAGTACTACCAAGATTGTTCAAATTATGACCTTGGGTTGACCTTGACCTTTTTTACGGTAAGGTCAAATTTGCTTCCTTGTGCTTTTATATGGCAAAATGCTAGAACATAAGATATCTTGGAAACTACTGAAGATTTGGGGCTAAAAATTGGTATCTACAGTCATCTTAATGAGTACATGAAGATTTATGAGTATAAGAGGTCAAGGTCATTCTTTGACCTTTGACCTAGAACTCTCATATTTTGACAATTCCAAACAATCTCCTCAAAAGCCCCTGGGCCAATTGAAACCAAATTTCATATAGAGCCTCCAGGAGTTGAGGGAACAAAAAATTATTCATATGGTCCAGGTCACATGACCAACATGGCGGCCACGCCCATATACGGTAAAAACCTTTAAAAATCTTCTTCTCAAGAACCAATTGACGGATGGCCTTGAAACTTGGTATGTAGCTTTGGGTACTCGAGTACTATCAAGATTGTTCAAATTATGACCATGGGTTGACCTTGATCTTTTTTACGGCAAGGTCAAATATGGGAAAATGCTAGAACATAAGATTTCATGGAAAGTTTTGAAGAGATATGCCTAAGAATTGGTATATACAGTTATCTTAATGAGTACATGAAGATTTGTGAGTACAAGAGGTCAAGGTCATTCTTTGACCTTTGACCCAGAACTCTCATATTTTGACAATATCAAACAATCCCCTAAAAAACTGGGCCAATTGTAACCAAATTTCATATAGAGCCTCCAGGGATTGAGGGAATGAAAATTTGTTCAAACAGTCCAGGTCACATGACCAACATGGCCGCCAGGACCATATATGATAAAAACCTTTAAAAACCTTCTTCTCCCGAACCAATTGACCGATATGGCCTTATAGCTTGGTATGTAGCATTGGGAACTCCAGTGCTATCAAGATTGTTCAAAATAATGACCTTGGGTTGACCTTGACTATTTTACTGCAAGGTCAAATGTGGGAAAGTGCTAGAACATAAGATTTCGTGGAAAGTTTTGAAGATTTATGCCTAAAAATTGGTATCTACAGTCAACTTAATGAGTACATGAAGATTCATGAGTACAAGAGGTCAAGGTCATTCTTTGAATTTTGACCCAGAACTCTGTCATTTTGACAATATCAAACCATCTCCTCAAAAGCCCCTGGGCCAATTTTGAAACCAAATTTCATATAGAGCCTCCAGGGGTTTTTCAAACGTCCAGGTCACATGACCAACATGTTCTCCATGCCCATATATGGTTAAAACCTTTAAAAAAAGTTTTCACTAGAACCAATTGACCAATGGTCTTAGAGTAACTTACCCTAGAGTATTGAGGCTGAATGGACCCAGGTGAGCTACAGGACCAATGGTCCTCTTGTTTTTCTCTCGTCTCCTATTTTTTTTCATTCTCTCTCTTTCTGGGAGACGGCCCGATATGGACTGAAATACCGTCTCAACGGGCCGTTAGACTCAAATCAACCAATCAATCAATGGGCATTAGCCCAGTGTGATCAGAGTTTTCGCTATCAGCATGGAGGTAGCTAAGAACCGTATCTACTCTTTAAGCGCAAAGCGAAGATTCTGATCAGACCGGTATCATGTGCAGAATGCGTGTGGTCAAAACTACGTAATACAAATATGTTTAATCTGGAACGTTTAATCAACATTCAACAAATATATTTGAGCCGCGACACGAGAAAACCAACAAAGTGGTTGTGCGCCCAGCGCAGACTCAGACCAGCCTGGGCATCCGCCCAGTCTGATCAGAGTCATCACTGTCCGCATGGAGGTAGCTTAGTCCCTTAGCTACCCTTTGAGCACTTAACGAAGAGCCTGGTCAAACTTGGCGAATGCCCAGGCTGATCTGAGTCTGCACTGGGTGAACAACCACATTGTTGGTTTTCTCGTGTCGCGGCTCATATTAACAATTACTCTGTGTAAATGCTATCCATCTGTAAATTTCATGCCTTTAACAAAGATATGTATCGTTTTATAAAAAAGTTACGTAGTATATAATTTGAAATATAGTAAGCAGCAGAAGATAATCATAGAGTGGTTAAGTTTAGTGATGAACGGTTTAAAACTGCAGAAAATATTGCACATGCAAGACTGAAAGGATTGCAAATGGACAAACAGATGGAACGCATTCGAGTAGCCTAAAAAGAAAGTCGGTGGACAAGTATTTTATAGCTTCACTTATCAAACTTAACCTGTGTTTTATCCCCGAAAACCTCCATCATAAACTTCCTAGAAAATCCAAACTGTTATATTTGTCTCCGACAAAGCTAAGATGTACTATTCCCAGCGGGCACATGACGTCGAAATGACGTCATACTGACGTCGATGCGACGTCATTACGTCGCATCGACGTCGGTCCGACGTCATTACGACGTCATGTGCCAGCTGGGTTGTATCACGTTCCAACAAAATTCTAGAAACTTTCAAGGTACAGTTATGTATCATGTTGATGGTTGGTTGATTTGGTGCTTAACGTCCACGGTAAACAACTAAGGTCATGTCGGGACGGTCAGTTAACCTAACCACACTATTCCTGGGCAGGCTTAGACCTCCTAAGCGGTTAACCAGTACTAAGTGCACAAGCTTTCGCCAGTAACTGACAACTGCCCTTCTTGAATCAGCGGAAGGAGAAACGAAAGTATGTGGCCAGACCAGGATTCGAACCCAGGACCTCTGACTTACGAGTCAGGTGCCCTACCGATTGCGCTACCCGGCCCGGCGTATCATGTTGATTGGTTTCACCTGAAGCAGGGGCATATACGTAATTTCTCGAGAAATTATATGCTCCTGACCTGAAGATATTTGCTGCTAATTGTATCCATTGCTTGAAAAAGTTTACATATTTAGTAGCTATGCTCAACATTCGACAGTTCAAAACAAAATGACAGACACTTTAGCAGCGCCATCGGAATGCTATGGCATTGTAGTGGTGCGCCTTGTCCGACGGACATTTATTTACATTCCGTGGTCAGCTCAACGTTTCAGTGCATTTGCCATTGTATCGTTGACCTGTACATATCTTTCATTTAACTTGTACATGTGAATCATCTAAATATATTTATATAATGTATTTCCAGGTATTATACTTTTACATTATCATTGTAATTTAGTACATTCACCATTTTGAAGTAAATGTTGGGTTTTTCTATTATCCCAAAGTGACTTTACTGGTCAAATGAAAGTGGTTTGGGTAGAAAAGCATTGTCATGCCATGAGTGCCATTTTGTTTTTTTAGCAAGCTGGAGTAAGTAGGTCATTGTCTATTCAGTCTATCTATCCTATCTTTGCTTTTTTTCTATTTCAGTGCATTTGCCATTGTATCGTTGACCTGTACATATCTTTCATGTAACTTGTACATGTGAATCATCTAAATATATTTATATATTTCCAGGCTCGTCTTGGTCATTTGATATGAGAACCCGCGGTGCGTGAGAGGGGCTACAAACATAAATTAACCCAAAACATACGTACTGTTACACTAGAAAAATAAATTAGGTACTTTCAAAGAAGCTGACCTCGAAATCGCAACGCAATGACTTTGGAGACGATAGGTATTTGTTAACATCAAACCCACAGAAAATGTTACAAATACATGAGATGTGTAACCATACATGACTCAATGTTTAAAAAAATGAATACAGACTTGCTTATGTAAGAAGGGTTTTGCGGTGCCAGCTTTATCATTTATTCTTGCCAGGAAATGAACAGGGATGTTTTATCATTTGGTTATCTCTGGATGGTATATTGTTTCCGATCTCGACGAGACACATGTTGCAAGACTATTTGCATTCTATTAAATTTCATCCACCATGCTGTTAATCATGTGTTTGTTAATCTGTTTGATAGTTTCTGCAGAGATAAATGTAGAAACATAATAGTCTTGAACATTTGAGCCGCGACACGAGAAACCAACAATGTGGTTGTGCGCCCAGCGCAGACTCAGATCAGCCTTGGCATTCGCCCAGTCTGATCAGTCTTCGCTAAGTGCTTAAAGGACAGCGAAGACTCTGATCAGACTGGGTACATGTCCAGGCTGATCTGAGTCTGCGCTGGGCGCACAACCACATTGTTTGTTTTCTCGTGTCGCGGCTTTTTTTTCAAACGCACTGAACTTCACAACTCAGAAACAAGAACACTAGAACCATTGGCTGTTTTATTGAATTCAAAAGCATGTTGGACTATCAAAGTCTCTGTAATCAAATAAAGAAACTTTGATATTAAATTTATTTCTCTTTTTAACACGGAAAATTTGACAGTACATCTAACTTTTTGCCTTCAATGTTTACTTTATCAAGAGCTTCTTTTATCAAGAGCTACCTTTGTAGCAATGCGTTAGATGCACCACTAGGATCCGGGTCAGCGCTGTTAAAAAGATGTGTACAATTTGTCCAGTACTCCACTCACTCATCTTTCCGGTATAGAGATGATTAACAACAAATCATGATGGATAAAAAAAAAGTGTACCAAATAATTTCTAACTCAGAAAATGGGTACCCACAATACGTTGATGTTTATTTGTGTATTAGCTGCGATACGGGCATTTTATGTTGAAACTGCAATACTGTAAATAGTGATTGATTGATTGTTTTAGTTTTAACGGCCCTTTGAGACGGTATTTCAGTCTATACCGGGCCGTCGCCCAAAGAGAGGGAGAAAGAAGAGAGAAATTATAGACGAGATGTCCAAACAACCCGCCACATACTTTCGTTTCTCCTTCCGCTGATTCAAGAAGGGCAGTTGTCAGTTACTGGCGAAAGTATGTGCACTAAGTACTGGTTAACCGCTTAGGAGGTCTAAGCCTGCCCAGGAATAGTGTGGTTAGGTTAACTGACCGTCCCGACATGACCTTAGTTGTTTACCGTGGACGTTAAGCATCAAATCAACCAACCAACCAAAAATCCAAACAACCCACCCGCACCTACTGCAAGCACAGTAGGCCCTAGCCCTACAACGTTCGAAATCAGTAGGACGCCCCGGCAATGGAAGTTACACACAGCACCATCGCACCACCCGACCCCTGTAAATAGTGCCTGCCCATTAATGTACACAGCTAAAATGTTCACATACCGTTAACGTCTTTAAATTTCATGATAGTGCAAAAACGGAGTTATGTAAATTCATGAGATGAGGTATTTTCTATTGTTTTTGATTGATTGTTTTGGGTTTAACGGTCCTTTGAGCCAGTATTTCAGTCTGTATGAGAGAAGGATAATAGAAGAGAAATGATAGACGAGACAAAAATTGTCCAAACAAGCCCCATATGCACCTACTGCAAGCACAGTAGGCCGTTGCCCTACTATTGTCCAATTCAGTAGGACACCCGACCACCTCCTTTTTCTATTGTAAATGCAAGCTAAAATTGGTCGAAATACCCGTATTCATCTGAACAGAGTTCACCTACATGGTTGGTTGCTTCGAATTAAATGGCCCTTTGAGACAGTATTCCAGTCTATATCGAGGCGTCTCCTAGAGAGACGGGAAAAAGAAAACAGTTATGATAGGCGAGAGAAAAATAGCTAAACAGACCCATCCACACCTACTGCAAGCACAGTAGGCCCTTGTCCTACTAGTATCCACATTAGTGCGACGCCCTGGCACTGAAAGTTAACCAGCACCATCGCTTGACCCAACCACCCCCGGTTCAACAAAAGGTGCAGAAAAAAGAAACTACAAACTCACTGGGCACACAATGCTGAATCAACATTGAATCAACCTTGATTCAACGTCATGACGTTGAATCAATGTTGATTCAATCTTGATTCAGCGTCATGTGCCTGCTTGGATAAAAATCGCAAGAATATAGAAAAATAGGAATCGCAAAGGATGGCTAAATAGATAAAAGAGGATGGGAAGGCAACTATCAGGAACTGACACAATCGCTCACCACAGTCGCTCAACACTCTACGCAGGAAAACCTACAATATACAACTCTCTATATTCAGTGCAGGGTCTGTCAGAGACAACATCAGCCAACTCCAGACCTCCGGTTGCATACATTCCAAGCTTCACAGCGTCAAAATCTACTCATAAAACGGGGTTTTTGTAATGTGTAATTTTTCGGATGGTGACATTCTCCGTTCTACCTCTTGTCTCAGCTTATTCGGTTTGTTAGCGTGTCTAGTCATGTTACTGACTTAAATGTCCGTAATAAAAAGTAACAGCAAAACTTTTCCCACAAGGTTATCGGTATCATAGGCATCGAAAGGCTTTTTTAAACATTTATCGCCGTCAATATAAATTGGTTTGTATATTCAATGTCGAATTGAAATTCCTTTTAAAGTAAGAGTAAATAGGAAAATTCTCAGGAACTTACACAATCCAATCCCAGATCCCACCCTAGACACCATGGGAAAAAAAACATCACAAAATAAGTCACCACCAAAGATATTATCGGCTGCCATGTGAACAGCCATTTCCCATGTAGGTGGTCACCGGGCCTGCCTTAACATCACAGACAATATATTAGACGTAGCAAACAACACATAAAACAACCAAGAAGAGCCAAAACAGAAGTGTCCCCTAGAGACGGTCAGTAATGAAATTACTAGAAGCCTTAACAGGTTTGCGGGCGCGACAAACCCTCGCCATTGGTACTGCTTTGGTTCATCAGACACTTAGTTGATCGGTTTGCGTGGAAGATTCCTAGCTCATAAGTGTAATATCTCAGAAACGTAGAGGTCAAAATTATAACTAAGATTAAGTAAACTTGAGGACTCACAGAAATAGCAATTCTGAATTCCGGAGCAGAAGAAACCTACCAGTTAAATCACGGTGGGTCCGACCTAAGACGTCCCAGTGCGGGTGTCAGGCGCCAACCGTCTGTGTTACTATTATGTTATATTATATCGGAGCCCGAGTTTTATGGTGACTTAGTCTATAAATTCCAAAAACAATGTAAGTAGGACTGGTCTTTCTGATGAGTTGAGAAAAATGATCATACATTAGACACGTATTGTCTTTATCGTAAATGAAATGCTACGGTCAGCATGCTTAGTGGCTCACCCTATCATAGTTAATATCTTTACCCCACTCTTTAATTACATGCAGTGGATCTGGCATTTGACTCGATGATGGCTCCGACATAAAGCTTTTTTTATTTTGGTTGGGGCGGAGTTTTTCTTATCTGTTGCTTGACCATTCGGGGGAAGCACTAAATACCACACACGATCACAGACCATAACAGACTATAACAGACGCCTAAAAACTAGCCGTAACAAAATGAATGGCTAAAAATCATCAAGAATCGTTAAATACGAATATGAAATAAAAATAAAATGGTATATTTGATCAAGCTGGCAACCAATTTGACTTTATTGAGCTACGTGAAATAATGTGAAGTGTTATTATCGGAGTAGTTTTACTTTGAAAGTTACTACATTTGGAGATAAAAGGTTGGAATTGTTTTTTTCTAAGTAAATATCTGAAAGCGATAAAATTTCTGAAGGTTATCTAAAGTAAACAACCGGAAGTTTTATTTTGTGAAACAATAAAATAAAGAGGGAAAGTGGTAAACTTAAAAATAGTAAAGAAGCTTATTGTTTTGTGGAGTTTTGTAAACATTAGAGCTAATGTCATTCTTCAGTACTGCATTCTGTGATTCGTTTGTCCATAGAGGTTCATGTTCATGGCCTTTCCTGTACCTGTTGACATTTGTTAGGAGTGTAGTTTTCAAGAAAGTTTCAAGATACTTAGTGAATAGTTCATAATGTCTGTACTGTGACTTTATTCTGTCTACTGTTGACACAAACTGAAATGAGTCATCTTAGTCAGGGGCGTAACTAGGGGTAATTTCATAATACGCACAACCATGTTTTATTCTCTACTTCTTGAAGGGAAAGCTAGTATTTCAGCCACTTTGGTAATTGGTATTGAAATCTTGTCTAATTTGTAAAATTTCAGCATGCAAATATGCAGGTGCGTTTTGAAATTTTGTCAATTTTGACAAAATTTCAATACGCACCTGCGTATTTGCCGTATAGGTAGCTACGCCCTTGTTAGTGAACCAAACCACCCTAACAAAATATCACTCACAATTTGCCGTCTTCTTTCTTCCATCTGTCTTCTCCATCTGAATTAGATAATGTCTCAGATTGTTCTAAATATGAATTGTTAATAAATACCTTTCTTATGCACTAAGGCAAACATTAAGTGCCTAAGTTATGGGTCTTTCATCATCACTGCCAATGTTGAACAACTCACCATCTCTGTCACCCAAAACAGCCCTAACATGTGCAAAGAAATAACTAGATCTTTGTTTTTGAAACAAAAACCGATGTCTAACGCATCCCCCCCCCCCCGCCCGCAATTGTCACAACCCTACGCACTTACCATCCCTCATCAAAAACGTAGGTGGAGTTATAGTTCCTGTTCTCTGAAAATCTACTGAAAGTGTTTTATATTTGTACAATGTTTTGTAAGACTATCTACAACGATTTTAAAGTTACGGAGAGGAAACGATTTCAAACTAAGTTTACAAAGGGGGACACAATTCTGTTGAAAATGTAGATAGGGCTAAAATTCTTATACTCTGCACATCGTCTGATGATGCTTTATATTTTTACAATGATTCATGAAAATATCTTTGACCATTTTAAAGCTATAGAGCGGACATGATTTCCGTGCTAAATTACCAAGGGACGTAATTCTGCCAAACATGTAGGTGGATTTACGATTCTTTTTCTCTGCACATTGTCTGATGATGCTTTACATTTGTTTTAAGTTTTGTAAAAAAATATCTTCAACGGTCATGAAGATATAGATGTGACAGTTATGGTTTTTGTTCTTGTCACATTGTCTGATGATGTTTTATATTTGTATTATGTTTCGTGAAAATGTATTCAATAGTTTTAATGTTATAGAATTTGCATGGGTCGTTTGCAAAAAAGTGGAGGGCAAAAAAATCGATATAATTTCTTTAATACTGAAACGTTGCATACCTTATCTGTTACCTATACGAACTCATGCTAGGAAATGTAATATTTTTTGACCTTAGAATAAAAAGTTTCCCTATTAATCACCAATTTTCTTCTCAGTTTTTATGCCATCCTTACACAGGAGGTAACCATAATGGTACAACAGCCATTGTTGTTTTATAGTCACTATATTAATACTATTACTCATTCACAAATTACCATGTGGTCTGAAATATGTTCACTCACTTCTTGGTAAACAAGAGGCTTTAAAGATAATGGGCCAATCATTTGAAAAGGATTTTCTTATGGTTTTCTCCTATATATAAGTAAATGTCCATATAAGGTATATAGTCTGTACAACACTGGCTGTTCCATAAACTGCACCAACCAAGCGTAAAACTTCAAAGATTAGGGACAGATTTTAACATGTAGTTGATATTTAACTGTAAAAAAAACTGAGTTTCCTTGCATGAGTTCGTATGGGTAATAGATTTAGGTCTGCAAAGTTTCATGAAAATTTATTCAGCAGTAAAGAAATGAAATCGATTTTTTGCCCTCCACTTTTTCGCAAACGGCCTATACAAGATTTCGATACTGATAATTACATAAGGGCATTTGTAAAAATAAAATTACGGTAATTCCTCTCTGCACATCGCCTGATTATGCTTACTTCTTTTTGACAATGTTTATGAAAATATCTTTGACGGTTTTAATGTTTTAAATTTGTACAATGTTTT
The DNA here is from genome assembly GCA_963989385.1 of Ctena decussata. Lineage (NCBI taxonomy): Eukaryota > Metazoa > Mollusca > Bivalvia > Lucinida > Lucinidae > Ctena > Ctena decussata. Next base: position 7,963,219 of record OZ022507.1, on the reverse strand, counting down.
GTAAGAACATCTGCAACGATTTTAAAGTTGCGGAGAGTAAACGATTTCAAACTTAGTATATAAAGAGAGACACAATTCTCTTAAAAATGTAGATAGGGTTGCGGTTCTTATACTCTGCACATTGTCTGATGATGTTTTAAAGATATAGAGCGGACAGGATTTCCATACTGAAATTTACAAAGGGGCATAATTCCCTAAAAAATGCGGGAAGAGTTATGGTACTTGTTCTCTGCACATTGTCTGATGATGTTTTCTATTTGTATTATGTTTCTCGAAAATATGCTCACGTGGACAAGGTTTCTATTTTAATCTATACTGAAAATAACAAGGGGCATTTTTCAGTCAATAAGTAGATACGGGTTTTCCTCTTTGCACATCGTCTGATTATGCCTTATATTTATACCCCCGACATACGAAGTTTTCGTCTTTCCGTCCGTTCGTCTGTTCGTCCGTCTGTCCGTCCGTCCGTGTGTCCGTTCATCCGTCCGTCCGTTAACATTTGCGTTAAAGTTTTGTGTTAAGTTTTTTTGTTTGCTAATATTTCCAATATCCTTAGATGGAATCTTTTGGTATGTGAATAGGTATACTCCTAGGTTCATGCTGGAAAGTTGACATCATCTGGATGTTGCTGCTGACCTTAGGTCAAGGTCACAGACTTAAACATTTGCGTTAAAGTTTCGTGTTTAGTTTATATTCTTCTTTTATATTTCCAATATCCCAAGATGGAACCTTTTGATATTTGACTAGGTTTACTGTCAGATTCATACAGAGTAGTTGACATCATCTGGATGCTGTTGCTTACCTAAGAGCAAGGTTGCAGACTTGTATATTTGCGTTAAAGTTTTGCGTTAAGTTTGTATTCTTCGCTTACATTTCCAATATCCTTTTATGAAACCTATTGGTATGTACCTAGGTTTACTTCTGGGTTCAAGCAGATTAGTTACTATCATCTGGATGCTGCCTCTGACCAAAGGTCAAGGTTGCAGACTTAAACATTTGCATTAAAGTTTTGTGTTAAGTTTCTTATTTGTGTTAGGTTCATATTCTTAGCTTACATTTCCAATGTTCTTTGATGGAACCTTTTGATATATGACAAGGTTTATTTCTAGGTTCATGCAGATTAGTTGACATCATCTGGATGCAGCACTTCTGACCAAGGTTATGGACAAAGACTTATATATTTACATTAAAGTTTTGTGTTAAGTTGGTCCTCTTGGCTGATATTTTTGTAGTATACATTGATGGAACCTTTTGATAGGTGACTAGGTTTACTTCTATGTTCATACCATGGGTTTCATTACGTGGTGGTTTCATTTAGGCCTTGGTTTGGTTAGGCGGTGGCACTGGTCGGGGGTATACGTGAGCCCCTGCTCACTTGCTCTAGTTGTACAATGTTTCATGGACATATATATTTGACGGTTTTAAAGCTACAGAGCGGACATGAGTTCCGTACTAAAATTACAAAGGGGCTTAATTCTGTATAAAATGCAGGTAGAGTTATGGTTTTTATTCTGCACTTCGTCTAAAGGTGCTTTACACTTGAAGCAAGTTTCGTGAAAATATCTCGAACTGTTACAGAGTTATTGAGCGGAGAGGATTCGTGATGGACAGACAGACGGACAGACAACTATGGGAAAACAATATGTCTCCCCTGGAGGTGGTGTGGGAGGGGGGAGACAATGGTATGTTGCATCCCAGGGCAGACGCATGGGTCCGAAGAATACAGGATAATCTTTATATTTGTTCTTAAAACTTGTAGATTTTATAGGTGAAACACATAACAAAGGTGACACCTAAATTGAATGTTCTATCAACACCGACAACGTGACCTGACTTCTTTGAAATAAAGGATTGGAAGTCTTTAATACGTTTATCTGTGTACAAGATAATAGTTGGTGCATGATCTTTGGTTGATTTTACTAGCTGTACAAATTGTTGTGTTCTGAGGAGTATAAACACTTCAAGCATTTTATCTGCTAGATTGCCAGAGGATGTGGTAGAGGATTCCGTCTTTTCTATTTCAAAGCATAAGGGAAAAAGACGGAACAAACAATGAAAACGGGCGGTTCTGACAGGATAGTTTTATTGTCGATCGGTTTCGGTCATAGAACGACCTTTTTCGAGACACTGAAAGTATAGAAGTTGTTTACTGAAGTAGTGTAAAACGGATAATGTAAATCACGTGGTGTCTATTGTTCTAAAATAAATGTCCTAGATACCAGGTTCTCAAAATGAAAGTGAGAGTAAGAATGAGAGTCTATAGAGGTGAGTAATAATTGAAATAATGAAAGCAGTTAAATAGTAAAGATAGTGTTAAAGTACGTCACTTGACATTTTGAAACCTCAGCAGACCTTGACCTGGCGGTTCAGTTCTTGGGTATCTTGGTTCGGCTCGGCTCGTACTGTGTTCATAGAAGAGGATGACGATGAGGTCGGAATTCTTAAATCCTCCTGTACTTGAAGTGTTTTAGCCTCCCGATTGTAGATGGTTCATTTGTCAGCGTATTTAAGGCTTCATCTACAGCTGAAGCTATGAAGCTTTTCATTTTTCCTTTTTTCATTCCGGGATGAGTATTTTCTGTCAGTTTGTTGGTATTCTCTTGTATTGATATTGTCCTGATTTTATGGACTGTCCCCGTTCTGGGTCTTGCTCCACAGTTCTGGAACAAATATTTCTTGTGTAACCAGCGACGATTGGTAGTAGTAATCGTGACAGTCTTCTTTTCGTTTTGTTTCAGATATTCAATGACACTATAATCTTTTTGAGCTGTTTATTGATTTGTTTTTGAGGTCTTTAAATATTGTTCTCACTGGTACAAGGTTTTTCAACTATTCATTTACTATTTGTTTTTGAGCAAGTTCTTACATACTGTTTGTTTTCAGTCTTTATTCGCTCATGTACTAATAATGAACTGGGGTAAGGTCCAACATATTCAGTAACTGCTATATGTAGCTTTGCTTGATTACCTAAAATCAAGACACACGTTTGCGAAACTCTGGGCTACGTTTAATGGTAGCATAGTACTTATGAAGCACCACAACATCATTGTCATCAGGTTGACGGTAAATGGGAATGCCATTTTAAAATACCTGAAACCGTCTTTTTGATACAATATTCATCATTCTTTTTTCTTACATTTTTGTAAATTTCCATCCTTGAGAATATACATCATATCAAGTGTTCTTGTATTGTTAGAGTCCCATGCTCCTCAATCATCTTGGGTCTTTTTGATGCAATATTCATCTTTTTTTTTCTTACAGTTTTGTAAATTTCCATCCTTGACAATATACATCATATCAAGTGTTCTTGTATTGTTAGAGTCCCATGCTCCTCAATCATCATGGTAAGTATATTTTTCATTCTTTTGATACTCAGTTTATCCACATTATCAACAACAAAATAGCAGTTTGATTTTATTCTCTTTAGAACTGAAAAAGTAAATAGGAACATGGTCAGGAACTCACTATTCAATCCCAGATCCCATCCAAGACGCCATGTGGGAAAAAGACAACACAACATCAGTCAACACAAAAGACATCATAGCGGCAGCCATTTCCCATGTAGGTGGCCACCGGGCTACCCTAAACACCACAAACACTTTATCAAAAACAGACAAAACAACAAACGACACATAAAACCAACCAAGAAAACCAAAACAGTGCCACCTTGGAACGTCCAGTATAGAAATTACTGGGGGGCTTAACCGGTTTGTGGTCGACTAACCCTCGCCCCTTGTTTCTGCCTTGGTTCATCAGACATTTAGTTGTTCGGTTTGCGTGGAAGATTTCAAGCTCATGAGTGAAATATCTCAGAAACATAGAAATCGAAATTGAACCGGAGATAAAAGAAACATGAAGTCTCGGTCATAATAATAACATGAATCTCTTTCAATTGGCGTTAAGGCATCTGTCAGCTCCAATTCTATTATCTAAGTCAGAAAACGGAATTCCCTGATCAGTGTTGCTTTCGTCGTCATATTCTATTATTTTAGAAGTTATAGACCCCTTGCTATTTTCTTCACTATATCCAGTACAATGCTCTTTAGCTTCAGGGATAACAGTTACCAGTTCCTCTTTCCTTTAACCACAGTCTGTCATCTTTGATTTGCCTCAATATCAGATTTCTCTCTAGATTCCTTAACTCTATTTAAAACTTGTGTTTCAGGGGTTATAACGTTCCTGTTCAAGGAGGTACTGCTGTTCCTTTACCCTGGTGTTAGGTCAAAGCTAGGTCTTTCTTTCGGTGGTTGATTCCCTTGCTGTAAAAGGAGGAAGTGGATGTCTGTGACATAAATTGTTTACCTAGTGAACTAGATAATTTTGTGTCTTTGCATTTTGTGTAACTGGTGATAGAGAAAAGACAAATGTATCTAATATGAGCCGCGACACGACAAAACCGACAATGTGGTTGTGCGGCCTTGGCATTCGCAGAATTTGACCAGACTCTTTGTAAAGTGCTCAAATGGTAGCTAAGGGTCTAAGCTACCACCATGCGGACAGCGAGGACTCTGATCAGACTGGGCGGATGCCCAGGCTGATCTGAGTCTGCGCTGGCCGCACAACCACATTGTTGGTTTTGTCGTGTCGCGGCTCATATAAAATTATTTCATTTGAAGTGACAATAAAATTTTTCAGGTAAGAACACGTGCACCTTTCCAGAATCTCATTGATTTTAATGGCCCTGCTGATGTAAAGTAACAAGGTTTTCACATATTAACTGTTACAAGCAATCAGTCAAACCAAGGTAAAGGTGACAACTGGACACGTACTGTGCATAGACTTCTGTTGCATTGACTGAAGCGCACCCCCATGAGAGAGAGAGGAGGGGGAGAGAGGAAGAGACAGAAAGGGAGAATCATTGTATTAACGTTCATTTCCATGTTCATAATTCCTACTTCTTTTCATTTACCTAGAATTTAAGGTGGTGATTTATGGTAAATGTAAAAATCTGCATAAAACCATAAAAAAGTATTGAAACTCCCTGAAAGTTAGCAGACAGTTCTTATTTTTGTTGTTCTTTACAGTTTAGAATACAAAACAGACGTACATGCTGCTTAAAAAAGTGTTTTTATAAGGAAAGATCAAAGGGTAATTTTCTGCGCAATAATAAAAAAAATTAACATTGTTATTGAAAATTTACGTAGTACTGAAGGTGCGTTATTGCATAATGAAGAGCGTACTAGCAATTATTTAGTCCAACTCTTTCTCAAATTGTAATGAAGACCAGATGAAAACGGTAGCTTTTTCTCAAATTTTCAACCATGTACAAGGTAATGTACACTGGATGCATTCATTAAATATAGGGTAGGCAAGCATACCTATGTAACACCTACAGTATAACTAATACATTACTTACATGATCACTGGTGTGTAGATGAAATTGTTCAACCTTGTTAAAATAGTTTCACCTGTCTCACCTGTGTGTTTTGACAAAAAAAGTTGGACACAGACCTTATCTTTTTTCATCTGCCCAGCCTGCTAATGTGTGAAAGAGTTTGAAAAAATAATTGCTAGCTCGCTCTCCATTATGCAACACGGAACTCTCAGCACTAAGTATATTTTCAATAACAATATTATTTTTTTCAGATTATTGCGCACAAAATTACCCTTTGATCTTTCCTTATAAATACACTTTTTAACATTAAAAAATGCTGCATTTTGGGAGTCTGAATTGTCAGAAACAACATAAAGAAGGAATATGCTAAGTTTTGGAAAGATCAGTGTTATTTTGAGTTGTTTATGCAGATTTTTGTCTATGCCCCAAATCAGTGATTATCACCACCTTAAGTTGTATCAAAGTTCATTTCCATGTTCATGATACCTACTGCTTTTCACTTACCTAGAATTCAATACGGTCTGCTGTCTTTTTTATCTTGGTTTTATCGTCCGTAAGCTGAAACTAAGATACTTAAAAACAAATTTGAAGTTTAGAAAAAATGGAACACAATTTTTTAAAGTTTTAATGGGATAAAAATATAAAACCATCAGTGTACCAGGAAAAACAAGTTAGGTTTTCATAATAATCATGCTTTCAAAGCTAAACAACAATATTTCCTTACATTGCTTCATTATTCTCTCACATGCCCAATGTCAGACAACCTTATGAACTAATCTGTGCTTGAAAAATAAATGAAAAATAACCTAATAGTATACTGACTTGTGAAGTTTTTAAATCACTGAAAATGCTACTGTTGAAACTTAAAAGCGGACAGACAACCTATCAAATAAACACCTATCAACAGGAGGTGGTATCAACAACAAATAGTAAGTTCAGCAAGAAATCTGTAGCCCAAATACGTTTTTCCAAGTTGTTAAAGATGCATTCTTTTTCTCGACAAAGGGCGGTTATTCTTAGTTCAAATTCAAGTATAATATTCAAAGGCCCCATTGCTCTATAGTATGAAATATTTTACCGTGAGTTATCGCTGCAAGCTTCTCACTACAGTAGTTCATGGGATATGATCATGATTGGCCGGCTGAAAGAATTAAAACGTCCTAGAATTTCACATGAAAAAGGTCTGAAAACAAGAGCTTCACAAGCGGCGCATAATACGCCCGTTTCAGTGTCATGAAGGAGTTACAGAATGAACAAGAATGATGGACTGGCAGACAAACAGGGAAACAGCTCTGTAATTAATGACTACAATGTTATTAAAACATCTTACACATCAAATACTATTAGTATTCAAAAATCAGCTTCCAAGGTGAAGCAGCTCAGAAGTTGAGAAACGCCAAAGTCAAACAAGAGAGATAATTCATAAATTAAGTAGAGTTACCATTCTTGGTCCTAATACATTTCCTTGACAATATATACACCACCAGAAGGTTTTGTTGAAATATTTCCAACGGTTAAGGAGTTTCAGATTACAACGGAAACGGACGCAAGGGCAGATAATTCAGACAGTAAGCAAGAGTTGTGGTTCATGATTATGATACACTGCCACACTCACTGTCTTTTAATCATGCACACTGCTATAAAGTTTCATCAAGATATTCCAAATGGTTATCAAGTTATGGAATGCACAAAGTTGTACACACCAAATAGCCATCAAATCTAGTCAAAGGGATACAACTCCAAAATAAAGAAAAGGAGAGCAATCATTATATATTCGACAGCAATAAAGTTTCATCAAGATATCCCAAACGGTTATCTAGTTATGGTGCGCACAAGATTAGTCGGGAAAAATAATCAAAGGGGCATAACTTGGCAACTAAGAATAGGGGAGCAACCATTATTGTACGCGACACTCTTCCCCAACCTAATATATATTCCTACAAAATTTCAAGAAATCTCCAACTTTTACTGAATAATGGCGCGCACACAAATGTTTGCGGACGGACGGACAGCACCATGCCAAAATACGTCCGTGTTTTCAAAAAATACCTCGGTCATTTTAGTTGGCAACTGAAATGACCTACTTTCGATTTCACAAATTTCGCTACGAGGTAAAAAAAACAAGGTACAGGAGGCAAAAATACAAGGTGATAAAATAGATGATAAAATACAAAGTAAGGCAAGGATCCTATTCATTGTCTCGCTGCTGCGTAATTTCATTGCTAAACGGGGAACAAGAAACGAAAACCGTATTTTTATGGAGAGACTTGTCATTTGTTTCCAAAAAAATTTTCCTCCTTTTTTGCCAGTTATATGATACAAAAAAGCACATCAACCGACATATTATCATAATTTCTGAAGGCTGTACCGGTTTATTGTCTCGCCTGCGAAGCAGAAGTGAGGCATATGTACTGCTCTTCCGGTATCGTCGTTGGCGGCGTCGACGGCGTAAACTTTTGTCGAGTTTTTGCGTTTACATCATTTTCTCAGAAAGTATAGGGGCTAGAGCCATGAAACTTAATTAATGCTTACAACTGGAAGAATAGATCTCAAAGCTGTCATCAATAATGCGTCTTTACCTACATTTTACGGTTGACTGACTTTGCAAGTTTTTGCGGTTAGGTCATTTTCTCAGCAACTATAACGGCTAGAGCCACGAAACTTGGGTCATGCATACATCTGGAAGAGTAGATCTCAAAGCAATCATGACTATTGAGTCTTGACCTACATTTTACACTTGACTGACTTTGCAATTTTTCTGTCGAGCTTTCACGTTTAGGTCTGTTTCTCCGAAACTATAAGGGCTAGAGCCATGAAACTTGGGTCATGCATACATCTGGAAGAGTTGAGCTCAAAGCTATCATCAGTAAGGAGTCTTGACCCTTATTTTACGGTTAATTGACTTTGCAATTGTTTTTCAAGTTTTCGCGTTTAGGTAAAAAGTATGCAAAGACCAGGAACTGAAACAATCAAAATCCAAATCCAGCCCTCAAACCATAGTTGGAAACAACTAAGATTACAAATAATCAAGATACAGAGAACATATGGCCAACCGAGTGAGCAGCTTGTTCCCAAAAGGTGGCCACTCAGCAACCCAAACCGAACCAAAAATAATAATAACATACATAAGGTAAAACATCACAGAAACTCTGACACCAAAAACAGGCAACAAAGAACCACAACAGAACTACCGCCTTGGAACGGTCAGTAATGAATTACTGGGGGGCTTAAATCGATTTTACAGGCCCAACCTCACCCTCAGTTTCTGAAGTGGTCTATTTCTCAGAAATTATAAGGGCTAGAGCCATGGAACTTGGGTCATGCATACATTTGGAAGAGTAGATCCCCAAAACCATCATGAATATTGAGTCTTGACCTACATTTTACAGTTCACTGACTTTGCAATTTTTTGTCAAGTTTTCGAGTTAAGGTCATTTTCTCAGAAGCTATGAGGGCAATGGCCAAGAAACTTGGTTCATGCATACATCTTTGCTGATTTAGCTCTTGCTTGTGAAAAAGCGCAAGCAGGCGAGACACCGCATTCCGCGGACTTTTTGTGATCCGACAATTTTTATTAACCAGTTATATTCAGAACGTAATTAAATGAAGTAAAACAAGTACTATTAGAAGACTTTGTTGTTGTTTTATTGTTTTACGTCCACGATAAACAGTTATGGTCATGTCGGGACGGCCAGTTACCCTAACCACAATATTCCTGGGCAGACCTTCTAAGCGGTTAACCAGTACCAAGTGCACATACTTTCGACAGTAGCTGGCAACTGCCCTTCTTGAATCAGCAAAAGGTGAAACGATAGTATGTGGCCGGACCGGGTATACTATGCTCTCAGAATGTGGATATCTCCATTTAGTATATTCAAGATGAATCATTCATGAACTTAAGCTAAAGCGGTGGGTTTTGTGATGTGAAATAATCACCCAAATCACAAGTAACATAAATTTATTCTTGTGGATAACCATAATTCTTTTCTGTCTCAGGACAGGATAGGATCTCAAACACCTCTAGCTTCTCTATTCGCCATACATGCATTAACAACTAATGATTATAACAATAATAACCCTAATGGCTATTCGGAACTAACTATATTAAGTTAGTGGACAATAAAACATTTTAACCGACTTTAATAATGGGTCGCCTTGCGGAAAAATGTACATCACTCCATGCGTGAACACTTCAAGCAAAAATGTGAGTAGAGTATTCCTCGTTGCATCAACAACTTACGATCATGGATGGGGACCGCTGTAGTGAAATACAAGGACATTTACGTCTTGGCGGATATGTAGGCTGCTCTGAGTCTTTGCTTGTGCAAAAGCCGCATAGCCTGTTGTTAATGGCGCTGTTTTATTTGATCTGTTTTCACACAGAAGCATCACAACAAAAGAAATTAGTAGCTGAGGCAGTTACAATAAAAATAATTGAAAGTAGCAATCTGGCAATGAAATAGCATGATTGACAAATGATAAATCTGTGCCTGTTTTCTACACATCTGCTTACAGAGTATGAAACGTTAGCCCGACTTACTGACGAATTTCTGATCTGAAATGTTCGGGGTGACTTGATGATGGTTTTGCTGTCATTTGAACATTCGAATTCAAGAACAAAACAGCAATACCAGTTTGTCTTATCATCACTATCATCTTAAAGTATGGCCTGTTATCAAAGTATTGATAATAATTAATTAACAGTTTTTGGCTTATAGTCTGATGAATCATGGCACCATTACCATATTGCAGTAGTATTTTCTATTGCTGTGATATTTATCGAATTGTGCAAGAGAAGCCTTGTCCTATACCTTTACCAATATAGAGTTTGGGAAGTATTTAATCTAAAAAGGCAGAGAGTGGTGAATATGCGCAGTTTGGCTTCCAGGTTAATCGAAGTTGCTCAGTGTTTATAGGGACCGACCATCTGATATTCTGAGAGGGTGGGGTGGGGGGCTGGTATATTTTTCAAAAAAAAAAAAAAATCCGTTATTAGATATGCAAGAAAAAATAAATAAATTGGCTCAAGGGGATTTAAAAAAAATAATCTGGCCTCAAAACAAGTGAATAAAATAATAATCTGGCTCCACCCAAAATTTCAACAACAAAAAAATAGTCTGCGGATAATTCCATTTTTGAATTGTGTTTTTAAAATGTCGCTGGCTTCTAGGGGGCTGCGCCCCCAACTCCCCCATATTTATAGTAATGTTTTAATATTTTCTACAATTGTTTTACACCAGCAGCCTCGCATGTGCATACATTTACAAAAAACATCCTATGCAACATTCGCATACATGTACATGTAATATTGATCTGCCGCATTACTTAGTAAATGTTTCCACTAAAACTGAATTGCAAAAGAGTAGCTTTTAGGAGAAAAAGCCATTATGGCAAAATAAACACTCTGAAAGGCAAAATTCCTAAAACAGGCCCTTATTTTTTTATCATCATCCATTGTTTTTCTCTGTTGTTTCCAGTCTTAAAATTGACATTTAAATTGGGAAATGGCTTTGACCCCCCTTTCTTAACTTCTTAGCATAGAACTTTAAGCCATTTATTAATTTGCATTCATTTATAATGTAACTATATCAGTAAGTATTTATCAAACTTTCTAAAGTGCAAATAAAGCATGTTCTGGCATATCATTGCGCTAGAGAAAACCCTTGAATTCCTATTGTTAGCCCTAAAACTATGCGAAAATAACCCTAATTTTTGGCCAAAATATCCCTAATTTCAAGCCTAATTTTTTGCCGAGCTCATACAGGGATGTTATATCTGTACCATAGATGAAGAGAATAATATGTTCCAGGCACTGGTTTGCAAACGCAAGCTAAACGATGCCCTTAGCATAGACAGCACCATGTTCATTTTGTGAGTAAAAAAGGTGAAAAAATCACAGATGTGGGTAAAATAAAAGGATGTTATAGTCAAATAAATAAGGATCCGATAGTTCAGCGTATAAAATTTAAAAAAAAACTTGTTCGAGTTAGTTGGTGAAAAAAAGAAATTAGCTCCTTCAAGGTAAAAAAATTAAAAGAAATTGTTTCCAGAGGCCAGTAAAATAAAATCTGTTTTCAATCAACAATACCAGTCCCCGCCGTCCCGCCCCTCTTCCCCCCCCCTCCCCCCCCCCCGGATATCAAATGGTCGGTCCCTTAGACGTGGTCCTAGTGAATATTAGTTTGCATAGTAATATCAAATCGCAAAAGCAAAAAGAAAGGCAACGGTTAGGAATCAATACAATCAAATCTCACACCCCGCCCCCAAAACCAACAGGGAAAAAAGCACACACACACACACAGACACACAGAAATCGACACAAGCCCACGAAAGACACGCACAGCAAACCGAACGAGCAGCCCTATCCCAAACAGACGGCCAGCCATCCACTCAACAACATCAACATCTATTTTACTTTTTTCACCTCAACCACAAAACAAAACAAAACAGGAGGCAGATTGGGCAGCAATACAGGCGACCACACCTCCAGAGACCACAGACAAGCAGACACAGCACAATATAACTTCAAGGAACCGCAATAGAAGTACCGCCTTGGAACGGAGATGAGGACTCAACGGAAAGAACGTATTGCGACACCAGGAGACCCCTGGGAAGTCAGACAACACCACTAAAATAGCGGAGCAAAAGAAAACTATCAGTTGAACCGCGAATAACCCAGCAACAGACAAGGCAACCTCCGGCCAAAACCAACTATATTAAGTAGCGTAATGTCGGGCCCATCATTGAGTCTGATGCCTGACCAACCGGCGTGCAATTAAAGAGGAAAACAATGTTTTTAACCATGATTTGTTTTTTTGAATTTATAGACTAAGTCACCATAAAATTCTGGTTCCGATAGGCCCCGTTGCGAAAGACTTTTTAATCCTACATTGAATTTAGAAACCAATTCATAGTGTCGGCGAAAGAATTTTGAAAATGCTTTTTGAAGTTTATGATATCTATAAATTTAAAGAGTAACTACACTTCAGGAACTGACTGAATCAGATCCCAAACCCTATCCCCAACATCAAAGGGAAAGATTGACAAAGACATTCCAACAAACAATAAATTACAAGTGATAAGCCGTGTCAGCAGCTCTTTCCCAAATAGGTGGCAACTCAGCTATCTTTATTGAACTAAATAATTTAGACCAACAGAAGGGTTACAACAGACTAAGCAAATTATACGAAAAACATATAACAACTATTTTTACCTATTTTCTATTTTTATTATCTATAGGTTAAAATGAGAACACAATAAATTAAACAGCACCGAACATAAAACAAATGCAACCGCAACGAAAGTACCGCCTTGGGCCTGTTTGGAGAAGCTTGGCAGTTAAAATCTTATTACGGGCATCGAAGTCAGTCACATTACTAGACACTCTAGCAAATCGAATAAGTTGAGAAATGTAAACCCCGTAAGAGGTAGAACGGACAACATCACCATCCATCCAAAAATGGAAAATTTACTATGTCAAAATCAAAGCCATCGCGTTTTATCATAAATTTTGGATGAAACAAATCCATTTGAAACAGATAAATGTAAATTCAAAAATGGGGCTTCAGCATCGGCTGCATTAGCTTTGTTTACCTGCAGCTCAGGTGGATAAATTTGATTCACCATGCCTTCAAGGTAAGGATTGTCAATATTTAAAAGATCATCTAGATATCTAGATGAAGAGTTAAACGCTTCAAAGGCCTGTTTCTTTTGTTAATATGCATCAATGGTTATAATTGAGTTTTTCAAATAAATTTTAAAGCCACAGTGCCTGTTGTTTCGCCTCACGTCCGCTGCGTTCTCTTTTGTTCTTTCTGTTCTTCTTTCACTTTTTTTATTTTGCACACGTCCTCGCTTGACAAAATTCGGTGTTCTTTTTAAGTTCTTGTTTTTATTGTCAGTTGAGGGAATAAGAGGACAGAGAGCTGGAAACGCCGAGGAAGAGGGGACAACAGAGGCTGTGCTCGAAGTGAAAATCTTGTCAAGGTCCAGATTTCAGTAACAGTAGGAGTAGAATTTACATCATCCGTGGAGTGCATTTCAAGTGTAAGGCACGATACCGGCTCAGGGAGTGGTAAGTCGACAGCTTACGCTGTTGTGATTCTGCTGTCTAGTTCAGTTCAGATAGAGAAGCGGAAGTACGTGTTTTTCCCGTAAGACCTACAAGTGCTGTGTCATCGGGTGTTCGGAAGCCATGTCAACCGTGTTCTTTTCACTGTGACATAGCAAAGTTACGGGTGTTATAGCAGATTCTGTTTCACGAGTAGCTGTGGCTGTGAAGAATGTGGCGCCACTAGCAAAAGCCTTTGGCTGTCGCATTGAGTGGGTAGATGTCCATTGTGAAACCCACTTCTAATGCTACATGCTATTTAATACTGAACATATTTGGCCTAACACATTTTGTTACAATTTTTGCATTTCACTTGAATATTCTGAACATGCTTTATTGAAATAGGTCTTTAAAGGTTCAAATACACATTTGTCAAGCGGTTAAAGCCAGTGACTGCTGTGTGAAAGGCGCGCAAGAATGAACATGTTATGTTGTGCTGCCTTGTTTTAGGAGGCTGCTGACTTCGTGAGAACCATGCTGGGCCAAGATTAATAGTTGAGGCTGTGCCTCGCCGCAGTGTTTGAGAAAGATGCCCTAAAACCATGTACATGTATGGCCGAGTACATCCTCCATGTAACGTTTGACTAGTATGTCCATATTGCATAGTCAGGGCCTTCGTCAGTTCCATACCATGTTCGATTGATGTTTTTCCTTTGAATTTGCAAACTGGAGGCATTCTTACCCCAGTAGCATTGACATACGCTACGATGGTTAATTTGAGCCGCGACACGAGAAAACCAATAATGTGGTTGTGCGCCCAGCGCAGACTCAGATCAGCCTGGGCAGGCTAATCTGAGTCGGCGCTGGGCGCACAACCAAATTGTTGTTTTTGTCGTGTCGCGGCTCATTTGTCTCTGATGGAGCTAACACGGCCAAGAACAAACTTAGAGCCCGAGCGGGAAGCAACTTTTAGGAGTGTGTTCAAAACTTATTCCCGTCTTATCCATGTTCCATATATTTTCTGGTCTGTCAATTTTGTCCTAATCAAGGATAGTACTCAAGTCGCTAATTTAAAAGTAATTCGTGGTTACTTGCTCCTCAAGCGTTGCCTTATTTGCAGAAAGTTATGAAGGCTTCAATAGGGTGAGTTCACGGTGTCTGACCAGTACACCTCTGAAACAATCCGTTCCAAAATATACTGTTACGTAATGTTGTTTTCATTTTCAAGTCAGCACGACTTATCCAGCCTTTCTCATTAACGACACTCTGCTGAGACCAAGCCATTTCTCATACGACACCATATTTTCTTAAACAATTTCAGCCTCAATCATGGGTGGGATGACTTGCTTTTTCCCCATCGTTGTTTCATCACCCGTCACCGGGCTAGAATAATACATCTCGGTACGTCCAACGTTGTTGCCCCCTGCCTCAAAGCTTCCACAGCTTCCACTGCCTTATGCAGGAGACCGTCCCCTGTCGCACAATTTCCACTGCCTTCTGCAGGAGACCGACCCCTGTCGCGCAGCTTCCATCGCCTATTGCAGTTTTGCTTGAGCGTACTTAAATTATTTGCTTTCTATAACAAAGATTTTGCAAAGAATTGCCACTTGATCCCCCGCCCTGGATAGGGTTACATATGGAAGAGATAGGCAATGGTTAGGAATAAAAACAATCAAATCCCACACCCCGCTTTCAAAACCAAAAGGTAAAGAAGCACACATACAAAAAAAGACAAAAGTTCAAGAAAGACAAACCGAATGAACAGCTCTTTCCCAAACAGGTGGTTATTCAGCTACCCTTATTAAAACATTTATTTTTACCTACGGTTTAATTTTAAACCACAAAACAAAACGGAAAGCAGAATGGGCAACCCAGATGACCAGACTGCTAGAGACAGTAGACAAGCGGACATAACACCGTGTAACACTGAGAAACCACAAGAGAAGTAACACCTTGGAACGGTCAGGAAAAAATTACTGGGGAGAGGAGGTGGTATTTGATTATTTTTACTGCATCCAAACCTCTGGTTTTATTGACTTAAACTAGTTTTAATGGATCCAAACTGAATAAACCTGCTTGACGCATAAAGCTTACAGGAGTTCTGACAAACTTAAATAACAGTTAAATGTATTATGTTTAGACCAGCATTGTAAGTGATGCAACAGAGACTCATCAGCAGCGTAAGTACTGCAGACACTTAAAGGTACGAGCTTATGTAATGCAATTCGAGAGCGAAGCAAAGTCGCCCAACATGTTTGGGTTAACTGAACTATAATCGTTTTGAGGTTCGTTTTATGACACAACTCTTCTATCCTACCGAATTTGTACACTAAGTTCAATTTGAAATATTATCAGAAAATGTGGCCGAGGGGAAGCAGAAAAAAAGCAAACTACGGACATGTTACACCGTAAAAAGGCCTAGCACAGACCATTATATAATTAACGGAAATGGTATCTTTAGCTCTTTATCAGTAGATCAGTAGACTATTAGTTGAAGCTATCCATTAGTTTTCCTAAAGACACAACTTGCATCGTTGTGGTAATAGTCTGACGGGTCAAATTACAATATTCCAATAACCGACAAATTTTCAATTTGCTATTCCATCCATAAATTCCTCAGTGTAATAACCTTGGTATTTAATATAACAGAAATGACAGTTCGGCAAATCATGTCTGATATTTTCATTAAGAGTGTTTGCTAAACTGCCGCAGGCTTTCGTTGACGCTCATGCATTTACAATTTCATACATAAACATTTAATATCCTTGCGTTTATAACCATAGGCCATAGACCTTCGAATATTAACGGAGAATCTACATTTAATTCATTTTATGTAATGAGTAACGTCATAACATATGATCATACATTTACTTACATCGCCAAACACTATGATACCGTCCGTTACAACCTCCCAATTCAACCAAAGTCCTCTAATAAGCTGTCAACCAGACTGCCAGTATATACGCAACTAAATGACAGAGAAAACAAGATGGTTGCTGTTCAAAAATTGATAAAATACTGTCTTATAAACGTGTTTCTAGACTTGCTTTCTTCAGGAACGGTTATGATGAGCGCAATAAAATTAAGCTTTTTGGGGTTTCATAGCTTAAAGAGTTGAGTAGGTTTCACAGGGAAAGATTTGAGCTTGTTTTTCAAAAAGTGTTTACTGTTCTTCCCGTAGAAAACTTGAGTGTTTTCATCAGAAAACGCGTGGGGTCCGAGTATGCACGTATATTGTAATTTTGCCATTAATAAATGTTTTATTGACGTAAGAATTGACATTCGATTATTGAATTTTACTTTATACGAGGATGATTCAATAAGTAATGCGAACTATCTTTTAACTTCTGAACTAAAATAATTGTATGGCTTATCTATTTAAAATCCTTCGAAAAATATTTACTCAGTGACTGGGCTACAACAAATTGGTAGGTAGCAACATCGGTTGCTAGGCAACCACGTTCATATGCCCTAATTTAATTGGCCATGGCAACTTCTAAGTCTTCTAAATCTCTGAAACGAACTCCGCACAGCTGTACGGAAAAGATCTTGTGATTATATCCGCAGAGTAGGGAGGATAAGCTTACTTTTTCAACTATAGGAGCACAAAAGTGACGTCACCCCTCTGAAATATGCGGTGCAGCATTAATAGTATTAAGTTAGAAGCTGACTTAAAAGCGCAGAAGTGACGTCACCCCTCTGCAATATGCGGTGCAGCATTAATAGTTCTAATTTAGAAGCTGCCTTCAAAGTTAGAAGCTTACTTGGCAGTTCTGTTATCAATGGTATCTATCTTAAAAGTTGAGAAGCTAACTTCTTGTCGTACTGCCATCAAAATCCAGTTATTGTTGCGGTTGCATTTGTTTTATGTTCGGTGCTGTTTAACTTATTGTGTTTTCATTTTAACCCTTCTGTTGGTCTAAATGATTTAGTTCAGTAAAGATAGCTGAGTTGCCACCTGAGTTGGGAAAGAGCTGCTGACTCGGCTTATCACTTGTAATTTATTGTTTGTAGGAATGTCTTTGTCAATCTTTCCCTTTGATGTTGGGGATAGGGTTTGGGATCTGATCTAGTCAGTTCCTGAAGTGCATTTACTCTTTCAATTTATTTAATATTGAGAAAAATATACTTAGCAAAAGCAGAAACTTTGCCACTGGTTAGTCACTGTCTAGTGTGTCACTGTCCAGTGTAAAATATAAACAGAAACTTTGTCACTGTTTTTGGAACACCAGCATTTTTGGAAACCTCAGACTCAAACCATTATTTCATGTCTTGAATGTAGGCAAACATTCTTTTCCTTCAAATCTGGTAAACAGTAGGGCATTTGAATAATTATAAACGCTTACAAAAATAAGTTAGAAGCTAACTTAAAAGTTAGAAGCTAATTTGGCACTTCTATTATCAATATGTTAGTTTCTTTAAAGGTTAGAACTTCTTGTCCGACTGCCACCAACAATAATTTTATTAAATGTTGTGTAAAAGTCTATGAAAGGTCAGGTAAAAAACTTTTTTGGTCAATTGAAAATTCATGAGAGTTATTAAATAAGCGTAAATCGCGAGTTTTCTGTTTGTCCAATTTGTCTACGTATGATTTTTTGCCTTGCCCGACAATCTAAGGATAAACTAGTGTATTTAACTGAAAGAGTTTTTCAAAGGACATGCTGTCTTTATACCGTATACGCGGTAATTTTCGCTTTCAAATTTTCGCGGTTAGGGGGCAAAAGCATAAACATTAATTTACGCGATTTTTAATTTTCGCGGTTAGCAACATGCGCAAAAATCAAAACTGCTTGATTTTCATTTGAGCTAGTTCTTTCATTAACCTGCGACCGCAGGTTAATGAAAGAACTGGCTCAAATTAAAAGTGCCAGATTTTACCGAAGCAAACAGAAACAAAATATATGGGCGCTGTGTCTACTGATGATACTTTGTAAAACAACAGGAAATTATTTTGCGGTTTTAATATTCGCGGTTTCTAAGTGACCGCGAAATACCGCGAAAAATAGAACACAGCGAAAATTATCGCGTATACGGTATTGCATGTAATGATAGGCGTGCGTTCTTCACTTCTGAAGCGGTCAGGAATTATAATTTATGGTCTTGTCAGAAAGTGTGTGAAGCTCTCACCTTTCTCTTGGACAATATTTATTTAAGTTTTTGCTCTTAATTATATAGACAAATTGTGGGTAAAACTATGGGTACTAATTGTGCCCCTCTTGTAGCTGATCTGTTACTGTTCTGTTATGAGAGAGACTTCATGATATCTCTTTCAGAGGATATCCAATCTGAGTATATTGAAGCTTTGAGTTCTACTTTTCGGTATCTGGATGACCTTTTAAATATTGACAATAACTTCTTTGATAGCATGGTCAGTCAAATTTACCCTTCTGAATTTCAGTTTAATAAGGCCAGCGTAAAAATAGTTGTTTCATGTTTTTGTATAAATTGCTTTTATGGTCAAAATTGATGCTTTCGTTGGTTTGTTGTGTGGGCGGTAATTGTTTTGGTTGGGTGAACAAGTAAGTGTCTGATGAACCAAGGCAGAACCAAGAGCGAGGGTTGGTCGACCACAAATCGTTTAAGCCCTCCAGTAATTTCATTAGTGGCCGTCCCAAGGCGGCACTTCTGTTTTGGTTCTTCTTGGTTGTTTCATGTGTTGTTTGTTGTTATGTCTATTGTTGATATATTGTTTGTGATGTTAAGGCTGGCCCGGTGACCTCTCACATCGGAAATGGATATTCTCATGGCTGCCACTGATGAGGTCTTTGATGGTGACTAATTTTCTGTTGTCTTTTCTCACATGGTGTCGGTTGGGGTGTGGGATTGAATTGCGTCAGATTCTGAGAATTTTTCTACTAACTTTTTTCCTAGAAAGGGCAGAACCCCTGGTCTTTGATGGTGACTAATTTTCTGTTGTCTTTTCTCACATGGTGTCGGTTGGGGTGTGGGATTGAATTGCGTCAGATTCTGAGAATTTTTCTACTAACTTTTTTCCTAGAAAGGGCAGAACCCCTGAAGCTAGGATCATAATTTTTTGCAGTCAGGCATTACCTATGGAGTAGATGACCTGATTAACTTTTGAAAAAACTCGTGAAATTTTGACCGAGTTATGCCCCTTTTTCAACTTAGTGTATTTTAAGCCTATGGAACCTTGTTAGCAAAATATTTCGGGAACCCCTGATGCTATGATCATGATTTTTTGCAGGAAGACATTGCCGAAGGTGTAGATGACCTGATTAACTTTAAAAAAAAAATCGTGAATTTTTGCCAAGTTATGCCCCTTTTTCAACTTAGTACATTGTAAGTCTATGGAACCTTGTTAGCAAAATATCTCAAGAACCCCTGATGCTAGGATCATGATTTTTTGCAGGAAGACATTGCCTAAGGTGTAAATGACTTGAACAACTTTTGAAAAAAAATCGTGAATTTTTGACCGAGTTATGCCCCTTTTTCAACTTAGCGCATTTAAGCCTATGGAACCTTGTTAACAAAATATCTCGAGAGCCCCTGATGCTAGGATCATGGTTTTTATGCCCCCAACTTCGGAGAAGTTGAGGGGGCATATTGGTTTGGGCCTGTCCGTCCGTCCGTCGTCTGTCCGTAACACTTTTTAGCAGCTAGGAAACTCAAAATACGCTTATGCTAGGATCTTGAAATTTTATATGTGGCATGTACATGAAAAATGGCATGTACATGAAAAATAAGCAAATGCGTATTTTTTCTTTTTTCCGCTGGTCATGTATTTCTAGAGTTATGCCCCTTTTTTGACTAATAGCATTGTATGCCTATGGAACCTTGTTAGCAAAATATCTCAAGAACTCCTGATGCTAGGATCATGATGTTTTGGAGGAAGACATTGCCCAATGTGTAGATGACCTGATTAACTTTTGAAAAAAAATCGTGAATTTATGACCAAGTTATGCCCCTTTTTCAGCTTAGTGCATTTAAGCCTTTCGAACCTTGTTAGCAAAATATCTAAAGAACCTATGATGCTGGGATCATGATTTTTTGCAGGAAGGCATTGCCTAAGGTGTAGATGACCTGATTAACTTTTGAAAACAAATGGTGAATTTTTGACCGGGTTATGCCCCTTTTTCAACTTAGTGCATTGTAAGCCTATGGAACATTGTTAGCACAATATCTGCAGAACCCCTGGTGCTAGGATCATGATTTTTTGCAGGAAGGCATTACCTAAGGAGTAATTGACCTGATTAACTTTTGAAAAAAATTTGTGAATTTTTGACCGAGTTATACCCCTTTTTCAACTTCGTGCATTGTAAGCCTATGGAACTTTGTTAGCAAAATATCTCAAGAACCCCTGATGCTAGGATCATGATTTTTTGCAGGAAGACATTGCTCAACGTGTAGATGACCTGATTAACTTTTGAAAAAAAATCGTGAATTTCTGAGTTATGCCCCTTTTTCAACTTTGTGCATTTAAGCCTATGGTACCTTCTGAGAAAAATATCTGGAGAACCCCTGGTGTTAGGAGCATGATTTTTTGCAGGAAGGCATAGCCTAAGGTGTCGATGACCTGATTAACTTTTGAAAAAATATATGAATTTTTGACCGAGTTATACCCCTTCTTCAACTTAGTGCATTGTTAGCTTGTGGAACCTCGTTAGCAGAATATGTCGAGAAGTCATGATGCTAAGATCATGATGTTTTGGAGGAAGACATTGCCCCACATGTAGATGACCTGATTAACTTTTGAAGAAAAAATAGTGAATTTTTGACCGAGTTATGCCCCTTTTTCAACTAAGTGCATTTAAGCCTATGGAACCTTGTTAGCAAAATATCTCAAGAACCCCTGATGCTAGGATCATGATTTTTTGCAGGAAGGCATTGCCTAAGGTGTAGATGACCTGATTAACTTTTGAAAAAATAATCATGAATTTTTGTCTTAATTATTCCCCTCTTTCAACTTAGTGCATTAAAGCTCCCCTTTTTCAACTTAGTGCATTAAAGCCTATGGTACCTTGTTAGCAAAATATCTGGAGAACCCTGGTGCTAGGAGCATGATTTTTTGCAGGAAGGCATTGCCTAAGGTGTGGATGACCTGATTAACTTTTAAAAAAAGTCTTTTTTTTTTACTGTTATACCCCTTTTTCAACTTAGTGCATAAGGTGTACATGACC
Organism: Ctena decussata; assembly: GCA_963989385.1. NCBI lineage: Eukaryota > Metazoa > Mollusca > Bivalvia > Lucinida > Lucinidae > Ctena > Ctena decussata. The sequence goes on along the minus strand of OZ022507.1, from coordinate 7,941,696 downwards.
TGATTAACTTTTGAAAAAAAAAAAAAAACGTGAATTTTTGACTGAGTTATGGCCCTTTTTCAACTTAGTGCATTTAAGCCTATGGACCTGTAGAAGTTGTAGGGGCATATTGGTTTGGGCCTGTCTGTCTGTCCATCGGTAATGCTTTTTGGCAGCTGGGAAACTGAAGAACCGCTTAGGGTAGGATATTGAAATTTTATATGTGGCACACACATGAATAAGCAGACTTGTATTTTTATTATTAGTGCTTTTGCGAAGCAAAGGAGAGCCTGGCGTTGTAGTCCGAGTATGCGTCCGTGTTCGCGTTCACGTTCGCATCCGTGTCTGTGACCATTTTAACCAATGTTAACTTTTTGCGTTTTGGTCTTTTTCTCACAAAGTATAAGGGCTAGAGTAATGAAACTTGGTACACACTTACATCAGCACATGATCACCTGAATATATGCAGCATTCTGTGACCTTGACCTACTGGTCATGGTCTACTGACTTTGAAAAAATCTAGGTTACTGTATGTTAAGCATTTGTGTTTAAGTCAGTTTCAAAGTAGCTATAAGGGCTACAGTCACAATATTTGGTCAGCTCTTGCATCTGGAGGAGGGCATCAGAGTGTAACCAACCATGTAGGACATTGACCTACATTTTTACGCTTCACTGACTTTATGTTATTTCTCAGTCCCTATATGGGTTACTGTTTTGATACTTTGCACACATTTACACATGGGCAAGATCATTTCAGCATCATCCTCCATATATGGATTTGACCTGTATTTTTTGCTTTGTTGACTTTGATATGCTTCACTGATTTTATGATGTTTCTCAGTCTGTATATGGATCAGGGCCATGATACTTCGCACATACTTACATATGGACAAGATCATGACACTACTGCCATCCATGTATGGATTGGACCTATATTTTTGCTACACTGACTTTATGATACGCTTCATTGACTTTGTGATATTTCTCAGTCCCTATATGGGTTAGAGCCATTATACTTGGCACACACCTACATATGGACAGGACCATTTTAACACCATCATCCATGTATGGATTGGACCTTTATTTTTGCTTCATTGACTTTATGATACACTTCACTGACTTTGTGATATTTCTCAGTCCTTGTATAGGTTAGAGCCATGACAGTTGGCACACACTTACATATGGATGAGAACATTAACATCACCATCCATGTATGGATTATTTATGCTTCATGGACTCAGTCATATTTCTCAGTCCCTGTATTGATAGCAATAATTATACTTTACACTTACATACATTTGGCCTTTCAATACCATCATCGCTGTGAGAGTCAAGCACCTGTAGGCACGCTTTGTTGTCTTCTGACAACTCTTGTTTTTTCTCCTGCGGTTTTGTTTTTCAGAAGTTATGCCCCTTTTTCATATAGGAACAGCCTTGTTAGCAAAATATATGAAGTCACTGAGGTTTTAAAATAAAAATATGCAATCCTCTAAGGCCACTGGTTAAAAATTTGTAACAAATGAGCAAAGTGACAAATTGTTCTGTTGACAGCAAGGTCTCAGGTGAGCCACAGGACCATTGGTCCTCAGGTTTGATATGTCTTTCGTGATTATCTTCGTGGTTTTGATGTCACAATGATGTGATTTGTGTTTTTAAAATCTAGTAATGCACAAGTCATTTGTAACCATGGCCCCCTATGCAAGGTGGAGGAGGGGATAGCGGGGGAAATGTACGAGGTTCTTACCTCTGCAATGTCCCTGCAGTGCTGGGTGAGTGCGGTAGTTTTGTCTTACCAGCTGCTGGTCCCTGTAGTGTGGGGCTTCTAGCAGGATTTTGCTGGAAGGAAAGTCAAAATCCCCGCTATTTCCCCTTGAGGGTGGGGAGCATGGGTACAAATGACTGGTGCATAACATGACTGTAATACTATGTTCTCTTTTCAGGTGAAGGATGTTACTCAATAAGTCACAGATTCAGGGAAAGCATATCACACCTAGGAGAAATGACAGGAAGAATAGGCAATTTTGTAGATGAACAGTCAATTCCTGTTATTGATTGACAAATTTGCTGTTGGTGTAAAACATCCTTGGACTGTATTTCAGTTATTTAAAAAGAATGTGACAGCTCTACTGTTCAGTGGATACTGTGTAGTGTATCCACTTAACAGTAGAGCTGTCACATTCTTCAGTTATTTAAAAAGAATGTGACAGCTCTACTGTTCAGTGGATACTGTGTAGTGTATCCTGGGAACCTTCTGTCAAAGGTTTGGTTTCAAGAAAATTAAATTGATATTTATAACCATGTTAACAGTATATCTTGATAATTCAAATATTTGTCATTCCTGAGGGTAGCTGTCTGAAAGTTAATCCTCTTTACAATGACACTCATTACAACAGCAAAATTCTTTATAATGTCATTTTGATATGACAGAAAGGATATATTGTTCAAAAAGTATATTCATTATAACAGCAAATTCAGTTTAATATCAAAATATTTGGGAACAAATGGCGTCTTTGTAAAGAGGGTCTACTATATGTATTTTTTGGAATAGAATGACATGGTTCTATTTTCTTTTTTTCAGATGAAGGAGGATACATACTAAATCAGAGCATGCAACTCCTAGGATAAAAGACAGGAAGCATAAGCTACTTAGTAGATGAACAGTCAGTGACTGCTGTTGATCTACAAATTTGCCTTTGGTGTAAAACATCGTCCAGCTGCATTTCAGTTATATTATGAAAATGTGACAGCTCTACTATTCAGTAGACACTGTGTAGTGTATCCTGGGAACCTTCTGTTGAAGGTATGATTTCGAGCCTCCTAACACAGGTTTCCTTTCTCGTTTCAGGTGAAAAAAGATGAGAACTAAGCAGAAGTCACAAAAACAGAGGAGAGAGCAGAGCCGAGAGCTTATGAAACAGAGCAGAGAGAAGGGACATGATGGAGAAGAGGCCACTGCTGTGTCGATATCTGGAACAATTCTGAAGAACATGTCTGTGGGGAATGATATGCCTAAGCACAAGCCTTCAAAAGAAAAAGGGCCAAAGCATGATTTTTTACATGATCAAAAGCCTGTCCCAGCAACACGTAAGGGTGACAGGTCAAGGGAAAAAGAGTCAATCCCAGCAAGACGTAAGCGGGATGATTCAAAGGAAAAAGGACCTGTCCCAGCAAAATATAAGCTGAACAATTCAAAGACAAAAGAGCCTACTCAAGCAAGGTGTAAGCAGGACAGTTCAGAGAAAGAAAAGCCTGTCCCAGTGACATTCAAGCGGGACAGTTCAAAGGAAAAAGAGCCTGTGCCAGCAACAGTTGTTTGGGACAGTTCAAAGGAAAAAGAGCCTGTCCCAGCAACAGTTGTGCGGGACAGTTCAAAGGAAAAAGAGCCTGTCCCAGCAACTGTTGTGTGGGACAGTTTAAAGAAAAAAGAGCCTGTCCCAGCAACAGTTGACAGAGATAAAAGCCAAAATCATGGCAATGTAGTACTATATCCTGGATTAACAGGTATTTGTAACACCTTAGATTTTGCAGAAAATATTTTTGCTGGTGACATTCCTATAGAGATTTTGGACTTCTCATCTGTTGTGTTGAAGCATCAGTTTTCTGTTGAACATGGACTATTGCTTCCTTCACGTGTTTATGCTCACATTTTAGAAAATCGTCCACTTCCTGCCACTGACCGTATTCCTTCACATTGTACAGCAGTACAAATACATTATGTCCAAGGGCATTATGTAGTATCCTATCAGATCATGAAAAGTATTACTATTTATGATAGTCTGCCATACATAGGGAGACTTGAGCAAGTGATGCCACAGATAAAGATATTGTACCAGAGTTTGGTAGAAAATCCAGAAACCCCAATATCTTATTGCACACCACAACATCAAGGTAATTCGACACTATGTGGAGCATTTGTTGTTGCGTTTACTGTAGCCCTTCTTGTAAAACAAGCTCTTTTACAGAGAACTAAGTTCATTTTAAGAGATATGAGGGCACATTTACTAAATTGCTTAAAGCAAAAGAGCTTTCAGTTTTTCCCATCTACGAGGAATGAGGTGCAATGTCTAGAAAATTATTTTCTCTCTCAGGCAAATCTTCAGGCACAGTATGAAGAGGAGAAGCTCAAGAAAAGGGTTGAAAGTGGCTACAGGATTGAAAAACACCGCTTAATGCTAGAAAAATCATTAACCCCTGAGCAAAAGATAGTGAGAAGAACAAAACAGGCAGCCCAACGCAGAAGGCAGCGACAGTTGCTGCCTCCAGAGAAGTGGGCAACAATCAGAGCAAAGGAAAAAGCTGATCGAAGGAAGAAAAGAGCATTGTTGTCTCAAGAGAAAAAGTCTGTGGTCAGAGGAAAAGATAGAGCACATCATCAAAAGCAAAGAGAATTGCTGCCCCCGGAGATACAGTCAGCAATTAAGAAAAAGGAAACAGCTGGTCGAAGGGAGAATAGAGAGTTGCTGCCTCCAAGGAAATGGTCTGTGATTCGTGGAAAAGATAGAACACATCATCAACAGCAAAGAGAATTGCTGCCCCCAGAGAATCAGTCAGCAATTAGGAAAAAGGAAACAGCAGGAAGAAGGAAGAATAGAGAACCACTGTCTCCAGAGAAATGGTTGATGATTCATGGAAAAGATAGAGCACATCATCAACAACAAAGAGAATCGCAGCCCCCGGAGATACAGTCAGCAACTAGAAAAAAGGAAACAGCTGGCCGAAGGAAGAAAAGAGAGTTGCTGCCTTCAGAGATACAGTCAGCAACTAGAGCAAAGGAAACAGCAGGTCGAAGAAAGAAAAGAGAGTTGCGACCTTCAGAGATAAAGTCAGCAACTAGAGCAAAGGAAACAGCAGGTCGAAGAAAGAAAAGAGAGTTGCGACCTTCAGAGATAAAGTCAGCAACTAGAGCAAAGGAAACAGCAGGTAAAAGGAAGAAAAGAGAGTTGCTGCCTCCAGAGAAAAAAATGGACAATCAAGTAAAAGATCAACAAAGAAAGCATGCATCTCGGCATTCAGTTGACATCAAACAGGCAATGATTAAGTTTCTTGGACATATTAAGGATTTCCCAGAGTATATTTGTACCTCCTGTCATAGGATGCTTAACAAAAAGTCTGTCACACTGGTCCAAGCTAAATTATTTATAAATGTAAGCTCAGAACTGACCAAAGCTTGTTGTACAGGCAAAACATCTCCAGATGGAAAAGAATGGATCTGCACTACATGTCTTAAGTATGTAAAGCGTAATTCTTTACCCCCACAAGCCAGTGCTAATAATCTTGCATTGCCTGACACACCACCAGAATTATGTAACTTGACAACTTTAGAGGAAAGGCTTCTTTCACAAAGGTATCCATTTATGAAACTTTTGGCTTTACCGAAAGGGAGGCAAAGTGGAATTAAGGGTGCTGTTGTTAATGTTCCTGTCCAGGTAGAACAAGTTTGTAATGCTTTACCTAAAACCCCAAATGAAGCAGGATTTCTCCCACTAAAATTAAAACGAAAGCTGCAATACTCAGGTCACCATACTTTTCAATTTATCCGACTAAATGTAGTTAATCAAGCATTCAAGTGGTTAAAGAAAAAGAATCCTTTGTACTTCGATGCTGTAGAAAGAAAAGAATGGGAGGATGTATGCAGACAGGAAGATGAGGCAGTTTGGAAAGATCTAACTACCAATGACATTGTAAATGGGGGACAACAAAGAAGGGTTGATGAGTATAATACATGCATCACAAATAGCATCCCAGACTGTGATCGGGAGTCACCAGGTAACAGTCTTGACATCCCAGACTCAGTTCGGGAGTCACAAGGCAATAATCAGGAGCAACCAAGAAATGCTTATGGCATCCCAGACTTAGATCGGGAGCCCCATGATAATAGTCATGACATCCCAGACTCAGTTCGGGAGTCACAAGGTAGTAATCAGGCACAACCAAGAAATGCTCATGGCATCCCAGACTCTGATCGGGAGCCACCAGATACTAGTGATATCAGCCCAAAAACTACTGGGGAATTACAAAGCAGTCAGATAGATAGATCTGCATCAGATGAAGATATATCTGAAACAGAGGAATTTGAAGAAAGCACCAATTCACAGTTAAGGGGTATTAAATTTGACACTTGCATTCAGCCAGATGATCTTGCCTTACAAGCAAACAAGATTATTTCAATGGCTCCTGGAGAAGGTAAAAGGCCAATTAATATCCTCACTGACAAAAACTTTGAAGAAATGAGTTTTCCAACTTTATTTCCTTCTGGTAAGTTCGGGCTGACACACCCTAGACCTGTGCCACTCTCTGCCAAAAAATATTTCCAGCGGAGAATTCTGGAGAGTGGTGGAAAATTTGCATCTAACATTGAATATCTATTTGTTGGACAGTTTGTATCGGAATGGCAACAGATACGCAGCTCAATATCAGTGGCGTTGAGGAAGTCATTTTCTGCTGAAGAAGGTGGAGAGCCATTCACAGCATCACTTTTCAAAAATCCGGACAGAATTAGGCCACTGCTGATGAAGGATGATGCTTATCGGTTCTTGCGCCCAATTCGTGGCAGTCCCCCCTACTGGCAGCAAGTGATGTTCAAGTTGTTAGCAGCTATAAAGCAGCTGAAGATATTTACCTGGTTTTTGACCCTGTCAGCTGCTGATCTGAGGTGGACAGACACTTTACATGGAATAGCAAGGCAGCAAGGCAGAATTCTGTCTGACGAAGACATAGCAGGCCTGTCTTGGGAAGATAAATGCAATCTTCTTCGCTCTAATCCTGTGACTGCTGCTAGACACTTTCATTATAAACTACTGTGTCTATTTACTGATGTCATTTTGTCAGATGCTGCTCCACTTGGTAAAGTGATCCATTATTTCTACCGAATAGAGTTCCAACAGAGAGGATCCTCCCATGCACATGCCATTTTATGGGTTGAAGGAGCACCACAGCCAGACGCTGATAGCCAAGTGATATGTGATTTTGTTGATAAATATGTTCAGGCTTCCATTCCAGAATCAGATGAAACTCTAAAGACACTTGTCTCTGAACTGCAGAGGCATTCTCACTCAGCATCATGTAGAAAGAAAGGCTCATTATGCAGGTTTAATTTTCCACGTCCTCCTACAGACAGAACACTCCTGTCTAAAGCTGTGCCAGCTGAAAATGAGGATGCATTAGACCTTGTGAGGAAGCGCAAGTGTGCTCTTGAAATTTTGGGGAAAGCGATGGACACTTTAGATCACTTAGGTGACTTCACAGATGTCACGTTGGAAGCCTTGTTATCAGAATCTGGGGTCTCTTCTGAAATGTATTATAATGCTTTGAGTATTGTCGCAAAGGACCCTACACTTCATCTTCATAGAGATCCAACAGAAGTATTCATCAACAATTACAATACTTGTATTTTGTTGTGCTGGAAAGCAAATATGGATCTGCAATTTGTGGTCAGTCCATATGCTGCGATCCATTATATTACAAGCTACGTTACTAAAGATGAGAGGGAAATGGGATTGATATTGCAGTGTGTCAGCAAAGAAATGAAAAATTTAGACATTAGCAAGCAAATGAACAAAGTGTCTGATGCATTTGCTAGTTCACGAAATGTCAGTGCCCAAGAAGCTGTATATAGGCTCCTTGGTCTTCCCTTGTATGTCTCTAACTTCAAGACAGTCTGGATACCAACAGGATTTCCTCATCAGAGGGTTAGGATTCTTAAAACCCAAGCACTGATAACTGCTATGGAAGATGATGAGCCTGACATCTTTGTGGCAAATCATCTCGACCGCTATGCTGCTAGGCCTGCTGTTCTGGATTTACTTTGTTTAGCAGAGTTTGCCATGTGGTATGAGATATGTCAGAACAGAGAACCAGATGACAGTTCTGATTTTACTCCTACAGCTGATACACACCATGAGGTCCAGGATTTGTCCAGCAACGAACTGCCTCATACAGTTGTCCTTTCAAATGATCTTGGAACTATGAAGAAAAAGGTGAGACCAAATGTGATCCGCTTTCATCAGTGTTCAATGACAAAAGAACCAGAGCTGTACTTCTACAACAAAATGCTCCTGTTTCTTCCATGGAGGAATGAGGCCCTAGATATGCTTGCGGGCTATGAAACATACTGTGAACATTACCACAGTGAAAGAGAACTCATTGAGATGAAAGAAAAATGATCATGACCAATGCTGACATGGTAGATGAGGCTGTGGAAAAGTATCAAGAGCAAGGCCCTCCAACTCACATGTGGGATGAGATAGCCCCTGAAACTGAACATACAGAGGCTGACGCTATAGAAGAGGGTGCCCAGGAGGATGCAGAACATTCCATTCTCTGCCCTGATGGTCAGCCAAACCTTAGATTTACCAGTGATCCTCTTAATACATCAACTCAGGCATTGGCAGTTGAACTCATTCCAGAGTTTCTACCTGAACCAGAATATCGGAAACTAGTTCAATCATTAAACCTAGAACAGAGGATCATATTTCAGTACTTACTTAATTGGTGTCATGCTAAAGCTAGCAGTCCTTCTAAGACACGAGCACAGTATATCTTTGTGACAGGAGGTGCTGGTACAGGAAAGTCCCATCTGATAAAAGCTGCACACAATATGGCAAATTTTACTTTCAGGAAAGCAGGTCAAAATCCCAGTCAGATTCATGTTTTACTCATGGCACCCACAGGTACAGCTGCTTTTAATATTGGTGCTCTTACAATACACTCTGCTCTGCTTCTACCTAAAAACTTGAAAACATACATGAAACTATCTGATGATAAGTGTAATACTTTGAGGGTAAAATTACAGTCACTTCGAATGATTATCATTGATGAAATTTCATTAGTAGGCAGTGATATGCTTGAATACATTAATAAAAGGTTACAACAGATAACAGGCTGTTCCCAACCATTTGGGGGAATTACTGTTGTGACATTTGGTGATCTGTACCAGTTACCTCCTGTTGCTCAGCCTTTTGTGTATGACTTGCCATCTGATAATTTTGAGCGTCTTTCTGGGTCAGTCTGGCAGTGTAACTTCAAATCTGTTGAGCTTCAGCGAATAATGCGGCAAAAAGAAGATCAAGCATATGCTTCCCTTCTCAACAGAGTGCGAAAGTCTGAGCATACTCTTGAAGATGTGCAGGTCCTACAGAGACGGGTTATTGATCCTGCTGATGTGAATTATATGTCTGACTCTCTTCATATATTTGCTAGAAATCTTGATGTTGACGTTCACAATGATAAAATGATGCATTCTTTGAAGAGACCTGTTATTTCACTCATGGCTAAAGAGAAACGCCCTGCATGCTTGAAGGGTTATGTAACTTCAGAAGATTCCAGATACACTGGAGGTGTTGCCAAGGAAATACTTGTATGTGAAGGAGCAATGGTAATGATCACTAGGAATATTGATGTTCAGGATGGGCTAGTGAATGGGCTCAAGGAACTGTCCTTGGCTTCATCCCAAATACAACAAATGGAGAAAATATCAGAGCTGTTCTCATTCAATTTGATAAACCAGGTGTAGGTTCTACCGCAATTGCAGCCTCAAGGTTTGATTTGTCCAGTTTTCCAGCTAATGCTGTTCCTATTACACCTGTTGAAATCCGGTTCACAGTTTGAAAATCTAAACAAGGCCTTGACATATCGTGGATTCAGTTTCCCCTTAAATTGGCGTTTGCATGTACAATTCATAAAGTACAAGGAGCAACCCTAGATAAGATAGTTGTTTCCTTCAAGAACCGCTTTTCCTCAGGCCAGGCAAATGTAGCCTTGAGTAGGGCCAAAACTTTGGAAGGACTTCAGCTTTTAGATTTCAATCCAGATAAAATTCGAGCTAACAGAGGTGTACAGGAGGAGATGCAAAGGATTTTGTCAGAAATGCACCTGCCATCACCATATCTCCAGCTTCTATCTCCACTGACGTCATCAACAGTACTCCTAAATGCCAATTCAGCCAGACTCCATTTTAGTGATATTTTATCTGACCCAGTCTTACTATACAGCAATGTAGTGGGTATAACAGAGACTCATTTTACAGAACGAAAAAAGAATGATTATCGGCTGCAAAATTTCAGACTTTTCATGAATGCAGAAAACAGAAGAATAAATCATCATGGTATTGCATTGTATGTTTCTGAATCTTTTGAGTCAAAGCTCTTCTGTTTCCCATTTTCTGTTGGTATTGAAATTCTATGGGTAGATATTAGAAGAGAGCCAGAATCAAATTGTAAGGTTGTCCTCCTATATCGGTCGCCATCTGTATCTCAGGCGGAGTTTCTGAATGACCTGAATATTGTATTGACATACCTGCAGGAAAATCAGATGGATGTTACAGTCTTGATGGGAGACTTCAATGCAGATGCTCTGAACATATCAGCTTCCTTAGCTCTCGACAAATTGATGAAAAGGTTTGGCTGGAAACAGATGGTAACAGTGGCAACACACAGATCTGGATCCTGTCTAGACCATATATACATCCATCAGACGTTATATGGCATAGTTTCAGTTCTACCTACATACTTTTCAGACCATCATTTTGTTCATATCCAACTGTTGAGAACGCAAGAATAAGTCTGAGGATAAAGGGTTTAACATAGAGGTTCGTAATGGAGATGATTTGTCTGACGTGGAGGAATATTATGTGCTGAAAAGTAGAGAGACTTGATTTACAGTTACTGGGTATTAAATTTGACACTTTAGCTTTCAGAGGAGACATGATTTGTATAATACATTCAACACACAAGGCATCCCAGCAACAGATAGACAGTAATCAGGAGAAACCAAGAAGGGATCATTGCATTCCAGAGTCTGATCGGATGCCACCAGATAACAGTCATGACATCCCAGACTAAGTTCGGGAGTCACAAGGCACCAATCAGGAGCAACCAAGAAGCGCTCATGGCATCCCAGACTAGGATCGGGAGCTACCAGATAACAGGCATGACCTCCCAGACTCGGTTCGGGAGTTACAAGGCTGTAACCAGGAGCAAGTAAGAAACACTTATGGTATCTCAGACTAGTCAAGAGCCACCAGATAACAGTAACTACATCCTAGACACGGTTCGGCAGTCATAAAGCACTTACTAGGGGCACTCATGTCATCCCAGACTCTGATCCGGAGCCACCATATAACAATATTACATCGGGAGTCACAAGACAGTGATCAGGAGCAACCAAGAAACGCTCATGGCATCTCAGACTGTGATCTGTTCCTGCAGCCACCCACGTTAGAATATCGCCTTAGAAAAACATGTGTAGCAGCAAAATGAACCCCTTAAAACATTGAAATACTTACATATAAGACGTAATAGTTCGAACTTACTCAGAAAATACGTAATCAGAATCGCTTACTGGTGATAGGTCCAAGGACAATCATTCACCAGGACCTGTGATCATGGAAGCTAGTCCCTATCCCTTATAAGAGAGGTAAACTTAGTGACTGAATCCTCTGCACATTCAGCAGCAGAAATAAGGAAATCTTCCAGTGAATTACAATCTCTAATAGTCTGGGGAAAAATGTCAGTCCCAGCCAATGAGGTTTGAAACGCCAGGGAATGATCATTCCTGATACGCCTACTTGGAGGAACAAGGTTATTTATGGGTATATTGACTGCACCTTCAGACCTTTATAAAGCATTATGAGTCTACTATCTTTCCTGTACTTTTTCAGACCTTCCCACTTAAGTTTCTCCAGAATCGCCAGTCATACTCCCAGTTTCATATGTGTAATTTTCCGTTACAAATCTAGCTGCCCTTTTCTGCACCTTCTCACGTTCATCTTGAAGAATTGTGCTTTGGGGATCCAAACTGAGCTACCATACTCTAGGACTGGATGCACCAGTCCCTTGTATGCTGACTTTTTAACCTCCTGTGGACCCGCTGTCAAGTTACTTCTGAGGATGCCAAGAAACCTATTAGCTTTTGTGCAAATATTGCTGACATGTGTTCCATTCCAAATTATTGGTAATGGTTATTCCGAGATACTTCATAGTTTCTACGTTATTGAGGACCATTCCCTTTAAGGTATAGGAAGCATTGATTTTCTTGACCTTTTTCCTTATAATCTGTATTATATTGCATTTGTCCGGTTGGAATCTCCTGCTGCAAGCTCCTTGCCCAACACCCTAAACGATCTATATCATCCTGAAGTTTCACTGTATCTTCAATATCCCTACAGCTACTAATTAAGTGCATGGCCAATATTGGCATAGTCGCACTGTGAACAACCTTAAAACAGTCGTGGTGGGAGGTATGCTCCTTTACCCAGTTACCGGTGATCTCAATTGGTTTAAACATATTTATTTCACTTATTTTACAACATACATAGATAATACAACATATAAGTTTATAGGATTAGAACGAAAGCATGTTGCTTATTTAGTTCTTCTCCTGATCTCAATTGATTTATAAACTATGTGTTTATATATCAGTAATTAAAACATAAATCTTACCTTTCGTGAGTTAAAGAGGACTGACAGATAGGGGGAGACTTGGACAGCTCAAATCCAAAACTTCCGGTATGGAAATTGCGGTGACGTAAACAAAACTTGGTGTCTACTTTGGAAATCACCGGTAACTGGTAAACACCGGTAACTGGGTCATAATTATGTACAATTATAATCAGATAAAAACATGTTGATAAGACTCACAGTCTTAGGATACATGTACTGACAAGGAGTTTGAAGTTATCCAAAGTCGGTGCTTATAGCGCAAAATGCTCAAAGTATCTATTATTTGCACTAGACGGCATACAGAATGCATATAAATATGAAATATGTGTGTGTTTAATATTATTATTACAAAAGTCAACTGGAGGTAGGGGAAAACGGGTCCGTTCCGGTAATTAATCCCGTTCTGGTCCATTCCGTAAATTTACGGCCAGATGGTACGGTTACGGGTTATACACACCTTACCCCCTGTCTCTACACGGTAGTCGTGTGAATAGTTCGTTCCCGCGCTCTGTCAAGCTTACTCTGCTTGGGGACACGCTTCACAAAAAAAATTGAAAAATAAAAAACATTTTCTTTGATGACCGTTATTTCCGAAGAAAGTAGTTGTAGGTATCGCATATCTGAAGATTTGTAGTTATTCTCGTAAGTTAAATTTCCCGGTACCATTTCAGTTTCATACTAAAATTTTGTACATTTTTGAAGTCACCTATTTTCGCGACGCTCATCAAAATAATCGTTATACACAGGCAAGCTGTAATCTTATTCAATTTTAACCTGTAGTTCATCACAGTATTATTCACTTATAAACTTACAAATCTTTACAAAATTTCCTGATGTCGGGACAAAAAGGCAAAATGTCCTCACAGCTGGACGAAAAAAACAAAACAGAAGAATCCCTTCAGGCTCTAAGTAACATAAGTCTGCAACTCTTAGGGCTACTTTACAGAGTTAAACAGTCAGGAAAAGTAGCGGAGGCTGATTTAAAAGCAGCCAACAGCTGCATTGATGAAGTTCAAAAACAGACTACAAACACAGGCCCGTCGCCGTGTAGTTAAAACTGGTCCGGCGGAGGATAGCAGCGAGTTCCGAAGGCACGAGATGGGGGGGGGGAGCACGAGAGGGGATTTCCCCCTCTCGTAAGGGGGGATCGGGGGACCTCCCCCGAGAAACTTTTTGATTTATGGGTGTCTCTATGTGCAGTTTAAATGCATTTTTGGATGCGTTTGGGGCCAAATTTCAGTCGTTTTGGTCCCCTCTGCGAGTCTCATCAGGCGCTGGCATCAATGTCTGCGGTCAAGCAAAATTAAGCCTGATACAGATAAAATCCCCACTATAGTTGTTTTATTTTTGTTTGTTTTATTTGTTATTGGCTAGCTACGGCCTACTGTCAAACCACGACGGCTGAAACTTCTCTGCTTCGGCTTTTTTTTACACCAAATGTACGTTGTGGGAACCGAAAAGTCTAGGGCTGATTTGGAACAGGCGGCACTTGTGTATCCGTAATGGAATAACAACGTAGACATGGAACTGTCGGTACAGTCTCAGGACTTAGAATGCTCATACAGTTCAGTTCAGCGACGTTCCCCAAGTGGCGCAGCGGTACGTAACCATAGTTGCACACACTTGGCGCCGTGTGTCCGTCCAAGAATGCTCATACATGTACATTCAAAATGTTTTATACATACTTTGCCACCCGAGATGTTCTTTGATTTAGAATATTAGAAAAATACATTTAGGGATTAAAACTTTCTTCTGTTGCACCGAGAAAAACATGCCGCTGTATTTTGTTTTCATATGCATTGTTGGCATACAAAAATCAAAACGAAGAAGTTCTTAATACATTCTGGATCAAAGAGTTTGTCATGTCTTCGATAAATTGTCCACTGAACATACTCCTTTAACGATTATGAAATTAATCAAGTAGGTTTCATTATAATAACTGCATTGTTTTGCACGGTGTGTGACTGCATGTTTTCACACCTTGGTCAGGTTTATTGATGACACGAGCAACGAACGTCATTGTTAATTTCATCGATAAATTGCGGCACTTCAATAAAATCACAGGTAAGCACGAAAGAAAAATTGGCTGAAAAGAAAAAATGGGGTACGGCAGATAGTATACTCGGCCAAAAAAGTGGTCCGGCGCTCGCCGGACCTGCCGGACCGGCGACGACGGCCTTGAAACATCCGTTCTGCTATTTCAACACTGAGTACAACCATATCCAGATTAAACTCACAACTTGTAGCAAAAGAAAAAACAATAGAAAGCCTTCGACCGTATCATGATAAAACAGTTAAAGTCACTTTAGAGCTGGAAGCTACAGAAAAGAAACTGCGTCAGGCAGAGAAATCTTTAAATGAAAGTCAGGAGTTCATAAATGCCCTATCACCTGGTTATTTTGATGATGATGCAGAAATGTCACTTACTGACACATCTGAACATGATGATGTGACAAAATTACAGGGATCTGTCAGCAACGTAACTCAATTTGCCAGTACACCAGCTAAAAAATCTAAAAGCAATGAAGCCATAAAGGAGAAAGAAGACTCCAAAACTACACAAGGAATTCTTGAAAACCAAGATAAGGTTTTAAATGAAGACCAAGAAGGCCCAAAAAAGTCATCTCATTCTATTTCTGATACTGATTCTGATTCAGAAAAAAGTCCCTGCCAGCTACAGGTGGGACAATTAAAAAAAAAGTAGGAAGATGCACCAAATCTAATAAATTTATCAGGGCTCATTCCCATGACTGTGAAAATACTATGGCTGACTTGTCCTACTTGCCCAATTTGACTCAGGACAAGTGAGAAATGTCATTTTGCTAGCTCTAGGATGAGTATTCAGTGTCATCAGTGGAAGTGTTTGACAATAATTTGGAGATATTTTTCATATTTTGTCATGAAAACATATCTAGCGGGTTCCTGTTAGAGTTGCTTCATCGAGGCAATTCTAACAGGTGCCCACAACATAATTATGTTCCGATTCAAAACTTTGTGACAGCCAAAAAGTATCGACAACTCTTCCTCTGTTTAATGCTGATTGATTTTTCCTTATTTCGTGTATTTTTTTTGTCTGGGTAAGTCAAGTATTGTTCAGGCAAGTTAATTTTATTGCTATTGCCTTTCACCGTCCACATTTTTTAGCATTTTCGGGACAAGTATCCTACCTGGCGGTGTCACTTACTTTAGAAACTTTGTACCCATGCGCATTCCAGGTTTTTGAAAGACCTTCCCCCCCCCCATTTGTTGCAAGAACAAAGAGTTGCTGCTGCTCCCCCCCCCCTCTTCCCCTCCCCCTTTATCAAAAAACAAGGACACAAGGGAGTCATCCATCCCCTTTTACAGCAAAAATGAGGACATACTGCTGTTAAATTACCCCCTTTATCCCCAAAACAAGGATATTCTGTACTTTTATCACATAAACAAGGATATGCAGTTGCCTTAAATGTTGGTCCATCTCAAGGCAGCCGCATTATGATGGGTACAAGTCGGGCAAGGCCATATCAAGGCTGTGTGAAGATGTACAGAAATTGTGCAGTTGTAGGCGGAATACCGAAAAAGCACAGATTATTCGCACTTGGTACCCCTAAATGCAGATGAACAAATTAAAAAAGAACCCTTTTTAATGAAAAACACGGAGACAGATTTTAAAATACCCCCTTTTTCACAAACACACGGTCCACATTCTGGCATGAAAAAGTACCTCTTTTCCACTTTTTGTAGAACACGCATGGTTCCAAAAAAATTAAAGAGTGACACCACCAGGGTATCCTTAGGCTCATTTATTTCAATGATTCAATAAAATTGGAAAACTGTCATAGGATATGACTCTTATTTCTTCAGAGGAGGTCAAGAAGAATCTCCAATTTATTTCATTATATACTTTGGTTTTACTTATTTGAAGGAACACTTTCATTGACACAAACATCAACATTTACTACAATTTTATTTTTTTCACCTGATTCATCTTTGGAATTATTCTTGTTCGAATTCAGAGAGATAGGGGTAATATCCATAAGGAATGGAACCAATAAATGGACCCCTGAGACGCCTGAAAAAATCTCTTTCATATTTGATTTTACTTTATTAACTCCTGCCATATGGTAATGGCAAGATCTTAATGTTCATGTTGGCCATATATAGGCGTCTGTCTGTGCATCTGTTGTATGTTCATACCTCCGTACATCTGCACTTCACTTCCATTAAATATTTGAGTACTTATTCATTTTTTTTTAGCTCACCTGAGCACGAAGTACTCAAGGTGAGCTATTGCGATCGATATTTGTCCATCGTCCGTCCGTCCGTCCATCCATCGTCAACAATTTCTTCAAACAACATCTCCAGTAAGCGGATTTCAAAATAATTTCACACAATGGTTTCTGTTATAGCCCTGAACCAAAATTGCTAAAATGGTTCTGCTCTGCTGAACAAAATTGCCGCAAAAGCTAAAAATAGAAAACCAAACCTTTAAACGACATTTCCTCTGAAACCAATGGCTCGATTTTAAAATAATTTCACAGAAATGTTTGACTCATGGCTCTGAACCAAAATTGCTAAAAGGGTACCACTCCGCTGAACAAAATGGCCGCCAGAGCTAAAAATAGAAATCTAAAAATAGAAAAACCTTTAAACGACATCTCCTCTGAAGCGAATGGCTCGATAATCTAATCTTCCTGAAACTTTTTCAGAATGTTTATCCTTATACAATCTAGGCCAAGACTGAAACTGAGTCGTGGGGTCAAAAACTAGGTCACTAGGTAAAATCTTAGAAAAACCTTGTTTACACTCTAGAGGGCAGAGTTATGATCCAATCTTCATGAAACTTTATCAGAATGCTTATCTTTATGAAATCTAGACCTAAGTTGCAACTGGACCATGTCAGGTCCAAAACTAGGTCACTAGGTCAGAACTTAGAAAAACCATGTGAATGTTCTAGAGGGCACAGTTTTGTTCCAATCTTCATGAAACTTCGTCAGAATGTTTATCTCCAACAAATCTAGACCAAGGGTGCAACTGGTTCATGTTGGATCAAAAACTAGGTCACTAAGTCAAACCTTAGAAAAACATTGTGTATACTCTAGAGGGCACAGTTTTTGTTCAATATTCATGAAACTTTGTCAGAATGATTAGCTTATTGAAATCTAGGCCAAGTTTGGAAATGGGTATTGTCGGGTCAAAAACTACCGGTAGGTCACCAGGTCAGATCATAGAAAAACCTTGTGTACACAATAATAGCTTTATTTTGCATTGAATCTTCATGAAACTTTGTCAGAATGTGCATCTTCATGAAATGTAGGCCAAGTTTGGAACTGAATAATGTCTGATCAAAAAATAGATTGCCATGTCAGATCTTAGAAAAACATTGTGTACACTCTAGAGTTTGATCCAATCTAAATGAAACTTTGTCAGAATATAGATTAGAAAGTGCAAAACTGCTCCAATTGAACCATCATCAAATAGATGATCTTCCATGTTATTTCATCATAACTCAGGTGAGCGATTTAGGTCCATCATGGACCTCTTGTTTCATAACTACTCACTATTTTTTTTGTTCCATACCTACATTTCAGGTTCAATATACAAACCAGTTTCATATTTGTAAAATGGAAACTGACAATAATAGTCCAAAAAGAGCTTGGCTTACAGAAAGATCTAAAAGAGCTCGCATTCCAACAAGAAGCAAAATACCAAGTGCCCAGGAAGTTCTCAGTGCGATTTCAAATGGAGAATTAGTAACCCCATATAACTTGTTTTATGGCTTAGGATTTGATAACTCCATTACTAAAGAAAGATTTGGACCAATTGTTCGTGGGCAGTTCCTTAGGTCACAGCAGTTCAAACAAACAGGATGGACTGAAGAGGCAAGGCACTACGCCCACCTAATATTTGATACAGACTGGATTGAAAAAAACCTACCACTAGAGACAAGTACCTTATCTCCAGTGGAACCTGACTACAAAGTCCCACCATCATCTCGTGGGATTACTTACAGATCCTCACATGAAATGCTAACATCATCTCGCCAGATTACAAGGAAATCTTCACATGAAATAAGTTCTTCATATGAAATCCCAGCATCATTTCAGGGGATTTCTTACAAATCTACAGATGAAACTCCAGCATCATCTCGGGCAGTTACTTACAAATCTTCTCATGACAACAAGGCTTCATATGAAACCCCAGCATCATCATGCGGAAGTATTACTTCACATGA
Organism: Ctena decussata; assembly: GCA_963989385.1. NCBI lineage: Eukaryota > Metazoa > Mollusca > Bivalvia > Lucinida > Lucinidae > Ctena > Ctena decussata. Next base: position 7,923,066 of record OZ022507.1, on the reverse strand, counting down.
TACCCCAGAATCATCTCGAGAGAGTACTAACATTTCTTCGTTTCAAATCCCAGAATCTTTTAGCAGGATTATGTATGACTCCACCCATGTGACCCCAGGTTCATTTAGTGACATAAATCAGTCTTCCCCTGATATTCCAGCATCATCAACCTATGAATCTACCTCTAACATGGCAACTCCTGAATTTTATGGAAATCCACCACCATCTAGCAACATAACATACAAGCCTTTCCCAGTTTCTACGTATTGGAGAGACAGTACCATTGAAATATCAACTGGTCAGTCTTTCCCAGCCACCATTTGTGGGAAGGACACTAATATTCATTTACCATTTGATCCTTCTTTCCCAGCTGATACTAGTGGGAAAGAAATAGAGACTCAATATTTTACAGCCAAATCATCAAAAAGAAAGAGAGAAATGGAACCAACCAAGAAGACAAAAAAAGGACGACCATCAATGTGTCCACTCCCAAACTGCAACAGGTCTACAAGGAAACTGAAAGAACATGCCACTCTCCATTTTCCAGTAGTTTTACGTGAAAATATCAATTTGGAACTTGAAGAAAGTGAACTACAAAATCTCAGACACTCATCTCTAGAGACGTTATCACAATATCTTTTAGGACCTAGTGGCACACTTGTAAAACTTCTGAATTACTTAAATGAGGAAGAAACTCTGCCAGACACAAATCTAACAGTCATATCTCCCCAGTGCCTTCAGAGGATGATCAGTCTTTCAGAACATAAAAAATGGAAAATACCAGACACCTTCTCTCTTAACCCAGTCAATTCACCAGCCTGTCTTCTACACTGGAGAATTTTACTTATTTTACTCTGTAAATTAACAGATGAACAAAGGGAACATTTCCAACAGTTTGGTTCTTCACCACAGCACTCATCATTTGAATACCCTCATAGCCAGACTAGCCATGTCCCAGTCGTAACAATGACGGGACTAGGTAGTCTTGGCACACAAGAATACCAGATGTTAGAACCAACACAGTTTGAAAATCCTGAGGCAATAGACAGTCACTTTCATCTTGACCGTACTAGACGTAAACTTTGGGGATGGCGGTCCATGGCTTCAGTAGAAGAACTTATACAGTACACTCCTCCCCCACCACCAACACGACGAGTTCAGGTAGCAGGTGGAGTAGCTGTTTATTGCGATCCAGATTTCTATCCACCAGTTCCAACAATAGACTCCCCTTGGAAAACTGCAGTTGGCTTCCATCCCAGACATGCAACGGTATTTTCTGAAGATGTTTTCCAACAGATAGATACTCTTTTACAGTCGCCTTTCATAACCGCATTAGGAGAAATAGGCTTAGACCGAACAGAGCCAGCCTCCACCTGGGAACTTCAGGAAACTGTACTCAAAAACCTTCTTCAGCTTTGTCATGTCAGAAAGCCTCTGATATTACATATCCGTGTTCCACCACAAGATCATCTTGGTACAGATACAAGATTGAAATGTCTGGAACTTGTCAAAAAGTATTGTGCCCCAGTCCAACCAATACATCTTCATTGTTTCACTGGTGGACCAGAGGATGTGTATACTTGGGCTACAGCTTTTCACTATTGTTATTTTGGATTTACAAGAGCCGTCAGTCGTTTTAGCACTACCCAACTGGAAGGTTTGCGAGCAGTACCACCTGGAAGAATTCTAATAGAGACTGACTCACCATATTTTACGCAACCAGGTGTGCGAATCAACACCCCAGCCTACATAGGTGATGTAGCTGAAGAAGTTAGTCGTTTTCTTCCTGCTGACCCAGAACAAGTGTTAAAAGTGACAGTAGAAAACAGCAAAGCACTATACAAGATTTAATCATAATAATATATTGGACTCAGTATCAAAGTTTCCAGTCTTTAACAGTCTTCTTGATCCTTCTAAATATTAGTTCTTAATGAAAACAACAAATTCTTACAAGTTTTTTTAATTGGGCCCAGTGAAAACGGGTCTGATCTTGAAATTTTACTGTAAAATTTTAAAACAGGACTTTCTTGGTACAGATACAAGATTGAAATGTCTGGAACTTGTCAAAGAGTATTGTGCTCCAGTCTAACCAATACATCTTCATTGTTTCAGCAATCAGCCTAGTGTATACGGGTCCTTAAACTTTAATATTGGATGAACACTCAGGAATGGGCCCAGTGTATACGGGTCCTAACACTTTGATATTGGATGTACACTAAGGAATGGGCCCAGTGTATACGGGTCCTTAAACTTTGATATTCGATGTACACTAAGGAATGGGCCCAGTGTATACGGGTCCTCAAGCTTTGATATTGGCCTGTGTATAACGCTCTTTGATCGGAAAATCCAATGACTATCATTATCGCGTCGCCTGTCCATTCATTTCATCTTAAAACTGACAAAGAACATAGTTGTTCCATTAACCTTGAACTAAGAAAGAAGCAGCCTTGATTTCCTGTCTTTGACACATCACCATCATCTTTGGACCACTAAAACTGAGAGAAATTGTGTTCCTCCTCCTCCACATACCATGAGAGGTAAGTCGAGTTATTATTTCCTCAGCAGCACTGTAAACCTATAAATCATTGCACAGTTATTATTTCCTCAGCAGCACTGTAAACCTATAAATCTTTGCACAGGCATTTTTTCTCATTGAACATGCAATAGTAGATATAATTTATATTTTTTCATAAATTTGGGTTATTGTTAATTCATAAATATTTGCTATGTTTTTTTGTGTGTTTTTTTGCAATCATTCAAGAATTCAGTTTTCGTGAAACCTAAATTAGCATGAACTATCAATTTATATTAATTTTTGTAAGACAACTGCACTTTACAAAAGTAAATATAAATTAATAGTGTGCGAGGATTAAGTCCATAAAAGAAACACAAACTCAAAATTGAAAAATCTGGAACACATGAAATTAAAGTTACATGTACTTGAAAATGACAAAAAATTATGGCTTGCGTAATTTGACCCATTAACAGTGCTCCAACTAGAATTAGAGCATTTCACATAGATTGCCAGTTGCACCATTTGATGATGTCGCTCCACCAGAGATGATGGACGACAATTCTTTTTCTTGCATATACCATCTAAATAATAGCATCAGGTCCATACATTGATGTTGAGGCCAAGCATATGGTTGGGGGCATAGTGTTTCATAAACACATTTTCTAGTTCATATTATCTTCGTCTCTGATAGGATATGCTTCCAAAACATATCATAGGAGATACGACATTATTATAGATGCCTGGAATGCAGTGTTGAATGAGTACTGTAAAGTGTAGACTGCAAAAGTTTTGCGAGTGCTATTGCCGCCGCGATTTGCAAAATTTTCGGAGGTGCTATTGCCGCTGCGATTTTTAGAAAAAGGCATTATTGTAGCCATGTTTCGATACGAGAATCTTTCAGTGTACCTCTACCTTAAGGGCATAAAAAATTGTTGACATCGGGTGGGGAGTAACGTTTCAAATCAAGTTTTGCTGACATTTTAAAACAATGTACGATGAACGTTGTAAAACTTCCAACACCTAAAGAAAGAGCAGTACTTGTCCTACAAATGCAGTGGTTTGGTTTCACAATGCGGTAATACGTCCAAATGATGCAGATGGGATGCATAACAGTGTAGAGCCCAGTCAGACTGCTTCAGAAGCAGTCTAACTGGTACTGCACTGTTTACAATGACGTATATGCCGCGACACGAGAAAACCAACAAAGCGGTTGTGCGCCCAGTCTGATCAGAGACTTCGTTGTCCGCACAGAGGTAGCTTAGACCCTTAGCTTCCATTTAAGCGCTTAGCGAAGAGTCTGATCAGACTGGGCGGATGCCCAGGCTGATCTGAGTCTGCGCTGGGCGCACAGCCACTTTGTTGGTTTTCTCGTGTCGCGGCTCAATGATGTGTCCCAATATATAGAATGTTTACCGTATTTATCCTTAAAACACAGGAGTAATCTTATGTTTGACAGTTACAGACGTTTTAACACCATGGCATGTTGTTGTATGGAACATTATCTTGTAAGAGAATGTGTTAATGCATTTTGACAGAATTGTCTGCAGGTATGAAGATTTTCATGCAATCCCAGTTGGCAGCTTGTTTATTATTGTTGATCTCCTGCTTTCGTTTTTGCTAATGTAACACATTGTTCGTTACTGTAACGCGTTTTTAGGCAGTCAGGTAGAAAAAAAAACGTTCAAGTTCTGTTTCCAAGTATGAAAAAGAAATTTCTTTCAAACTGTTAGAAATGATTCTGATTCAGTGACTTTTAGTCACTGTTTTGCCTGTACCTTCGAAACGGGAAACCAACGATTTTTTCCTCAATAACAGATATTTCAAAACACTTTATTTAGTCTCAAGAGGGACAGAGGTGATGTTTAAAGCTATGAGTGATAATGTTTTTTTCTTCTTCTGCAGAACTAATACATATATATACATGCTTTGCTTTTAAGAGCGGGTTGTGCAATTTGATTGGAGCCACAGTGGGTGGGACATAACCTGCTCTCTGAGGCTCGAGAATTTGGCATACGTGTTTAGACTGACAAGCATTTAATTATATTGTTAAAGAAAATTATATTTATCCATGTTAACATTTTGCCCGGCCTGCGAGCTACAGTAGGTACGGGTATGACCCCATCGCAGTGGCTCGCAAACTTGGCAAAATTATATATTGAAAGAAGCGACAATAGCATAATAATCATATAGTACATGAATTTTCCTTGTGCTTCAAAATAGCAAACATGTAACTTTAACTTCATATTGTCATCTGTCTCTTATCGTGTTTTTCTAGTTAGCATAGTGCATGAAAACATTCATATATACATAATCATATTACAGAAAACAGTTAGTATAAATAGACATGGAAATTTATAGTTATGAAAACAAACAAACAATTGTTTACTGCAAATAGTATCATCTTTACGGCTCATTTCTCAGTGTTCAGTCAAAATTTTGATAAAGTGGGGGTATTTGAGGCTGATCTATATACGTATGAGCAAGTTACCCAGCGCGCACACGGTGTTGAATCGACATTGATTCAATGTCGATTCAACGGAAGCCGAAACAACATGGACTCAGCGTTGATTTGACGTAGTGACATCGAAACAGCGGTGATTCAGTGTTGGGTCAGCGTTGTGTGCCCGCTGGAAACAGCAGTTCTTAAATCATTACTGATACTGTCATGTTTTTCACACAAGTTTCCGTATTATCGTACTTTTAGTAGTCTGTATATGAGCGACGTCCTGTGGGAAGGGGCTGACACCGTGTGTGTACATGTATGACAAACATCCGTATCGGCTGGTCAGAATCCTCATGTATTTTTATTAGCTTTGATTCTATATGGTTTGTTTCTGTCAACAGGTAGGTGTCTGACCAGACTGTGTTGCTGATCTGACATTTCCTGTTATGCACACACCGTGGAAATCATTTCACATGACGTTGCTCAAAATCTAGAATTCGGTGAAAGATTAGTTTAGCTACCTGTCTTTTGATGCACGTGTATTTAGCATTTGAGCATTATTTGTATTATGTACTCATGGGCTAACTATAGCCTACTGTGCTTAAGTTATGAATAAACTTTGAAACTTGTATTAATTCCTGATCATTGCCTATCTTTTTACTTTGTAAAATAGTCACTTAAACTGTATTGGCATTTTTTGTTCTTGCCATTGGGAATATTACAACTTGCTATTAGGGTAAATATTATTTGAGACTGGGACTGGTGTCCACTGATTTGGGCACCACTTATATTTGGGAACAATCACTGTTACTTATATTTGGAAAGAATCACTGTATTAAATCGCACAAAGCGACTAGCAGTGATAGTGCAATTCTTCAATAGTACATGTACCTGCGAAAACCAATATTTGTTTGCTCGAACATCTGAGCCCTGGTAGCTCTTTGGGTTAAGCGCTGGTCTGCCAGTTTAGCGGTTTGGGTTCAAATCCCGCTGGATATCTTGAACAGGATTCCATTGCAATAGCCTTACATTATCATCCATTCATCGTCTGCTAGGTCTGGGATACTGTTGAAAGGCCATATTTTATGCATCCACTCTTTCAGAGACAGAATTGTTTCAATTTTAAAGACGGTTCAGGGTTCAGCTAGTGGTTTTCGTTTGCTTCTGTATTTCAGTGGTCCAGGGATCTCCAGGTGTCGCTATGCGTTGTTTCTGTCGAGTCCTAATCTTTAATTCATCATAAATTTTAGCCCTAATATGATTCATTGATGAGATAGGAAAAGTAAAAAGTATGCAAAGACCAGGAACTGAAACAATCAAAATCCAAATCCAGCCCTCAAACCATAGTTGGAAACAACTAAGATTACAAATAATCAAGATACAGAGAACATATGGCCAACCGAGTGAGCAGCTTGTTCCCAAAGGTGGCCACTCAGCAACCCAAACCGAACCAAAAATAATAAGAACATACATAAGGTAAAACATCACAGAAACTCTGACACCAAAAACAGGCAACAGAGAACCACAACAGAACTACCGCCTTGGAACGGTCAGTAATGAATTACTGGGGGTCTTAAACATCAGGCCCAACCTCACCCTCAGTTTCTGAAGTGGTACAAAACATTTAGTTGGTTGTTCGGTTCGCATGATAACCCTCTAACTCGTCAATGAATCATCACGGCAAACACATAAATCAAATTTCAACACCATGATTTCAAAACCTTCACGAGTACCAAACAGCTAACTAGATGTTTCAAAACATTGCAGAAGCTGAGGACAAGGGTTTGGATCCAATAAACTAGTTTAAGTCCCCAAGTAATCAATTACTGACTTTTCCAAGGCGTTTTTTCTGTTGTGGTTCCTCGGTTTACTTGGGAAGGGCTGTAACTAATCTTGTGAGAACTTGTAGCCCGACCCCTTTGCTATGTTATTTAGGCAATAAAATATGTTTAAACTAAACTGTTTACTTGTTCATGTGTCCGCTTGTCTAGTGTCTTCAAGAAAATAGAAAATAGGTAAAAAAGATGTATTACCGGGCTTAATAGCTCGCCACAATTTGTGCTTTTGGGTTTGTAAACCAAAGACGAAGCTTGTAAATATATGAAACAATATATTTACAATAATAATTCCATACTAAACACAGACATGGTGTTTAGATGATAAGAACTGAATGGCGGATGCCGGAATGGATTGAATGGAATTGTACATAACAATCATAATCTCGCAAATTACATCAGTCGACTCTGCATCTGAAACCATTCATTATATGTTTTGTAATGTCCATATGTGGTACTAGACAACATACCTGTAAATATATGAAACAATATATTTACAATAATAATTTCATACTAAACACAGACATGGTGTTTATATGATAAGAACTGAATGGCGAATGCACAGTTCCTATACATACAGGTGTATTGTTGGTATAGTGAGTTATTACATAATACTACCTCCTACTATAGCTACGATTACCTACAAAAGCCTACCTTACAGTCTACAACTACTAAACTCACTAAAGGACAGGAATGTCTGGGTATATAAAAGTATGGAGCGCCATAAACAGGACATGCAATCACATAGGACAATAAGTTAACGCGACCCAGTATAAGCCTGAGGGCTCAATGCACCCAATGACAGATGTTAGCCTTACTTGTCTGGCTATCCATGTCGGTGCTTTCGTTTAACTGTTGTCTAACTGGCGTTTTTTCTTAAATTGGGGTAGTAAAAATTACTGAGGCTACCATGACCTTGACTGTGCTTGCAGAAGGTGCGGGTGGGGGTTGTTTGGACATTTTTCTCTCGTCTATCATTTCTCTTCTTTCTCCCTCTCTCTGGGAGACGGCCCGATATAGACTGAAATACTGTCTCAAAGGGCCGTTAAACCCAAAAACATCAATCAATGTCATCAAAATCTAATCACGTCTTAAAGGATTTTTCTCAATCATATGGCTGCAAGTTTAGAGAAAATCTATCCTGTGGTTCAAAAGATACCCTACATACAAAACTATGACATTGAAAAGGGGTCTAAGGATAGAAATTTTTTGTCTTAAAATGTTAAACCCAATTGAAAAGGGTGGCAACAGCACTGGTTTGGTTGTATGTAGTATTACCACAACCCTAAAAATTGTTCCCGATTTCTCTTAGTCCAGCAACACAAATGTTTCCACTTTTGTACGTTTCAATCTGTTTTCTGCAAAAGGGAACTAGCGATTGTATCAAGATAGTGGGGTATCTCGGCTAACTTTACTAACATATTGTTATTTGCCATCTGAAATGTCAAGAGCCCAGCAGGTTCTTCAGGCACACACAGAGAGAAATATCTCCCGTGTTACGGACAGACGGACAGGCAGACGGACGGTCAAAACAAAGGCATATGCTCGCAAATCTTCTTCGAAGTTGGGAGCATAAATTTATACCAGTAAAATGAATCACGCGTTCTGAAACAGAATAAAATACATACGCGAATGATCAAAGGCTTCAGATTTTGGAACAAATAGGCCTGCCAAATAAGTATACATGTAGCAATGACAGATTACTGTCTTATTACCAAAGCGAAAAGAAGCGTGTGCAAAACACATATTAATGACATTCCTTTTTATCCACAAGCGAAGGGTGTATACCAGTCATGTTTTTACATTACAGTATTCCATGTTTTGTTTTTCTATAACTTTTGAATTCTCTGGAGATGTAGAAATGTCATCCACTTACATATAAGTGATATATATTTGATTATTTGGATGCATGCTGACGGGATCTGAAAATTCATTTCTAGAAAACTGCAAATATGCTCATGAATAAACATAAAGAAGTAAAGACAGGCTTTTCCTATTTGGAAATTAATTATTGCTTGATCATTCAGAAGACTTGGTAAATTTTAGAATTGGAATAAAAGCATTATATGCATTGGCGTATGATTAAACGAGATTCAGTTTGCGGCAAATTGACAAGCTCCCTCGACATTCAAATACTGCGACTTATCTACCGTCTATCTTACTCTGGCATTGATATGCATCAAACGAATATTTTTGATAGTGAATATTCAGTTCAGTTTTCACGTAACTGTTAATTGAAAGACTTGTAGCGGGGACACGGTATTTATCATTTACCCTTTGCTGCAGTAGTAGCCAAGGAACTTTTCGAATTGCTTATAATTTCAAATGTCGTTATGAAACAAGGCGTGTAATATTTAGTTGCAGAAGATCGTATATGCAATTGACAGTTATATTCTGTTTGGTGCTAAACAAAAATAAATAAAATGAGAATCTTTATTTTCCATACTACGGTGGTCCGAAAAAAGTTGGCTATGAACATATTATAATTTAAGAAAGAGTAATCGCTAATGTCTAATATCACAGACAGAAAAATTGAAGATTTTTTGGATAAAATAATATTGAGGAGATTTTAAAATCACTAAGTTTATTTTCTGCTTTCTCTACTGGAAACCAAACAAGCACTGAATTTAAATTGGTTCAGGTCTGCTTAAGTAAAAATGCTATTGGTGATCCATTGCCATTATTAAATATTAGAATATAGGCGATGATCAGGAACCAATACAATCAGGCCCGGAGGTTATAAAACTTGATTACATTCAAAATAAAGCACATGCTCGGAAGCAGTCAATCAATGAGCTTTATTTTGAGTTAGAGATTATACTCAAGTCTTATAACCTCAGACCCAGATCCCATACTGCCCTGAGAATCAAACGGGAAAGATGGATATACATAACTGATAGCAGATCACGCAAGGGACGCACGGTAAACTGAATGAACAGCTCTTTCCAAGACTGGTGGTCATTCAGCTTCCCCAACTAAGTCACCACTCAAACAACAGGTGAAGGAGCGTACGGACATGAACAACCAGAACAAGTAACAATAAAGAACTGCAACAGAAATACCGCCTTAGAACGGTCAGTAATAAATAAATGGGGGTTTAGGCAAGTTTTTCTAGTTCCAAACCAGTATCAATGAGCCGCGACACGAGAAAACCAACAAAGTGGTTGTGCGCCCAGCGCAGAATCAGATCAGCCTGGGCATCTTCCCAGACTGATCAGACTCTTCGCTAAGCGCTTTAAAGGTAGCTAAGGGTCTAAGCTACCTCCATGCGGATAGCGAAGACTCTGATCAGACTGGGTGGATGCCCAGGCTGAACTGAATCTGCGCTGGGCGCACAACCGTTTTGTCGTGTCGCGGCTCAAATTAGATTTGTTTGAAAATGTTAGCTAAATTTGTGCCAAAGCACGGTCGCGTTGGAGGTCGCAAGGACCAGAAAGAAAGCTACAACTCATGATAAATACACAAATTATAGTTCAGGGGAATTTCCATAACAGTAAAATCCTTATGGTATTTTTAGAAACATAATATTGCAGTTAGTGATTTTGCAACACAGTTAACCGAATCCCGAAGAAAACTTTAAAAATACAAACACGTATATAAACTATGGCATTTCAAAAACATCGCTAAATATTTAATGCAAAGGGTACCTTGATTATATCTGACTAATTATTTGAGGAGTTGTACGTGTATACTGGTACTTCTGTTAACTGTGTTATATAGAGCTTTGAAAACTCTCTTCAGCACATCCGGAAAATAAAGTTACGACCTAGAATGTCAGATAGCTCCAGGAAGGACAAAAATGAATTAATATTATTTTCAATGATTTTTTTATAAGTAGACTTCTATCCAATCCGAAACAATCCACATTTACATTTAATAAGTACTAGGTTGGCTGGAATTATGAAATAAAAACTCTAATGTTTTTATTTTGTACGGTATATATTAACAATGCCAGGTTTGTAATGGAGAGGAACAATGAAAGCAAGGGCAAAGTCTGACATCTCTAACGCTTTCGAAGTACTAATCTGAGGCAGTAAACATGCACGTATCCTTTAGTCATCGCAAATGCAATATATTTTGAAAGGAATATCCGCTAAGTATTAGTAGAGAAGACGAAAACCCCGTACTTGGCTAGTTTAAGATGTGACGTCTTTCACAAATCTCTGGATTGTTTGGTTGGTTTTTTTTTGGTTTAACGGCTCTTTTAAACAATATTTCAGTCTATATCGAGCCATTTCCCAATGAGAGGGAGAAAGGTATGTTGATGCCTGGTAGACTCTTCCGTCCTCAGATATTTGTCAATTAACGGGTGTCTGGTTTAGTTTATCTTATCAGCTGGTGTATTACTTCATATTTTTTATTGATACACATTTCTAGCAAGTGATATTGTTATTGTTCACAAATACCGGAATTGACATAAATATACCAAAAGTTGCAAAGGTCCGCATAATTTTGGTTGAAGAGAAACATCGTAAACGATTGAGTAAATCCAGCCATATCGTAAGGTGCTGAGGACTGAGAGATGAGGATTTGATCTTAAAAACTATTCAAATTACCTAACCTACGAACACGTCAATGCAACATGGATGAACATACAATACAAACCAAGGGACAAACAGGCACCTAATATGTTAATGGCCTTTTCGAACAATAAAGACGTATATCCATGTTCTCATCTTTATAATTGAGCCGCGACACGAGAAAACCAACAATGTGGTTGTGCGCCCAGCGCAGACTCTGATCAGCCTGGGCATCTACGAAGTCTGATCAGACTCTTTGCTAAGCACTTAAAGGGTAGCTTAGGGTCTCAGTTACCTCCATACGGACAGCGCAGACTCTGATCAGACTGGGCGGATGCCCAGGCTGATCTGAGTCTGCGCTGGGCGCACAACCACTTTGTTGGTTTTCTCGTGTCGCGGCTCATATGGCTTTGAACAAGTGGAAATTCATGGACTGACGGGTAAATGATATCTATTTGATTACTTCGTCGAATGTTGAAGGAATCTGAAAATTACTTTTTTGCATACATGGATAAATATACAGTATTACTGACAGGAGTTTATTGTGTGGAAATTGATTATAGCTTGATCATCCACAGAGTTCGGTAAAGTTTTAGAAATGAAATGAAGCATCGTATGCATTATAAGTAGTGACGTATATATTTAAATGAGATGCAGTTCCAGCAAATTGACAAATTCCCTCGACATTCAAGAACTGCGAAATATCTACTTTATCTTACCCAGTTTAAATGAAACTTTCATTCCGGCATCAGTAAAAATAAATAGATATAAATCAGATGGTGCATACAAAATGCAAATTTCATGCAAATCTGTAAATTGAAATTTGAAATTTCCAAAGAAGAAAAATAATGCCAAATGCCATTTACTCACTTTTCTAATCTTACTGTAAAACACTTAATATCTGCGGTATCAAAATTTGGGGGTTTTATGAAAATGACATACAGACGCAGATTAATTTTGGCGTTAATGATATACCATGGCTCCAGAATAAAGAGAATTTGATGTGAATTTGTAACGTTTTTCTTACTCTACTATTGAACTATACATTGTGGCATCTATTAGAATCGCCTCATCGAGGCGATTCTAATGGGTTACCACAATGTGTGGTATAGAAAATAGTTCAAATACTTATCAGATACTATTTTTATCTTTACCGCTGTAATATGCTGTGCGTATGTACATGGATCGAAAATCAAATATTGGCGGGTTTATATTTTAGCTCTCTTTGCTTTAACCGCCAATATCGACAAACTTCAGTAGCCGCCAATTATGTGTTTAACAGAAGATAAGATAAAGTTTCCTTTTAAAAAGGAAAGGCTTGCCGAGTTTTTACAGTTGGTTAAAATTACAGTATATTAATACTAACGGAATGGGAATTATGAGAACTTTCGTATGAGGAATGAAGAAAATGAATTCAGCATAATTATGAAGTTGTTGTTCAGTTCTCATTACAATTTATTTCTTAACTAAATCCCCTTTTAGGCCAGCGATGCTGAGGTGATTAGATTTCAGTTGCATACAAAGGTTCTTCTTGCATATCATGAAATTCCTGTACAACCGAAATGACGTTACTATCACTGGCAAACTGCTTCCCAGCCAATTCTTGAAATAGCTTTCATAGCTTTCCTCGGCGATTACTCTAGATTTTCTGTCTCAGTTGCTTTAGTAATTGACCTAGCATCCCCTGTTCCTAAACAGGTAGTTAACATGTAAACACTTTATGAACCCAGAATGATTGAAACGATTAATTTGCCAGCTGAAGGCATAGTCATTGCCTTCTTTGAGACAAGGCGGGATGTTCTGACATGTCTCCATTGGTTCGAGTGCTGGTTCGGCTCTGGCTGAGAAAGATAGACCAGTGGATCATCCATTGTCTCGAAACTGTCTTTCAGAGCTAGCCTCAAAGAGATTAAAATCTGAACGGTTCTGAAATTTTCCAATCTTCTCGTTACCTGTATCCCTATAAGAGGTTTCTAGGACAGACTATTCATGAATGGTCAAAAGGTATTGTATCTTATTTAGATGTTGAATCGTGCACTTTAAACCGCAGCTAGCGATCGACATGACCTTTATAATGAATATGCACCATTTATACACCGGCTTTATAATTGTACATGTATAAACACGGTCAGCTGTGCATATTAGCCACACACAAAGATATAGATCGGATATTTTATTTGGTAAGATATGATGAGTGATGAGGAAAAAATCAGAAGCGCCTGCTGCTGGATTTAAACAATAAATTTTGACTGATTTTTTCTGCTTTGACAAGTTTACAAATACATAAATCGTTCCACGCATCAGCGCAGTCTGATCAATCTATCCTCAGTTAGCATGATATATTTCTGGAACTGCCGAAAAAGAAAGACCCTGGTCAGTTTGCACAGCTGTTCTAGCTCGAGTGTGCTCTAAGTAAATACATTACACAATACTCTAAGGCTCTTTTTTCGCCCAACGCAGCTGCGAAATAAAGATAGCAAGCTTTTTGGAAAAAAGCTTATATATACTTGTGTGCTGAGAGTCGTGGATACGGAAAGTCCCGACAGTTGACGACAGTGCGACCAAAAATAGAATAAAATTCTGTCTGTTATTTTTGGCAGATGCGGTAAACCTGATATGGTTATAAATAGACAAAATCTGACGAGTTCTCTGGTCATTGCGATGAAACGCTCGTATAAGTGAAGAAAAATATGAACAAATGCAGTCTCAAACCGGAACGAGCTTTCCAATCTATATGGCTTGCGGCCGCAAGCCAATAAAAAAGATGCTACAAGAATACATGGGATTCTTGATTTAACAATAGATTTAGAATTAAATACAGTAAACTTGAGTAGGAGGAATGGTCGGAAAGTATCCAGACGTTTTGCTCTTTCAAAAACCCGTCAGATATTTTTCATCAACTCTATTTAATATAAACGTATTCATACCTAATTTAGTGCGACAGACGCGCGTTTCTGTACTTAACTTCTTCAGTGTCGCTAAACCCCAAAAGTTTGATAGAAAAGGTATGATGGCAAGTCTGGGCAGTATTCTAACCTAAGTCCATACATTTTGCATGTTACTTTGAGCCTTTGTATTCCCTCTGCAAACTATGAAGTAGACCTCCATCCTAGGTACCGATTTACAGCTGAAATCAAAACCACCCTGCTCTCATATTTTGTTGCGAGCAAGCCCTTTTTCATTTTTAGAAACAAATAAGTCGCAGGGGGAGGGAGGCAATGTCTAGGCTGTATGTAGGATGACGGGGACAACAACTGTGACTTGAAGGAATCGAAAAGTTTTTTTGCAGATGAGGCAATATGCAAGGGGGCATTGTCATGCAAAACAAGGACATTTTGTTACGGATCTCTGTTCTTTAAGATCAGTGGACATGGTACCCCTAGCATCTACTCAAAACTTCGTGTATACACGCTTCCCATTGAAAATAAATTGATCGGTTTACAGGCGATATAATGTAGTTTTTGCCCATGTAAAATATATGTACATGTAGGTAGCTGCCCGTGGAAAGATAGGAGCAAGAAAAGTCCGGGTATTTTCTCGTTACCCCTCGTATACGATACAGATTTCAAATAATGCCCATCTCGGAATAAGGTGCGCTTAGCTGTATTGCAGCTTAAGCAAGTCATTAACACTTCATGCCGTGTTCCTTGTATTTTATTCGAAAGGTCCATGTCATTAATAATCGAAAAAGGGACACCAATCCCTAACCATCAGACTGGCGGCTGAGAGAAAATATGTGGATTTTTACTTATTTTTCATACAAAATCAATATATGAAATTTTAATATCATAACATAAAACAGTTCTTGAGTTCCTCACATGTCAAAACCGTTTGATGGGCGGACAGGTGGACAGACAGACGGACGGGTCAAAACTAAAATGCTCCCTCAACTTCTCCGAATTGTTGTGACACGAAATAGCCGCTACTTTAAGGTCTACTGATAGTAATACAAAATACGAATTTCTCTGTTTTATTTACATTGCGAGTCGTTTGCATTTTGCCTAAACTCATTCATTTCAGAAATATATTGTAAACTGATATTTGAATGCAATTTCCTTGCTAGATGAATTCCTGTATCTGTTGATCAACGAGAATGCCAATATTGTGACTGGACGTCAGTTTCACTGACAAAGCGATAAAACGGCGTCTGACATACAGAATAGACTTTCTGAAGATGTGAAGGCAATCAATATGTGCTGGTCATCTGTCTTTGATGAAATAGTTAATCAGGTTAATCTCAGTTGCCTGGGCAACTCATACATGAGAAAATGAGCATCTTGTTGTTGGGAGACAAGTTATATTTGTTTATATGACTTTGAAACCTTTTTTAGCACCTCTGCGCCGAAAGTTCCGTAGGAGCTGATAGTAAAGGCAGTTGTCTAGACTCTAGAAAGGCTTTTTGTATCCACATTTCATATCTGACGTCTACAGATTAATATTTCATGCCAACTTCTCTAGTCCCCTGGTTGCTAAGGGAACGTTTTGCCATTGACCTTGAAAACTGTTCTTACTGCTTAACCATTGCAAATATTATAACATGTCCATTGCAGAAACGATTCTATGGTTATCCTCTATCAGCCATATGGTTCTTGTGCCAACTCGTCGATGGCTTGATTGTCATAGAACAGACATTTACATACTGAATTGTCTGTTATCAACAAACATTACTTCTTAGAACGTTCCTGCTAGCCTGACTGTCAAAGTACAAAATCCATAACCTGCAAAGTAAAACAAGAGGACCATTAGGCCCTGAATCGCTCACCTGAACAATTGGCAAATTGGCTTTTTCTTATGTCAGAAATTGTCATAATATGAGTCTTGGGTCAAAAGTCAGAGAATGACCATGACCTCTAGCACTCATAAATCTTCATGTACTCATGAAGACAACCATACAGGGTGTTAAGAAAGTTCGTAGACATTATTTAAACTTACACTGAAAGCTTAATAATGTCATGATTTTCGCAAACCTTTGTAAGTGTGATATAGGAAGCACTACCAAAGATATGCAGCACATAAATTCTTTTTTTGTTTCAAACTGACGAGAAAATCTGAATTGCCATGCACACACCCTCTACAGGGCTGACAATGGTGAAGACGAAATTTGGATTTGCATTAGAGTTCGGCATCTTAAGAGCTTGCTTTTTCAAAACCAATTCAAATATTCAAGATTTTAAAGTACTAGTATTTCAGGGAATATTTTCGTGATTTTTTTCTTTAGTTTTTATTAATTTTTTATTGTTTACACTGAAATTTCTGACTAAGTCGAAAGGGTACCCTCATTCTCAATTGAAACTTTAAACTTTAGGGGCTGGGGATAGAATCTGTATCTGTATTTGTTAAATCAGAGGCATTTTGTAGATTTCTTTTAGTCTCTTGTTATAAGATTTGTTCTCATATCGACCATAAACATTTGATCTTATTTCTATTTTCATATTGTTTAGCAAAATCAGTCTTAACATATTACTCTTTAGATTTATCTTCAAATCCATTTTTCGTTGAATTTTGCACTGAAACCTTGTTGTTTTGAAACAAATTCGGTAAGAATATGAAATTGTTTAGGAAACTCTTGAAATATTTTATACTGGGGTATAAGCCCCTGTAATTAAGAAATTTTCTTGTCTTTTAGATGCATTATTGTCGTAGAAATGCTATTTTACCAACACATTTGCATAATTAGACTTTTTGTTGGTGAAATTTCAAATATATAATAATTTTCAGATACATCACTAATATTTCGAAATTTTCTTCTTGTCTCCCATATCTTTATGAACCACTTCATGATATAAATGATCTTATGTCAACTTTTGATTTCAACTTTCGTTCCAGATGTTAATTCATTACCCCCTCCCCCTTTGCAAAACATAAACGCCTCATCTGTTTATTTCATGTCAATGAATCATCTATCAAAATGTGCATGCTGTCTATGATTCCTTACAAACTGTAGCTAATAAAATACTGTTTGGCTTAGTCTCTCATTTCAATTAGTTTTAAAATGATGATTCACAGAGGGATAAGAATAAATAACAGTTTAATATGCCACATCTTTGTGCGTAAAATCCATAATTTATATCAGACCACTTTGACACCTTGGGTATGAGCTGCTAATCTTATAACGGTAAAGTACGATTGTAAAAAGTTGTTACATTGTGGATCCTTTAATATTGAATAGTTCCTGAAACCTGTAAAGTTTTAAGATTTAATGAATGTAACTTCTGAAGTTATAAGCAATTTTGTAATGTCTTCGAACTTTCTTAACACCCTGTATATACCATTTTTAGGCCTAAATCTTAAAAAAATTTCCATGAAATCTTACGTTCTAGCATTTTCCCATATTTGACCATGCCGCACAAAAGGTCAAGGTTAAACCAAGGTCATCATTCGAAATGTCTTGGTAGTACTCTAGTACTCCATATTTCAAGGCCATATGTATAGTGGTCCTGGAGAAGAAATATATTATATGTTTACACCATAAACAGGCATGGTGGCCATGTTGGTCATGTGACCTGGACTGTTTGAACAATTTATTTTCAATCAACCCCTGGAGGCTCTATATAAAATGTGTTTACAATTGGCCCTTTGGCTTTTGAGGAAATGTTTGAAAATGTCAAAATATGAGAGATCTGTGTCAAAGGTCATGTGACCCGGATCTTTTGGACAAATTTTTATTCCCTCAACCCCTAGAGGCTCTGTTTGAAATTTGGTTACAATTGGTCCAGTGGCTATTTAGGAGATTGTTTGCAATTGTCAAAAGATGGGAGTTCTGGGTCAAAGGTCAAAGACTTACCGTGACCTCTTGTACTCATAATTCTTTATGACCTCATTAAGACAACTGTATATACCAATTTTTAGGTCAAAATCTTCAAAGCTTCCCATGGAATCTTATGTTCTAGCATTACCCATACTTGACCTTGCCTTAAAAAAGTCAACCCAAAGTCATAATTTGAACAAGCTTGTTAGTACTCAAGTACCCAATGCTACATACCAAGTTTCAAGGCAATCTGTCTGTTGGTTCTGGAGAAGAAGATTTTTAAAGGTTTTTACCATATATGGGCATGGAGGCCATGTTGGTCATGTGACCTGGACGTTTGATCAAATTTTCATTCCCTCAACCCCTGGAGGCTCTATATGAACTTTGGTTTCAATTGACCCAGTGGCTTTTGATGAGATTGTTTCAAAATGAGAGAGTTCTGGGTCAAAAGTCAAAGAATGACCTTGACCTCTTGTACTCATAAATCTTCATGTACTCATTAAGATGAATGTATATACCAATTTTAGGCCAAAATCTTCAACAGTTTCCATGATATCTTATGTTCTATCATTTTCTGATATTTGAACTTGCCGTAAAATGGTCAAGGTCAACCAAGGTTATTATTTTGAACAATCTTAATACTACTAGAGTACCAAATGCTACATACCAAGTATCAAGGCCATCTGTCAGTTGGTACTGGAGAAATAGATTTTTGACGGTTTTTACCATATATGGGCGTGGTGACCATGTTGGTCATGTGACCCGGATCCTTTGGACAAATTTTTATTCCCTCAACCCCTGGAGGCTCTGTTTGAAATTTGGTTACAATTGGTCAAGTGGCTTTTTAGGAGATTGTTTGGAATTGTCAAAAGATGGGAGTTCTGGGTCAAAGGTCATAGACTAACCGTGACCTCTTGTACTCATAAATCTTCATGACCTCATTAAGATGACTGTATATACCAATTTTTAGGCCTTAATCTTCAAAACTTTACATGAAATCTTATGTTCTAGCATTTCCCCATATATGACCTTGCCCCAAATAAGGTCAAGGTCAACCCATGGTCATAATTTGAACAATCTTGATAATACTCGAGTACCCAATGCTACATAACAAGTTTCAAGGCCATCGTTCAATTGGTTCTAGAGAAGAAGATTTTTAAAGGTTTTTTACAATATATGGGCGTGGCGGCCATGCTGGTCATGTGACCTGGATCCTTTGGACAAATTTTCATTCCCTCAACCCATGGAGGCTCTATTTGAAATTTGGTTACAATTGGTCGAGTGGCTTTTGAGGAGATTGTTTGAAATTGTCAAAAATATGAGAGTTCTGGGTCAAAGGTCAAAGAATGACCTTGACCTCTTGTACTCATTAAGATGACTGTAGATACCAATTTTTAGCCCCAAATCTTCTATGGTTTCCAAGACATATAATGTTCTAGCATTTGCCATATAAAAGCACAAGCAAGCAAATTTGACCTTACCGTAAAAATAGTCAAGGTCAACCATGGTCATAATTTGAACAACCTTGGTAGTACTCACTTACCCAATGCTACATACCAAGTTGCAAGGCCATCGGCCGATTGGTTTTTAAGAATTTTTTAGGTTTTTACCATATATGGGCATAGCAGCCATGTTTGTCATGTGACCAGGACCTTTTCAACAACTTATCGTTCCTAAGACCCCTGGAGACTACATATGAAATTTGGTTACAATTGGCCAGTTGGTTTCAGAGGAGAAGTCGTTTGAAATTGTGGACGGACGACGTACGACGGACGGACGACGGAGCCTGCCTATACTATAAGCTTCCCCGTAGCCGCTGGCTCAGGTGAGCTAAAACAATTCCTAAAATGACAAGTTTCAACAGGCCGTAATTCTATCAAAATCTATTGTAGCTCCGTCAAACACTCACAAGCAAATTTTCAATATATGCAAAACATGTATTCAAAGTTTGAATAAAATCTATTGAAAACTGTTAGAAGATTTTGTTACACAAACTCCATACCCTACACTGCTAAAAACTGCCTATAATGACTCAGTTCAAAAGACCGTAATTTTGTCATTAATTAATTCTAGCTCCATCAAAACCCACATGCACATTTTCAATATGTTCACAACGTGTTTGCACAGTTTGAAAAAGATCATTGAAAACTGTGGCAGGATGATAACATAGCCTCCATACCCTAAAATGCAAAAAGAAAACTGCCTTAAAAGTTCAAATAGCGTAATTCTTAAAAAATGAATTTTAGCTCCATCAAACACCACATGTAAATGTTCAATATGTCCACGAAGTATAGTAAAGTTTAAAAAAGATCAATTGAAAACTGTGAGAAGAGTTGATTACAGAAGCTCCACATGCTACAATGCAAAACCAGAGGACCATTGGTCCTGTAGCTCACCTGAGTCCATTCATCTTAAGCACTCAATAGTAAGAAACACTGAAGTAAGTTGTACAATTCGGCCTAATTTCAACTTTGACTGAGTTTTTATGCTTGTCCTAGTAAATATCAGCAAGTTTGATGAAGTAACAATAAAAAAAAACATGTTGTAAAACAATTTTTGCCTAAATATTGCAGTAACACAGAAATAAATGCCAATTTGCACTTTTCCCAATACAAGTCTATGGCAACTTTAAAATGCCATAGTAATGAAACCATGTGGGCAATAATAATAAAAAACAATATTTACGTAGTGGCTAATGTCATGAACATGTATGGAAAGAATCAGCTTCATCCTCCTATATGGTTTTTGAGGAAAAGATTTTTAAATATTTTTTTTCAAAAATATTTCCTTAATATTGCCATGGCAACAAATCAAATTCGGCAATTTGGACAAAATTAATAGGAATCATAGAGGACTACTCAAGCAACATTTCTGTAGATAAAAAATCCAAAAATAACTGCAGGGAGATAGGAAAAATTGCAGCTTTCCATTTTTCAAATTATATTTCAATAGAAACTATAAGTTGTCATACCAACCTTACCGCTGAAGCAATTGCCATAAAAAAACTGTAATTCTATAGAGGCTTGTACAAAAATCCGTTCTGTAAAGTTTGAGCTTTATCGGCCACATAGTTTCTGCAAAAATGATATTTTAATATTTTTTTTTCTATTTTTAACCATTCGGTTGCCATGGCAACCAGCCAAATTGTGCAATTTACATAAATTTCATGTGGTTGATAGAGGACTACTCAAGGAACATTTCTGTAAAAGTTTTGTCAAAATATCTGCAGTCACATAGCAATAAATGCAAATTTTCAATTTTCCCATTATAAGTCAATGGCAACTTTAAGTTGCCATAGCAACAAAACTGCCGGAGCAATTGCCAAGAAAAACAGTATTTTTATAGACGGTAGTATTAAGATCATTTCTGTGAAGTTTGAGCTTTATTGGTTGTATAGTTTCTGAGAAGATGATTTTTGAATATCTTTTCTATTTTTAACTATTCGGTTGCCATGGCAACCAGCCTAATTGTGCAATTTACATAAATTTCATGTGGTTGATAGAGGACTACTCAAGGAACATTTCTGTAAAAGTTTTGTCAAAATATCTGCAGTCACATAGCAATAAATGCAAATTTTCAATTTTCCCATTATAAGTCAATGGCAACTTTAAGTTGCCATAGTAACCAAACTGCCAGAGCAATTGCCAAGAAAAACAGTATTTTCATAGACGGTAGTACCTAGATCCTTTCTGTGAAGTTTGAGCTCAATTGAAAGTATAGTTTCTGAGGAGATGATTTTTGAATATCTTTTCTATTTTTAACTATTCGGTTGCCATGGCAACCAGCCTAATTGTGCAATTTACATAAATTTCATGTGGTTGATAGAGGACAACTCAAGGAACATTTCTATAAAAAGTTTGTCAAAATATCTGCAGTGACATAGCAATAAATGCAAATTTTCAATTTTTCACATACAAGTCAATGGAAACTTTAAGTTGCCGTGGCAACCAAAGTTCTGAAGCGATTTGGATAAAAAACAGTATTATTGGTTCCCCCTGCCTATAGATGCTATATTTGAAATTTGGTAACAATGGACCTTGTAGTTTCAGAGGAGATGTCGTTTGAAAATATTGACGGACGACAGACGACTGACGACGGATGCCTGCCTATACTATAAGCTCACCTGTGAGCCTTCGGCTCAGGTGAGCTAAAAAACTGCCTAAAATGACTAAGATCAAAATGCCGGTACTCTGTCAAAATTAATTTTAGCTCTAACGAAACGACACATACACATCTTCAATATGTCTACAAGGTATATGCGAAGTAAAAAAAAAAGAGCCATTGAAAACTGTGGGAGAAGTTGATTACACAAACTCTATACCCCTAAGTGTGACAAACAGATGAACAGACAGACAGACGGACAGTAGCAAATTTTAAATCACTCTGACTATCGTCACGGAGGCATAAAAAGTGCAATAGTAGGACATGAGAAGATTAATACTACATGTATTAGTGCAGAAGAGGTGAAGTTTAAAAGCAGGATAAAAACATTCTTCTGAAGTAGAAGTAAGGTGACCGATCTTCCAGACTCCTTCACGGAAGGAGTCAACATCTTCCAAGAAAAATAACTTCGCAAGGAAGCCTGTGCCACATAACTACTGATACTTGATAAAACGATTGTTGGTAATAATTATATAGCAGAGGTATGGATCGGCAGAAAGGAAAGCGGGTGTATGTGACTATTGTATCGCTGGGGTCTTTCAAAGTATGGTGGAAGTTGAATTGTGACAGTGTCATGTACTATTTTGAAGAACATGATCAGACAAGCATCGATTCGTCGGTTCTCAAGAGATCACCAACCAGGCTTTTTTAGCATAATAGAATCACTTTCACAGGGTGAGTAATTACTTTTAACTAACCAAGCAGCTCTCCTTCGAGTCATTTCGATCTTGTTATATTTTGCTTTCTTAGGGTGTCCGAACTGTGGACGCGTATTTAAATTTGGGATGGACTAGTGTCTTTATAGACCATGGGCCGGTTTCATGAACATATCTTAGATTCGTGCTTAAGTTACAACTTAAGTTATAACTTAAGTAAAAAAGTAAGAATGACTTAAGTTCGTACTTAAGCCGTTTCACAAATTCATCTTAGCAGAGACTTAACCTGTTTTGACTTAAGTCTTGTCTATTTTTAGGAGTCTATTTTTAACCGTGTTACTTGTCTGCAATATACTTTTACGTACCAAACAATACGGTTATGTATCTGAGGCGGTGGTGTGGTGGACAGCGTTTTGCGCTCTAGCACAGACAGTAACGGGTTCGAATTCCCGCTTTTCCCTTTCATTTTTTTCCAGTTTGTTTTACTTTATTTTTTTTTATTTATTTACGTTACTTTAATTTAATATGGTACAGCTTTGAATGTGTCCCTAATTTTTATGCATTCTAAAGTTAAACAGAGTATACGAAGTCTCCTGACGTGCTTGTCGTTATTAAAAACTATGCCCATCCAACCTTTTGGGGCTGGTTGTTGTCGGAAGATGGTGCTGGGTAACTTTCAGTGCTTGGACGTCCTCCTAATATGGGTAATAGTGAGGCAAGGGCCAACTGTGCTTGCAGTAGGTGCGGGCGAGTATTGTTTGGACATTTTCCCTCTCTCCTATCCTATCTCTTTTCCTTCTCCCTCTCTCTCTTTGAGAGACGGTTCGATATAGACTGAAATACTGTCTCAAAGAGCCGTTAAACCAAAAACGACCAACCAACCCAATCTCCAACCTTTTATGCCTCGTTCAATTGCGGCAGACACAGTAAGTGCTGCGCGAAAGTAATAGAGTTGTCTAGTCGAAAACTTGATCAATGGAAAGGATATTGCTGCATCAGAAATGTTTAGAACTGCTGAGATCGTTAGCCGTTATCAGCAGTGTGAACAATGATCAATGTCAAAAAGTAGGGTCCCTCTTTCAGTACTTCAGATAAGAAGGGGAAGCACGGTTAATTTAGGGACAATTTTAAATATTTTTCCATAAAAGCATATGTTGTGGCCCCTCATTAGAACCATGTTGCCGAGACGGTTCTAATGAGGAACACAACATGTTTTCTTCAGAAATAATGAAAATTATCTCAGAATTATCCCTGTTACCCCTTCTTATCTGGAGCACTTCTCTTGCTTCCTAAAACAAGTAGCCCAAAGGGCAACAATTGCTCACCTGAGAGACATTGTAAACCTATAGGGATATTTAAGATGCTCAAGGGCAGCTAACTCCACAGTCAGTGGTCCAATCAGGCTGAAAATTAAACACATCCAAAACATTATGTATGCCCTCATTTAATATATGCAAGTTTAAAAAGTATCCGATCAAAAGCACAATAGACAGAGCTGTCAAGGGCAGCTAACTTCGTAGTGGTTGGCCTGATCTGGCCAAAATTTGAAATTGTTTAAGATATTATGCATTTCCTCATTACCTGCAAGTTTGAAAAGGATTGGATCAGTAGAAACCAAGAAAAAGTGGCGACATTGATTTTTTGGATGCTCAGGGCAGGTACTCCATAGTCAATGGTGGGATCTAGCCGAAATGCTAACTAATCCAAGCTTTTATGCATATCCTCATTATCTGCAAGTATGAAGAGGATCCGATGAAAAATGAAAATGTGATGACGTTGTTTTCTCCATTATAAGACTATGGGATTTTTTTCAAACGCTCAAGGGCAGCTAAGGATCTAATCAAAACCCTTGATTGCAGCACCCTGAAAGTCAAACTTGCTCGAGATATTGTCATGCCCTACATTTGTGTGAAGTTATTTCAAAATCCGTTGAGAAATGTAGGTGCTAGAGCGATGACAAAGTTTTTCTAAAAAAAAAACCCACAGTGACCTTGACCTTGGGCGCAGCACCCTGAAAGTCGAACTTGCTCGAGATATTGTCATACCCTACATTTGTGTGAAGCTATTTCAAAATCCATGGAGAAATGTAGGTGCTAGAGCCATGACAAAGTTTTTCTAAAATTAGCCACAGTGACCTTGACCTTGGGTGCAGCACCCTGAAAGTCGAACTTGCTCGAGATATTGTCATGCCCTACATTTGTGTGAAGTTATTTGAAAATCTATTGAGAAATGTAGGCGCTAGAGTGATGACAAAGTTTTTCTTAAAATAGCCACAGTGACCTTGACCTTGGGCGCAGCACCCTGAAAGTCAAACTTGTTGGAGATATTGTCAAGCCCTACATTTGTGTGAAGTTATTTTAAAATCCATAGAGAAATGTAGGTGCTAGAGCGGTGACAAAGATTTTCTAAAAATAGCCACAGTGACCTTGACCTTGGGCACTGCACCCTGAAAGTCAAACTTGCTCGAGATATTGTCATGCCCTACACTTGTGTGAAGTTATTTTAAAATCCATTGAGAAATGTAGGTGCTAGAGCGATGACAAAGTTTTTCTAAAAATAGCCACAGTGACCTTGACCTTGGGCGCAGCATCCCGAAAGTCGAACTTGCTCGAGATATTGTCACGCCCTACATTTGTGTGAAGTTATTTTAAAATCCGTTGAGAAATGTAGGCAATAGAGCGATGACAAAGTTTTTCTAAAAATATGTGATGACGTTGTTTTCTCCATTATAACACTATGGGATTTTTTTCAAACGCTAAAGGGCAGCTAACTCTGTAGTCTGTGCTCGAATCCGGCCAAATTTCGAACTCATCCAAGCTCTTATGTATGTCATCATTACCTGCAAGTATGATAAGGATCTAAGCAAAAACAGTTGAGAAAACGTGATGACGCCATTTTCCCCATTATAACCCTATGGGATTTTTTCAAACGCTCAATGGCAGCTAACTCCGTAGTCTGTGCTCGAATCCGACCAAATTTCGAACTCATCCAAGCTCTTGTGTATGTCATCATTACCTGCAAGTATGATAAGGATCTAATCAAAAACAGTCGAGAAAACGTGATGACGCCGTTTTCCCCATTATAACCCTATGGGGGCTATCTGTTGCCATGGAAACCAGAGTTCTGAGCTGATCGGCACCAAAACCTAATGCAGCCTTTCCCCCACCCAAATGATGCTTCAGATAAAATTTGATTACGATCGGCCCACTGGTCTTTGAGATATTTATGTTTGAAAGTGTTGACGCACGCACCCACCCACGGACGGACGGACGACGGCTCGACTCCCATCCTATAAGCTCACCTCTGAGCCTTCGGCTCAGGTGAGCTAAAAAGTCTACTACCTAGTGAAATATATCGACATCGGATAGGCACCTCCTCACTTCACCCACTCACCCACACTTAACTCTTGTATTCCAACGAAACATGGCTACAGGAGAATTTTGTGGGACATTGTGAGGCATTTCCCACTCTCATCATAGCTGAGTTCCTCGATTTGAAATGCATCTTTATATGTGCACGCACGTACAAGAACAAGTACGCCCGGATGATCATGCAGACCATCCACAAACTCGCACAAAAGTTTGACAAAGATACCACAAACCTTCGACATTTGGACGTTCCAAGGTAGGGCAAGGACCTGCTACTTTTGCAGTAGGTGCAGTAGGCCCATTTGAGTAAAATACTGTCTCAACGGGGCCATTAAGGTAAAAACAATTAACCAGTCGCAGGTACGGCGTCACTCTACAAGGAACCTGCGTGCAGGTTTAGTTTATAATTTCTTCATATTGATAGAAAGAGGAACAGGCATCCAAAAATACACACACACACATATACGAATGCGTTCGTACGAGACTTTATAAACTTATTGGCCGTGTCGTGAGAAACATCCTGAATGTAGGGGCCTGGGATGCCATGTACGTACTGTTTTCTTTTTTACCCTAGAAGCACCTAGTGCCGCAGGGGATGGGTCCTAAATCCGAGCCCTGTCTTCAGAAGTACTCGTCTATATGAGTCATGTAAACAGTTTTAGTAGCATTGGTTTAGCTGTGATAGAGCTATGAATTTTCCCAGAAATGGCCGCAATCACAGAACATAGGATTCCCCAAGCACGAACAGTAGAAGACTGAAGGAGGACACAGTCAAACCCATGTACAGTGCTTACTAAATGAACAAAGAGGAGCCAGAACAGAAACCGCATTGGACGTGCTGGAACAAAGTTGCCTGTATTTCAAACCGCTGATAGGTTACAACGTAAAATACAAGTTAGAATTCGAGATGCATAATGGATGAACAAAACAGTCTTCATTTATTCACGCATTTTGTGGTATCTCCTGAAATATGGCAGCCTATCATCGGCGTATCTACCTTACACATTTAAAGTGAGAACTTAAGTCACCTCGCTGGTTGACTTAAGTTTATAGCAAAATCTAAGCAAAGAGTTTAAACTAAGATTTTTTGTGAAACCACATTTTTTTGTGAAACCACATAAGTATAAACTTTTGACTTAAGTTATAACTTAAGTCAAATGTTCTTGCTTAGATCGTTTGTGAAACTGGCCCCATATCTTTTATATCTTCATTCCGGTTCTTAACATTTCGCTTAACAAAGCATAGGGTCCTGTTTGCTTATGCTAGATGTTACTGATATGGGGTGTTACAGTTACCCCAAGACATTTAGCGTCATGTACTGCTTCAGGCACCTGACCATGGAGGGAATACTAGGTCTGGAGAAGTGTCTTTGATTGTGTAATACGGAGTTCATAGCATTTGTCCGGGTAAAACTCCATGTCCCAGGTTCGTTCCCTATCTTGTAGGGTATCTAGGTCTACCTGGAGAGTGTTCATATCCTGTAGCGAGGTAACTGTCAGGTAAACTGCCGTATCATCGGAAAATAGCCTAACCCGAGGCTGAATATTCTGTGGCAGGTCATTGATATAGAGCAAGAAGAGGAGAGGCCCAAGAACGGAACCCCGGGGCACACCAGATGTCACAGGAACTTCAGATGAGCTCCCCTCTTCCAGGACTACGGCTTGGGTTCGACCCCCAAGGGATGATTTAATTGAGTTTAGGGTGTTTCCATTTACACCATGCTGGGAGAGTTTGAACAACAGCTTTAAGTGATTAACTTTATCAAATGCTTTGCTATTGTCTAACAGAATAACATCGACCTGCTTACCTTGAAAAAGCTGCCTACCCAGGTCAGCGCAACCAGCTGGATGAGCTGAGTATCGCACGATCGTTAGCCGTTATCAGCAGTGTGAACAATGATCAATGTCAAAAAGTAGGGTCCCTCTTTCAGTACTTCAGATAAGAAGGGGAAGCACGGTTAATTTAGGGACAATTTTAAATATTTTTCCATAAAAGCATATGTTGTGGCCCCTCATTAGAACCATGTTGCCGAGACGGTTCTAATGAGGAACACAACATGTTTTCTTCAGAAATAATGAAAATTATCTCAGAATTATCCCTGTTACCCCTTCTTATCTGGAGCACTTCTCTTGCTTCCTAAAACAAGTCTACTACCTAGTGAAATATATCAACATCGGATAGGCACCTCCTCACTTCACCCACTCACCCACACTTAACTCTTGAATTCCAACGGAACATGGCTACAGGAGAATTTTGTGGGACATTGTGGGGCATTTCCCACTCTCATCATAGCTGAGTTCCTCGATTTGAAATGCATCTTTATATGGGCACGCACGTACAAAAACATGTACGCCCGGATGATCATGCAGACCATCCACAAACTCGCACAAAAGTTTGACAAAGATACCACAAACCTTCGACATTTGGACGTTCCAAGGTAGGGCAAGGACCTGCTACTTTTGCAGTAGGTGCAGTAGGCCCATTTGAGTAAAATACTGTCTCAACGGGGTCATTAAGGTAAAAACAATTAACCAGTCGCAGGTACGGCGTCACTCTACAAGGAACCTGCGTGCAGGTTTAGTTTATAATTTCTTCATATTGATAGAAAGAGGAACCGGCATCCAAAAATACACACACACACATATACGAATGCGTTCGTACGAGACTTTATAAACTTATTGGCCGTGTCGTGAGAAACATCCTGAATGTAGGGGCCTGGGATGCCATGTACGTACCGTTTTCTTTTTTACCCTAGAAGCACCTAGTGCCGCAGGGGATGGGTCCTAAATCCGAGCCCTGTCTTCAGAAGTACTCGTCTATATGAGTCATGTAAACAGTTTTAGTAGCATTGGTTTAGCTGTGATAGAGCTATGAATTTTCCCAGAAATGGCCGCAATCACAGAACATAGGATTCCTCAAGCACGAACAGTAGAAGACTGAAGGAGGACACAGTCAAACCCATGTACAGTGCTTACTAAATGAACAAAGAGGAGCCAGAACAGAAACCGCATTGGACGTGCTGGAACAAAGTTGCCTGTATTTCAAACCGCTGATAGGTTACAACGTAAAATACAAGTTAGAATTCGAGATGCATAATGGATGAACAAAACAGTCTTCATTTATTCACGCATTTTGTGGTATCTCCTGAAATATGGCAGCCTATCATCGGCGTATCTACCTTACACATTTAAAGTGAGAACTTAAGTCACCTCGCTGGTTGACTTAAGTTTATAGCAAAATCTAAGCAAAGAGTTTAAACTAAGATTTTTTGTGAAACCACATAAGTATAAACTTTTGACTTAAGTTATAACTTAAGTCAAATGTTCTTGCTTAGATCGTTTGTGAAACTGGCCCCATATCTTTTATATCTTCATTCCGGTTCTTAACAATTCGCTTAACAAAGCATAGGGTCCTGTTTGCTTATGCTAGATGTTACTGATATGGGGTGTTACAGTTACCCCAAGACATTTAGCGTCGTCTACTGCTTCAGGCACCTGACCATGGAGGGAATACTAGGTCTGGAGAAGTGTCTTTGATTGTGTAATACGGAGTTCATAGCATTTGTCCGGGTAAAACTCCATGTCCCAGGTTCGTTCCCTATCTTGTAGGGTATCTAGGTCTACCTGGAGAGTGTTCATATCCTGTAGCGAGGTAACTGTCAGGTAAACTGCCGTATCATCGGAAAATAGCCTAACCCGAGGCTGAATATTCTGTGGCAGGTCATTGATATAGAGAAAGAAGAGGAGAGGCCCAAGAACGGAACCCCGGGGCACACCAGATGTCACAGGAACTTCAGATGAGCTCCCCTCTTCCAGGACTACGGCTTGGGTTCGACCCCCAAGGGATGATTTAATTCAGTTTAGGGTGTTTCCATTTACACCATGCTGGGAGAGTTTGAACAACAGCTTTAAGTGGTTAACTTTATCAATTGCTTTGCTATTGTCTAATTGAATAACATCGACCTGCTTACCTTGAATAAGCTGCCTACCCAGGTCAGGGCAACTGGATGAGCTGAGTATCGCACGATCGTTTCTCCCTGAAGTCGTGTTGAAGATAATACATACTATTTATGCTCGTTGAGATGTTGAGTGAGTTTTGATATAGCTATACGCTCCATCACCTTGCATAATATGCATGTCTAGGAGATGGGCCTTTAGATGGCAGGGTCACTCTTATCTCCCAAAAGGTTAACTAAAATTTCAATGCGGAAGCCGACGCGGAAGCCATGGTGATTGCAATAGCTCTTTCCATGCTTTCATACGGGAGATCAAATTGTAGAGGGACACGCATAACCGAACAGATACGTGGACTGTGTTATTGTCCTAAGCATGTTAACAGACTTTCATGAGTGATGGCCATTTGGAAGCACTGCTGAAAGTTTAATGAGCACTCTACGTTTTAAAATTACAAGACGACGTACACATAAGCGGTGTCTCGCGAAATGAAAACACCTAGCGAACCGCAAATATTCAACTCTGTGCATTTGTGTACAAGTTCATTCAGATGGTTTAACGAATGCCTTCGCGAAAGCCATTAAGAAGAATGCGCCGATACACAGGCTGATCATAGTCTTTCCTGTTTTCGTTTCTATAAGGTAACTTACCACGTGGCACTACTAAATACATTATTCATGATTTTCTGTCTTACAGTGAAAGTTTTAATCAGTTTTAATGGCTAATTGTATGTCTACTATACTAATTTCTTTTAAAGTAGCATAATATCAACACACACGTTGTCTTTGGTAAATGATTGTGATCTTCCGAGCTTAGAAATCATTGATTTATTCAATGACTGAGAGATAACTCAGTCTCGGACCCATAAAAGGAAGTGTACCTGCTGAATCATTATGAGCTGTTGTTTGCCATAAAGTCTTTCAACACTTAATATGATATAGCATGGACGAAACCTTTTTTTTCTCGCCTGCTATTAGCAAAATCAAAACATATGCTTTGCTTTTCCGGTGTCGTTGGCATCGGTGGTTTAAACTTTTGTCGAGTATCGTATACGCGGTGTGTTTGGCGGGTTCCGATTTTCGCAGTCTAGGGTCAAAAACATAAACATTAATTTTCGCGATTTTTAATTTTCGCGGTTAGCAAAATGCGCGGAAAGTAAAATTGCTTGTTTTTCACTTGAGCCAGTTCGTTCATTAACCTGCGGCGGGTCGCAGGTTATTGAAAGAATTGGCTCAAGTGAAAAGTACCAGAATTTACCAAAGCAAACAGAAACAAAATATATGGACACCGTGTCGACTGAAGATACTTTGTAAGAAACAGGAAATTATTTCGCGATTTAAATATTCCCGGTTTCTAAGAGACCGCGAAATACCGCGGAAAATGGAACACCGCGAAAATGATCGAGTATACGGTATTTAGGGCTTCGCTCTGTTTGTAACAATGCGCTGACAGTCTTGACATCGAATTCCGCGGGATTCGTGTTAGAAATTTCATAGAAGTAAATTGCCAAACCTGAGATTGCCAGATTAATTAGGCTATCAAAAATAAATTCTCAATAATTTCTGGTCAAGTTGTATCATGTTAGGAACACAAACCAAGTACAATGTTGATTCAATTTTTTTTTTCTAATGTTGTTTGCTCACTATGTATGGTCTCGTGTTTACCTTATATTCTGCTGACGTTAGATTAAATGGGAAGTTTGTACCACAACGCATTACTTCGTTCATGCACTGTTAGTATTAATATCCCTGCAACTTCGATAGACCAGAAAAGAAAGGAATGCTGAGATCAAAGGATTATGATACTTTAAATAACTGGTAAAATGATAGCATCCTGTCACTATATGCAATAACCGCTCAAGCGCAATACATAAATAAAAGCCGATCTCCATACGGCTGAAAATTAAGCTAATCAAGGAAACAGGGAGAACTGATCAGGCCTAATTAAATAGTGTTCTATGCGCTCAAGGTTTAAATCTTGATAAGATTCTTAACTTTATAACAAGATTATAACACTTCATTGAACAGCATTCTCCGAATCCTTTTCAGTCCATTGATTGTAACAGGTAGTCTATAAATATTTTAATTAGAGGTTGTTTCTTCATGCAAGTGAGATATTCTAAAGAAACCATGCATTCTTCAACAGAAAATGTGGTATTGAACCATTGACTCACTATTCGAACATCGACATATAAAGTCTTGGAAACTTGGGTAAGAAGTAATAACTTTTAGTTTTATTTCAAATACTCAGTTTCATCTCTAAGTTTCATATACAATGATGAATGTGTAGATAAGTAGTAAATGAAAAGTATACATATATGTTTTCATTTACAACGGCTTTTTGCGAGGGTTTTAACTTCTGAAGGATATATACTAAAGTTGTAAAACCAAATGTTAGACCTACGATTATTTTTTGTCTCGGACACAGATAAATTTCTTTTATCTGGCTTTCTTTACAAGCATTCCATTGTTAAATTTTTACTAAAATTGAAGTTTTGCTATCTCTTATTACTGACATTTAGGAGAAAGTAATGCATATTAGGTGTTCATATCTAGGTTAACGTACTTAAAACCAAGGTCTGCCCTTTAAACCTGCATCTTAAATATCAGTTCAGTCCTGGGCTTTTACTTTTTATCGTCTAGTTGGAAAAAAATGTATCGTTTCGGCCGCGGTGTAAATATTCAAAAACAACACTTCTTGAGGGTAAGTGTAAAACTACCATGGGACTGATACAATCGAATTCTACATCCATAGTAAAGATACAGTACCTAACACAACTATATGTAAGACAAAATTTGTTGAAGGCTACACGCAAAGCTTTTCCCCACATAGGTGGTCACTGAGCAACTCTCAACATAAAGACAAGCAATTTTGTGTATTAGTAACATCGTTTTCTTTCTTGTATAAGTCTTTATAACAATCAGAACAATGATGACTTAATCAGAAGCTCCGCTTTAGAACTGTCAGTAAAAAAATCACTGGGAGGGGACGGGGCCATGCTTATACTAGGTTGAAGCACAAATCCTCGCTCTGATTCTACTGTGGTTATATAAATCAGATATAAAAGTAAAAAATATGCAAAGACCAGGAACTGAAACAATCAAAATCCAAATCCAGCCCTCAAACCATAGTTGGAAACAACTAAGATTACAAATAATTAAGATACAGAGAACATATGGTCAACCGAGTGAGCAGCTTGTTCCCAAAAGGTGGCCACTCAGCAACCCAAACCGAACCAAAAATAATAAGAACATACATAAGGTAAATATCACAGAAACTCTGACACCAAAAACAGGCAACAGAGAACAACAACAGAACTACCGCCTTGGAACGGTCAGTAATGAATTACTGGGGGGCTTAAATCGATTTTACAGGCCCAACCTCACCCTCAGTATCTGACGTGGTACAAAACATTTAGTTGGTTGTTCGGTTCGCATGATAACCCTCTAACTCGTCAATGAATCATCACGGTAAACACATAAATCAAATTTCAACACCATGAAGAAGCAAAGACGAGGACTCAACAGATACAACGGGCCGTCTGACAGGTGGAGATCCCTGTCCTGCCAAACAACCCCACTGGAAATCTGAAGCAAAAGAAGGTCACCAGTTGAGCCCCGGTGGACCAAGCAACAGACACAAAGGCTCCGGTCCCAACCAGCTAAAATATATAGCTTTAGGTCGGGGCCATCATAGAGTCTGACGCCCGATCCCCCGGTGTGCAATTAAAGAGTGCAGCAAAGTTATCAACCGTGATTGGGTTAATCACTAAGCATGCAGACTGTCGCATAACATTTAAATTATAGCCAATACGTTTGTGACGTATTATTATTTTTCGGAATTGATCAGAAAATCAGTCCTACCCTTAATCTTTTTGAATTTGTATACTAAGTCACCATAAAATTCTGGTTCCGATAGGCCTTGGTGTAAAAGAAATTTTAATCCGACATCAAATTTTGAAACCAATTCATGGTGTCTGCGATAGAATTTAGAAAAAGCCTTTCTAAGCTTATGATACCGATCGCCCTGTTGAAGAAGTTTAGCAGTTAACAGCAATTCTCTGTAACCATTTCACATTTTACAATGGGGGTTCGGCACGCATAGTCTCAGATTTTTCTCAAACTTTCTCAGTTTGTGTGTTGTCACATAAAAACGTTTAAATGAAGGTCGATTCGTTCTTTTGTGTGTCCGTTGCCATGGCAACGGCCTCCATAGATTTTGCCAAAAAAACGGTCAAAAAATAAGTGAAAATTACCAAATTTTGAACATTTATATTTCTTAGAACACATTACCTTTAGTCTAAAAGTGTTTCGGCTGAAAAACTACGGAATAGTACAAGAGTGCAGTGAAAAAAATAAACCAGATATGTTATTGCTTTGGTACTGATTTTAGCCCTTGAAGTGGGGTGGGGTATCGAGGTATCGAAAACCCCTGTTTTTGAGCTTTTTCAAGTGCGTACTACCAGTTCGCGCGGTCACTCTGATATACAAATGCATGACAGCATAATAGAAGAAGATCTCTAGTATCATGAACTGAAGAAACATATTTGGGAAGTTACCTCCTTATGACCGTAACCATGGAAACGAACAATACCCTATCAAAAAATCAAGGAACACAACAGTGCACAAAATCACCTATTTATTTCCCTAAACAATTGAAAGGCAGCATTTATTGCATGTACAAGTGTTGTGAAAATATCAGTTTTAATTTAAAAAATATTAACATCAAAAGGGGCAGTACTGGGATCATCTTAACAATCATTATTGGGGCTCCGAAAGGTTTTTTTAAGGCTTAATTTCCTTCAAATAACAAGCTTTCTTCACAAAACTGCAAAACAAGGTATTGGTTTCTATTTAATATGTTGGGAAAACATATTTGTGAAGTTAGCAGATATAAACTAGGGCAATGGAATATTTTGGGGTCATTTAGGGGTCCAAAAATAAGGGGTTAAAAACTGGAAATCTTTAAATACTCATGAATTTCTTTGCTAAACGAAAAATTCAACAGTGCCTACAATAACAATGGCTTTGAAACTGTAAGTCAAATACTAACTGGTTTAAAATAGGGCAATGGGGTGCTCTTTGACTTATATTATGTTCCCTTAAGGGGCCATTAAATGGGTTGAATCAGCAAAATTGCCTCGAAATTACACACACTATTGATATAAACCAGTATCCGTTACTTATTTGTGAGTGTAAGCATCAGTCTAAATAAAAGGTACATAAAATAAGGTAATGGGGATCAACGTTATTGCATTTTTGTATCCAGAAGGGGCCAATAAGGGGTCAAAATGCAGAAATTACACCAAAAATTAAGTTTCTCAGAAAGCAGCATTCTGTAATACGCTGGCACAGAAACTGTTGGCCCAGTGACAACTGATGTAAAGCCATAGCGATGGCTGCCCTGTGGTTCCTTTTTATGTGAAATTAAGGGGTCCCGAAATGGGCAAAAATGCAATTATGTACCTCAGTCAAAAATTTTCATTGTATACCATTAAAAAGACAACAGCGGATGCGCCTTGATTTTACTACCCAGCAAAGAGTTACTGCTTCAACACAATTCCTTAAATAGTTTTAGTGTTATACACTGGACAAAAATAGCTTCAGCACCTTAGTTGCGGACAAAAATGCCAAAACAGGAGGATATTTCAAACATTTTTATTTTAACTAACTCTGTCGATAATTATATCTGCAACTGCACATTTAAATATGCCTCCACTTTTACCATAACTCTGTCGATAATTATATCTGCCACTGCACACATAATTATACCTCCGCTATAGGATTTGGAGTAGCCTGGCTCCAGTCGAATCTGTATATTACTCTGTTGACCGTCAGATTCGACTCTATGTTTCTTTGCAGGGGATGTATTGAACACAGAGTCTGTAGCCAGACTAGACGTGGAGATGGAAGTTACAGATTCATTCTCTTCAGCCTCCTTGAGAATAGCCTTATGGGAATTTGAACAAGAAACCCCTATGCTGGCTATTTTTGAGGTTTAACCGAACATAGATCTGCTGACTGTGCCTAAAAACTGGAAAATGGTCACATTATATGTGTTTTTCTGTTTGGCCCTAGGGACAAAATAGTCAAAGGGACGCCCCGTTGGCCAATGTTTGTTTGTTGTCCATTGACTCAAACTCTTCTTAAGAGACAACACTTGACCAGTTGCATGTAGAATCATCTCACAAGTCTAGTCTATTCCATAACCTTGCAAGGTTGTCGGAGCATCACAGATAACTTTACAACAACCCCTTTTCACCTGGTCCTGTCTCCAGCTGCCCTAGTTGTGCTAGCAAAGTCTATTCCCATCCATTCTTTAATATTGTCTGCCTGCCTCTTCATCTGCCTCTACTTGACTCAGGAACAAATCTGGCAGCCTCTGCCCACATGCAGAATATCAGTAAGACTTTGATCCTTGTATCTTAATAAATACAATGCATCATGAGAAGATATGCAATGACAAGACTAGTCCTTGTACAGGATAACTCGCCTGATACTGACTTGCTTATCAAATAAAAAAATGAATGACCTTGATTTCAAGGTCACCCAACGGGTGGGCTATTTTTTTGTAAAAACCTAAACCAGTTTCTAATATAAGTGCAAGTATAACAGTAGATGCAGCCAAGCATTCTGGAAAAGTATGGCATTGGAAAACTTTCACCCAACAAAGAATTTTAGGTATGACCTTAACCTCAAGGTCACTGAAACGGGTGGGGTGGTACTCCCATATAAAAGCTACAAGGAAGCAAATTTGACCTTACCGTAAAAAAAGGTCAAGGTCAACCCAAGGTCATAATTTAAACAATCTTGGTAGTACATATACTTGATTCTACATACCAAGTTTCAAGGCCATTGGCCTATTGGTTCTGGAGAAGAAGATTTTTAAAGGTTTCTACCGTATATGGGCATGGCGGCCATGTTAGTCAAGTGACCCAGACCGTTTGAACAGCTTTGCGTTCCCCCGTCCCCTAGAGGCTTTACATGAAATTTGGTTACACTTTGCCCAGTGGCTTTTGAGGAGATGTGTGAAATTGTCAAAATATGAGAGACCAGGATCAAAGGTCAAAGAGTGACCTTGACCTCTTGTACACATAAATTTTCATGCACTCATTAAGATGACTGTATATACCAATTTTCAGGTCAACATCCTCAACAGTTTCCTAGAAATCTGATATTCTAGCATTTTCCCATATAAAAGCTACAGAAAGAAAATTTGACCTTACCGTAACAAAGGTCACGGTTATACCAAGATCATCATTTGATCACTTTTGGTAGTACTCGCATACCCAATGGTACATACCAAGTTTCAAGGCCATCGGCCTATTGGTTCTGGAGAAGAAGATCTTTAAATGTTTCTACCATGTATTGGCATGGCGGCCATGTTGGTCATGTGACCAGGACCATTTGAACAGCTTTTCGTTCCCCCGCCTTCTAGAGGTTCTACATGAAATTTGGTTACTATCGGCCCAGCGGTTTCAGAGGAGAAGTTGTTTGAAAATATTGACTGATGGACGACTGACGGACGACAGAGCCTTACTATCCTATAAATTCTCCCGGAGCCGCTGGCTCATGTGAGCTAAAATCCCAATTACTAAGTCCATGACCTTGACTTCAAGGTCACTGAGCAGGGTGTGGGTGGTGTTTTGTAGAACCTTGGACCAATATGTAACTACGGTGCAAGTATAAAAAATCCTTCATTGGGTTAAAAGATATATAGGTCTTTACACATCTTTAACCTAAACATCCAATCCGCACGCCGACACGGTCGCTGACACGGACGCCAGGGTGACAACAATAGCTTTTCACGAACCCTTACTTCTACTTTTGATAAAATTATGACCCTTAGCATCTCTCTTAAAGCAATCTCTTTTTCTGCTTTGAAACTTTAAAACCATTCATATTTCTTAATGAAATTTCTAATAAAGCATGCATAATCACATATTATTGTGCAGAGAAAAACAACCATAACCCAAGATCTGCTTTGACAGACTTAGAACCATTTGATTATTTCTTATAAAGAATTTCATGTCCGTCTTACTGCTGTGAAACTGTTGAAGGTTTCTTCATGAATTTACATAAAAGCATACAGCATCATCAGACAAATAGCTCTGATTCCAATTTTGACTGAATTACGGCCATTTGTGCATTGCCGTTAGTTAGTGTTTTACACTTAAGGTGGTGATTTATGGTAAATGCAAAAATCTAAATTAAACCATGAAAATGTAACATATCCCTCCGAAATTTTGCAAACATTTTCCTATTGTGGTTCTCTACAGTTAAGAATACAAAAAAGACATGCTGATGATAAAGGGCCTGTATAAGAAAAGATAAGGGGTAATTTGAAGTGCAAAAAGCATAAAAAATACCATCATTATTGAAAATGCATTTAGGTCAGAAGGTACTTCAATGCATTGACTTCAATGTCATTTTAATTATTTTTTCCATCTCTTCCTCAGATTATCAGGTTGAAAGAAGCGGCTTGTTCTCAAATGTTCAACCATGTTTAAGGTTCAAGTATAATTTTAGCATCATAAAGCAAGGCATTTTGGAAGTCAAAATAGTGAACAACAACATGGAAGCATCTGCTAAGTTTTGCGAGGATCTGTTGAATTTTCAGCATTTTAAATATTGTTTTTTGTATTAACCAAAAATCAGTGATTATCACCACGGTTTTCCTAAATTTAATCGACCTACGTAATGAGGAGTTGGAGTTACTTGCAAGGCAAAGTTTTATAGTCTTTAATGTTTCCTTTCCTACTGTAAACCCCAATGGGCGTACATCATCATTACCCTGTTCAAATGTGCTCTTGTTTTAAATCCTGACTGACCAAATCTGACTGCAGGATCAAATCTAATGAGGGTATTTGGTATTACTTTATAATATAAACTATTATAAATTTGGGGAAAGGATTTCTTTTAAAGGCCAGTCCCCGATAGGACCTACAGTAACAGCTGAAGGGTTGACAATGGAACTTGGTTCAAGCAATATTTTATGCGTCATATTTGAGAACAAAGTATAGAGAAATGGACCAGGATTTTATCAAAAGCCCAAAGTTATGTGGACTATCTTCTGCTAAAAATCAAATACTGAACAAAGGTTGAATGTACACAATAGCATAGACATCAAATAAACACATCTTGGTCTTAAACAGTCTGGCAATGAACAAAAATATCATTTAGGCAAAGACTGTTTTATGCTTGCATCAGAAATAACCGCTTTATAATAAGCTGATAATACTGACAAAAGAAATACAATACCTAAGAAAGAGAGGGAGAGAGAGAAATATGATTTCCTCATCCAGTTAGTCCAAGCTGTATATGTATATAACATTCCATTTAGATCAATTTGATGCACTTTGAAAAGTTAGGGGTTAAATCTTTTAGTGTGTATTATGAAATTTTGAACTCGTGTAAAGATGTTTTCGTTTATCGCCGGTGACACTCCCTCTTTCCCGTACATTAGACCTCTCAGTGTACATTCTTTTGCCAGGTCTGCAATGTGATTCTGTCTTGCAGCAGTCTAATGAGGACAGCTGAATATAAAATGGTTTGTGTTTTCTATCTCGCCACAAAGATCTAATGGACTTTACATTATATTTCTGGCATTCAGGTGCTCATTCAGTGAACTACATTCCAGTTGAAGTCTTGTGTGTAAGATTTGATCTAGATGAGTTCCAGCATTGTAAAACTTTGTTGTGGAGATTAAAGGCCCCATTGCTCTATCAGCATGAAAAAAAAATATCATGAGGTATCGCTGTAAGCTTCTCACTATAGTTTCATCATCGTCAACGACCGTGATCTGCCAGCTTTAAACAAATAAAACATCCTTCAGTTTCACATAAAAACGATTTGAAAACTTATTTGGGTCATTTTAGTTGGCAACTAAAATGACCTACTTTCGATTTCATAAAATGGTAAAAATACAATGTACAGCACGGAGTCCCAATCACTATTCCGCCTAAGTTTATCTAGCATTGCTAGACGGGAAACCAGAACAGGAAATTGTATCTTGTGAAGCGATTTGTTATTTTTCAAAAACTTGTTTTCTCTACTTTTGCTTGTTATATGACTCAATATATGCACACCAACCCGCATTTTATTACCAAACGTGAAGGTTGAACAGCTTTTTGCAATGATTTGAATTTAGCCGTTTGTACCGCTGATAGGACTATGGAGACTTTAAGTTTGAGTTAAAGTTAAAACAGAGACACTCTGTCCGATGTGTAAACTGTTCCAATCTTTTATGGTTGCCAGTAGAAAAGAATTCAAACATATTTCATGTTATTGGACTTTTAATGTATTCAGCCCAGTCAAGAGCCAGGTCATCTCAGCATGTATTTACAGAATAGTATCATTTTGAAAACAGCTGACCAGGCATACCATTCAATTTTTCCTTCTAAAGCGTTTGCTGGGGTAATGTGATTGGAGTCGGATGTGAAATTTTAACTTGAGTGTCATTTCTTGTCAAAGCTTTAAAACCTCTGAAAATAAAATGATCTAATAACAGCATTTTTTTCAAATTCGTGTGGGCGGATTTGAACCTAGAAACTTTCCGAAAGGGTGATAATTATGAACCTTATCGTCATATCTGGAAAACACTGTATGTTAGCTCCTTTCTTAGTCTAAATCTTACTTTTGCAAAAGGAGCCTTCCTTGTCATAAAAAAAATACAGAAAGAAGTTGCCTTTCACACCCTAACACCCGCAGTGAAGCTAAAATTACAGTTGCGGCTATACTTTATTTGATAAGAGTTACAATAGTTGATTGTTGTCATAATTGTTCTTCAAATGTTTCTCCGATTCACAGGTAAATCAAGGTGCCAAGTGCATTGAAAAGAAAAACAGAACTCCATTGGTTTTGCCAAATTACTCAGGCTAAATTGTTTACCAGTTAAGCAGCCGTTTTTAAGTCGTATCTGTCTTTCTTTATATGACATTGACAAATTTGGTCATGTTCAACCTCACGAAAATATACAGAATATACATGTAAATGGAGCAGAAAAACATGAGAATGTCTTTTTTTACTGCAAATCTTTCCAAAAGCAAGGTGTTTTGTTGATGATAGTGTTGCCAGTTCATGTAGCTCAAACTTAATACTCCATTCAAAATTTGCTAATATTGTGAAGAAAACCATGCCTTTGTTTGATTTTGCCCCCCCCCCCTCCCACTCCACATACACATACAACACATTTTGGACATTTTGGACCCCTTGTGATCTCAGAGTACCTCAGTGCCATATTTTGTAATATTTGTATCTGTAAATTTACATTTAATGTTTTTCTAAACATCTTAAAGTAACA
Source organism: Ctena decussata (assembly GCA_963989385.1). Lineage (NCBI taxonomy): Eukaryota > Metazoa > Mollusca > Bivalvia > Lucinida > Lucinidae > Ctena > Ctena decussata. The sequence goes on along the minus strand of OZ022507.1, from coordinate 7,881,586 downwards.
GATTATATATATATGTTTGCTGTACGAAGAATATTTGAGATTTGTGGGGCAAATTAGCAAATTTTACCCCTTTTTGGCCCCTTAAGGAAAGAGACTATAAATACAGTAAGAGAGCACCCTATTGACATTATTTATACCTGTTTACATTTTATTGCCAGTTTCTTAACCACTTTATCTGTATGCCGTGCTGTTTTTTGTTATTTTGCGAAGCAATTCAGACACTTAAGTCAAAGTTCCTCCCCTTTAACCCCTTTTTGGGGCCCTTAAAATGTATATACATATTTTCAAGGAGTTCCGCATTACAATATTTTGTATCCCTTAACATTGGGCTCATGTTTTCACAACCTTGTAAAAAGAAAACAGTCATGAGGTTTAAACTATGCAAAGAAAACTTTTCATTTGAGGGCAAATTAGCCTATTTAAAACCACTTTTGGAGCCCCTTTAAAGAATATTAATAGACTCTCAGTTCTTTTCCTTTTGTTGCTGATATTATATAATGTAAGTCTGATATTTTCACAACAATTGTACATGTAATTAATGCAGCATGTCCTTGTTTGTGGGAAAAATATGTAATTTTCAACAGGGTTTTATTTTCTCATTTTTTTTACATAGGATATTGGTTGTTTCCATAGTAACAGTCAGAAGGAGGCAACTTCCCAAACATGTTTCTTCAGTTCATGATAGTTGAAGCCCTCCTCTAATTTGTTGTTATAAGCAGATATGTCAGACTGACCGCGCGAAATGTCATTAAGCCCTTAAAATTGGCTTAAAATGAGGGTTTCGAAAACCTGGATACCCCAACCAACCATTAACAGCATGTAGCAATACTCAAAAAGTTGCAAAACAATTATATGTGTTTTTCCTTGAATTTATATTAACCTATATTTCTTCAACCAGTACATGTTTAGATGAAATGTAGTCTCATTTAGCCTATATAAAAGTTCAAAAAGTACATTTTTTCATTTATTTTTTGGCCATTTTTAAGGCAAAATCTTTGGCGGTCGTTACCATGGCAACGGGCATGTAGCAGAAAGAACTAGGTATCAATTATTTGGTTTTGAGTGACAACAAACAAACTGAGAAAGTTTTATCGAAATCCATGACTATGCGTGCCAAACTTTGGTTGGTGGTTACAGAGAATTGCTATTAAACATTTATTACGAGCATTAAAGTCATCTACATGACTACACACTCTAGCAAATCTTATAAGTGGAGAAATATACACTCCATAAGAGGGACGACGTGGAACGTCACCATCCAAAAATGGAAAATTAACTATATCAAAGTCAAAGTCATCACGTTTATCATAAATTTTAGAAGATACAAAACCGTTAGAAATAGGTAGATGTAAATCCAAAAAGGGGGCCTCGGTATCTGAAGTATTAGCTTTATTCAATTTAAGTTCAGGTGGGTAAATTTGGTTGACCATGCTTTCAAAATAAGGATTATCAATATTCAGAAGATCGTCTAAATATCTAGAGGTTGAGTTAAATGCCTCATAAGACTGTCAATAACCCATTTCTATCCTTATTCAATTTCCCTTTTGATTTTGTGGGCGGGATATAGGCTCTGATTGTATTAGTTCCTGCTCATTGCCTATCCCTTAAATTACTTAAAACAATGACAATTAGTGTTTGTCAATCATATGTTTAAGAGTTTCAATGAGTGCTTAACTTGAAGATTCTAGAACAAAACTAGATGCAGTAAATACAACATAGCAGTAGTTGTACGGAATTCATAAGAGTAAATTTCGGCCGACAGCATTTTATCAACTTGTATAGTCTTCTTAAGGTGACTGGACACACGTTCAGGGAAGCAGATGTCATTTTATTGTCTCCTTTCTAAATGAATAACACTTATTAGACAATTTAGTCAGACGATCCTAACTTGCGTCTGACCGAATATCAACTTGTCAGTATGATCTGAGCTCGCCGAAGCTGGACCTATCCTGTTGTCATCCCTCAGATTTATTACGTATATGTGTTTGTTTATGATATGTATGCTAAACCAAACCGAATAAATTTGTTCAAACCAGATTGAACTACACCTCAGTAGCTATATATTCTAGCTAATCATGGCTATTGGTATATTGACAAACTGTTATATATATGTTTTATAGCATCTCATTGGAAAGGGCAATCAAATATAAGTGCTCTATCTTGTCACATAGACATTCGAATTTGAGTTATATATAATTGCAATCATACATCAACATTACAAGCCGTCAATTTGTATGAATTATTGTCGTTTGTTTTAAACGAATCAATGAAAGTCATAAAGATTTTGTATAATGGCCTTTCTGATGGTGTTCAAGTTTAAACAGCCTCTTGTTGCGAGCAACACAGTCGAACACAGTATGTTCTCTTTCTTTTAAGGAAATATGTTCTATATACATGCTTCATTTCCTTTAACCTACCCTTGAAGGTGGCAAATTCGTGGATACAAGAACTAACACGCATGACAGCCACACATCAAATAATTTCCTGTTAAATTTTATGACTTACTTAGACAATTACATCAAACCAATCAACTGGTAAAATTTCGTTGCAGAGCAAGTTCTTTGAATGTTTGAAAATTCATCCGCAGTTGATTTTGGTGATATGTTGATACCAAATGACACCAGGTTGTACATTTGTTGATTTGTTCATTCGCCAGATAAAAAATAGAACTAGCCATGTCAAGTTAGTTGTTTTATTATTTTTTGTCGCATTGATGCTTTTGCACCTTTACTTGCCGGAAACATAATAAATAATCCAATTTATGTCGGATATTGATGACTAATATGACTGGCCTGTCCATTTAAACAAGATTCATAATACTGTTCAGTGACCTTCCTGCACCTTACACATTTCAGCCCTGGCGTCATAGCCCTTGTGTAGAAAAAGTTGAAACTCATGGTATAACAGCATATGTATACCCGCCTGAATACTTAATAAAAATATACACAGAATGTTTTCGGTGAAAAAAATTACGAGGAAGTATTTTTCCCTACTCTTGAAAGAAACCACTTTTTGGTTCAAGAAAAAGCAGGTTAGGAGCCCCAGTATGAAATCAAATTAGAAAACAATTTTGCAGTTGAGTTTTTGAAGGTATAAATTTAGCAACTATAGCGGTGTTTTCTCAAGCTGATGTCTTAGGTTACAAAACAGGACGCTGTACAGATATATAAATAAGAAATAACAAAAACTGCATAAAAGTAACTGGTCAAACACTTTGTAATATGTTTATTCCCTATTTAGACTCTAGGCATTTGGTGTAATGAAATAAAATATTAATGCTTGGGTAAAGGATAGAAGTATAAACACCTAGCGAAATTACTTTGGCGCATGAATATTATGCAAATTAGCAGCACCCACGAATTTACAACACCCACGAATTTACAACTTCCAACGATACCACAAAGTGGCTGGTGCAGACTTCGGTACCGACTCACATCCCATCATACGTCTGTATACGTAAATATCCGTTAATGCCTTTACATACGTTCTATGGATGGATGATTTGCGATTGTATGTCCTTTTCAACAATATTTCATATCAGGATGCTGGGAGGATGATAATGAAAAGCTGTGTGCAATGAAACCCCGTTTACGCTTGAACAGATTTCCGCCTCCTCCACATCTCTCTTCCGCATCGAACCCGCACCACTGAGCTACCGTGGCTCCTACAAACATTAACTGGTACACTGATTTTGACATCAGTATCTGAAATTGCTTTGACCTTAATTTGAAGTGCCGTCATGATGGACTGTCTTTTGTTTTGTAACTAAAATAAGAAATAACTTAAAAGTAAAAATAGATGTTGATGCTGTTATTGGGGTAACTGAATGACCATCTGTTTGGGAAAGAGCTGCTCATTCGGTTTACTGTGCGTGTCTTTCGTAAACTTGTGTCACTTTATGTATGTATGTGCTTCTTTCCCTATTGGTTTTGAGAGCGGAATGTGGGATTTGATTGTATTTATTTCTGATCATTCCCCATCGTTTTACTTTTCCTATCATGCTACTGACAAAACGTCCATAAAGGCACCTAGGATTTTATTATTAAGGTTTCAGCATAAATATAGCGACATATTAAGGCAATTTAACTTTGACCATTTGAGATATTGATAACAACAGATTCGAGAAGTTTATTTTCATAAATCAATGTGAACGGATAAACTTTTAGGGGAAGCAGCTTTGTCTTTTCATTCTTGCAACTCATCACAATTCGGATCAGCTCGAACAAGAATTTAAAAGAAGGAATGAAGTATGAATCTTTCTGATTGTTCGTTGTCCAAGGAAGCCTACAGGAATTCACAAACGTTTTGCCAAAAGATGTTGACTGACTGGCAATGGCATCTACGCTGACCGGCACTGAGCGTTGAATAATAATCCCCGTTGACAGTATCAGCGACTACATCATACACGCCGCTGATTAAACAGCACAGCTTAAAAGAACTTCGAAATATTAATCAAAGTATAAAAACAAAACGGATGTTAAGGGAATATTTACAAAATTATTGTGAAATGATGCGGTTTATTTTAATTAAGTGAAGCATCAGAGTGTAAAACGGTCTAGAAATGAACAATTATCTGATTTTATGAAGCTCTAGTCGTTGATTATCACGCCACACGTTCTTGACAATAATAATGAATATTGACAGCATCACTATATCAGACATGAGGAGTTATGATTATCTGTTTTGATAGAAACTATTTAATCCCCTTGTGAGGTGTTAGCTCTAATATAGAAATGACACAGAGTAAATGTTATCACGACAAAGCTTCTCAAGGCTGGAGAAAAATTATAACACACACGTGACTCCACAGAATCATGTCGCGACGCAACCGTATTTAACCGGAGAGCCGCATTCGCCAAAAAATAAAGTGTTGAGGGCAGGTTTTGCGTCAGTTCTATATTTTCAGTTCTAGGAAAGGCCACAGAGTCATAGCTAAATTTGAGCTATCATAAAACTGCTGAGGCAATTAGGTTCTTGCTGCAACAGGAGCCATAAAATGGCAGGGGGCCTCTGCTGGTCCTGTCTTAATTAGTTAGAGTCCCTCATCTGTGTTGATAGTACATGTTTGATAAAGTCCAACACAGTTTCAGATTCCGCTTTTAGTCGGAGTTTCAGTATTCATAGTTACAGAGAGAGAACATGTAAAGAGACAAAATAAAAAGAATTTAAAGACAAAAGATTAACTGCGAGAGGTTGTCTTCATACAAGAAAAAACTTTTGTTTGCTCTTTTCAAGCTGGTTTTATCCCTTGTGATTCCCCAAAGACAATGAACAGTATGCTCAAGTAAAAAGTCAGCCTTCTATACAAAATTTTAAAATGAAAATAATCTATTTGTATGTTTGGTGGCAATATACGAAAAAGTACCTTCCGGCATATGCTAGCAGCCATGACTCAGACCAGCATGCACTTCTGCACACTCTGAGCAGTCTTCCCATTTGGGTAGACAGTTTATAAATCCTTTAGATGCCACAATATGAAAATGCTCAGTTTATGAAAATGTGCAGGTTTATCTGTGTAGATACTTTTTGCATGTGACCATTCTTTTTATGCCTCAGTGACAATATTCGGGGGGGGGGGGGGGGGCGTATTTTTTATCCCTGTTCTTCTGTCCGTCCATCTGTCTGTCTGTCTGTCAGTCCGTCATGCCTAATCTGTTTGCTTCCACAGTTTTTAAGCTATCAAATCGGAACATTGTACAGCTGTCACAGATATATTGAAGCTGGGCATATACTTTTTTGAAAAGAAAAACATAGTTTGGACAAATTTAGGGCTATTTCAAACTTTGAAATTTTACAGGTTCCGGTAAATACAGGATTGCAAGGTTGTAAAATCAGCTCCTCCTTGAGTTTTTAAGCTATCAATTTGAAATATTGCACGTTTTTTTTCCAGACATATATACTGAAGATGTGCACGTGCCGTTTTGAAGTGAACAAAAAATTAATATTTTATAAAAATTATCGGGCTGTTTCAAACTTTAAGATTTTATGGGTTCTCGCAGGGGTGACAAAATCATCCACAGTTTTTAACTTACTAATTTGGAACTTTGCATAGAGAAATGCATGTTCTTTCTCAATGAGAAAAAAAAATCATTTTATTAAAATTACAGCTTTCTGAAACTTGAAAAAAAATGCAAGCTGTTGGTGTGCAAATACAGTAGTACAAGTTTTTACAATCAACCTTGTCAACAGTTTTAACATATTAATCATATGCACATGGGCTATTGAAGTGCAGAAGTAGGGTGGGGGTGGAGGAGGGGGGGGGGGTTACAGAAGAGACAACATGGGGGCATCATCTCTGTATCTGTGTCTTACACATTTTTAGTTTCATTTTTATTTCTATTCTGTTCTCTTTTTTTTTTAAGTGACCTTATCGTGTTTATCTAACAGGAGCGGTAGTATACTGGTATATTATACCAATCCATATGTCTCAACTTCGGTCCCTCGCTCCTCCGGTCTTTCGCACGTGACTTTAAATTGGGGTCCCTTTGTTTTGTGTGACGTTAAACCCGTGTTCACTCACTCACTATCAATCAAAACACATTAAAAACGAAAGTAGTTATTGCAAACAGCTTAGACCCAGATCAGGCAGCTCATAATGAATCGCCTCATCTGGATTTACACTGTTTGCTTTCCAGTCTTTGAATTCTCAATACGATGTAGCTTGGACAGATTTCGTTTTTAATTTTGCAGACAGAATTTGTCCGGTGACAGGATTTGTTGCTGTTGCCTTTCAAATTATATGTTTGTTGTGCAAGTGTTAAAAAAAAAACAGTTGCATTTTTTTTTCATTTCGCATTAAATATTATTTTTTGAAAAATAAGCTAGTCATTTCGCATTAAATAGTATTTTTTAATGGCTAGTCGTTACTATGACATTAAAAATGATTAAGGCATAATGAAATCTATAACAGAGAAAAGCCTAGGAGCCTAACTTAGAAAAGATAGACTGTTCTAATTCCGGGATCTGATAGCTGACTGAAAATATTTGAAATAAATTTTCTTCAAGTGGCATGATGCCGCTTTATCCATTTTGTTTTCATAACCTGAGTCAAAAATGTATCTTCAGCTCAGCTGATTGTGTAGATAGTTAAACAGGTTATATCACATGTGTTCATCTGTGGTCAGCTATTAATTAAATGCTGATGACTTTATTGCTACTCTAGTCTATCATCTCTGCATGAGGTAATTAGAGTGAGAAGGCTTCTGCCAGAGAGAATCTGTGGCTGTTCCTAGAACTGTTTTTGCCTTCTAATCTATATTGACTTGTCAGTCCTAGCCCTAGATTTCGGTATGGTTTTCAGGACTCCAGTTAGCTGTTACATATAGCATTTTTCATTTTATTTTTATTCGTGTATTATATTTTTAGAGTTGTGTTTTTACATGTAGAAGGTTCATCAGATAGTTTGTTATTTTGGCCACATGAGGGCTTTCTCGGTTGTCAGTATTATTTGGTTAAACGCTCTCAGCTGCGTACATGTATCAACACTGTGACAGTGATTCTCACTTTATTTATATAGTCTATATGCTAAAACACTGACTGAGATAGAAAACCGCTATACAAATCAAACAATATCAGAACCCTGGGTGAGTGCCCCCCCCCCCACTCACACACACACATACACACGGTAGATTTGTCCTATTCTTATTGACGATTCTAAAGTTTGGGTTCTTTTGTATAGATTGTGGCAGCGGTTACAAGTATATAGGTGTAAACACTTTGCTTGGGACCTAGAACGATGAGTTGATCAGTCGTCATAAGCGAGTGTATCGTGGACGAAAAATTACATACTAAAATTTCCTGTCTGCTGTCTGTCTACTGCATTACATGGTGTTTTAAAGCTAAAAATTGGGCGGGTTGATTAAAATACGTGTAACGGTACTAATTTGATAAAATGTAAAGTTTAAATAAGGTGTATTTGAACAAATTTTCAGTCACTAAATTTAAAAGGTGTATCATGAACTGTAAAATAACGCGTATACAAAAATGCTGATCTTGTTGCTTGTCATAGTGGCAAAGAAGCGCCGCTGTTTTCTCCGACGATAGGATTAAAGTCTAGTCACAGGACAATATATATCGATGACACCACCGCTGATAAAGCTAAAGTGAACTGATTTCTCATACTGAGAATGATTCCGGTAAATTCTCCAATACCTTGAGGGATTATGACTCTTAAATGCAGTTTTCCATTTAGAAGCTCTCTTCCATTGATTTGAAAAGGCATCCCATAAATATTTCAACAATACACTTTTCTTCCATTTAAGAAAGAGGCCTAATTCTCCCTGCTAATCACCTCAGCGTGAGCTTGTTAAAGACTAATTTAAATCAGTCTTTTCAATCATGGTGTTTGGAACTTATGAGTCAGTATTACTTTGAAAAAGCAATATATCAATATCTGAAGAAGTTTTACGCAAGAAACTTTGTATAACTGTATTCTGAGAAAAAAATGTTGCTGCAAAGTTAGCCGAGAATGAATCATGATTTTAAATAACTTTAGAAAAGTGGTTTTATGATAACATACTTATTCTAGGTTTCTAACGAATACAGATTTGTAACCCATTAATCTATTAGCCTAGTTGCCTAACAGAACCAGATGGTGTGAGATTGTAACCAACTCATTTGTGGGGCCACAACGACCTTTCAAGACTATGTGGTAGAATAGAATATAATAGTTGCATATTTTGTAGTGAAACTATGATAAAGTTTAATTGTTTACTATGATAATCATTGTTAATTAATGAGTTATGCGGAGCGAACAATTAACTAAATGTTTTGAAGCGTTGCAGAATCTTAGAATAAGGGTGTCGATCCGGTAAAACTGGGCATAGTCCATACCCCCTCCCCGACCACACACACACTTTTCCAGTAATCTGCTAGTGTATTTCGTTCATCAAATATGTTGAGTGGTATTTTAGGTTAAGGCAACCGACTGACCACCTGCCTTGGACATAGCTGTTCATTCGGTTTACCGTCGAGCCTTTGGTGGACTACTGTCAGTTTGTGTATTCGTTTCTCCCCCTTTTGATTTTGAGGGCGGGATGTGGGATCTGGTTAATTAATTCCTGATCTTTGCTTAACATTTTACTTTAAAATTCAACATGCACCGAAAAATATTAGCTTAGATGTGGGAGAAGAAATACTACTCAAAGAAAAAGGCGATAAAACTAAGATGGTCCAAACGTTATGGCCTACTTTCGATACAACAACTTACTTCAGAGGTAGAGTACAATGTGCGAGATAGGAAAGTTTAACAAAGAAATCTTCGGTGTAAAATAGTCTTCCATTTAATAATGGTAACACTTGGGCACGGTGGTAATACCAATTTCTCTACCTATGCTTTCGACCGAGTAAGTCAATTGCCATACATGCAAATGCGGCTATCGACCGAGACAATTGACAACAGTATCAGCTCAGTCGACAGCCAGTTACAAAAGTATCATTAATCGTTATTGGTAATGCTTACGAATGAATTCTCTGTTGAAAGCTAATTATTTGTATTGTACCGTTTCGGTCGATAGCATAGGTAGCGAAATTGGTATTACCACCGTGCTGGGGTGACAGAGCAGTCTAATGGGTCACTATCTGGGGAACCATATAAGGGTTTATAACTTTGATTACTCTTGATTGATGTATCTGGCTCTGTGAGAAATATCACGTTTGCCTTAGGGCTATAGCAACCCTGAAATGCTTCAACGATATTCCGATAGTCGGAGAGAGAGAGAAAAAAACTATTTCCGTGAATTTCTTGCTTATAAGATTTATAGTATACTGTAAATATGCTGTTGTTTCCAGTTTTATAGTAAAATAACTTTGGATTTTTTATATGTTGAATCAAATTAATTGACTACGAAAAGTAACTCTTACTCAGCTCCCTTATCCCCGTTTTCCCTCGTCGTTCCACAATGTGTGTCTTATCTAATGTATGCAGTTCTGCACCCAGAAATAGCCTACCGGTATTTAAATGGATTATATTACAATAAAGGTCATTATATAACTGGAATAACTGCTCTACACAGTTTTTCAAAAGCATTTCGTTCGGAGCTTAGCTGAAGATGAGAATCATATTCGATTTACTGCCTCTACTGATTCAACATACAACAATTTTAACCTTTTGATTTTACTGTTAAACCTTTCAAAATAATTTACAGCAAATTACAATATATAAGAAGTCTTTTGTTCACGATCTAGATTAACTGAAAATGTTTACTTTTTCTCTTGTTGACAGTTTTCATGCATGTTCTATCTGTTTACTGTTTGTCTCAAATAATTACGATGTGGAGAGGTTGATGTATATCTGTTATCTTTAACAAACTTGGTACAGTCGTACATGTATTCACTGTACGTTTCATATTTTGACTCAACAAGTCCTTTTTTCAATAATGAAGAACTATTTTCAGAAGTGACGTTTACAGATTGCTATACTTTTTTCGTCGAATTCGTAGTTTGCATGTATGTTGAATAAATTGCCCTTTCTTAAAATAGAAACCTGAAGAGAAGTCAAACATAAATTATTGTTTCTTTCCTAATGCTTCTGTTTGTCTTAAACTTGAAAGGAAAACGTCCTTTAAGAAGCTCGAAGAATGCAACTGAGCCTCGACACGAGAAAACCAACAATGTGGTTGTGCGCTCAGCGCAGACTCAGATCAGCCTGGGCATCCGCCCAGTCTGATCAGAGTCTTCGCTGTCCGCATGGAGGTAGCTTAGACCCTTAGCTACCCTTTAAGCGCTTAACTAAGAGTCTGATCAGACATGGCGGATACCCAGGCTGATCTGAGTCTGCACTGGGAGCACAACCACATTGTTGGTTTTCTCGTGTCGCGGCTCAACTTAAGTTTCATGAATACACGATTTAAGGTTTTATTGCAGAAAAATAACTGTTTCACGACTCTTTGATGTCAAATATCAACACTTCAAAAACAAACAGTTTGGAGACAATATTCTGTATTACCAAAATGCTACTATCAACGGAATAATTTAACTTGCGGAAGAAAAGAACTTTATTTTGAAATATCAAAGGGGATGTGTGCAGTATTACACGGTATCGCACATGAAGAGCCTTCGTAAAATCGAGTCTTTGTTGTGTTTCAATATTTCTACGTACATTGCATACATCTTCACTTAAACCTGTATTTTCAACGGGTATATGACTGTCGTACAAAGTTTAACTGTCTTTGACTATGAGGCGGTTTTCAGTTTTTGGTCCTTGGTTAAAAGGCATTTGATAATAAGAGTTTGGCTAAAGTTAGAAAGACAAGGTATATGGGTTTTGCTGCAGCTGGAGCTCTTTGGTAGACGACTGGTAAGGCACATTTTTACCTTTAAAATACATTACTTTCAACGGAATTTCTTTCGAAACGACACTACAACGGCAGTTGTTATCCAAATTAGACTGGTTTGAATATAAATCAACAATGCAATAAAAAATAAAAGTCGTACAGTCTTTCCGTCGCTACGTTACGTAATGACGGCAAACGTTCCGTTTGAGGAAAACAAGATGCGGTCAACGTTAACCGCATCTGTGATCAAACAAAATGCAAGGAGGTTGAGCGTTGGGTGAAATTGAATGGAAATAGAAAGCGCCGTTAAGAAACTGATAAAATAATAGCCCGTTTTCCGAGGGGAAAGATTACCAGGAGAGAATATGTTCTCTGACAGTTTTGTCATCAGCTTGGCAGACGGAGTTCGCTGCTGATGAGTTGCAATAATTCTATTAAAGTCCAGAAATAAGACAAAACACAATTTGTAATTCTATTACAAATTTCATACGACAAAAAAGCTAGTAAAATTGACACCAGATTCGTACAATGAGTAGTCACATCAGGGTCTACTCTTCGACCATGCATTTTATCCGAAACTTCAGAGTTAACATGGTAGCAGCCACAGAGAGGTTTTATCTTCGGCCTACCACCCACACATTGTAAAGAGCGATTTGCTCGCCTATAGGCAGTGCCTATTTCATATTAAACGCTTATGGGTAATGCATGAAACTTCTCGATTCTTATCGGCTATTTAATGTAACAATGATGACGAGTTTCTATTCCATCATCTTTCTTGTACAAGTTTTAAAATGATCATTATTGCTGTATCCAGTTAAACATTGTCATTGAAAAACTTGTACAATTAAAACTTATACATGAAAAATAATCGTGTATTTGGGCCTTAAGGAGGCATCGAAGCTGTTGTTTGAAAAGTTATCCCTGTTAATGTGATATGAGCCGCGACACGACAAAACCAACAATGTGGTTGTGCGCCCAGCGCAGACTCAGATCAGCCTGGGCATCCGCCCAGTCTGATCAGAGTCTTCGCTGTCCGCATAAGGGTAGCTTAGACCCTTAGCTATCCTTTGAGCAATTAACGAAGAGTCTGGTGAAACTGGGCGGCTGCCTAGGCTGATTCGAGTCTTCGCTGGGCGCACGACCACATTGTTGGTTTTGTCGTGTCGCGGCTCATATAATCTAAAGTAGAAACGTGTGCATCAATGTATCTAATTTAGTTAAGTTTATGACAGATGCCTTCCAACTTGATAAATTGCAATGTAAAATTTTGTCTATATCTGACGATCAAACCAAAGTTTGACAGATGAGAAATTGATTTTAAATAGAAACAATGTTAGCTGCGTTGAGAAAACATATACAACTGCGCAAGCATAAATTATATTTCGCACATGCGCAGTCTAGCCATGGCATATGCAGTTCTCGATATGATTTTGTATGGTCAAAATATTGTCAGAAGGAACTGCATACGTTCTGAACGACTTTGCATATGCTAAGATGGAAATGACCATCTGCACTAAACATACGCCCTGTTTCCCATGACGCGAATCAACTGTTCCAAGAGAATATATATCAGCCCAACATTACAGAACTCAGACACAAAAGGCACAAAATATAAATACCTTGCATAGAGTCAGAAACGATTCTTTTTATTTTGTAAATTTTCACGGCAAGCTTTTTTTAATTACTGAGTTCCCATGCTTGTTCAAACAGGCAAGCTACTTTTTGATTGACACAGATACAAAACTACCCTAACCTAACGGAGTCTTATACTTTCTACAGACCAAAGGCTTGATACGATTTGAATCTTGTAATTTAATTGTTCCATTTTCGTGTCCTATAACTGTTCTGTAGAATTCTCTTAAGACGTGAAAATTGATCGTTTTCCGAATGAATCACATAATTTTGTATATTCCATTGCACATTTGAGAAATTTGAAAATTAAATCTTCGCTTACCGTGATTATGAGCTTAGATGAATACACAACATATAGATATACTTTAATTATAACGTGATCAATAGAAAAAAAGATGCGTGAACAAGAGCAATGCATGCATCGACGTCGAGTAAGATGAATTGCAGTTCTCGACCACTTTACAAAAGAGGCCGCATTTAGATAAAATGACTGAGGATCCATGCCTAGGCAAAAATAAGTTCTGAAGGAGGATTCTCTGGAACCAAATAACACGTGAAATAAACGTAAAAGCAGAATCGATTCTAGTGTGCAGTAAATTTGCAACGCTGCCAACAACCCTAGCACCGGCTTTAACAGAACCCTATTTTCAAACTGACTTGCGTGGAAACTTTCTACGGCCGTCACACAATACAACACCAGCTGCAGGGAAGATAAAATAAATTCTGAAGGAAGATACATGTACTCTGGACGCAAAGAACACATCAAAGAACCGAACATGGCAGATACGTAACGTTTGAGTCTGTTCATGTGCAGTAATGTAATGAATCAACACTACCAATGCGCCCTAGCACAGTCATACAAACTATGTGCATCTGCAGTCTGGAAGGAAATGGACAGTTTCATATAAAGTTGGTCCTTGTTGATTAACAAAAATACATGTAAGACTACCTTTTGATTAGACTGCCTATGTACATGCTGGTATGTACGTTAATACGAAAATCATGTTAGCTTTTTCGACGAGCTTAAAATATTTCAGATAACGAATCTGCTATAATATAATCTTCACATAGCAACAAAGAAACGTAGTCTTTTACAAAGGCAGTGTTACAGTTACACATCCAAATATTATTTTCATTGTAAATTCGCCCATCAATTTACACCGTCGCATGACTTGAACATTTGTAAACAGTGTAGACCCAGATCAGACGCCGTATTCTGACTACAGCATTTAAGACATTTATTCCTGCACTAAAACAAAACTCTTTGAAAATATACTGTGCAACAAAAGAACCTCAAGGGCGACTGCTTACACAAAAATACGCAGGGGCATATTGACATTTTGTCATTTTGACAAAATTTCAACACGCATCTGCATATTTGCCTGCTTAATTTTGTAAATTGGGCAATGGTTCAGTAAAACTCACCAAAAGACATAACCATATGAAGTTATCTTGACGGGTCAGTTCTTACACTTACCCTCAAGGAGTAAAAACATGATTCTGCCTCCAGGAGTACAAACATGATTCTGCCTATCTCAGAATAGCCCCTAGCTACGCCTCTGCACTTAACACTTTTGTTTTCTCTTTGTTTTTGAAAATACAAACGCATACGAACAATGATAGTGCTGATATTATTTGCAGGATATCTGAACGCGTTTCAATTATGATGATCTCATCTAGTACAAACTAAGACGTCGAAACGTCAAAAAAAGACGTTTTTTTTTTTTCTCTTAAAACGCATCTTGTTTACTGAATGTCTTCCTTCGTAGGGAGCGGCGGTAGTGTAGCGGATAACTACCAACTCAGGGATCACAGGTGCGTAAACCACTAGACCACTGCCGCTTCAAATAGATTTATGTAATATATATAAGCATAGTGGAAACGTAACAGCAGTGAAAAGCCGCATTTGGCGAAATTACTTTGTTGGGTATTGAAATTAAAGGTATTAACGGCATATAAGTCAACTCGTTTTTTGGCTTGCGGTCTCGGCCGCAAGCCTGTATTCATGTCGTTTAGTGATACCGAGTTATTTTCGGAAGAAACGAAACGTCACGCTCCTTCGGAAAATACCAGGAGAGTTGGCATATACTAAAATATGGAGTGGCGTCAACCTATGGAGTGGAGTGTTTTTTGGAGTGGTATTTTGGAGTGGAGGTTTTGCGTTAACTTGTCTGGGCAAAAAAAAAAAGCATGCCTCACAATTTTCGGGCAATGACCAGTTGCAAGATGCAAAGGGGCATGTTCTGATTTCTCTCCTGGACTAGCCAGATTATGCGAAATGACATAATAGCTTGCTTGAAAGCATAATACTATGAACCAAGCATGGCCAGGCCAAGTATACTTTGGGGAACAATAATTAAACATTATCTATTTGGCCATACTGTATATTTATCCGAGTCAGCAGCATTAAGTCTTGGCAGTTTGAACTTAAAAGGTATATGAGTCATGTCTAATTCTTACCAAATCCTATTGTACCTATTGACTGTTTGAAAAGAAGTATAAGAACTTACTTACTGGCTTACTAGCTGGCTGGTGTGGTAGGCCACTTATATACTTACTTGATTATTGGGTATGTATTTCCGTTTACACAGCCAGCTTATTTGTACACTGACAATGGACTAATGAGCAAAAGATCTGGTTTTAATTCCAATAGTCTCTGAGTCAAGAAGATGTCATCATCTAACATCCTGCGACTTATAACCTGACTCCAAAAATAACTTCAACCCCCCCCCCCCCAAAAAAAAAAAAAAAACAAACAAAAACAAAACAAAAAAAAAACACTCCACTCCAAGGCTCCACTCCAAAGGTTGACTCCACTCTATATTTTAGTAAATGCCTTAGAGTTCGTTCTGCAACGATTCGTTCTAACTTTTTTGTACCTTCGCGTATGTCATAAAATACATACAATTTCGCCTGCTACTTTGCCTCGATGCATTTTTTTTAATCCACATCCGACAACAGGTAAATGTATACGATCGCCCACATGGTACTGATCAGACTGCGCAAAATGCAGTCTGATAGGTACGTTTGTTGGTCGCGTATGGCATAAAGCAGAATTCTCCTATGAATCGCCAATGACATGTTTCAAGGGAGGTAATACTTATATAATTTGCAACAAGCCTTCGTTAATTTTGTTTCACTCAGTAGACTAATTTCTTAAGGGTAAAGATAATTTTTTAAACATGATAAATATACAAATTTGAACGCAAATAATTACACGTCCGAGAGATAGCCAGCATAAAATATAT
This sequence comes from Ctena decussata, assembly GCA_963989385.1. NCBI lineage: Eukaryota > Metazoa > Mollusca > Bivalvia > Lucinida > Lucinidae > Ctena > Ctena decussata. The sequence goes on along the minus strand of OZ022507.1, from coordinate 7,865,433 downwards.
AGTTTTGAAAGCTTGACGTAATACTGTATATTCACCTTTGACTAATAAAAAATAAATTAATTAAATTAAAGAATTGGAATATAAATTGGTGCAACCTGACTTGGAGCCGCAGAAGGCAAACATCTATGCATAAATACTGGTTGGGCGGCACTGACTGACGAGACATTTACAGACTGAATGACATTGGACGGACACCCGGCGCCAGGTGTGTGCAACTATGGTTACGTACCGTTGAGCCACTTGGGTAACGTCGATACGAGAATTGAACAGAACAGAACATAAATTGGTGCAACATACACGTTACAGCCTATGCTGCGTCAACTTTCTACATTATTTTATGGGCATACAATAATCATGTAAACTCCTGTTACATGGAGTAGGAACATGATGAAACCTTGAGTTTAAGTCTATTTCCAGTAATGCATTAGGACATGCTATTTCTCGCCTGTTTGCGCATTGTCAAAACCCATTCAACCAAAAAACGTCAAATATAAGCCATCGACGGTGATAATGCCGCAGACGCAGGAACAGTAAAGTATACCAAACAAAAAACAGAAGCGCACATAGTAATATTTTGATATTTTCTTGAAAATTACAAAACAATTAACAAAATAATTCAAACAGTGTTAAACAATCGGACAGTTCAACCTGAAATTTCATTTAATTGTGTCAATTCAGTACTTTGTGACGCGTCTCTGGACAAGGCAGGGGTTAGTTTTCAATGTCACACTTTTCAATAAGGGGTGTGACCTCCGTTGATTCGTATACACGCCGTACATTTTCGCCGCAACGAACAAATGAAAGTCTAAATCGAATTTTGAGGAATCGCATTTCATTCTTGACGTAAAGCAGCGACCATTAGGTGACGTGCTCTGGCGTGGTGACGGCTTCTGACGTAGTGCTCAAAAAAGCCCCATACATGTTCAATTGGCGACAAATATGGGCTTCTAGCAGGCCAAGTCAAGTTCCTAATTTCCTGATTGTTGAGAAGGTTTCTTGATACGCATGCTGTATGTGGACGAGCATTGTCCTGCTGGAAAAGGAGGTTATAACGTCTGACAAAGGGTAGAACATTGGGCCTTAAGATTTCATTAACGTACCGCTGAACATTTAAGTCCCCATCAATCAACACCAAGTCCGATTTATGGTTCCGACTCACAGCACTCCCAAACCATTACAATTCCTCCGCCGTACCTGTCATTATCAGTGATGCAGCATCTAGCGTATCCGCAATAGCCTAAAAACAGATGCCGAATTCACAGTGAGGCAGGCACCAGGTCGGTTCTGGCAAAACGATTGTCAACGATTTCATAATTGCGTATTTCTCATGCATCTGGAAGGTACAGAAACTCGTCCACGCCATGATGAAGTCTGAGCATTATTTGATCAGAAATACTGATATATTGACATTTTCAAGTCATGCTATAAAAGGTAAATTAAAAGGGAAAATCTTACTCTGTGTGTTTCTTTTTTTGTTTGGTATAATACACATCTAGATCTACCTAGTTTCTTCTAGTAGCAGGCGAAACTAAAATATTATCTGATTAGAAAATAAATCCGAGCAGCTCAGGAATCCATCATTATGATGCATGTTTGTCAAGAACCTGCCCACATGCTTATGACCTATACAATAGTAGAAGAAAGCCAATAGACTATAATCAGTTTGACAACACCGCATATCTTTGTATTAGGCTACCTTTGCTTGTGTCGAGATTCCTTTTTGTGCACAGTTAGGCCTACTGGGCGCAGAAGCTAAATGTGACTGAAATTCACGGCGTATTGCATCAATGTTTTCTTGTAACACTCTCTTATGTTGCCTTTTTACTTCCTTTTTACTTCACTTATATAAATATACAGAGAAATATTAACATGTGTCGACGATTTCCTTAGATGAACTTTTACTGGGCTGACGATGTTCATACAACGTTGAACAACACGCATTTATGCAATGTTACGCGTAAGCGACATCAAGGATAATTCGATAAGTTAATTAGCCGATGTAACGTTTGATACGTCATGTCATAGTGACGGCTGTTGAACGTCATTACCAAACACGTTAGTAAATAACTATTCTTCGTCCTTTCCTTGGCGTTGATTTAGCCAGAACTTCACAAATAAGTAACAAAATTGATGTGGAAAGATAGTATAAATATTAGAGATAAATTTCATTTTCGGAAGTTCATGGAAGTATGAACGCAATGGGTTCCGTGCTTTGTTGTTCCCAAATGGTGTAAAGCAAGTTATTCTCTCAAACAATAGCAGCATGCATTTTCTTCTCAGAGTGTCAAAATTTTCTTCTAGTCACTGTCACTGATGCTACTAAAACCAAAAATATAGTTCAGTGAATATAAATTTGTTGTCTTCTTTTGATGCCAAGTTCAGATGTGCCAAGATTCCATAGACATTGGTTTGAAACAGTCTTTCCTAAAATTTTGATTCAAACTAAATGTGACTTAGCAGCCATATAGAAAAGACTTGAAATAGGTCCATATAGTAATTTTCCTTGAGACATGCCTAACGGCCAAAACGTTGGAAAACTCTCTCTCTCTCTCTCTCTCTCTCTCTCTCTCTCTCTCTCTCTCTGTGTGTGTGTGTGTGTGTGTGTGTGTGTGTGTGTGTGTGTGTGTGTGTGTGTGTTTAAATCTTTCCTCAATCTGTTTTTCAACTAAATTCTACACTTGTTTTTACCTCACACCTGTAGATAATGCCGCCATTCAAGAAGTTAAGAAATTAATTACTTTTCTTAATAAAAAAAATAACAACAGAAAGTGCACTAACAATTGGGTTCATTAGAATAAACAACTCATGATAAGCTGGGCAAGCCTTCCTTTTAAAAGGAAATTTTATTTTCACTGAAACAACTTTTGCCTCGGATTTTTTTTCTTTTTTTCCCTTATAAATACCAGACAGCTTTCAGGAAAGACATTAGATCTAGATAGTTCCTGTTAAAAAATCTTATCGATAAAGCAAAATTTTGAAAAAGCTATACTTGTATAATATTTTGGTATTTGCTTTGCAAATATTCTTAAACAGCCACTTTTCCAACCGTCATGTTTGCAACATACGACGCATTCTTTGCGTGAGTGGTCCACCAGTTTACATATCGATCAATAAAAATATTCAAAAATACGACCATTTTGCAAGTGAATAATTTCTCCACTGGAGTGTTATTCATGTGCATTGCAGATCCAGAGACCAGAAAATAATGCAGAGGTGAGATCAAAGGATTAAGCTGCTTAAATCACAAGCTGTCATATTACAAATAAACAACTGAAGCATAATACAAAGATAAAAGCAGATTTCAATGCTTCTAATAAATGAACTAATCAAGGCATCAAGAAGAAGTGCTCGGTCATAATTATTTAAATCTTAACTTTATAACACGATTACAACACTCCATTACACAACATTCAGCGAATACTTTCAACTCTATTGTATGCATCATGTAACTAATAATAGTTTTTTTTCTATTCATTTATACAACATACAGATTATGACGGCTTTATCTAACATGAATTCCCCTAATCGGGATAAAAGAAAACGCAACACAGAAAAAGGGAGTGTTAAAGAGTTCTGCCTTGACCTAGCAACAATTCTTTCAGTAATAATTCTGGACGTTAGGAAGCCAGACCCATCCATCAACATACGCTATCGGTAAGACAGTATTAACCATTATTAGTTACCATCAAGCTCAGTGCCGGAGCGTCCTACTAATTTGGATAATAGTAGTGCAAGGACCTATACTGTGCTTGCAGTAGGTGCGAGTGTTGGTTGCGTGGATATTTTTTCTCGCCCATCATTTCTTTTCCTTTTCCCTCTCTTTGGGAGACGGCTCGATATAGACTAAATACTGTCTCAAAGAGCCGTTAAACCAAAAACCACCAACCAGACTGCATGCTTAGTGCGGTTTGCAACTATACTGTCCCCTTTAATTGAACACCGCTAGGTCGGGCCACAGAGTTGAAGATGACTCTGGCGCAAAACGCTCCACAATTTTCGTGGGCAACTGAGTACGGGCTTGATGATCTATTCTTGGTCTACCCGATCGTTTATAGATGAAATTATTTGTTATGTCTAATTGTCTGTAGTCTCTGAAAAATTGTTTTGATTTATCTATTTAACCTCTTTCATTCTGATATTTATTTTCCGTATATGAAAATAGAACACTGGTAAAAAGACACGACAAAACCAACAAAGTGGAATGTGCGCAACGCCAAGATTTAGGTCAGCCTGGGCATCCGCCCTGTCTTATCATATTTTTCGATGTGCGCTGAAAGGGAAGCCAAGAATCAAAGCTACCTCCATACCGACAGCGAAGAATCTGATCAGACTGGGCGAATGCCCAGGCTGATCTGAATCTACGCGTGGCGCAGATGCCAGTTTGTTGGCTTTGTAGTGTCGCGGCTCATTTTGTAAGTCTTAAAAAAATTTATTGTTGGCTCAGCTTAGCTTGGTAACCACCTTTCTCTAAAAGATCTTTATTTGGCTGCACGCTCGTAATCTCATTCTACTCGTGTTTTAACTTCGTGTTACTATCCCTATGTGGTATCGTGGAAAGGATGTAGTATTTGGTTGTTTCAGTTCCTGATCATTGCCTTCTTTCACTTCTTTGTATAAAATAATTAAAAATTAGATCTTTAAAATACGTTTGGGTATGAGGTGTGATATAATAATCCTTCCTAGGGGTCTGGGGATGGTCGCGGTCGGGTGATGGTACTGGTTAACTTCCAGTGCCAGTGCGTCCTCCTAATTTGGATAATAGTAAGACAAGGGCCAGATATGCTTGTAGTAGGTGCAGATGGGGGTTGTTTGGATAGTTCTCTCTCGTCAATCATTTCTCTTTTCTTTCTCCCTTTCTCTGGGAGACGGCTTGATATATACTGAAATACCGTCTGAAAGAGCTGTTTAACCCAAAACAACCACCCAAACTTCCTGGGGGGTGAGAGGTGGGGCTGTCACTGTGTGATGCCGAAGTGATTCCGAGAATCTGTATGAAACACTTATAGTCCTTTTTCTTGCAAGAATATAATAAAGACACAGTCAAAGAAAGTACAACCCATGCAATTCGCCGAAAGAAGAAAAATGGAGAAATGCAAACAACAAAACGGAACAGTAATCTTCCATAAAGACACACATAGCCCAACACTGAGGAACTAACTCTCCTCTAGTGTCCTTAGTTGCTTACAAGAAATAAATTTCTAGAGCAGACATACTAGACTGAAGACTTTCATTAATGTGAATGGATAAACGATTATGCCATTTTCTGTTTTGCCTACCTTTTAAGTGGGATTCAGCTTCTTGAAAAGGAATCTGCTTCCTTCACTTAAGAGAAGACCCCTTTTTGAAACGGAGTCGTTGTCCAGGGAGGCAAAATTTACGAAAGTCGTCTCCTTTTGCAAAAACGCCAAAATACTATGGAGGTGATCCAAATCAGCTTACATTCTAGTATACATATATGAGCCGCGACAATACAAAACTAACAAAGAGAGTGGCATGTGCGCCCAGCGAAGACTCAGACGAACCTGGTCATCAGCCCACTCTGACCAGAATCCGCAAACCGGTTAAGCCCCACCCAACGCCCCCAGTAATTACATTGCTGGTCATCCCAAGGCGGCACTTCTGTTTTGGTTCGTCTTGGTTGTGTTGTGTGTTGTTTGTTGCTTTGTTTGTTATTGATAAAGTGTGTGTGATGTTAAGGCTAGTCCTTAAATAATAAAAAACAACTAGAAAATAGAAGAAAATGAGTGAAAATAGTTGTTTAATGTTTTTATTGTTTTTTTTTCGTATAAATTGATCTTGTTGTCAAAATGTATGATTTCGTTGGTATGTTGTGTGGCTGGTAGTTGTTTGGTTGGTGCTTCTGTTTTGGTTCTTCTTGGTTGTTAGCTCACCTGAGCCATAGGCTCAGGGTGAGCTATTGTGATCACCCAGTGTCCGTCGTCCGTCGTCCGTCGTGCGTCGTGCGTTGTGCGTCGTGCGTCGTCAACAATTTGCTTTAAATGACATCTTCTCTGAAACCGCTAGGCCTAGGGCTTTGATATTTGGTATGAAGCATTGTCTAGTGGTCCTCTACCAAGTTTGTTCAAATGGTGGCCCCAGGGCCCAAAATGGCCCTAGGGCAGGGGGTCTTGGGTTCGAAACTAAAAAATACTTAAAAATCTTCTTCTCCAGAACTGCTTGGCTCAGATGCTTGAAATTTGGTATGTAGCATTGCCTAGTGGTCCTCTACCAAGTTTGTTCAAATGGTGGCCCCAGGGTCCAAAATGGCCCTGGGGCAGGGGGTCTTGGGTTCGAAACTAAAAATTACTTAAAAATCTTCTTCTCCAGAACTGCTTGGCTCAGATGCTTGAAATTTGGTATGTAGCATTGTCTAGTGGACCTCTACCAAGTTTGTTCAAATGGTGGCCCCAGGGTCCAAAATGGCCCTGGGGCAGGGGTCTTGGGTTCGAAACTAAAAATTACTTAAAAATCTTCTTCTCCAGAACTGCTTGGCTCAGATGCTTGAAATTTGGTATATAGCATTGCCTAGTGGTCCTCTACCAAGTTTGTTCAAATGGTGGCCCCAGGGTCCAAAATGGCCCTGGGGCAGGGGGTCTTGGGTTCGAAACTAAAAATTACTTAAAAATCTTCTTCTCCAGAACTGCTTAGCTCAGATGCTTGAAATTTGGTATGTAGCATTGCCTAGTGGTCCTCTACCAAGTTTGTTCAAATGGTGGCCCCAGGGTCCAAAATGGCCCTGGGGCAGGGGTCTTGGGTTCGACACTAAAAACTACTTAAAAATCTTCTTCTCCAGATTTGCTTAGCTCAGATGCTTGAAATTTGGTTTGTAGAATTGCCTAGCGGTCCTCTACCATGTTTGTTCAAATGGTGGCCCCAGGGTCCAAAATGGCCCTGGGGCAGGGGGTCTTGTGTTCGAAACTAAGAAATACTTAAAATCTTCTTCACCAGAACTAATTGCCTCATCAGATGCTTGAAATTTGGTATGTAACATTGCCTAGTGGTCCTCTACGAAGTTTGTTCAAAAGGGCACCCCAGGGTCCAAAGTGGCCCCGGGGCAGGGAGTCCCAGGTTTGAACCATAGAAATACATAGAAAATATTAAAAATCTTCTACTTCAGAACCGCAAGGCTCGTATGCTTGAAATTTGGTATGTAGCATTGCCTAGTATTCCTTTACCAAGTTTGTTTAAATGGTGGCCCTAGGGTCCAAAATGGCCCTGCGACTGGGAGTCCTAAGTTTGAACCATAGAAATATATAGAAAAATATTTAAAAAATCTTCTTCTTTAGAACCACTTGGCTCAGATGCTTGAAAGTCGGTATGTAGCTTCTCCTAGTAGTCTTTTACCAAGTTTGTTCAAATGATGGCCCCAGGGTCTAAAATGGCCCCACCCCAGGGGGTCCTGGGTTTTAACCATAGAACTACATAGAAAAATATTCAAGAATCTTCTTCTTCAGAACCACTTGGCTCAGATGCTTGAAGATTGGTATGATGCATTGCCTTGTTGTCCTTTATCAAGTTTGTTCAAATGATGACCCAGGGTCCAAAATGGCCCTGCAGCAGGGAGTCCTGAGTTTGAGCCATTGAAATACATAGGAAACTATTAAAAAATCTTCTTCTTCAGAACCACTTGGCTCAGATGCTTGAAATTTGGTATGATGCATTGCCTGGTGGACTCCTACAAAGTTTGTGTAAATGGTGGCCCTGGGACAGGCAGTCTTGGGTTTGAAATTAAAATGTACTTAAAAACCTTCTCCTCCAGAACCCCTTAGTGCAGATGCTTGAAATTTTGTATGATGCATTGCCTAGTGGTCCCTTACCAAGTTTGTTCAAATGATGGTGCCAGGGTCAAAAATGGCCCCGCCCCAGGGGTCCTGGATTTGAACCATAGAAATACATAGAAAAATATTCAGAAATCTTCTGCTTCAGAACCACTTGGCTCAGAGGCTTGAAATTTAGCTTATAGCATTGCCTAGTGGTCCTTTACCAAGATTATTCAAATGATGGCCCCAGGGTCCAGGGTTTGAACCATGGCAATAGAAAAACATTCAAAAATCTTCTTCAGAACCATTTGGAAATGGTTGCAAACTATTAGGTTTGTTCAAATTATGACCCTAGTTTGACCTTTAACCTTTTCGCTCAGGTGAGCGATTCAGGGCCACTTGGCCCTCTTGTTTTATGTTGTTGGTTGCTATGTCTGTTATTGTATATCGTTTATGTTAAGGCTAGCCCGGTGACCACCTACATGTACATGAGAATTAGCTGTTCATATGGCTGCCGCTGGTGTTGTCTTTGGTGGTGACTTATTGTGTCAGTTCCTGAGAATTTTCCAATTTACTTTCGCTCTGTGCTTTAAGGGTAGCGTAGGGCCTAAGCTAGCTTCATGCGGACAACAAAGACTCTGGTCGGACTGATACACATGCCTCAGTGTTGGTTTTGTCATGTCGAGGCCGGGGTCGCGGCTCATATAGGTCTATATGTTTCTGTCCTAGAAAATGATAATAAAGCCTCTATACGAATTGTAAATGAAGACTTTAATACCAGGACATCCCATGTGGATTTAGGATAATAACACAGTATTAAAATATGACAGTGTATAAATTCCATCCAAGATACCATCTACATGGCATCCGGAAATGGAATTAAGAATGGAATCAATCATAACATCAGACGAGTATTCTTAGGATTTTATTAGATTTTAAGAATGACATATCATTGGTCTTCACAAAATAAATCGCCGTCTTTATAGTCTAAGAACAAGTCATTTACTGTCTAATGACATTGAAGGGCATGCTGTTATGCTGTGAACAATAACATTTGCAAAGGCTGGTCTAAGCAAGGCCAGTTTGTATATGAGCGGAAAACGGTTACCCCTCAAAGTTGTATCTAATTTCAAAGTGCATTTTCGTTTCCCTTTGCTATACTTCTGCAAGCAGGTGATTTGAATGAATAGTGATGAAGACGATAAGAGGGCTGCTGTCAAGGTCTACGTTTCACAGAAGCACGGAAATATGGATATGGCGGTGTTACCATATGAGTCTAAAGCCATAAAAACAGATACTTTTTGATATGTGCGGAAGGCGGACACTATCAAACATCTTCATCACCCAATTACAAGTACGCCTGTTCATGTGACCTCACTACGTGACTTAGTTTGAGTAATAAATATTTCAATTTCACATTTGACCCAAGCGATACGTTTATATGTCAAAATTGGATTATCGTTGCTAGGACGATAATGGCTTGTGCAATCACCGAGAGATTCTGAAGTTTGAAACCGTAACTGAGGCAACTGCTCCGAAGATTTGAAAATCGTTTCTTTTCCTAGCTTATGTCATTTTACCTTGATCTCCCTTTGGATTGCGCTTACGTTGCTTATCTGCATCTTCTGCATTGTGCAACTTTTGGCGAGTTTTCAACCAGCAGCGCTGTAAACTGCGAATGCCCAGAACAATTTTGCGCACATAAGATATGATTTTGCCTGTTTAGTTATACACCAGCCAGTAAATAATATGTCCGAAAGCCTTACTTTTATAAGCGAAATTCGTTTTGGTAAAAGCCGGGCCGCGAAGCGTGGTTGGTAGGGCACCTGCCTCATAAGTCAGAGGTCCTGGGTTCGATACCCGGTGTGGCCACACTCTCGTTTCTCCTTCCGCTAATTCAAGAAGGGCAGTTGTCACTTACTGACGAAAGTATGTGCACTTAGTACTGGTTAACCGCTTAGGAGGTCTAAGCCTGCCCAGGAATAGTGTGGTTAGGTTAACCGACCGTCCCGACATGACCATAGCTGTTTACCGTGGACGTAAAACAACAAATCAATCAATCGTTTTGGTAAAAATGCATAATTCTCTACATAATAATAAGTTTCTATGTTTAATGGTTCCTTGTAGGCGACGAGAGTAAAATATTACTGAATGGTTAATTTTTATATTGGCTATGTTTGCATTTGCAGTTATCGCTACGATTAGATAACATTTAGATTTACTTACAGTATGTAGTAAACAATACATTTCAACAAACCAAAGAGTAAGAACTCAGACAATAACAAACATTCTGCCAACGCTAAATTGCGAGAAATCTGTACACCTGCAGAGAATGCTGTCAGAATGCATTAAGACATTCTCCAACAAGATAAGCATAATATAACAACATTCCTTGATGTTAAAAAGCTGTAACTGTCAAACAGAGTATTTGTCTTGGAGTCTTTTGTGTTGCTGCTGTCAGGGATTGAGGTCTGCTTCATAGAAATGATGTGCATATGTTTAGTTAAGTCTGTGTTCATACAGTGTATTGTTTGGTCCCATTACTGTTACCGAAGAATATGTTAAATATATTTATTTCCGGCAGAAAAAAGAAACCATGATAGTCCTACACTATCTATCTCTAGATACTGAGACTATCATTTTCTGATCATTACCTCGGGTGTGGTGGGTGGCTAAATTTAGAATTTAGCTCAAAGGGATAACAAACTTTCGGGGTTGGCCATTAAAACTATTTACAAGAAGCAAATCAGAGGTATGCTAAAACACATGCTTCTGGACCGATAATCTAAACAAGGGCCTTAAACTCCTCAGCGGTTCTGGCAGACACCACCGAAGAGGGGAGACTATTCCACATAAGAATAGTCCTAGGGAAGAATGAATTCTTCAGGGCATCACTAAAAGCAAGGTATCCACACTGCTCTTTTTCGTTTACTGCAATTACTAAGGCGACCGATCCGAAAAAACTGTCATGACACGTGAATATGGCTCTGCACTCCTGATCAGACTTTGGCTTAACAGAAATTGCATCTGCTGCTCAGGCACATGTTCTGGGGGTGAAAGGATAAAGCGACGATGCCATGAATCTTCAACATTGTGCTGCGTGCGACAGATAATACCCAGCACATCAAAATGACGTAGTACTGACATCGATGTCAAGTGATGAATTCGCATCGACTACAGTATCATTTAGACGCTTTATGCCTGCTGAATATTAACTTATGCGAAGCCGAAATCAGTGACAGCATGGAAGAAGGTTAACCCATTGCATTCTGGGTATTTTTGTCGTCTGATGTTTAGGCAGCAAACAGTTTGGCTCTCAGATCAGGCCCCACCTTTGTGGGGCCTGATCTGGATCCAAACTGTTTGCCCAAATACCCCTAAATGGGTATCCCGCATGGAATGGGTTAAGAACAACAGTGACCATCTTTTACAGCTTTCTCGAATGGTTGTTGTCAGATGCACTGTAGATATCCATGTTGTATATCAATTACATAGCTGTTAAGAAACCCAAAGCTGCTTTTTTCGTTTCCTCTGGTTTCCAAGGATCTAAATGTTATTAATTCAATTGGACAATAAACCATTGCAGTTATGAGGCAAGTTCAACGATATAAGGCAGAAAATCGTATACAATAGTCACTGGGGCTAGACAAAAATGTCATAATTATTGTTGATAATAAATTTGTTTCGCATATCATGTCAAAAGGGATTTCTGCTGTCTTGAGCTTTGAATAATTCATTCTTGAAGATTTCAGAGACAGGTAGACAACAGGCGTCGAAACACTGGAATAAATTTTGCCAGAGAAAAAAGACAGAAATATTCGCGACTAGCCATGACACCTTAGAACCAACTTTTATTTCTCAACAAAACATGGAGTGAGATATGCTGGACAGGTGCTATTAGGTAATGAAAGTGTTTTTATTGTGTTCGCAATTCGCACATGCTTTTAAGGATTTAGACTCTTATGAGTCTAAAACCTTAAAATAGATATCTTGTGGTAATATAGAGAAATCGGTAAATATCGCCAAAAACCGCAAAACCTCGTAACTTGCCGTTGAACTACATAAAACACAGGCAATCCGGAAGTATGACGGTATTTAACGTGTTGCATGTATTTACTATTATAACAAAGGAGATGCGTAGGCAACGATAAGGAACCGAAAACTTCGATTACCACATCCTGCCTTAAAGTCTGAATGAGATAGGAAAACAATAAAGCAGGCATTAAAAGCACAACCAGGCAGGCGAAACATGTGTGCCAGTAGCTAACTCCTTGCAAACTTCGGTCAAAAGCTTTCAAACCATAGTTAGTTCTCATGTACGTGTACTTAAGGGCTCAAGTTTCTGATATTCGCTTTTTATTCGGCCCATTAGACTATTAACTAATATGCCTTATGGAGCAGAAATATTTGAGCAAAGCGTTTATGGTTGATCTATTGATATTTGATGAGCTAATAAAGTTACATACTCCGTTTGTTATTCTCTAGCTGGCCATAAGGGTAATATAAATTGCTCGTATTGACGACTGTACAGAATAAGTAGGATACTTTATTGTCATATTATAATAATTTGTCATATAAAAAGACTCTTTTTTGTCGCAACTGCTTTAGCAAGGTGCGGTATATGAGTTCACTTTTCAGTCCACCCGTCCGCCAGTCAGTCGATTCGTTCGTCCGTCCGTCCACGTTTACGTCGACCCTAGCGTTTAAGTCCATTTCTCTCGAACTATGATACCAGCAATCATCAAACCTGGTAGAAAGGTTTTTATATAACGGTCAAGAGGATTGTTGCACCTATTTTGACTTTGACCTATAGTTCATGCTTTGCTGACTTTGTAAATTTTTACATCCAAAGTTACGTCGACCCTAGCGTTTAAGTCCAATTCTCTCAATCTATTGAACATATAATCATAAAACCCAGTTTAAAAAGGTTTCATCTTAGAACGGTCTGGAGGATCATTGTACTTATTTTGACCTTTGACCTATATATCATGTTCTGATGCATGTATAAAATTTTCGTCAGAATTACGTCGACCCTAGCGCTTAAGTCTATTTCTCTCAATCTATGATACCTATAATTATCAAACCCGGTATACAGTTTTTCTTAGAATGGTCTCGAGGAATGTTGCCCTGATTTCTACTCTTGACCAATAATTTACGCCCTGCTGACGTCGTGAAATTTTACAGCCAAATTTACGTTGACCATAGCATTAAAGTCAATTTTTCTCAAAGTATGATACCTGCAATCATCAAACATGACATAAAGCTTCTTCTCAGATTGATCTCAAGGAATGTTGCACTTATTTCTATCCTTGACCGAAACTTCATGCGCTATTTCTCGCGCTACCGACTTCGCAAAAATGTACGTCCAAAATTATATTGGCGCTAGGATTTAAGCCTTTTCTTCTGAAGATTCTTCTGGAATGCTGCTATTATGTATTTTCTTGCCCTATACATATTAAGATTGCAAGTGATTCGCCGGCGTTTACACATCCAAAAAATCCACAAAAATAAAATTCATTTCTTAAAATTCCAACTCGGACATCTTTCTCTCAAAATGTTCAGCTGTAGTGAGTATCCTAGAAATCTATGCAAAAAAATAAAAATAAAAAAAAAGTTCCAAGAAGTTCAAGATTGCTGGTTCGCGGGGTTTATCGAAGTTTATTATAAACGCCGTTTTCTGTTCGCTCTTGACCAATCCAACTGAGCTAAATTAGTATTAGGAAGTTGACTTGGAATTATATATGACGTTATTTTAATGAAATACTCGTATGGTCATTTGTGTTAAAGCTTCCAACTGGCATAATAATATAAATAATGAAAAATAGATGCATATAAAGCCTTATTGCATTGAAAACAGGATAACATGTGAATTGTAACGTTGACCCAGTGTTGATTGGATGTGGTTTCAACGTTTTGTGCATACTTGGCTACTTATGGAAAAAATTAAAATAGAACATAGCGACCGATCTTCACTGAAAAAAAATGCATTTGAAAGCGTTTGTTCTATTTTATCCAAAATTTAGCCAACGTGATTTTCTTTCATAATGGTTTCGATCGAGTTACTGTACTTTTGTACTTGACCAAATTATTAATCAACAATTCGATCCCGAATTCCCTTTGCAAATATTCTTGATATTCTAATATTACACAGAGAGCAACCACGCAAATGGAGTCTGATATTTTCATTAAGAATGTCAATACAACTGCTCCCTGTCCTGACTTATGTGACTGCCATCCATAATTGAGTCGCAACACGAGAAAATTAACGAAGTGGCTGTGCGCCCAGCGCAGACTCAAATCAGTCTGGGCATCCGCCCAGTGTGATGAGAGTTTTCACAGTGCACTTAAAATATAGCTGATGGTCTAAGCTAGCTCCATGCGGACAGGGAAGACTCTAATCAGACTGTGCGGATGCCCAGGCTGATCTGATTCTGCGCTGGGCGCAAGACCACTTTGTTTGTTTTCTCGTGTCGCCTCTCAAATATGCTCTAGAATCGAAAGTACAGACATGCTGTTATAGGGCTGATTAACTTTAGACACTAAATTTGTTACAACTTTCCACGAGAAGGTATAATTTAACCGAATCATGTAAAGGAGCCATGCAAACATAGATACTCGGATTCTTAGATCGTGATGCACCTCAGTTATAGTATGACCAGAAATTATTTAGAATTCAGCATTTCTAATTATCGGTTAAACCTAGTTATTTCAGTAAACCATTTGCATGGTGGACTATTAAGAAAGAAGCGTTATAAATTATTTCTAGTTATACATGTAATATTTCGTTTTACTAGCATTTTCAGTAATCTATGTCAATTCGTTCGACCAAGGGGTCGAAAATCGCAAAACAAGATGGATTTTCTAGACTTTTTCAGAAGTTTTTTCTCTTCAAGACATTACTGCATGAAGCTAACACATTTTGGTATGTGTTTAATATTGTTAAACAATATCATGTTTATCAGTGTTGCGATTCTTTTCAGTGTATTGGCAAAGTCATTGTTTTCATTGCTTTGTACATCATTTTACAATTCATTACTGACCGTTCCAAGGCGGTAGTTCTGTTGTGGTTCTTTGTTGCCTGTTTTTGGTGTCAGAGTTTCTGTGATGTTTTACCTTATGTATGTTATTATTATTTTTGGTTCGGTTTGGGTTGCTGAGTGGCCACCTTTTGGGAACAAGCTGCTCACTCGGTTGGCCATATGTTCTCTGTATCTTGATTATTTGTAATCTTAGTTGTTTCCAACTATGGTTTGAGGGCTGGATTTGGATTTCGATTGTTTCAGTTCCTGGTCTTTGCATACTTTTTACTTATATGTGCATGTTTTTTTACATTTGTTTGTACTGTTTGCTCTTATGCCACTATAGAGTGGCCGGAGTCTTATGTTTAGCAATAAAGTTCTGTTCTGTTATGTGTGTTATAAAATACAAGAATTCCGCGGAACGCTATGTCGCACCTGCGATGCACCTTCACTTTAAGAACTTGATAAAAGTGTTATTTTGAAACCTATTTGGTCAAAATCCATTCAGTAGTAAATGAGATATTATCGTTTTCATGTTTTTTCGCTATATTTAGTAACGGAGGATGGTTGCCATCGTGGATGGTCAATTTGAAAAAAATCATGAAACAGCTTCATGGAAGGATCATTTTGATACATATTTAGTCTAATTCCATTCAGGGGCTCTTGAGATATTGTCATTTTCATGTTTTTCAATTTTTAGTAACGGTGGCTGGCGGCCATCTTGGATGGTCTCCATTCGCTTAAATTTCAAAGAACTCCATTTAAGGACCATTCTGACAGACATAAATCTGTTCAAGTGTTTTTTAGATATTGATGTTTTTGCAAACTCGGACTCGTAAACAGAAAGTAGATCACTGTGACCTAACTCCGCTACAGATTTTTTTAATTTTGATAAGTTTTAAAACCAAGGTCTTATTAATGCTCCACATAAAATTTCAGCCAAATATACCGAGTGGTTATGAAGAAAACAGTGATTTTATTGGTTTTGCTATTTTCAGTAACAGCGGCCATCTTGGATTCTGGACCAAGCTGAAGTGGTCAAGCTGACCACTTCTGAATTTCAGAAGCCCTGCAGTCTGGTCATGCAGCTTGTGAAATTTGAGAACCATGGGTGCAGTGGTTTCAGAGAAAAAGTCATTTAAATGGAATAAACATTTAAGGTCGACGTAAATGTGAACGGACGGAAGGACGGACGAACGGGTTGACGAACGGACGGACGGACGGAAAACCGGACGCCTATATCGCACCTTGCTAAAGCAGGTGCGACAAAAATTAGTCTTGGTGTTGGTAACTAAGTGTTTTAAGTAATTGAAATTTGGGGGTTTGTGCATTAATGCTAAAATCTCATAAATTTTTGGGTCTGCAACATTCTAGGTATGGTGAAATGAATAGTGAACAAGAGTGATTTTCTTTTCAGATATCATATTACATATCAGTCATTAGTGTTTGCAATTATATAGTGAGTTAGGTTTGTCTGTTTTTTATTACTTTTCATTCAGTGACTACATCTAATAGCCCACTGTGCTGAAAATACGTGATTTTTGAAGAATTTTGTGAAATTTTGAAAACCTAGCTGTTTTTCAGAACCAAATATTTTCTTATAATATAAAGGTAATATCACACATAGTTGCTAATTGTACAGCAGTGTTGTTTTTATGCCCCCGTGACGATAGTCAGGGGGCATTAAGATTCGCCCCTGTCTGTCTGTCTGTTCGTCACGCTTTATAGTATAGAGTTTGTGTAATCAACTCCTCCCACAGTCTTCAATGGAACTTTTTCAAACTTTGCATACATGTTGTGGACATATTGAAGATGTCCATGTGGATTTTTGATGGGGCTAAAATTAATTTTGACAGTTTTACGGCCTTTTGAACTTAGTCATTTTAGGCAAATTTTTGTATAGTAGGGTATAGAGTTTGTGTAATCAACTCCTCCCACAGTTTTCAATGGCTCTTTTTCAAACTTTGCATACATGTTGTGGACATATTGAAGATGTGCATGTGGGTTTTTGTTGGACCTAGAATAATTGTGACAAAATTACGGCCTTTTGAACTTAGTCATTTTAGGCAAATTTTTGCATTCTATGGTATAGAGTTTGTGTAATGAACTCCTCTCACAGTTCTTAATGGATATTTTTCAAACCTTGCATACATGCTGTGATTGTATTGAAGATGTGCATGTGGGTTTTTGTTGGACCTAGAATTAATTTTGACAGAATTACGGCCTTTAGAACTTAGTCATTTTAGGCAAATTTTTGCATTCTAGGGTATAGAGTTTGTGTAATCAACTCCTTTCACAGTTTTCCATGGATCTTTTTTAAACCTTACATACATGCTGTGAATGTATTGAAGATGTGCATGTAGGTTTTTGTTGGACCTAGAATTAATTTTGACAGAATGTCGGCCTTTTTAACTTAGTCATTCTAGGGAAATTTTTGCATTGCAGAGTATGGAGTTTCTGTTATCAGCTTGCTCCACAGTTTTCAGTGGATCTTTTTCAAACCTTGTCTACATATTGTGGACATATTTGAAGATATGCATAAGGCATTTTGATAGAACTAGAGTTAATTTTGACAGAATCACAGCCTTTTTAACTTAGTCATTTTGGGCTATTTTTACATGGTAGGGTATGTTTTCAATGGATTCTTTGTAGGAGCTTTATGGATATACACGTCATGTGACAGGCACTGCACGGGGCATCATTAGTGTCTTACAGACACAATTTTCTAGTTTGTATCTAAAAAGCAATTTTAAGCATATTGTTATTCTTTAGCATTTTCTTGTAGACGGTTTATTACAGATTTCATCTTATTTTGTAATTTTGCTCAAATTTTGTACTTAATTAATAAAAGGGGAGACAATCCACATCACTAAGATGATATTCTGCTGCGACCAAAATGTGTTAACATTAGCGTTATCATTGTAAGTGGTTTTGAATGATTTTCATTTAAACATAAAGTAAAAAAAAGGAATAAACAAAATAAATAAACGAAACAAGTACATCGTATTAATAAATGTTTGTAAAGTTTAATAGCTGTTTATTTCGAGAAATTCTCAATGCTACATTTTGTCCGTTAAATCTAACATTTATAGTTTAACATTGATGTCAAAATATAAGCTGTTACCATGTTTAATCTCAATACCAGATTTATTAACTTTCATATTCAATTCTCAGCAATGCTTACTGCTGTTATACTAATTGCTTTACAAACTATGATATAAAAATCAGGTTCGTTTGACATACTTTTTATTCAATTATAAATAAATTTAAACTTCAAATATTATTGGTCTGAATTTTTTTCTAAACATACACGTTTCAGTTCAGAATTTTATCATCTGTCGTTTAATGCCGGTTAATTGCCAGACTGCAACTTTCAGCTAATGTTATTGTTACTGGCTCAGCTAATTTCTTTTGTTGTGATCGCTTTATGTGAATGCAGTTCATAGCAGCCGCATAATTACACCATTCCTGCAGTGCGTTCAAATGTTTTATTGGCGAAGGTCTCTTAATATTACCAAATTCAGAATTACAGCATTCAAAGACATTACTTGTAAACAAAAACGTTGATGGAAGTAAACTTCAAGTGAAATTGAACCAAAGCAAATATGATATGAAATTAAAAAATGCACAACTTTTCAGTTAAAAATCTCACTATCTTTGTGTGTCGTCTACATACGATGCTATGACCCTATTCACTATGATAGGAACGAAGCAGGGATGTAACTTTATTCTATACTTACCTGACCTTAATACATGTTCCGCCCCCGCTTCTCGGGTCATTCGGGTAAGACTATAAATCGAGGTCCCATCCCAATAATTATGTCTTATGTGTTACGGTCAATTTTTACCATGAACGCTACAAACTCTAAGACATAGCATTGTTAGTAAAAGGAAAACGGCTCAATTAATAATTAGGTCTGCTACCCTATCACGCCATGAAAACGTCTGAAGATCTCGAGCTTTACAACAACCCTATGCAGTAGTTAAGTCTTCAATAACTACATGTACATGTAACGTTTTGCTTATCCAATTGAACATACATGTATAAAATTTACTAAAATTCTTTTTTCCTTTTTTTATCATTTTTGTTAATAATTTCAGGAGCAGGAAATAAACTGAAGCGTTTTCTCTCTGTTTCTGAAGTTTAAACTAATGTTTTTTAGAATTAACTTTTTATACTTAGACATCATACTTAGACATAAGTCAACATCCGTGGTCATATCGTTGACAACACGTATACTGTGATGCACCGGACGGGTATATATGATAAATAGCTAAAACAGCTTTAAAGAGCACTTGGTGATATGATTTTGAACATGGCTTTAAATGACTTGAGAATAATTATTTGTTAGAGAAATTCTGAAGTTTCTGTTGAAAGAATTTCCGTTTTTAATATCATTGAAAAATTAAACGTTATGCACAGAAAGTAGCTGAGTTAGTACAGTGCATTTTCAACGAGGCAAAGGAACAAACTTGAGCATAAGGTAAGACCCTGCAGTCTGGTCAGAGGCATTGCTGTCTGTTATCGCTTATATGAAACCTTCTATTTAGGCACAAATGTATGCCTTTGTGGGGTTGCTGTTCATTTTGCTGCCCGTTCCTGCCGCCTTACTTGTGTTGTTACTCCTTTAAACCTTTTCCTCTTTGAGTCCTGGGTGGGCTGTGGAATTTGATTGTATCAGTTCCTATTGCCCTATTATACCACATTGCTATCAACGAATTTCTAAATGCATTTTCATGATGCCATACAAAGCTTCTTTTATGTCAAATAAAAACATAGCCTTTGCATATTTTGGCTGCTGTAGGAAGAGCTAATATTTCTGTCTAGAAGAAGAGATAATTTCTAGCTATTCATGTCTGATTTACAGATTCTGTCAGCAGTCATTGATTCTAAGCAAGAAGTAATGATGTGTAAATCACAGAAACGCTCACCTCAAAATCAGATAATTGTTCATTTCTTGATTACTTAATATCCTGGCGCTTAGCTTGATGAAAATTTGGCTTTTTTGCCAAAATAATACCAACGTTTCCAATTTATAATGCCTTCATTTTTTCCCTGCGTTTGAAACTACCCAAAATATATGTTTATGCTTATCTGTCTTTCAATATCGACACTCTAAAGTATTTCTGGGTAAAATAACAAGAGGCCCACGGGCCACAAAGCTCACCAGGCCCCGAGGTTATAAAACTTTTTTCGTGCTCAACTCAGCTGAGCATGAAATTTTCTCTGCTGGTAAATATGAAAATGCCAACTAATGTTGGCATTTTCATATTGATAAGCAGAGAAAATTACATACTCAGCTGAACTGAGCAACAAAACAAATGTACTTATCAGTAATTTGCTATTTATTAGACGTTAAAATTTCATGCTCAGCTGAGTTGAGCATGAAAAAAGTTTTATAACCTCGGGGCCTGATCTCTAGCACATATTTGTACAAGCTCAAAATTGATATCACATTTGTACAGGCTTAAATAAAAAATACTACTGCAAAGTCGCTGTCTGACAGTCAGATGACTTGATAACAAACTATAAACACAGTATCCGAACGCACTGTACCATCTCCTCCGGTTTTCATAGTGTTGAATCGAGAGTACAGAATTCGCTTATAACCAGTAGCCGGAAATCATTATATTTTGAGTTTTTATCCGGAATCTACTGCGTCATTTATAGTTATTCAGCTTCGAAAATGTAAAGGGGTAAGTTTAATATAATTTTCTCTTCGGTCTTTTACTTTATTGCCCTGTACAATGAAAAACTCCTTGCCGTCGCAGATTTTTTTTTCAGAACAGCTTAATTTAACACGAGATTGTGTCGTGCAAAACTTAGCTATCATTCTTTTATCAAAACTAATAAACTGTAGATTGATAACGCCTTCCGTTCATTCTAAAGATTTTTTATAAAACATGTAAGAAAATGCTCAAAATGGTTTGAGAATCATGCCAAGGGCAATTTGAATACTGTACCAATTACTACCCACCCATACACGACATTGTACAGGGTAATAAAGTAAAAGACCGAAGAGCAAATTATATTAAACTTACCTCTTTACATTTTCGAAGCTGAATAGCTATAAATGACGCAGCAGATTCCGGATAAAATCTCAAAACAGAATGATTTCCGACTACTGGTTATAAGCGAACGTTTGTACTCTCGATTCAACGCTATGAAAACCGGAAGAGATTGTACATGTAGTTCGGATACTGTGATAAAGCTATTTTCCACATTTTTATTGCTAAGGCAACAAACAAATGATAACTTATCATGATCTGAAAAATCTTGGTGCAAGGTCACTTTAAAAACATTTTTGTCATTATTTTTAGAAAAGGACAATAAGAATATTCAGATTTCATAAACAAATACGACTACCAGGAAGCACAGGTGACTACATCAAACATATGCATCGTCTATAGAGCCCCTGCCTCTCCAGGCTTCTGAGATTTTACTTGAAAGTGTAACAGATGCCACGCGGAAACGGATATAGCGGTGACGATAGGAAAAATGGTCCTGCCTTTTTGCGGCCACCAACACGGACCTAAGAAGGCAAGGGTCTGCTGTGCTTGCAGCAGGTGAGCATTTTATTCTTGTACCATACCCCTCTTCCTTGTAAGGATAAAATGCAGTGTGTCCAGTACAATCAAAAACCCACCAACCATAATGTAACTTGTAGTGTTGTTTCACATGCTGCAATACAGCTAGACCATACCATAGTATATTTCAGTGTTCAATACTTTGATTATTGTGGCTTAGTGTTTAATAGCAATTCTCTGTAACCATTTCACATTTTACAATGGGGGTTCGGCACGCATAGTCTCAGATTTTCCTCAAACTTTCTCAGTTTGTGTGTTGTCACCAAAAAACATTTAAATGAAGGTTGATTCGTTCTGTTGTGTGTCCGTTGCCATGGCAACGGCCTCCAAAGATTATGCCAAAAAACAGCCAAAAAAATAAGTGAAAATTACCAAATTTTGAACATTTATATATCTTGGAGCACATTACCTTTAGTCTAGAAGTGCTTTGAATGAAAAACTATGGAAAAGTACAAGAGTGAAGTGAAAAAAAATAAACCAGATCTGTTTGTTCTTTGGTACTGATTTTAGCCCTTGATGTAGGGTGGGGTATCGAGGTATCGAAAATCCCTGTTTTTTAGCTTTTTCAAGTGCATACTGCCAGTTCGCGCGGTCACTCTGATATACAAATGCATGACAGCATGATAGAAGAAGATCTCTAATATCATGAACTGAAGAAACATGTTTGGGAAGTTACCTCCTTAGGACCGTAACCATGGAAACGAACAATACCCTATCGAAAAATCAAGGAAACACAACAGTGCACAAAATCACCTATTTATTTCCCTAAACAATTGAAAGACCACATTTATTGCATGTACAAGTGTTGTGAAAATATCAGTTTTAATTCAAAATTTATAAACATCAAAAGGGGCAGTACTGGGGTCATCTTAACATTCATTCTTGGGGCTCCGAAAGGGGTTTTTAAGGCTTATTTTCCTTCAAATAACAAACTTTCTTCAAAAAACTGCAAAGCAAGGTATTGGTTTCTCTTTAATATATTGTGAAAACATATTTTTGAAGTTAACAGATATAAACTAGGGCAATGGAATATTTTGGGGTCATTTAGGGGTCCAAAAATAAGGGGTTAAAAAATAGAAATCTATGAAAACCCATGAATTTCTTTGCAAAACAAAAAATTCAACGGTGCTTACAATAACAATGGCTTTGAAACTGTAAATCAAATACTAATTGGTTTAAAATAGGGCAATGGGGTGCCTTGTGACTTTTATTATGTTCCCATAAGGGGCCATTAAAGGGGTTGAATCAGCAAAATTGCCTCGAAGTTACACACACTTTCGGTATAAACCAGTATCCGTTACTTATTTATGAGTGTAATCATTAGTCTAAATGTAAGGCACGTAAAATTAGGTGATGGGGATCAATGTAATTGCATTTTTGTATCCAGAAGGGCCCAATAAGGGGCCAAAAAGCGCGGTGGCTCAGTGGTTAGTGCACTTGACTCTGAAGCTAGAGGTCGTGGGTTCGAACCCCGCCCCAGGCGAAATCTTCCTATGTCCGAACGCGTTTTTCTAGCATCATTTGCAGGGATGATGCTAACAAGTGTGCCGTCCTTCGGATCGGGACGTTAACTGAAGGCCTCCTGTGCAGGGAGAGTCATACCCTGTGCAGGTTAAAGATCCCTACTATAGCTACATGGCTATACGTAGGCTTTCATCCTGCAACACCGGAGTGTACAAAAGTACACCGTCTGTGTCCCCTTCGGGGGTTAAGGCGTAAATTGAAGAAAGAAAAAGAAAATCAGAAAATTACACCAAAAAATAAGTTTCTCAGAAAGCAGCATACTGTAATACACTGGCACAGAAACTGTGGGTCCAGTGACAACTGATGTAAAGCCATAGCCATGGCTGCCCTGTGGTTCCTTTTTTATGTGAATTTAAGGGGTCACAAAATGGGTAAAATGCAATTATGTACCTCGGGTACAAATTTTTATTGTATACCAATAAAAAGACAACAGCGGATACACCTATATTTTACTGCCCAGCAAAGAGTTACTGCTTCAACACAATACCTTAAATAAGTTTGGAGTTATACTCTAGCCTATATAAAAATAGCTTCAGCACCTTAGTTGTGGACAAAAATGCCATAACAGGAGGAGATTGCAAACATGTTTATTTTAACTAACTCTGTCGATAATTATATCTGCAACTGCACATTTAAATATCCCTCCACTTTTACCATAACTCTGGCGATAATTATATCTGCAACTGCACATATAACTATCTTTCTATCTATCTTTAGCTCACCTGAGCCAGCGGCTCCGGGGGAGCTTATAGGATGGTAAGGCTCCGTCGTCCGTCGTCGTCCGTCGTCCGTCGTCCGTCCGTCAACAATTTCAAACGACTTCTCCTCTGAAACCGCTGGGCCAATTGTAACCAAATTTCATATGTGGCCTCCAGAGGAAAGGGGAACGAAAAGTTGTTCAAACGGTCCTGGTCACATGACCAACATGGCCGCCACGCCCATATATGGTAAAAACCTAAAAAAATCTTCTTCTTCAGAACCAAAAGGCCAATGGCCTTGAAACTTGGTATGTAGCATCGGGTACGCAAGTACTACCAAGATTGTTCAAATTATGACCTTGGGTTGACCTTGACCTTTTTTACGGCAAGGTCAAATTTGCTTCCTTGTGCTTTTATATGGCAAAATGCTACAACATGAGATATCTTGAAAACTGTTGAAGATTTTGGGCTAAAAATCAGTATCTGCAGTCATCTTTATGAGTACATGAAGATTTATGAGTACAAGAGGTCAAGGTCATTCTTTGACCTTTGACCCAGAACTCTCTTATTTTGACAATGTCAAACAATCTGCTCAACAGCCACTTGGTCAATTGAAAACAAATTTCATATAGAGCCTCCAGGGGTTGAGGGAACGAAAAAAAATTCATATGGTCCAGGTCACATGACCAACATGGCCGCCATGCCCATATATGGTAAAAACCTTTAAAAATCTTCTTCTCCAGAACCAATTGACGGATGGCCTTGAAACTTGGTATGTAGCATTAGGTACACAAGTACTATCAAGATTGTTCAAATTATGACCTTGGGTTGACCTTGACCTTTTTTACGGCAAGGTCAAATATGGGAAAATGCTAGAACATAAGATTTCATGGAAAGATTTGAAGATTAAGGCCTAAAAATTGGTATATACAATCATCATAATCAGGACATGAAGATTTGTGAGTACAAGAGGTCAAGGTCATTCTTTGACCTTTGACCCAGAACTCTCTTATTTTGACAATTTCAAACAATCTTATAAAAAACCACTGGGCCAATTGTAACCAAATTTCGTATAGAGGTTTCAGGGGTTGAGGGAATGAAAATTTGTTCAAACGGTTTAGGTCACATGACCAACATGGCCGCCACACTCATATGTTGTAAAAACCTTTAAAAATCTTTTTCTCCAGAACCAATTGACCGATGGCCTTGAAACTTAGTATGTAGCATTGGGTACTCCAGTTCTATCAAGAGTGTTCGAAATGATGACATTGGTTTTACAGCAAGGTCAAATATGGGAACATGCTAGAACATAAGATTTCATGGAAAGGTTTGAAGATTTAGGCCTAAAAATCAGTAAATACATCAAGATTCATGAGTACAAGAGGTCAAGGTCATTCTTTGACCCTGAATTCTCATAGTTTGACAATTTCAAATTTCTTCTTAAAAGCCCATTAGCCAATTGTAACCAAACATCATATAGAGCCTTCAGGGGTTGAGGAAACGAAAATTTCTTCAATTGGTCTGGGTCACATGACCAACATGGCCGCCATAACCATATATGGTATAAACCTTTAAAAATCTTCTTCTCCAGAACCAATTGACCGATGGCCTTGAATCTTGGTATGTAGCGTTGGGTATTCCAGTACTATCAAGATTGTTCAAATTATGACCTTTGGCTGACCTTGACCTTTTTTACAGCAAGGTCAAATATGGGAAAAGGCTGGAACATAAGATTTCATGGG
Source organism: Ctena decussata (assembly GCA_963989385.1). Classification (NCBI taxonomy): domain Eukaryota; kingdom Metazoa; phylum Mollusca; class Bivalvia; order Lucinida; family Lucinidae; genus Ctena; species Ctena decussata. Next base: position 7,840,102 of record OZ022507.1, on the reverse strand, counting down.
ACGTATTTGGCCTCAAAATTGGTATATACAGTCATCTTAATGAGGTCATGAAGAATTATGAGTACAAGAGGTCAAGGTCATTCTTTGACCTTTGACCCAGATCTCTCATATTTTGACATTTTCAAACATTTCCTCAAAAGCCAAAGGGCCAATTGTAATCACATTACATATAGAGCCTCCAGGGGTTGATTGGTGAGCATTGGGTACTCCAGTTCTATCAAGAGTGTTCAAATTGATGACATTAGGTTGAATGTGACCATTTTACGGCAAGGTCAAATATGGGAAAATGCTAGAACATAAGATTTCATGGAAAGTTTTTGAAGATTTAGGCCTAGAAAATGGTATATATGTTTGTCTTGATGAGTACATGAAGACTTGTGAGAACAAGAGGTCATGGTCAGTCTTTGACTTTTGACCCAAGACTCATATTTTGACCATTTCAGACATAAGAAAAAGCCTGTTTGCCAATTGCTCAGGTGAGCAGTTCAGGGCCTCATGGCCCTCTTGCTTTATTTTATACTGCAGCACCCTCTTTGAGTATTATGTGCAGTTGCGCTGTCAGTGCAAGGATAAAAGTAAGATTTGAGAAGACTTAAAAGTGCAAAAGTGAGACGTGATAAAAGATATAGTGTTAGTGCAGAAGAGGTGAAGTTAAAAACAGGTTAAAAACAGTGTTTGGAACTTAAGGGAGCCGGTGATTGATCTTACAGACCCCTTCCCTGAAGGTGTCAAGATCAGTCTGAAGAACAATATCTGATGGAAGTCTATTCCAAAGTACAATAGTGGCTGGATAAAAAGATTGCTGATAATAGCTAGCAGTTGTATGTATTTGTCGGAATGAAAGAGGGTGCATGTGGCGAGTATATCTCCTGGGTTTCTCGAAATATGATGGGACTTGTATGGCTACATGGCAATAGACAATTTTGTAAAACATGATAAGCCGTGCATCTGTTCTTCTATTCACTAATGATCGCCAACCTAGGTCACTCAGCATTTGCGTGACACTTTCATATGGGGAATAGTTGTTTTTGACCCATCTTGCAGCTCTCCTTTGAACCATTTCAATTTTATTGATATTTTGATGTGTGTAGGGATTCCAAATAGTGGAGGCGTATTCCACTTGAGGGCGGACCAGTGTTTTATATGCCAGTTCTTTTACAGCCTGATTTCGGGTTTTAATATTTCTTTTTACAAATCCTAGAGTTCTATTTGCTTTAGAGGTAATACTACTGATATGGGCATTCCAGTTTAAGTCTTTTGATATGGTCACACCAAGATACTTGGCAGAGTCTACTGTTTCAAGCACCTGGCCATGGAGGATATACTGAGACTGGAGTGGTTGCCTAGACCTTGTTATATGGAGGACCTGGCACTTGCCTGGGTTGAACTCCATGTCCCAGGTTCGTTCCCATTCTTGTAGATGATCTAGATCGGCCTGAAGGGTGTTGACATCCTGTGATGAGTTTACAGTTAAGTAGACTGCTGTATCATCAGCGAACAACCTTACCTGTGACTGTATGTTTTGTGGTAGGTCGTTTATATATATTTATAACTATACCTCCACTATAGGAGGCTCCAGTCGAATCTGTATATTACTCTGTTGACCGTCAGATTCGACTCTATGTTTCCTTGCAGGAGATATATTGAACATATGATCTGTACCCAGACTAGATGCGAAGGTGCAAGGTATGGATTCATTCTCTTCAGCCTCCTTGAGAACAGCCTTATGGGAATTTGAACAACCAACCCCTATGCTGGCTACTTTTGAGAGTTTAACCGAACATAGATCTGCTGACTGTGCCTAAAAACTGGAAAATGGTCACATTATATGTGTTATTCTGTTGGCCTGAGGGACAAAGAGCTAAAGGGACACCCTGTTGGCCAACATTTGTTTGCTGTCGATTGACTAAAACTTTTCTTGAGAAACAACACTTCACCAGTTGCATGTAGAATCATCTCACAAGTCTAGTCTATTCCATAACCTTGCTAGGTTGTCGGAGCATCACAGATAATTTAACAACAACCCCTTTTCATCTCGTCCTGTCTCCAGCTGTCCTAGTTGTGCTAGCAAAGTCTATCCCCATCCATTCTTTAATATTATCTGCCTGCCTCGTCATCTGCCTGACCCAGGACCAAATCTGGCAGCCTCTGCCCACATGCAAAATATCAATAAGACTTTGATCCTTGTACCTTAACAAATACAATGCATCATAAGAGGATATGCAAAGACAAGACTTGACCTTGTACAGGATAACTCGCCTGATAGTGACTTGCTTATCACATAAAAAAAACGAAAGACCTTGACTTCAAGGTCACCCAATGGATTGGCTAGTATTTTGTAAAAACTAAAACCAGTTTCTAATATAAGTGCAAGTATAACAGTAGATGCAGCCAAGCATTATGAAAAAGTATGTCATTGGAAAACTTTAACCCAACAACGAATCCTAGGTATGACCTTGACCTCAAGGTCACTGAAACAGGTGGGGTGGTACTCCCATATAAAAGCTACTAAGAAGCAAATTTGACCTCAGCGTAAAAACGTCAAGGTCAACCCAATAATTTGAACAATCTAAGTAGTACTTGTATACTTGATTCTACATACCAAGTTTCAAGGCCGTCTGCCTGTTGGTTCTGAAGAAGAAGATTTTTAAAGGTTTCTACCATATATGGGCGTGGCGGCCATGTTGGTCATGTGACCCAGACCGTTTGAACAAATTTTCTTTTTCCCGTCCCCTAGAGGCTTTACATGAAATTTGGTTACAATTGGCCCAGTGGCTTTTGAGGAGATGTGTGAAATGTAAGAGAGACCAGGATCAAAGGTCAAAGAATGACCTTGACCTCTTGTACGCACAAATTTTCATGCACTCAATAAGATGACTGTATATACCAATTTCAGGTAAACATCCTTCAAAGTTTCCAAGAAATTTTATGTTCTAGCATTTTCCCATATAAAAGCTACAGAAAGAAAGTTTGACCTTACCGTTACTACGGTCTAGGTTATACCAAGGTCATAATTTGAACAATCTTGGTAGTACTCCCGTACCCAATGCTACATACCGAGTTACAAGACCATTGGCCTATTGGTTCTGGAGAAAAAAGATTTTTAAAGGTTTCTATTATGTATGGGGGTGGCGGCCATGTTGGTCATATGACCAGCACTGTTTGAACAATTTTTTGTTCCACCGCCCCTAGATGCTCTATATGAAATTTGATTACTATCGGCCTAGCGGTTTCAGAGGAGAAGTCGTTTGAAAATATTGACGGATGGTCGACTGACGGACGATGAAGCCTTACCATCCTATAAGTTGCACCGGAGCCGCTGGCTCAGGTGAGCTAAAAACCTAATTACTAGGTCCATGACCTTGACTTCAAGGTCACTAAGTAGGGTGCTGGTGGTACTTTGTAGAACCTTGGACCAATATGTAACTACAGAGCAAGTATAAAAAAAAATCCATCAATGGATTAAAAGACATATAGGTCTTAAAAAATCTTTAACCAAAACATCCAATTACGCCGACACGGTCGCTGACACGGACGCCAGGGTGACAACAATAGCCCTTCATGAGCCCTTACTTCCACTTTTGATAAAATTATGACCCTTTGCATATCTCTGAAGGCAATCTCTTATTCCGCTTTGAAACTTTAAAACCATAATATTTCTTCATGAAATTTCAAATAAAGCATGCATTATCACATATTGTGCAGAGAAAAACAACCATAACCCAAGATCAGGTTTGACAGAGTTATAGTCATTTATTCATTTCTTATAAAGAATTTCATGTCCGTCTTACTGGTTTGAAACTGTTGAGGGTTTCTTCATGAAATTACATAAAAGTATACAGCATCATCAGACATATAGCTCTGATCCCATTATGACTGAATTACGGCCTCTTGTGCATTGCCGTTAGTGATTGTTTTACACTTAAGGTGTTGATTTATGGTAAATGCAAAAATCTAAATTCAACCATGAAAATGTAACATACCTCCCCGAAACTTTGCAAATATTTTCCTTTTGTGGTTCTCTACAGTTTAGAATACAAAAAAGTCATGCTGATGATAAAGGGTCTTTTAAGATAAGGGGTAATTTGAAGTGCAAAAATCATAGAAAATACTATCATTATTGAAAATGCATTTAGGTCTGAAGGTACTTCAATGCACTGACTTCAATGTCAGTTTAATTGTTTGTTCCATCTCTTCCTCAGATTATCAGGTTGAAAAAAGTGGCTTGTTCTCAAATGTTCAACCATGTTTTAGGTTCATGTATAATTTTAGCATCATCAAGCCAGGCATTTTGGAAGTCAAAATCGTGAAAAACAACAAGGAAGTTTCTGCTAAGTTTTGCGCAGATCTGTTGAATTTTCAGCATTTTATTTTTATTATTTTTTTTTTTTAGCTCACCTGAGCCATAGGCTCAGGGTGAGCTATTGTGATCACCCAGTGTCCGTCGTCCGTCGTGCGTCGTGCGTCGTCCGTCGTCCGTCGTCAACAATTTGCTTTAAATGACATCTTCTCTGAAACCACCAAGCCTAGGGCTTTGATATTTGGTATGGAGCATTGACTAGTGGTCCTCTACCAAGTTTGTTCAAATGGTGGCCCCAGGGTCCAAAATGGCCCTGGGGCAGGGGGTCTTGGGTTCGAAACTAAAAAATACTTAAAATCTTCTTCTCCAGAACTGCTTGGCTCAGATGCTTGAAATTTGGTATGTAGCATTGCCTAGTGGTCCTCTGTCAAGTTTGTTCAAATGGTGGCCCCAGGGTCCAAAATGGCCCTAGGGCAGGGGGTCTTGGGTTTGAAACTAAAAAATACTTAAAAATCTTCTTCTCCAGAACTGCTTGGCTCAGATGCTTGAAATTTAATATGTAGCATTGCCTAGTGGTCCTCTACCAAGTTTGTTCAAATGGTGGCCCCAGGGTTCAAAATGGCCCTGCGGCAGGGGGTCTTGGGTTCGAAACTAAAAAATACTTAAAAAATTATTCTTTTCTAGAACTGCTTGGCTCAGATGCTTGAAATTTGGTATGTAGCATTGCCTAGTGGACCTCTACCAAGTTTGTTCAAATGGTGGCCCCAGGGTCCAAAATGGCCCTGCGGCAGGGGGTCTTGGGTTCGAAACTAAAAAACACATAAAAAAATTTCTTCTCCAGAACTGCTTGGCTCAGATGCTTGAAATTTGGTATGTAGCATTGCCTAGTGGTCTTCTACCAAGTTTGTTCAAATGGGGGCCCCAGGGTCCAAAATGGCCCTGGGGCAGGGGGTCTTAGGTTTGAAACTAAAAAATACATAAAAATCTTCTCCTCCAGAACTGCTTGGCTCAGATGCTTGAAATTTGGTATGTAGCATTGCCTAGTGGTCTTCTACCAAGTTTGTTCAAATGGTGGCCCCAGGGTTCAAAATGGGCCTGGGGCAGGGGGTCTTGGGTTCGAAACTAAAAAAATACATAAAAATCTTCTCCACTAGAACTACCTGGCTCAGATGCTTGAAATTTGGTGTGTACATTCGCCTTGTGGTCCTCTACCAAATTTATTCAAATGGTGGCCCCAGGGTCTATAATGGCCCCAGGGCAGGGGGTCTTGGGTTCGAAACTAAAAAACACTTAAAAATCTTCCTCACCAGAACTGCTTGCCTCAGATGTTTGAAATTTGGTATGTAACATTTCCTAGTGGTCCTCTACCAAGTATCTTTAAATAGTGGCCCCAGGGTCCAAAATGGCCCTGCGGCAGGGAGTCCCAGGTTTGAACCATAGAAATACATAGAAAAATATTAAAAAATCTTCCACTTTAGAACTGCAAGGCTCAAATGCTTGAAATTTGGTATGTTGGTTGGTTGGTTGATTTGATGCTTAACGTCCACGGTAAACAACTAAGGTCATGTCGGGACGGTCAGTTAACCTAACCACACTATTCCTGGGCAGGCTTAGACCTCCTAAGCGGTTAACCAGTACTAAGTGCACATACTTTCGCCAGTAACTGACAACTGCCCTTCTTGAATCAGCGGAAGGAGAAACGAAAGTATGTGGCCAGACCGGGATTCGAACCCAGGACCTCTGACTTACGAGTCAGGTGCCCTACCGATTGCGCTACCCGGCCCGGCTAAATTTGGTATGTAGCATTGCCTAGTAGACCTTTACAAAGTTTGTTCAAATGGTGGCCCCAGGGTCCAAAATGGCCCTGTGGCAGGGAGTCCCAGGTTTGAACCATAGAAATATATAGAAAAATATTTAAAAATCTTCTTCTGCAGAACCACTTGGCTCAGATGCTTGAAATTTGGTACATAGCTTTACCTAGTAGTCTTTTACCAAGTTCGTTCAAATAATGACCCCAGGGACTAAAATGGCCCGCCCCAGGGGGTCCTGGGTTTGAACCATAGAACTACATAGAAAAATATTCGAAAATCTTCTTCTTCAGAACCACTTGGCTCAGATGCTTAAAAATTGGTATGATGCATTGCCTTGTTGTTCTTTATCAAGTTTGTTCAAACGATGGCCTCAGGGTCCAAAATGGCCCTGCGGCAGGGAGTCCTGAGTTTGAGCCATAGAAATACATAGGAAACTATTAAAAAGTCTTCTTCTTCAGAACCACTTAGCTCAGATGCTTGAAATTTGATATGATGCATTGCCTGGTGGACTCCTTCAAAGTTTGTATAAATGGTGGCCCTTGGATCCAAAATGGCCCTGGGGCAGGGAGTCTTGGGTTCGAAATTAAAATGTACTCAAAAACCTTCTTATCCATAACCCCTCTGTGCAGATGCTTGAAATTTTGTATGATACATTGCCTAGTGGTCCCTTACCAAGTTTGTTCAAATGATGGTGCCAGGGTCAAAAATGGCCCCGCCCCAGGGGTACCATGGTTTGAACAATAGCAATACATAGAAAAACATTAAAAATCTTCTTCTTCAGAACCATTTGGAAATGGTTGCAAACTATCTGGTTTGTTCAAATTATGACCCTGGTTTGACCTTCAACCTTTTTGCTCAGGTGAGCGATTCAGGGCCTCTTGGCCCTCTTGTTTTTTCATTTTGTTTGTTTGTTTTTTGTATTCACCAAAAATCTGTAATTATCACCATCTTAATTTAACCGACCTACGTAATGAGGATTTGGAGTTACCTGCATGGCAAAGTTCTATGGTCTTTATTGTTTCCTTTCATACAGGAAATCCCAATGGGCGTACATCATCATTGCCCTGTTCAAATGTGCTCTTGTTTTAAATCCTGACTGACCAAATCTGACTGCAGGGTCAAATCTAATGAGGATATTTGGCATTACTCTATAATATAAAGTATTATAAATTTGGGGAAGAAGATTTCTTTTAAAGGCTAGTCCGCAATAGGACCTATAGTAACAGCTGAAGGGGTGGCAGTGGGGCTTGTTTTAAACAATATTTTATGAGTACAAAGTATAGAATAATCAGGATTTGACTGAAAGCCCAAAGTTATGAGGACTATCTCCTGATAAAAATCAAATACTGCACAAAGGTTGAATGTACACAATACCACAGACTTCAAATAAACACATCTTCGTCTAAACAGTCTGGCAATGAATGAAAATATTATTTAGGCAAAGACTGTTTTATGTTTGCATCAGAAGTAACCGCTTTATAATGAGCTAATAATATTGACAAAAGAAATACAAGACCTGAGAAAGACAGGGAGGGAGAGAAATATGATTTCCTCATCCAGTTAGTCCAAGCTGTATATGCATATAACATTCCATTTAGATCCATTGGATGCACTTTGAAAAGTAAGGGGTTAAATCTTTTGGTGTGTATTATTTAATTTTGAACACGTGTAAAGATTTTTCGTTTATCGCCGGTGACACCCCCTCTTTCCCGTACATTAGACCTCTCAGTGTACATTCTTTTGCCATGTCTGCAATGTGGTTCTGTCTTGTAGCAGTCTAATGAGGACTATTCTATTCTATCCCATAACCTTACTAGGTCGTTGGGGCACCACAGATGACTTCAAAACAGTCCCTTTCCACCTCTGAGGACAACTGAATATAAAATGGTTTGTGTTTTCTATCTTGCCATACAGATCTAATGGACTTTCCATTACATTTCTGGTATTAAGGTGCTCATTCGGAGAACTACATTCCAGTCGCAGTCTCGTGTGTAAAATTTGATCTAGATGAGTTCCAGCATTGTAAAACTTTACTGTGGAGATTAAGATTGAGGTAAAGTTAAAACAGAGTCACTCTGTCCGATGTGTAAACTTTTCTAATCTCTTATAAGAATTAAAACATATTTTATGTTATCGGACTTTTAATGTATTCAGCCTAGTCAAGAGCCAGGTCATCTTAGCATGTATTTACAGAACAGCATCATTTTGAAATCAGCTGACCAGGCATACCATTCAACTTTTCCTTTTAAAGCGTTTGCTGGGTTAATGTGATTGGAGTCAGATGTGAAATTTTAACTTGAGTGTCATTTCTTATCAAATCTTTACACTTTCTGAAAATAAAATGATCTATTATCTGGAAAACACTCTATGTTGGCTCCTTTCTTTGTCTCAATCTTACTTTCGCAAAAGGATCCAAACTTGTCTAAATCTTACTTTCGCACAAGCAGCCTTCCTTGTCGTAAAAAATGCAGAAAGAAGTTTCCTTTTGCACCCTTACACCCCACAGTGAAGCTAAAATTACAGTTGCGGCTATACTTTATTTGTTAAGAGTTACAATAGTTGATTGTTGTCATAGGTTCTCCGATTCACACGTAAAACAAGGTGCCAGGTGCATTGAAAAGAACAACAGAACGCCACTGGCTGTGCCAAATTACTCAGACTAAATGTATACCAGTTTGACAACCGTTTTTATTCTTATCTGTCTTTCTTTATATGACTGACAAATTTGGCCATGTTCGACCTCACGAAAATATACAGAACATTTATGTAAATGGAGCAGAAAAACATGAGAATGTCCTTTTTTACTGCAAATCTTTCCAACAGCGAGACGTTTATTGGTAAAAGCCAGTACATGTAGCTAAAACTCAATACTCCATTTTGCTACTTTATATTGTGAAGAAAACCATGCTTTTGGTTTGATTTTGCAACCCCCCCCCCACCACCACCACCACCACACACACACAACCACCACTTTTTGGACACCTTGTAATCTCAGTGCCATGTTTGGTATCTGTAAATTTACAACTAATGTTTTTCTAAACATTTAAAGTAACAGATAATATACTTTTTTTGCCGTACGAAGAATATTTGAGATTTGTGGGGCAAATTAGCAGATTTTACCCCTTTTTAGCCCCTTAAGGAGCTATAATACAGGAACAGAGCACCCTATCAACAGTTTTTATACCTGTTTACATTTTATTGCCAGTTTCTTAACCATTATATCAGTATGCAGTGCTGTTTTTCGTTATTTTGTGCATCAATTCAGACATTTCGGTCACATTTCCTCCCTTTTAACCCCTTTTTGGGACCCTGAATAGGCATACACATATTTCCGAGGAGCTCCCCATAACGATATTTTGTATCCCTTCACATTAGGCTTATGTTTTTACGACCTTGTAAAAAGAAAATAGTCATGAGCTTTCAACTGTGCAAATAAAATTATTCATTTGAGGGCAAATTAGCTTATTAAAACCCCTTTTGGAGCCCCTTTAAAGAATATTAATACACTCTCAGTTCTGTTCCTTTTGTTGCTGATATTATTTAATGTAAGTCTGATACTTTCACAACAATTGTACATGTAATTAATGCAGCATGTCCTTGTTTTGGGGAAAAATATGTGATTTTCCACAGGGTTTTATTTTCTCATTTTTTTTACACAGGATATTGGTTGTTTCCATGGTAACGGCCAGAAGGAGGCAACTTCCCAAACATGTTTCTTCAGTTCATGATAGTTGAGGCTCTTATCTAATTTTTTGTTGTAGGCAGATATGTCAGACTGACCGCGCGAAAGGACATGAAGCGCTTAAAATTGTCTTAAAATTAGGGTTTCGAAAACCTGGATACCCCACCCACCATTACAGCATGTAGCAATACTAAAGAAGTTACAAAACAATTATATTTATTCTTCCTTAAATTCACATTGACCTATATTTCTTAAACCAGTACATGTTTAGATGAAATGTAGTCTCATTTAGCCTATATTAAAGTTCAAAAAGTGCATTTTTTTCATTTATTTCTTGGCCATTTTTAAGGCAAAATCTTTGGTGGCCGTTACCATGGCAACGGGCATGTAGCAGAAGGAACTAGGTATCAATTATTTGGTTTTGAGTGACAACAAACAAACTGAGAAAGTTTTATCAAAATCCATGACTATGCGTGCCGAACTTTGGTTGGTGGTTACAGAGAATTGCTATTAAATTGTAGCGCTTTTTTTTTTGTTTCTTCACAAGCAAATTGCGATATATTTTGGCATAACGTATCATTTTAGCTTTAACTGTTTTGTTGGTTTCGGTGTTGGAACCATCTTTCTCTTATGTTCAAAATTTCTTCTTTTTTTTTCAAATGTAAATTCATGTATCGTTGTTTATTGTTTCTATTCTTATTTTTTGTAAACCTCAGATGAAGCCGAAAGGTGAGGTCGCTTTGGTAAAAACAGATTGTGAACTGTTGATGACCAAGCTTCGAAGTTGTAGGTATCAGAGCTCCTGAGTGAAGTATAGCACATTTTCAATGTCTTAAATAATGTAGAGAAAGAAATGTGTTTAAGGGAAGGGTGAACGAGTATAAAAAGTCTGTAGACAAATAGTATATTTTTCCTCTCTGAACTACATTTTCCAAAGAACATTTGATTCTTTTTCGATATAGGCAGCTGACCAAACTTACTATCTTCAAAGTAATTAGAATACCCGTCAATAAGTTATGAATAAGCTTCGCAGCTTTTATTACATTTCATCGTGCGAATATGTGGGGACCACAAAGAATGAATTGCTTATCTGAAGGTAATGTTCTAGCGAAATTAATTCGGTGATCTCGTTGTCTATCAGTTGGAATGCCAATATTGATAGCTGGACGTCAGTTTCTCTGACAAGGCGATACAAAAGGCGTCTGACATCTGGAATAGCTTGTCTCATGGTATACCGACAATCAATATGCCCTGTTATCTATTTGAATAACATTGTGCAAGATGAAATAGCACATCTATAGATTTCACAAACTTATATGCCAAACGTCGTTAAAGGGTCCATCTGACATATGAGATATGAGTCAAACAAAAATATTGGTGTGTGATGTGCATAAGACGTGTAAATCTTTGTCGTTTGTTACTGGACATGCTCAAAAGCTGGGGTTTTTTTTTTTATTTTTTTTTTATTTTGCAAAAGGTAAGTTTAAGAAAATAACGTGATACGAACATGTTAAAAAGGATCACGCATTTGGTTTAGTTAGATCCATCTGGAAAAGCTTCATTATCCAAAAAGGAGCATTTTATAAACATACAAATTTAGAGTACATAATTATTTTGCAATCAGTTTGCACAAATGCTTTTCGGAGGAGGTACCACAGTTTCTGCATGCAGAGCGAAGATGACCAAAATATTTATAATAGCTTCTTCTTAATAAACAATTTACACATCTTCTAAACCTAACGTGATTGCTACATTAACTGGTAATGTAAATGAGCATTCTAATGCACTTACGTATGTAACGCTACGCCTGATTCGATAACGTCAAAAATTTACGACAGTAAATCCTGCGTTATACTGTCGCAAATCCGACGTCATTACGTAACGTCGCTTCTCATTGGTTGACATCTGGTTTTACGTCGCTTCAAGCGTTTGCTATGCGTGCGAGGTAGCATACTTTTAAAGGTGAAAACGTGAAAAGTGCATTGAAAATTGTCATTTTGGGAGGTGAATCGTCGGTTTTATTGTCGCAAATTGCGTTTTACGGCTCCGCTAGCGCGTCGCCGTTAAACGAAATTTCCGACCATAAAACCGACGATTTACCTCCCCAAATGCCAATTTTGAATACAGTTATCCCCTAAGTCAGTGATCAGGAATCGAGTATTTCCACATCTTGTCCCCATGACCAAACGGGAAAGAAAAGTAATACAGACGGTACACCAGCTAAAACAAAACGAGGAAAAAGCCAAGAGGTCAGTCGTTCTAAGCAGAAGCCCTAGAGGCTATGATGTATGAAAAGTAAACAACTATTCTAATGCAATTACAAATATAGCGCGACGTCTGATTGGATAACGTCAAAAATTTGCGACAGTATACTCTGCGATATACTGTCGCAAACCCGACCTCATGATGAAACGTCGCTTCTTGGCTGTCGCTTGGTTTTACGTTGCTGACAATGCTTGCTATGGATGCAAAGTAGTACACTTTGAAAGGTGAAAATGTAGAAAAGAACATTTGAATGGGGATAACTTTATTAAAAATTATCATTTGGGGAGGTAAATCGTCGGTTTTATGGTCGCAAATTGCGTTTTACGGCTCCGCTAACACGTCGCCGTAAAACGAAATTTCCGACCGTAAAACCGACGAATTTCCTCCCCAAATGACAATTTTTAGTACAGTTATCCCCTAAATAGAAACCCGACAATGACAATAATGAATTATAGAAGACATCAACAGAACCGTCTCTGATACCGTACTTGTGATTTAAAAATCCCTCATTCACATGCCAACATTTAAGAAAGTCTTTTATTTATGGCTCATTTTTCGATTCCTTCATAAGTTTGGCAAACTTTCGTAACCCATGGAAGCAAAAGGAAGTCGAAATAACTTCTCCTTGGTGAAAAAAATCACCCAAAAGATGGAGGTGTACCCATACTCTTTTAAGTAAGACTTTTATTTAAAATAACAACTGGCAGATAGTATGATACCTAGTCGTAATAACGTATGCAACAAACTGATCTAAACGGCTATCACCAGTATGTTATTTAACCATTAGCTTGTTGAAATGCAAATACAGATATTCAATATCTTAGGTTTTCATAGTAAGCAATAAAAGTGTTTATTAAAAAGTGTTTTGTTAATTACTCATATGTTTTCCTCCGTATGAATCAATCATGAAATTATATATATTGAATTTTCTGAAAGCAAATTTAAAGAAGTCGAAACGGTTCCCAATTATTTTGCAGTACGGGTATGTTTGAGAATTTCGTAGGCAGGAAAACACATTCAGCACAATCAGTTGACCACGCTAAACAAATGCAAAAACAACATAAATCTCTAAAACAAAATGATAAAGAAGCATGCTAATGTTAAAGAAAAGAAGTTCAAAATTTTTCAAACTGAGCAATATGAAATTGTAGAGGACTGTGTCTGCTAACGCAAGTGAAAACTTGCAAATATATACCATTAGGAGAGTAAAGGGGCATTTAGATAAAACGGTTTGATTCATAAACGTTTTCCTATTTCTCCTGGTAAAACGAATGGTAGACATATAAATTCAGAAATCTAGGAAGTATGCATACACCAGCTACATGATAGATTGGATAAAAAAAACATTATTTAGTTAAGGGCAAGTATTTCACTTGCTTTCAATAGCACTTGAATATACAGTTACATAGTCCATTTATTCGTTCTTTGAAGTCTGGAGGCAAACATATGACAAATCTAATACTCTTGAAGCCATATTTATATTCCCTGGTCCTCCAAAGTAGTAATATAATATGAATGATTTGCAGGACTTCTGAAGCAGTATTTATTTTGCGTATGAAAGCTTCTTTCCCGAAATGGTTTTGTCAAGCCAATTGCTGATTTTAAAAACATAAATGAATATATGAAAAACTAAACAAAAATAAACAGGGTATCCACTGACGACCACACTCATAAAAGGCACCGAAAGAGGGAGGTATAGGCGCAAACGACAAAACGAAACAGTACATCTCCGATAACAGTCATGCCAGTCCATTTCAGAGGAACTGTGCTAAATAAAGAACATCAGAAGTCGTAAAACCACATTAAACATACAAAACATCATTCGTATCTATGTTTTATTTAAAATCACAGAACAAAACAAAGGTAGAAAAGTGCATATATATAAAGAAAGAATAACTATCCTATTTTGACTGTGGACACGCTATTTATAAACAAAAAAAGTATCTCCTTTTTTTCAATTAGGAGCCCCGGTAGCTCAGTGGGTTAAGCGCTGGCCTACTGATCTAGCGGGCCGCGTTCGAGCCCCGCTTATGCCCCAGTCACACACACACATTACGGATAGGGCGGATAGTTGCGGACTTTAAATCCACACAATTTGTGGGCGTGGTCTCTCTCAATATCGAATCCGTATCATATCCGTATGGTATCCGCAAGGTCCGCAGGATATACCACCGCATTTTGAAAAGTTTAAATATTTAAGCGCGGACGAGTTAACCATAATAATCCGTAACTGAAGGCATTTATCCGCAATTATCCGCATCTAATCCGTATCTCGACGTATCGTTCCGCGGTCCACCCAAAACTTGTAGACAAATACGGTTTCATACGGATTGTTACGGTTAGTTATGGGTCTCGTTCTGCGTATTGTTACGGATTAATGCCCCAGTCAGATTAGCTGTTCGCAATTATCCTCACCAATACGTATCTATCAGTATTGAAGTGTAAGTTATCCGTATAGAAACGTATCTGGAGGTAAAAGTCCGTAAAAAAACTCCGAACGAGACCCGCAACTAACCGTAATTGAAGGTTTCCTTGCTTTCTAGTTAGATGCATTTATCAAAATTATTTTAGCCATTGAAGTTATCTCCAGCAAAAGAATCTAGAAGGGATGTTTGTAAATGAATAATTGTACGGTAAAGTGATCAAAAATTTATTTCTGAAACTTTAGAACATTTTAAATGGGAAAGTATAATTTCATTGTCATAGATGCTATAATGAATATGCCGGGTCAAGCAATTCGTACAATTTACACGTGCGCCCAGCGAAGACTCAGACCAGCCTGTGCATCATCACATTCGGGTCAGAGTCTTCACTGGCCACACGAAAAGGTATGGGTCCTTAGCTATCCATAGAGTGCACAGCAAAGACTCTGATCAGACTGCACGGATGCACAGGCTGTATTGAGTCTTCGCTGGGCGCACATGTAAATTGTGGGAATTGCTGTGACATGGCTCGAATTTGATTAAATATGATAAAATACATCGTATTCTAAACTGCAACAAATCCGAAATGCTATAACTATTGTACATAGTTCTACATCAGTTAGAAATCAAGTCCATTCAAATATTGTGAACAGCTCATGCAGTACAGCAGGATTCTATGGTGCATCAACATGCCCCATGCTCATTGCATCAACTTGCCCCAACCATGCCCCACGTAACATTCAGCAAGGTAGACAGTTAATAGTTTTCCTTCAGAAGAGCGTATGGGTTTAAAGATGAAAGATTTCTCTACCTGTGTGCATAAAAGGATTATTCACAACCGGAAACAAATGCGCGCTAAACGAAAAATTGCAAAATATCTGTAAATTTACTTAGATGTGTCAAAAATGAACTTTTCTTCACCAAATTCTCATTTGTTGTCGAAATTCCGCAAAACTTCGGGAAAAGATAGCGGCTGTCAATGACTACTTTAATTCGTCATTTCTGACGTCCATAATGACGTCATTGTCTTTTTATTCTCACTGCATCAACTTGCCCCGTGCATCAACTATCCCCGGTCTCCCCTACGTTTATATTAATTATAAGACTACGGGACATTTCACTTGCCGAACCCACTGCGCACATGAGAATCAAAATGACTAAGTCTAAAAGGCTATTACTTTGTCAAAATTAATTCTAGCTCAAATAAAAACCCACATGCACATCTTCAACATGTCCGCAGCATGTTTGCAAGGTTTCGAAAAGATCCATTTAAAACTGGGGGAAGAGTTGATTACACAAACTTCATACCCTACAATGCCAAAATTGTCCTAAAATGACTAAGTTAAAAAGGTCGTAATTCTGACAAAATTTATTGCAGCTCCATCAAAAACCTACATGCACATCTACAATATGTCCACAACATGTATGCAAGCTTTGAAAAAGATTCATTGAAAAATGTAGGAGGAGTTGGTTACACAAACTCCATACCCTACAATGCAACAATTTGCCTAAAACGACTAAGTTCAAAAGGCCGTAATTCAGTCAAAATTAATTCTAGGTCCATCAAGATTCCACATGCATATCTTCAATACGTCCACAACATGTATACATAGTCTGAAAAATATCCATTGAAAACTGTGGGAGATGTTGATTACACAAACTCTATACCCTAAAGTATGATGAACGGACGGACGAACAGACGGACGGACAGACAGGAGCAAATCTTAATGCCCCCTGACTATCGTCACGGGGGCATAAAAATGAATAAATAAATGGGTATACAAGTTTTGTTAATATTTATTTATTTATATTTTTTCTAATTTTTTGTTGTAAATCCTTTAACAGTATCCCTTATAAGCCCCCCCTCCAAGATATATATCTCAGCAGCCATAACACCTCATAATCAGTTACATAAGATTAGTCTTTGATATGAACGATGGCTGTAGGTACTGTTTATTGGAAGCGATCATTTTGTGGTACCACTCAAAACACTAAGAAATAAAATGTGTCTTTAAAGCCAAGAATCGCCAAAATTTAAACTGGTGAAAACAGTAGAAATGACAAAACTGTTTTTTTCACTCAACGTAAATATATATATTCATATATATTTTTGGTTATATTATCTCATAGAAAAATTCCTATATATCACCAGAAAGCATACAAGAATACCCATTTGCACCCTCTTGTAAAGTTTCCATATGATGTGGAAATTCTAACGTACTTGCAAATATAACGCAATGTCTGATTGGAAAACGTCAAGAGAGTTGTCCAACTATGGTTTGAGGGCTGGATTTGGATTTTGATTGTTTCAGTTCCTGGACTTTGCATACTTTTTACTTGTATATTCTCCGATGTGTTGAGTGATGTCGCTTGTGGTTATACATTGCTTGTGAAGTATATATTTAATATAAAATACAGAACTGTTGATAAATAAATATGAAAAGTGCTCAAGAATGGGGATAACCATGTCCAAACGTTTCATTTGGAGAGGTATATCGTCTTATTTATGCTTACAGCTCAGCGACAATAAAACCGACAGTATACCTTCTTAAATGATAATTTGAATACATGTACAGTTATCTGCTTAAAAACTTCCAAATACATAGTCATGACAAAGTAATGGGTACCATCTTTCAAAAGAAATGTTTATCTAATGCATCATATGTTGCATCTTCAGCCATCAAAATATGCCCAGTTTTTGAATACATAATAAATAATGTTTTGCACTAATTATGCTAATCTCACCACAAAAACTAACAATGTTT
Source organism: Ctena decussata (assembly GCA_963989385.1). NCBI lineage: Eukaryota > Metazoa > Mollusca > Bivalvia > Lucinida > Lucinidae > Ctena > Ctena decussata. The sequence continues at coordinate 7,822,856 of OZ022507.1, read as the reverse complement.
TTCAAGGTGTGTTGTCCTCTGGTAGCATCTCTTAATTCTAGTATAATGGTTTGGAGGAAGAAAAATGTCCTTCTAGTAACTTTGGATAAGCCAAATCGAAAAGTAATCACAGACAAAGTTTGGCTGTGCACCAATCATCAATTTAAGGGCATGAACTTTAGAAGTACTTGTGCTTTCGTTCCAGTCCTATTATTTGTATTGTTACAATGTATATACGTATTGAAAATTCTGAATAAAACAAAAGTCACTGTAAATTCGAATCCATTGTGAGAATTCTTTTTAGTAGCTGATTTCCACGACTCCACCTACATGTACTTTGTCTGGTCCAAATCTCAGCGGCATCTCTTGACTTCCCAGCACATAAGAATATCATGAGCAGAGCTAAGCAGTCATCACAATCTGCAAAAAGTACAGAAAAAAAATGGAGTACACAATTTGTCAATGAAAAGTTAATACCAGTCTATGATTTACGATTACCCTCTTAATAACTTGATCAGCTCTTGTCTTTATAACCATACAAGAGATATTATTCATGCTTTTATTCGCCTTGCACTACGATGTACGTCGTCCTTATCTACTACGGTACCGAAGTTTCTCCAAAAAGAAAGCCCAAATAGCACAGAAGTAAATCGAGCACCTGCTTACCAGAGCAATACGCTAATATTTTGCTGAGGGTCCCCTCTTATCATAGAATATGAATCTTAGAGATGCAATATATTTTATGACTTTTTGAAGAATATATACGATTACATTACAGGTTTGAGCTGTTTGAACTTTTGCGGCCCAACACAAAGCGAAAGACATGATATAAACCAAGGGCCGCTTACAACTTAAACAGCTATAACCCCTAGTTAAATGTTATCATTACACGCTGTAAATTTATTTCTAGTCCATGTAGATATTTATTTTCAGCAAATATTCCAACATTTTCTCCATCTTTCTTGTGCCAATATTGAGATGACAGATAAACCTACTGTTGCAATAAACGCCAAGCAGCGTTAAAATCGTGTTTTGAAAAGTTAAAGGTAAATAGTCAAATGGGTGGCATCGTCAGGGCGTAGGGCGTAGGAGACAGTTTAACATCACACAGGCACAATTCTACATGCCGGATTTCGAATAAATTACATATGCTTTAGTTTGTAATAGTATACTTCATGTATATTAATTCTAGTCAAAGGTCTCTCTCTAACTCTCGCCCTTCCATATTTTTCTAGAGAAAAAAAATGCCACCAAAATTGGCTTAAGACAATCGCAAGATCTTATTTTTCCCACTGTCTTTGAAAAACATGTGGTCCAGGTTGCACAGATTCACTGTTTGATCAGCAACTTGCCATTCACTTGTTTTAGAGCATAATTCCCAGCAGAAAGACTCTCACTCAAAAAAGAAGCTTCAATAATTTTTATGTTATCTGCAGTTATAATACATGTGACCCACACTTCATTTTGGGTTAAGTATGATGCCTCTGTCATGTTTTTTCCATCTTCTGTTTGAAAGATGGTTTCTTTTTGGGCCTTTGGTGTTCTATGATGGCCGATCTGTATGTCACCAACCCGGCCGCCAAAAATCTCTCAGCAGATGGTTTCGTAGTATTTGGATCAAACATCTCGAGTTCTTTTCACATCTGAAATATGACAAATATAAATTTACGCTTCTGAAGTGTTTTGTGCATATACAAGCATGAAAATGGGGTCGTTATGCAAAACTGTGATCCCATTAACGGTAAAATGATCATCTTATCAACAGTACACCAACGCAACACAGTGAATATATCGTCTATTTCCCTTCTGTTTTGATAGCCGCTTCTTAACACCATTTCTAAAAATATTGAATCCATAGAAGTCATTGATAAAACAGTCATATATCGTTCTTTACCTTTTGCCTATCATTAATTCTGCTGACTGTGATTATCCAGTCAATGTGTGTGTGTGTGTGTGTGTGTGTGTGTGTGTGTTGAAAAGAATTCACTTTTTAAAGAAATCATGTAGACCTTTGACCTCTGACGACTGGAGTTACCAGTCACGGTTCGTATTCTCTGCACGTAGTCAAATGATACTTTATATTTCAACCAAGTTTCATGAAAATACCTTTGACGGTTTTAAAGTTTATTTTGCGGACACAATTTCCATACTTAAAATCACCAAAGGACATAATTCTGTCAAAAATGTAAGTAGCGTTATGGTTCTTATTGTTCCAACAGTGTGTTATGATGCTTTATATTTGTATCAAACTTGATACAAGTATCTACGACAGTTTCAGAGTTACAGAGCAGACACGATTTCCATACTGAAAATTACATAGGGGCATAATTCCGTAAAAATGTAGGTGGAGGCGTGGTTCTTCTGAACATCGTCTGATAGTGATTTATATTTATAGGTTCTTCTGAACATCGTCTGATAATGCTTTATATGCATACAAAGTTTGCAAATATCTTCCACGGTTTAAAAATTATAGATCGGACATGATTTCTATACTGAAAATTACAAAGGGACATAATGCCTTAAAAATGTAGGTAGAGTTATCGTCTGATGATGCTTTATATTTATACCCGATTTTGAGGATGTATCTTCAGCAGTTTTAGTTATAGAGCGGACACAAGTTCAATACAAAATCACAAGGGGATATAATTCTGAAAATAATGTAGATGGAGTAATGGTTCTTGTTCTTATGGTACTATTTATCATCTATGTTTACTGCATCGCCCTCTATACTGCGTGTTATGCGCAGGGTTAGCAAGAATAATAGTGAAAATGATAGTGAGAATTGAGATAAGAAAACAAGATGAGAGTGTTAGTACTGGTAGCTAAGTGATGAGATAAAACAGGGTAAAAACAGATCTTATTTTGTGTCGCCTCTGATCGTTTATCTTGCTAATTCCAATTTGAAGGAGTCAAGATCTCTTAAAAGAATTATACCTATAGAGAGCCGGTTCCACAAAACAACTCAAAAAGAATCAATTATAATCTGTAGTAGCACGTACCTGGCAGGATGGTGGATGTATATGAAGAGATAATCAGATGAGATGCACAAATATTATTTGTACCAAGTTTCATGAAAAATCTATCTTAAGCACTCAACAGTTTCAGAGTTATGGGGGGGGGGACACAATTTGTAACGGACAGACAGACAACTATAGTAATGAGGAACACGTCTCCCGCCGGTGTGTGTGTGTGTGCAGGGGGTGGGGGGTGGGGGGGGGTATAATCAGAGTATCAAGGGAGATCAACAATACTTCTGTTTGCTTTTAGTAAAACCCGCACCGCATCGGAAGCGAAGCAGTTCATGGCCAGTGTCCATTTATGGTAGGCCTACTCCCCCCTCACTCTGGCAGCTGCACCAGAAACCTGGTTACTTTGCTGACCATGACTACTCACAGCAGCCCTGTTTTCCCTTCAACAGCATTAAGATACTGCGGTCTTGGATGACAACCTTCTTCGAGTTATTGTTTATGTACGGAGAAAGGGAACTCTATTTGCAGTTATAGCTTGGAATACAAACAACTGCATTTTTGTAGATTTTTTGGAGATTTTGTCTGTGATTTTATTTACGAAAACTAGCGGCGTTTACACATAATTTAAGCTGAGGAAAATCTTTTTGTTGACTTTTGCGGTTAATGCTAAAATATTTTGGCACATGCTTCGTCTTCTATCTAAAGAAATGTCAGAATCAGATAGACCCTCTGTCACTGCTAAACTGGCCACTTAGGCTACAACACAAAACCCTTGCTGATTTATTGCTAAAAGGAAGTAGATATAGAGAATAGTTCATATCCTAAAGAACATATCCAGGTGTAATCTGGCGAAGATCTACCAATACAGAATATATTTAGGATTTGATAATAAGTAACATAAATCACCGTTTTGTCGCATCAGCTTTTTTATATGACGTCATGGAGAAAATGGAAAACTTGTCAGCAAAACCATTTACGACTGTCAAGAAAAACATCTACGCCCAACGGGACCAATCAACCTGTGATGCAGTGTACCCTGAGCTAGAAAATGGTATCAGAGCGACGAACGGTGATCGCAGAGTCGTTAAACGTAGGCAGGGATGGGGGGGGGGGGGGGGGTGGGGGGACTTACGCCTTATCAAACTGGCAAGAAAATACGCAACCATGTGAACGCAAATTCAACACCTGAGATAATGTCCCTGATATGATATTGTGAAAATGCTAACATCGAGACATCATTGTCCCTTATAATTCAAATCTTAAAGAGTTCCTTCAAGAGCAGAGAATATATTCAGAATAACTCTCCGAAACGGCGGAAAATATAACTCGTCAGATAATATATGCCTGCCTCACCTCCCAACAGGCGCAAGACATCGCAAGGACGTCATACTGACGTCGATGCGACGCCATCACGTCGCACCGACGTCAGTGTGACAACATTTTGACGTCATGTGCCCGCTGGGCTACAAGTTCAGCGAAGATATAATGAAAAGTGAAAGTCTGAGTGTGGAAAAATCGTTTTAAGTGATGTAAGTAAAAGGCAACTTTTTCTGCCATAACAATAACAGTTTGATCGGATCTGCCATTCAACCTGATAAAATTGCTTTTATGCTCCAGATGAACTTTTATCGCGATATCGTTTTGGATGTTCTTTTTCATCATCTCAGTGACTGCCTCCCTCAGAATTTAGTATTCTCGCAATGTGTTGTTCTAAAGAGTAGATGGACGATGGACCTTTGGTATATTAAAAGCGCATTGTTGTACCGAATAAGGCTACCTTTGAATAAAGCTACTCGTGCGATAAGAGTTATGTGTTTTTGTAGCTGTATTGGAAGACAAACATGCGTCGAAACGAGTACGTCTACTACTGCACAAATTGTGGCATGATTGGTTTGGTGCCGAGGAGACAATAGGTTAGCCGTCCGTCTATCTGGAAGCACTGGATCCTGAGGTCTTGCTAAGTGACCAATATAAATATATAAAGCAGGACAATAAAAAGATAATTAACATCTTTATCTTTCAGCCAACCATAAGTTCTAATTGCTATAGCAATAAAAGAGTAAAATTAAAATCATAAAAAGTTCCTTCAAGAGCAGAGAATACATACAGAAATAGGAACATGGGCCAGACTAGTCTGTTTTTTAAAGTCTATTTTTGTGCGCGGACAGTCTCACGGACGGCCATCGTGAGAGAATAATAACGCGCCACTAACATGTTATAATTCGAAGCCCACAACCCTAAGAATTATTCATGAAATTTTGATTATGTAATTTACACATGCATTGTTCAGCCCATGGTTCCCAATACTACTCGAATGCATATGATTCCAGTCTCAGAGCGGGGAAAGGGGGGGGGGGTGTGGCGAGGAGGAAACAACAGAAGATAAACAACTCGAAAGTACCATCTGACATGTATGTAGCACTGAATATTTGCTGTCTCTGTAATCTAGGATCACAGAGCCCAGGGTAGTTCGTTTCGAAGGAAAACATTTCATGCTCCGAATATAGCTACTCTTCAGCACGATAGCTCTATTCGTACGAATAGAGCTACTGTGTAACTCTATTCGTAGGCTTCCTCCGAACAGAGTTAAGGAGAAGTTGTATTCGAAAATAGCCCTATTCAGTACAATATCGCATCTTGTAAGCTGTCAGCTGAGGGAAGCTAACAAGACAGGACAGATGATCCCAATCCCCCTAGTAATTCATGCATGTGCCTGTAGCAAGAGGCTGAAAAATACTTTCCCTTGTTTAAGCTAAAAAATAAATGAAACGAAATGCCCATCACTAGATTATACTGAAGAAACATATAAGCTAATAAGGTTTAAGCTTTAAGAAACGTTGCAGACTGCTGTGTACCATCTGCACTTGGCAGTCCGTTTAAATAGAAACAGATAAAACATATTATCTATCACAGCATAATGGCAAAGCTACACGCACATTCTCAAATTATATTAAAGAAGCATTCTAATTCAGAACAGTCAGACCAAAACTCTAAGACTGCGGCACTGAGTTGCCAAGACAATATATGTGCCACTGAAAGATGGTGAAAAATACTTAGCCCGCTTAATATTTAAGAGAGAGAGAGAGAGAGAGAGAGAGAGAGAGAGAGAGAGAGAGAGAGAGAGAGAACACCCAGAGAATACGCATTTGTTAGGGATAACCCCAAAACGGCAAATTCATAGGCAGACCACCATAGCTTGTAATGTTTCAAATTCATCGGAGAGAAACTGTAGGAGACGCGCTGACACGATACAGGATTCAAAAGCGTTGGGACGTACGGACAGACGGACGTATGTGGTGGAAAAACGGTTACAATATTCTCCGTCTTCGGGTATTATACAAACATTGATCAATGGGCTTTTCCAATAGGTACCGGCAAATACAACTGCTATACTTTTGCAGTTGCAGATATAATTCGAAAATGTTTTCAAGAGTCACACATCTTATAGACGTCCGTCATGGATCCTGCAGCATAACCCCTCTCTAACAATCTGCGCGAAACCGTATTAGTCCACAACTTGGGGTTGGGCTACGGAATGATAGGTATATATACGGATTAGATACGGATAAGATACGGATTAGATACGGATTATATATGGATAAATGCGAATGAATGCCTTTAATAACCTTTTGTTACGGGCCAATACGGTTTACTCGTCCGCGCCTGAAATTTGAAAATTTTCAAAATTTGGAATCGGATCCTGCGGACCTTACGGATACGATACGGACAATTACAGACTCTGCGGATGCGATACGGACCTTTACGAATAACACCGGACAGATACGGATGGGCCATCCGCAGATGCGATACGGACTATTACGAATAAAACCGGACATATACGAACGGGCCATCCGTAGCATCAACAACATCTTTCCGCATCTAGAAGTAACAGAAGGTAATGGATGGTAGCAGTACGTATGCATTCGTATCATCTTTCATCGTATTGATTCAAAAGGAAAATATCTGACTGCAGACATCCGCATTTATCCTTAATCTTACGCATCTATAGCTAACTGTATCCGTAAATTAATCAAGAAAATAAGCCACGCCCACAAATTCTGCGGATTATTGTGGATTTTTATCCACAACTATCCGCCCAGTCCGTAATGTGTGTGTGTGACTGGGGCATTAAGGCGAGAATCTTTCCTACCGTAAATGGGATTCCATTGCAAACAGCCTTTCATTATCATCGTCCCATCGTCCTGATATTATCTGAAATACTGTTGAAAAGGACGTAAAATCGCAAATCATCCATCCTTCTATTCCTTTTTCAGTTGTTATTAATACACTCTTATCTTGTTAGCTAAAGACAGCATCTAAACCTAAATCTATACCATTTATTGGCTTGCGGTTTCGGCCGCAAGCCAGTATTCATGTCGTTTAGTGATACCGAGTTATTTTCGGAAGATGATACGTCACGCTCATTCGGAAAATACCAGGAGAGTTGGCATATACTAAAATGTAGAGTGGAGTCAACCTATGGAGTGGAGTGGTTTTTAGGAGTGGTATTTTTTGGAGTGGAGATTTTGCGTGAACTCATCTGACTTAAAATGTCTTGACAAGAAACCATGCCGCACCATTTTCGGACAATGACCAGTTGCAAAATGCAAAGGGGCATGTTCTAATTTCTCTCCTGGACTAGCCAGATTATGTGAAATGACATAATAGCTTGCTTGAAAGCATAATACTATGAACCAAGCAAGGCCAGGCCAAGTATACTCTGGGGAACAATGAGTAAACATTATGGCCATACTGTATGTTTATCCAAGTCAGCAGTATTAAGTCTTGGCAGTTTGAAATAGGTTCGCCGGCTGAACTTAAAAAGGTATATGAATCATGTCAAATTCCAACCAAACCAAATTGTACCTTCTGACTGTTTGGGTGTGGTGGGCCACTTATATACTTACTTGATTATAGGGTATGTATTTCCGTTTACACAGCCAGCTTATTTGTACATTGACAATGGACTATAATGAGCAATAGATCTGGTTTTAATTCCTATAGTTTCTGAGACAAGGAGACGTTATCATCTAACATCCTGCCTCCAAAACAAACTCAAAAAAAACATTAACAAAAAACACTCCACTCCAAGGCTCCACGCCAAAGGTTGACTCCACTCTATATTTTAGTATATGCCGCAGCGATTCGTTTTAAACTTTTTTTGTACCTTCGCACGTCCTAAAATACATACAATTTCGCCTGCTAATTTGCCTCGATGCAATTATTTTTTTATCCACATCCGACAATAGGTAAATGTATACGATCGCCCACATGGTACTGATCAGACTGCGCAAAATGCAATCTGATAGGTACCTTTTTTGGTCACACATGGCATAAAGCAGGATTCTCCTATGACTCGCCAATGTGGCTTGTTTCAAGGGAGGTAATACTTATGAAATTCGCAACAAGTCTTCGTTAATTTTGTATTACTCAGTCGACTAATTTCTTAAAGGTAAAGATAATTTTTTAAAAAACATAGTAAATATACAAATTTGAACGCAAATAATTACATGTCCGAGTGATAGCCAGCAGAATATATATATTTTTGAAAGCTTGGCGTATTACTGTATATTTACCTTTCACTAATAAAAAATAAATGAATTAAATGAAAAGATTGAAAGGCGGGCAGAAGCTATGGACGGACGCTCGGCGCCCCGTTACTGCGGTTATGGATTCATTCCGCTGAGGTGCGGGGGCAACGTCGATATGAGAATTGAAATACTACTACTACTACCGGGGAGAAACTATGGTTACGTACCGTTGAGCCACTTGGGTAACGTCGATAAGAGAATTGAACTGAACTGAACTGAACGGGGAGAACGTCGATAGGAAAATTGAAATACCACAGTGCTGCTACAATTTGGTTCAACATACACGTTACCTCCTACGCAGATTACTGCGTCAACTTTCTACAATATTTAATTGGCAAAAAATAACCATGTTAACTCCTGCTACATGGAGTAAAAATATGATGAGTAAAAATTAGGACATGCTATTTCTCGCCTGTTGTCGCATTGTCACAAAACCACTCAACCAAAAAACAAACGTTAAGTATACGCCACCGACGGTGATAATGCCGCAGACGCAGGAAAGTAATACACATGTAGATCTACCTAGTTTCTGCTAGTAGCAGGCGAAACTAAAATATTATCTGAATAGAAAATAAACCCGATCAGCTCAGAAATCCATCAGTTGAAGAAAGCCAATAAACTATAATCAGCTTGGCAACACCGCATAACTCTATATTAGGCTACCTTTGCTAGTGTCGAGATTCCTTTATAAGTGCACAGTTAGGCCTACTGGGCACAGAAGCTAAATGTTACTGACTTTCACGGCGTATTGATGTTTTGCATCAATGTTTCCTTGTAACACTCTCTAAATTGTTGCCTTTTTACTTCACCTATACAAATGTACAGAGAAATATTTACACGTGTCGACGATTTCCTTAGACGAACCTTTACTGGGCTGACGATGGTCATACATCCATGAAAAACACGCATTCATGCAATGTTACGCGTAAGCGACGTCATGGATAATTCGATTAGTTGATTGGCCGACGTAACGTTTGATGTACGTCATAGTGACGGCTGTTAAACGTCATTATCAAACACGTTGGTTAATAACTATTCTTCGTCCTTTCCTTGGCGTTAAATTAGCCAGAATTTCACGAATAAGTAACAAAATTGATGTGAAAACATAGCATAAATATAAGAGATAAATTTCATTTTTTGGAAGTTCATGGAAGCATGAACGCAATGGGTTCCGTGCTTTGATGTTCCCGAATGGTGTAAAGCAAATTATCATCTCAAACAATAGCAGCATGCATTTTCTTCTCAGAACGTCAATTTTTCTTCTAGTCACTGTCACTGATGCTACTAAAACCAAAAATATAGTTCAGTGAATATAGAATTGTTTTCTTCTTTTGATGCCAAGTTCAGATGTGCCAGGATTCCATAGACACGGGTTTGAAACAGTCTTTCCTAGAATGTTGATTCAAACTAAATGTGACTTAGCAGCCATATAGAAAAGACTTGAAATAGGTCCATATAGTAATTTTCCTTGAGAAATGCCTAACGGCCAAAACGTTGGAAAACTCTCTGTGTGTGTGTGTGTGTGTGTGTGTGTGTGTGTGTTTAAATATTTCCTCAATCCGTTTTTCAAATAAAATCTACACTTGTTTTACCTCACACCTGTAGATAATGCCGCCATTCAAGAGGTTATGAATTTTTGCTAATTAAAAATTTGCAACAGAAAGTGCACTAACAATTTGGTTCACTATGAACATTTCACTGTCTTAGCTGGGCAAGCCTTCCTTTTAAAAGGAAATTTTATTTCATTGAAATTGCTTTGCTTCAGTGCCCTGTGGACTCCTCTACCTTTAGATTTTTTATGAGTCCATTCATCATTTGCCTGGCTTCTTTCTCTTTCTCGTTTTGTGCTGATACGAAGATTGTTGTTATTTCATGATTATTTTACAGAGTAGATGATAAGACAATGATCAGGAACCGACACGATCGCTTACTATACCCTGCACTAGACACCAAATGGCAAAGGTAAAAAATAAATAAAAAATACGACCGACACACATAACAAAACAAAAGAAGCGAAAAGCCAAGAGGGCAGCTCTTTTCGAGCATATGATCGCTAGCCTATTTTCAATAACGTACGTAAAGTCAGTGACTACTGGACTAGTACAACTAATGCTGCTATCGGCTATTGACTAAAGACTAAACTCACTGTTTAGAATAGTGAACGGCTATATATATATATCCATTGAAGCGTCCAATGTGACTGTAGATTTCGACGTTGCCAAACCTGATAAAAATTTACATCCTTTGCGTCACATCAAATATAAATCATATTGAATCGGGAAAACTGATTTGTATACTACAATGTAAACTTTAAATGATGGGGTATTCGCCCCGAGGTTCTTGAGCCGGATAACATTAAATTTTGACCCCGTGAAAACATGACCCCACGCGTCAATTCTCAATGTTGAAACTTGACCAAGGTCAATTTTCAACACTGAAAAATGCTCTATGGGTCGATATTCAACATTGAAAAGTGGCCAGTTGGGTCATTTTTTCAACAGGTTCAAATTTTAATATTACACCAGCAGCACACCGGGTAGGAGGCAATCGAAAACGCTCATGCAGTCGACAAACGCGGGTCAAAAACCATTAGAAACAGCGTTTTCGATTGCAAATTGTCCCCAATTTGCAATCGAAAACGCTGTTTCTAACGGTTTTTGACCCGCGTTAAAAACCATTAGAAACAGCGTTTTCGATTGCAAATTGTCCCCAATTTGCAATCGAAAACGCTGTTCTAACGGTTTTTGACCCGCGTTAATCGATTGTTAAGAGCGTTTTCGATTGCCGCCTACCCGGTGTGAGCAGTGGCCCAAGATTTAGGTATATGGCTAAATTAAAACGAGGCCTACAGAGACGAGTGGAAGCCTGGACTTTTTGTAACAATACGAGACGCGTGGAAAGTTTGAACCTCAGTGTGAATTATGTTTAGAACTTGTACTCAACATTTCCCCAATCCTCAACACTAAGTAAGAAAGGCTAAAGGTCACCTGAAAAAAATATGTAGGTAAAAGAGTGCACGTTGATGTTTTTCCGCCATTTTTGGAAAGGGGAACAACAACAATGTTAGTGACTTCCTATTTGCTTTCCTGGAAGATAAATTCCATTAAAATGGCGTCTGCGCTTAAAGCTTAAAGGAAAGGGGAGAGGGGGGGGGGGGGGGGGGGGCAAGTTATTCTGTTTAACACTTGACTCTCGTTGAAAAGGGAGGCAAAAAATGAAAATGGCAGAGTTGTTTCCTTTGAAAGTATACCCATTCACCTTAGGGTAAAACATTGACTCTTATTTGTTAAACGTAACTTCTATCACTCCAACTTCAAAACGTTCAAGTGTAACGTCACGACATGGCCGAGCCCAAAGCGATAATTGCTCTCTCTTTTGCTAGAGCTGTTGCCTGGATGACTTCAAAATGTGATAGATAGATTATGCGATGTACGAGTGCTTTCGTTAAGCCGACGTCAACATTAACTTTGCACTGCACGGCGGTCCTGAACGTTGAGTGACAGTAAATAATGAAAACCTAAAATATAACTGGCTTGATGCCAATACTTGAATCGGCATTTGGTTTGATGGTTTGTTGTTTGTTTTACTGAGTAATAATATTTGAGTTACGTCGAGCCGTCTCACAACGCGATAGTAGAAAGGAAAGATAGGGATGAGACAAAGACGAGGCAGAGAAAATTATAATCCCACAGGACACCCAACCCCTCCGCCCTCCCCAACTCTCCGCGCCGATCTGTTGCAAGCATTTTAGTCTTGAAGATGTAGTTTGTCCCTATTCAAAAGTCCATCACACCAAACAGTGGCAGTCTGATGAAAGTCATTACTTAGCCAGTTAGGAACCATTTTAAAATGAAAAACTTGCTACCCCTGGACAATTTTAAAAGGCAAATGGTCCCTTCATTTAAAAGTTGTCTTCTGCATTACTTAGACAAGACACGTGAATTTTATTTTATTTATCTAGGGTTGGTCTAGAGTCGCAACTCGCTTTGTTTCCTTGAAACCTGTCAATACAGTCCAAACATATTTGTGATAGAATCTTGTATAGCATTTTTTCCTTGGGAGGGGGATTCATCTAGCGTCAGTCTAGAGTCGCAACTCGCTATGTTTCCTTGAAACTTGTCAATACAGTCCAAACATATTTGTGATAGAAACTTGTATAATATTCACGTATTGCGCATCTGAGCCTAAATGTTACATCGGAATGAGGTCCTGTTCATACATTCACGTTTCGTTCACACATGGACAGTCCCATTAACACGTAGAGGATCCGTTGAAAAATGCAAGCCCCGTTCCTATATGGACATCCCGTTCGCATATGTAGTTCCCTTTCGCAGGTACAGCCTTGCAGATGTCGTTCACTTGTGCAGGCCTCGTTCACATGTAGCGGTCCAATACACATGTGGAGGTCCGTTCACTTGTGGAAGATCCATTTACAGGTGGCGGTCCTGTTCGCAAATGCAGTTCCTGCTCACATATGGACGACCCTTTCACAAATGAAGGTTCCTTTCTCACATGCGGATCCCGTTAACACGTGGAGGTCCCGTTTACACTTCACAGGCGCAGAGCCCGTTCAACCATGGATTGTCCGTTCGCCTGTGGCGATCCCTTGCATACTTGGATAATCAGACTGCATGTCCCGTTTTACGTGCTGGATCTTTGAAAAATACAGGACCCGCGAAGGTCTCCATCTAGCGTGCAGCACCTTTTCACAGGTGGGTGTCCCATTCATACGTACATATGTACCTATCTCGTTCACACGTCCCGCCCCGTTTATATGTGGGTATCTCGTCCACACCTGGAGAAGCCATTCTAACAAGCAGAAATGTTCATACATGGAGGCCCTGTCAGACGTAGAATACATGTTCACACGTGCAGATCAAGTTTACATCTTCTTGTTTGGTTCACCTATAACGGTTTCGTTCAGTCGTGGTGAATCCTTTCCGACCAATGGAGGACCCGGTAACTGGAGGAGATTCAATTCACATTACCTGTTTTTGTTTTGTTGTTTTCGTTGTTTTCATTGATGAACCGCCCATTTACATGCCAAGGTCTCGTTCACACATGGAGGACCAGTTCAGGCACGAAAGGCGTTACATGTGGAGATTCTAGAAATCACCTTTACCCTATGCAGAGAGTTTGGTACCCTCAGAATTTGACATGTGTCCTACCGAGCCGTCTAGCGCAGTCGGCAGCACGTCGGTCTGCAGATCAAGCGGTCGCGAGTTCGATTCCAAAGCCCGGCCCCTGAACAGTCGTGAAGATTGGTCATGAAATATTTTCTACGCTCATTCTCTCCCTTCCGCTGACTTAAGGACAGTTGTGAGTTTGTTTGTTTTGTTGAGCATTTACGGCCAAGTAAACAGCTAAGGTCATGTCTAGGCGGTCAGTTAACCTACTCAAACTATTCCATGACACTGTTCCATGGTATGGCCCATGTTCCTTCTTTCGAATGTGTTTTCTGCTCTCGAAGAAGCTCTTTAAGATTTTAATTAGATCTCCTAAACGTTTAACCAGTACTTAGTTCACATACTTTCGCCAGTAAATGACAACTGCCCTTCTTGAATCAGCAGAAGGGAATGAATGACCGTAGAAAATATACAGCCCTTTTCTAAAATACGTGAAATCTGTGCGTCTGCAACGTTTACTTTCTCTAGACGATTTAACGGTTCAGTGACAGACATAACTGTAACATCTCAAAGACCTGTGACTCTTGTATTGAGTACACATGACAATATAACGGTAGAGAGATGTAATCAGTAGCCGGAAGTGTCAATCAATTTCTGCGCTTGAAAAGATGTTTAGCTGCTTTGACTAGCTAACAAATTCGGATCTGCTACCTTTATTAGATTAATTTGTTGAAAATCAAACCTATAAATTTTTGTCGATGGTGGATGAATAAAGATTTTACGCCCTTTTAAACATAATTTCAGCTATATCAGGACGATGGGTTGGTGATAATGAAGGGCTGTTTATGACTGAAAAGATACCCGCTTCCAACGCGTCTCGAGCCCGGGATTTATGTACGAATGCAGAGTCTAATCCCAGACTTGGCAGCTCGCTAATTTCCCATCGCCCCTTTTACCGACGCGTAAAAGGGCGTTCGGGCATATGTGGGCATTGGTGACTCAGACCAACCTGTGTTTTGTGAACAAAAGCTAAAGCGTTACTGTTAGCCTGACGACTCTCAAGTGTGTTACCGGTGTGGTTGGGTGGTGCGATGCTGCTGGGTATAACTTCCAATTCCGTGGCGTCCTACTGATTTGGATAATGGTGGGGCAAGGGCCTAGTGTGCTTGCAGTAGGTGCGGGTGGGGCTGTTTGGACATTTTTCTCTCGCTATCACATCTCTCTTCTTTCTTCCTCTCTTTGGGAGACGGCCCGATATAGACTGAAATACTGTCTCAAAGGGCCGTGAAACTCAAAACAAACAACCAACGTGTGTTACTAGAGTTACAGACTTTTGGACTGCACAGTTTTCTAGTGATTTGTGTGTCACGCCGTAGTCCCTTTGTTAGAGCGCATAGCTATAGCACAGAAAGTCGCGGCCCGGCCAACGATTGAAAAATTTTGTCAACCCAGAGTAAAAAATTAACCTCTTGATGCATGACTGCATGCAGCTGAGCTGATGACTTCGACTATGGACAACACACTCGCGATATGATAGGCCTCGCCTGAAAATGCAAGCTATGCCATCACGGTATGCAGCCCGGCATTCAAATCTGTGTAAAGTGATCAAACTGAATCCTCCGGTCTAGTTTGTTTCCCGAATTGGAAGTATTTTCACCATTGGGCACCTCTTTTCCGCACGGTTTGTGCATCTCAGTTTATATCTCTAAAAACTACGTTAATTTTCCTACAATTTGTCCGAGTCGGACCTTTTATCGCTGAAATTATTCTGAGATTAATTTGATATCACCTGTACCCATCAGAAATATTTCACTTTTGTTCCGGCTCACTCATCTTGCTCGTCGCTGTTACGTAAGTTCGAATTAGTTCATAAGTGATGTCACGAGAAAGACGATTGTGCGACATCAACGAACAGCAGGGACTCAGCTAAGCCTTTACCTGCCCAAAGCTGATTTTTAGGCTGTTCATTCAAACAAAAAAACGTTTGATCTGGTACATGTCATACGATTTCTTTTCACTCAGTTTGCATCATATCATGTATCGTATTACGAAACATCTGGGGTAATAAATACATGTAACTAACTAAATACACAAAAAGTAAGCTATTCGGTAAATAAATTCCTGATAAAAGTCCAGTCAGCTTCTTACGGTTGAACACATTAATTAACATTGACAGGTCAATTATGCCAAATGACCTTCTGATACTTAAGAGGGATTCTTTAGCTGCATTGAATCATTTTTGTAGTACCTAGCACTACAATCTTATGCAGCCAGAACAAAATAACTAATTGGGATTATACGTTACAAGACAGAAATAACACTTTGTTCAGAATGGATGAAGCTAATAAATTTCATTATTCAAGCCAAATATTCTGCTAATTTTCACTCCATGAACTGAATTAAGTTGGTTTTAAACTCATACAACTCGCAAACTATTTCGGATTACAAACAATGTAAGTATAATCAAGGGAGTGCATTAGGACATGTGCGAACAGCGAAGACTCAGATAATCCTGTCTTGTCAGCGTTACTCATGTCCTCATTTGAGAGTCAAGGAAAATGTAGAGCAACTTTGGGTCGGCTATGTCAGTCTCAGCTTTATATTTTTCGTCGCGCTGCTCAGATACTGATACATTTGAGCCGCGACACGAGAAAACCAACAATGTGGTTGTGCGCCCAGCGCAGACTCCGATCAGCCTGGGTATCCCCCCAGTCCGATCAGACTCTTCGTTTAGGGCTTGAAGGATAGGCAAGGGTCTAAGCTACCGCCATGCGGACAGCGAAGACTCTGATCAGACTGGGCGGATGCAGTATTGTGATCCTTACTACATGCAGAGATATGCACACTGTCAAGTTCCCAGCAGACACATAACGTTGAAACACAGTCGTATTGATATCAATGTAACTTGTTATAAAACTTGAGTATATTCTCAAACTCAAAATAAAGCACACTGACTGGCTGCTTCCGAGCATGTAATAAAGCACACTGATTGACTGCTTCCGAGCACATGCTCGGAAGCAGCCAGTCAGTGTGCTTTATTTTGAGTTTGAGATTATTCTCAAGATTTATAACCTCGAACCCTGACGTTGTAATGACGTTGATATGACGCTGTTTCGATATTTCTTGCCTGCTGGGTTACGTCCTGGGCCAGGTGGTTCAAAGCGTCCCGGTAACATCAAGAGTGTTGCTCCAAAAAGAAAAAAATGTGAATAACTTTTGAAAAGCTTGTCAGATTTTTTTTCATCAAGAGCAGCAACGATTTTTCGAAGGCCTATCATATATTTGCAAATCTTACGCCTCGTTCACCAACGCCATCGTTGGTTTTCAACAATCGGACCCTGGAGAAATGATGCCACCAGCCTACTATAGACGACAGTCATAGCCAACCCATTATTTAATGATATGTTCTGTACTTCGAAACAATATATGAATACTGAGTACACAGCTGGGTGGCATTTTTGGCCCTTCTGCACAGTTATTAAGTAGTTTTGGTAAAACAACAACAACAAAAAAACCAGCAACAATAACAATACCATCATCCCTGCCTATTGCGACCTTGACTTTGTTAGTGTCTCAGCAGAAGATGCACAGAAAACAAAGGTCGCAGAAAGAGTTCCATCAAACAAACAAATGAATTTTTAAAGGTCAATTATTAAGGTGCTTTTTTATTCCAAAAATGAAAGCAGTTTTCTCTAAGCAACTGAGTATCGAAAACCGCATCAAAATATCATTAATAGTTTTCGAGATATAAAGAGATGAATGTGTAAATTTTATGACATCTGACAATCATTTTGAGCTGCCTCATTAATATTCATGAGGCCTTCGATGATGTCATCGATGAACACTGAAATTTTAAATTTATTTAAGATTTTTAAATGGTCAAATATTTTCTTGTTGAATATTCTAAAATGGTAAAAAATGTATTGTATTATTGGTGACACTAATAACAACTGCCCAAATTCAAAATATTGCTTATATTTGCAATTTAAGCAGTTAAATTTTCAAATTTAAATAGTTAATTAAAATTTGTTAAATTTCAATTTACATGCTTATCAGTATATATAATTGAACATAGTAGTTTTAGATCTGTTAATTAGGTCTCTGACAATGACTTTGGTGTACTGAAGTAAAAGAAAATGTTTTAAAATCTGTTTTTAAATTTTTTTAAATTTAATTTAAATTTTGAATAAAATTTAAATTTGTGGATGAACATTCCCAATAAATTACCCAGCTAATAAACAAAGATTAAAATAATCAAAACTGTAAGCTAACAATCATTTACTCTTTAGATAAAAGGTTGTTAATTAGTTTAAAAATTCGTTTAAAAAATTAAAATCATCAATGACATCACAGAATAGTGCATTGTGGTTAGAAATACTTTAAAAAAGAAAGGGAGATAAGTCATGTAGGGAAAAACAGCCGTGGGATTTTTAAACTGGCATAAATTTTGAACGGATAGGAATTTTTCTATGCCGTTTGTAGCATTATAATCCTCTCTCTGTCCACTATTAATTTGCTTCAAAATTAAGCATTTATACAATTTCTTCGTAATTGACCTTTAAACTATGGATCAATGCTCCAGATAAGAAGAGGTAATAGGGATAATCGAGGGATAATTATCCTCCGTTCTCCGCAAAAGCATGTGTTGTGACCTCTCAGTAGAACCGTCTCTGCGAGACGATTCTAACGAGGGGTCAAAATGACTCGGCGAGGGGTCACAACGTATTTTTATTGATAAATACGAAAAAAAAATCTCAGAATTATCGAATTATTTTAAAATGTTGTCTGACTCAAAGTACATTGTTTGACTCAGCGTACATTCTCCTGCCAAAAGTTCCGACGGTCATGTCTCTTACGAGACAGCAGATTGACGGTTTGTGTGGTTTACAGGTCAAGTTCTGCCGCTATGATAAGATCATATTCACTCATGATCGGTTTCCACAGCTTTTTATCCACGAGTTGGTTTTCAACACCCAAATGTGGGCATACAAGTTAAACAATGCCAGGACGAAAATGGAGACTACACTAAAAGGCAAGAATTCGCCAGGAAAGCAACTTCTATTCTTCAAATAGATGATCCTTTTGAGAAGAATACCGAAACGAAACTACGTCAATGGCGTACTCCTGCACTATCTGAGGTTGAACAGAGCCTTCGTTGTTCGCAGTTTTGCCAACAGCAAAACTTCATATCAGACTTGAGTGAATGCTCAGGCTGAGTTCATTCTTCGCAGTTTGCACACTTATCCCAAATAGCTGTTTTCGGCGAAGTTAAGCCCCAGTGATGTATGCAAAACGGTGCTCATGTCATACACAACAAAAAAAGACTCAGTTATATAAGCCTGCGCAGCGGCACAGTCTGATTAGAACTCTGTCGTCCATACACACCATGTATGGTTTTTGATGAAACTGAAGGCTATATGCAAAGCTATGGTCAGACAGCACTGATCCAGACTGGTTTGAGTCTTGTGTGTTAGCAGATACGTTAAGCACCCATTTTGCTTGTTGCAGCTCAGTTTATATCGGACGGTAACAGGACAATGCACAAGACGTGCTTTGGTATGGATTTAACTGCTCTTGCACGAGTATTTCTCATACATCTAGTCCATCGGTAGGCACGGGAGAAAACTGATCTTCTGGTAGCGGAACAGGTCCACCAGAAGCACGACGTCAAAATGACATCATACCAACGTCGCTGTGACATTGCGACGTCACATCGACGTCGGGATGACGTCAATTGGACGCTATGTGCCAGCTGGGGGGGGGGGCATTTCGACGACACACGGGCGAGACTCGCATCACAACACTTGACCACTAAGCCGAGGGCTCGCTGACAAGACAGAATTGCTTTTGCTTTAGTTGCCACAGACGAGTTTACTTCGTATGACAACTCGTCGTTGTACTGACAATCAAGGGAAAAAAGAGAGAAAGAGTTTGTGTCATTCAGTTTTTGAGAGAGTCTTTGGCTTCGCTTGAAACTTCACTAATCATTCATTTCAAAGAGAGAATAAGAGAGAGAGGGAGCGAGAGGGAGAAAAGAAAGCGTGGCATCACGGGCTTAAAAAGTATTAATTCTGAAATAACAAAACATTCCTTCGGAAGCTTAATTCCACTCACTTTACGATATTGATTATAACACCCTTTGTAAAGTACATTTTAGGTATTTTTGCCCCAAGCGATATCGGGAACGTCCTGTCTTAGGTGAATGGGCACACTTTTCGGGGAAGCAACACTGTCATTTTCATTTTTACATCCCTTTCAGAATGGGGCAAATTCTTTTCTTAAATTGTTGACCCTATGAAAATGACATCATTTGGATTCAAGCCGCGTCGTTGCCGAAACAAGCCTATATGTAAAAACAGCATGCTCATGATAGGCACATGTTGCAGGATAGGCGAATCATACGGTGCATACTGCATACTCTTGCAGGATAGGCGAATCATACGGTGCATACTCTGACCAGACTGTACAGTAAACTGCGCAAATACACATAACATGCAGACCTTTTTAATAACGTTCCAAAAGTTGAGTCGTCTTCCCCGACGGGTAATATATAAATGCTCTCTTATTCATAATGAAGAAGTCGGGGTATCGAATCCAGCCGAGTTCGTGACTCTCCTTGGATTGTTACTTTATAATCCAATCAATTAAAATGACAGCTCAGGTAGGGGTATTCACCAGTATTACCATTATGAACACGGGCGGCGAATTATGTTATCTTTATTGCCCGAGTGTCTTATTCTTGCAGATTGTTTCATCCTTACCCATTACTGCTAAACTATCACCGCCGTTTTAAACCACCAGGAATTCTGCACTTTTCTATCAAATAATAATAATAATAATAACAATGCCTTTTCTCATTTTATAGCGCATTATTTACGCAGTCGGGCTTGACTCTTATCCTTTTTCACTATTATTATTCGATTGATTTCATCGTATGTTGAAGAGCATTGCCACGTGTTTTGTGATTTATGTGTTAATAATACAGCTGACAGGTACCGTTAAGTTTGTGACAAGACGGTTTGCTTTGAAGCTAAAATACCGTTGTACACCTGCACTTTAGTAGCGGAGAAACCCGTTATCCTGTCTAATTCAGTCTAAAAAGAGAAACATTTCAGACAGTCAGATTTTTCGAATTAATGAAAACTGCCATATCATGATCAGTCTCCACAAGCGTTATGTGGCCTGTCTGGGAATCGATCTCAGGACCCCTTGACCTGCAGTCTGACGCGCTGCCGACTGCGCTAGCGGGCTGGCGGCAAGGGTAGTTGTCTGTTACTGGCGGAAGTATGTGCACTCAGTATTGGTAACCAGGTTAACCGCTTAGTATGTCTAAGCCTGCCCAGACACAGTGTGACGGCAGATGAACTGACAGGCTTGTGGTCCCTCATCCAGCCTCGTTGAGGCGGTTCGGATGAGGGGTTTATTAGCAGATCTGACAAAAATTGTCACCCATTGCCCACTCGCATCTAGAACTCTGCAACTTATTCTCCTAATGTCGTCATTCTATTCTATTCTGAAGCTTTCTTCGAAGTGTTTTACATGCAATTATGTTGCATTTGGACCTATACCTCGGATAGTGGTGCTGGTCTTGTAAGTCTATTGAGCGCTTTACACAAAGCATTGCTTAGCCGTTCGTATGAGCGTTCTTGTCATAAATTTCGACGTTTCGCTCTTCTTCTATTCCAGATAATAATTTAAACCGAGGCCCCAATCAATCGATCGTACTCAGGCACGTTTTGGGGCGGCTAGGTCGGATACCGATCCCAGGAACAACGTGCACAATATCTTTGAATTTGACACAGATGACAGACGGACTCGGGCACCCAGACGGTTCTATTATGGATTCGTTCCGCGGAGCCGCTGGGAAGGACCCGTTGTTGGAGGCATTGGGGAAAAATGTGTATGCTAGGTCACTATCGCAGTATATTTATATAGGCTCTACACTGTTAGGAGCTTACTAGAATTGGCAAAATATCCGATTTGCCCCGCATGCTACGAAATTTTGCAAAACAATGAGAAAAATTGAAGACTCTGGAGGTGATGAAAACTAATGAAACCATTCCATTGATAATTTCGTTTTCCTTTTTTTGTGTGTGTGGGGGGGGGGGGGGGGGGGGGGGGGAGAGAGAGAAGGAAAATAAAGAGCTGTAACGCGTTAAGATGTTTAAAAATATTTGCTTTCAGCCGGAGCCCATATACAGGTCCGACTCTCATACCATTGCACCAGGGTACTATATGTAGTTGTAGGATTTTTAAAAAAAAAATATTTCTTTGTTTACGACAATGACAGCGGGAGGTAATTAGTTGTTTGGTCGTTTAGGTTTTCACGGCCCTTTGAGATAGTATTTCAGTCTATATCGAGCCGTCTCCCAGAGAGTAGGCGAGAAAGGAGAAAGGACAGATGAGAAAAAAACGTCCAAACAACCCTTCCCGTATCTACTGCAAGATAGCAAGCACTGCCGGTCCTTGCCCCAAATTAATCCAAATAAGTAGGACGCACCAGTACTGAAAGCTACCCATCACAATCGCCCGACCCGACTGCCCAGTCAACCCACTAGAGGTAGAAAACACTCCAAGGCTTTCTCGCCCTCGGAGGACTTTTCCACTCGAATTTTCATCCTACTCATGCTTGTTCCACTGGCTTGTTCAGCCATTTTCAACCCAAATGTCAATCACACAAATGAATAACAACAACTCATTTTAGTAAAGATGTACAACTATGCGCAACGGTGAAATACACGTGACTGGACACGGTTAAATAAATAACAAAGCGTGGCGGATCTAGCTCGTTTTCCGTTTTTGCTTTATTTGAAAAAAAGGGATTATGATTTATTATTTGATTACTATTCAAGAAAGAAACTGGAAAACTTCGTTCACGAACTTAGAGACCTTATATATGCCACCAAAGGTTTCTGAAGTCGGGAATTTCGTTTTCGCAAACTTGTCAGACAATCCGCCATCGTTAGTTTTTGGCATAGCGTTTAGTCTTTAGTCTTAGTCGCCTTAGTTGTACTAGTCCACTAGAAAGCTGACAAACAATAACAATAATAGTAACCCACAACAGAAGCACCGTCTTGGAATGGTCAGTAATAAATTACTGGAGATGGGCTTAAACAGATTTTACAAGCGCACAACCCTCTTCCTGGGTAGATGCCGCGTTCTGTGGGGTCTACTCTGGGTCTACTCTATTGTTGTCCAGTCCGCTGGTTCAGTGAGGCCATGGTCACTGGATACAAAACCAAGATAGGCACATTATGTATGATGCTATGGTGTTTGATACGGAGTGTCATTTAATAATAGGCAGTTATTAGAAAGAAGAAAAAGTATATTACAGCATGTGCGAATATATGAAATACTTCCACGCAGTCTAAGCCCACCCTTTCAGCATCAGAATCCTTCATATAATGTAGTTTTTTTCTGTTTTTTTTCTTCTTCAAATTATTTTAAAATAGCATTTGTTTTTTTCATTTAAAATAGCATTTGTTTTTTTCACCTTGAATCAAAGTGTTTGTAATGAAAGAAAGATTGAAGGGCTGGCTAATTTCAATTTGCTTCAGGCAATATTGTCATTCACATTTCGAAGACAAAATATCGGACAACAAAATTGATTGACGGGACATTGTTTAAAATGTGAAATATCAAGTCAACAATATTTTTTGTGCTCTTCGTTTATCTTGTCTTTGATGAAATCCAAATTTTGCAATAACTGCTCTTTTTCGTGTATCAAGTCAGTGGTAGGGAAGGTTAAAGTGCCTTTGAACGTTTGGCAGTGGGCGTTCTACTTCTTCTTGTTTTGGCTTAATGCAAGACACAGAGCCTGCTGTTAGAGCATTGGCTGCTGCGAGATCTCAATCATGAATTTAGTTGCATGTATCAGAAGTTAGGAGAATCTCTATAAGTGCGTTAACTAAAAGGAGCATTCAATATTCTGGTCGACTGGCCATCTCAGGTTGCTGCTGTTTGAGATTACGGAATTATCTGGACTTCTGTGTTAATTCATTTTATAAACCTATCCAGATGGAGTGGTTCTGAAACCTCTTTCCTCTAGATATTCGAATGTTTATACTATCATCTACACCCTGTATATCGGCAGCCTCCTGCATCCACTTCTCTAAGGGTGCGTTTAACCTAAAGCAGTCTTTACGAGGAAAGAGAGTAACGCGACTATTCATGATTCATTTTCTTTAACCTCAGGGGAGACACAAACTTTCCCTGCTCCTCATAAAACTACATGTACTCATAATTTCATTTAGTATTTATAATTGGTGCGCCAAAGTCGTAGTAAAATATTGTGATTCAGACAATTTTTCAAAGCCAAATATAGTTTGATACGAACTCAGACCGAAAGCCTCTACTACTGCATTCTCGAAAACAAAATCCTGATTTTGAATGAGATCTTTTAAAGAAAATAAGTTATCAGATAAACATTAAGTCCCTTTTTATGGAAAACCAAGAAGCATGTAAATACTCACAAAAGCCTATTTTATCCTGCTGTCAAACTGTAGTACAACTGAATTAATTTCAGTCCTCTACGGGAATCACTGCTTAGAATGCTTATCTGACAATTTGAGGAATTGAATTTTCTATTATATTTGTAACAATGCTTCTAACACGGGCAGGAAAATAATATTTCTGAAGATTCTAACGCAACCTCAAGCATGTAGATTTCTTTGAGATCATTTGTTTTTTTATATTTGTTCATGTACAATCATGTAATGCAATTGCTAATGCTGTATCAGCAAAAGCTTCGAAAAGATGCATTCAGAACTGACTGGCGTTTCAGAGAAAACTTTACAATGTACCACTTTCACACGTAGTATTTTTCCAGCGTACATTCTTAGAGGGTTATCATGCGAACCGAACAACCAACTAAATGTTTTGTACCACTTCAGAAACTGAGGGTGAGGTTGGGCCTGTAAAATCGATTTAAGCCCCCCCCCCCCCCCCCCCCCAGTTATTCATTACTGACCGTTCCAAGGCGGTAGTTCTGTTGTGGTTCTCTGTTGCCTGTTTTTGGTGTCATAGTTTCTGTGATGTTTTACCTTATGTATGTTCTTATTATTTTTGGTTCGGTTTGGGTTGCTGAGTGGCCACCTTTCGGGAACAAGCTGCTCACTCGGTTGGCCATATGTTCTCTGTATCTTGATTATTTGTAATCTTAGTTGTTTCCAACTATGGTTTGAGGGCTGGATTTGGATTTTGATTGTTTCAGTTCCTGGTCTTTGCATACTTTTTACTTTCATTATATATTTCAACTATAAATTCTTTTAAATCTGCCCTTTTTTATCAGCCTATTGACTTAATGAAAACAAGCAGGTAAATCTGCCCAATCCCTATGTTTTCCAGTCCAATTTGATTTGTTTTCTTGCCTGTTGAATTGAGTTGCCCATCAGCCCCAATATGCTTTGCTCAAATCCGCCTAGGCTTCTTCCACCTAATTGGTGGCGAGGATTGGAGCTCCGTTATATGATCCGTGACACGAGAATACAAACAAAATAGGATGTACGCACAGCGGAGACTCAGATCAACCTGGGCATCCGCCCAGTCTGAGCAGAGTCTTCACTTGAGCTTAAAGGTAGCTAAGGGTCTCAACTAGCTCCATGCGGACAGCGAAAACTCTGATCAGACTGGGCGAATGCCCAGGCTGATCTGAGTTTTCGCTGAGCGCACATGCCAGTTTGTTGGTTGTGTCGTGTCGCCGCTCAAATCCATCGAGTTTAGCCCTCATTAATTTTATACTGACCGTTTCAAGGCGATTCTTTAGTTTCGAGAATCGATGTTTTGTGCTGTGTAGTCTTCGAACATCAGTTTTTTTTTGTTTTGTATATTGTTCGCTTTTATGTTGATGTAGGTTTTATTCATAAATATATAGATAGTAGAAGAACATGTGAAAATAGATGTTTAGTATGCCTACTATATTCATGAGTAATTTAGCTTCTTGACCATCTGCATGAAAAAGAGCTGTTTGTTTTGCTATTTCATTCACTATTTTTGTTTTGCTTCGTGTAACTATTTTCCATTTGGTGTGGTTGATGGGATGGGGAATTTGACTGTGTCAGTTCCTGACCATTACCGCTACTTCACATGTTTTGCTAAGCTACATCACTTGCTGCTAAATTTACTGTTATTTATAGATTCTTTAAGCAACATAGACAACCCTTATTAGACTGACGTAGATGAGCAGGTTGATCTGAGTCTTTCCTGTTTGCACATAGCCATAGATAAATCTAAATGCGACGCAGATAAATCTACATGCGACGCCACTCAGTTCCAATAGTCATCTTTTGCTTTATTTTTGATGCCTTAAGGTGTATTCCAATCGGAGCACCGTTTGGCCAATTCCGTGATTAATTCACGGAATTGGCCACTCGGTGTTCCGATTGAAGTGTACACATCCATGTTTTCCGTCATCTTCACAAAGGGAATAATTTTTCATGAGTTCCTTTCTGCATCTCTGTATGACAAACCCCTGCCAATAGGGGTCTTATCACAAAGGGCCAAAAATTCTCTCCTAGATGGGCATTTAACTCCTTTAAAAAATGAGGTAAAATGAAAATGGTAAAGATGCTTCCGCTGAGTTGCTTTTCGTGGAAGTGTACACATCGTCCCCTCGTGGAACTGACTACTATCCTTATCTTCTCCTGGGGAAGAGTCCTCCATGTGCTCTTACGGCATGACAAAGCTTGGCTGTTGTACACGTTGTGAGATATCCTGTCCAAGCTGATCCGTAAGTTCTATAGTATTCGAAATCTGTCTTTTTGACAAAGACACTATTCAAACAGTTTGAAACTTTAGCAAACGATTTGCAATGTTCACATGATTGGTTACTTTTGCTATAGTAAATTCAAATATCAGACATTGGAACGAGAAACGTCACCGATAATTTATATAGTAGAATACAAATATCTATTTAATTGAACTTTTGCATTATAGTCAGGTGGCGGAATCGAGAAAAGTGCTCTAGAAAATGAGTTTGTGGGCACTTTCGCGGCATGATGGGCAACCATGCTAAAAATACTTACCGATATGCCGTCGTTTATTTTTTGCCGGTTGCCAAGCCTGGCTGCCCATTGTGTACCGAATAAACGAGGTCAAAGGTCATTAAGTGCAAAATCACGAAAAACTGCTTAGAAAATGATTATTGTACATTTGAGGTATACACATCACTGCAGTTTAATGCTGAACATATTGAAAACCTCATTCGGCAATAGTAAAGCATACTTGAATAGTTTCTGTTCAATCAAACTGTGTATGTGTCCGTCCGTACACCTGTTTTTCTGAATGTACATGCATTCATAGAGCTAATTTTAATATTTCATAAATCGAGGACTGCACGGAATAAATATATGACCAACATGTTTCAATTTAGTTAATTATATATTTTTAAGCAAGCTATCATATATTTCTAGCTCAACATTTACATTACAAATAGTTGGATTCATTAGCATGTGTTGTTTACAATACATAACTTGTTTACAGTTGTCATCTGAAATCTAATGCAGAAAAATAGCCATAAAATCATTTATAACGGTGTTTAAACATAAAGATGCAAAAACTTTAAAAGTGTGAGCTGTGAAACAGATAAAATTCAATGTAGATAAATCAATCTCATGTAGTTTACGTTACCAAATTGGTAAATTAGTCATTTAAATTACTTTTAAGCGATTCAATTAAAGAGAAAAGCATAGTATCATTTATGTTTGGTGTTTATAGATGTTTTCTTGTTTATAAAGTTGACAATAATTCATTTTGCAAACTACTTTTACACATAAAATACACATAAGCATGATGTCAAGAATAAGTTTTCAGATACACATGAGTATTTATAAATACAATCCAGAATATCGAGACTTGTCGACCGACATTTTGAAACTCATCGCCTTATGCTTTTGATTCTAAAGGGCATTGCTGATATACAAGCAAACTTGTGCAACTACTGTAACATATACGTTTTTGTATAAGTGTTACAGCATCGCATGTAATTTACGTTAAGACAGACAGGTCTGTGGGAATGAATGAATTAATTCGAATCTGAATATTATTGCCCACATGACATTATGTTGGTCTGAATCGTTTTTCTATACATTCCTCATGGGACTGATGGCCATATAACTTGCGTGGAAAAAGTGAGAAACTACCTATTATAAAAATCAAATGATTTCATTTATAAGTACCCTGTCGTTAAGCGGCTTTGTAAAGGCTGCTAAGATGGCTCCCATAACTTCATTACAGTATTGTTTTAGTTAGTTTAATTCAGTGGCTACAGAGCTTATAGAGGCTATCTGAAATAATGACTCAGCTGCTCCAGGTTGCATGAGGCGTGTTGTAGACTTTTCAGAATTTCTCAGGAAAACATTAAATCAAACCTAGTTTGCTGTATTCAAACCTTGTGTGTCATTATTTCTTGAAGTTTCATATTCTGATTAATGCATTCGAAGCTGATACATTTGCACCTCTTAACTAAGTCATCATATGTTTTGTTTTGCATAGCCATTTAGAGGACTAAAACTGACTTCGTTAGCCTGTGTAGTTTACGTTATAGGAAGTGTTTAAATTTCGTAACTTAAATCTATTAAACTGTTAAAAAGGGCATACCACTGGCTTGAAACTGTGTCTGCATATAAATATGCATACGGTAAATGTAAAATATTTAACAATGTGCTGCTTACTATATAAATACAAACGGAACCAGTTGAATTGCGGAAGTGGGGGAGGGAGGGGTGAAAGTTGTAAAAATAGCGCCAGCCATCCACAATGGCAAGATTTATACACTATTACTCCAGATATCTTAATACTACATTTGTCAACGGTTATGATATCATAAATGAATGAAACCAGTTATAATTCAATGTGTAAATATATATAGACTTTATGTATGTATGGCGAGAAGGAGTGAAAATATTATGGCCACACTACAAATCACTAAGGGGACTTAATCATCGACACAGTCTAGTACATAACATTTCTGAAACTGTTGTTCAAGCTCTTGCAACAACAAGACCTTTACTGTAGTGCAAGCTTCATACATCAAATGGCCTACTGTTACACCAGCTCAGGTAACTCGTCTGAATAGGTTGTGATAACAGCCAAAGCATTTAGTGAAAACAGCAAATGCGACTGTAGTGCGAGAGTACAGATCACGTTTGCCACTGCTATGCTGGCTAAGCACATTACAAGACATCTGTGTTTTAACACCTCAGACTTCTATAAGCCATCTTGTGTGATTAGCATGCCAGTTCTGGCCACCAAATGTCCTCTGCCAGTATACTAAAATACCACTGTAGTGGCAGCCATAAACGCACACCCTATAATGCTAATATCCATGTGTGGTAATACTTACTTCGTAACGTACGTAACACTGCAGATAAGGCTTTACAAAGACGTCTATACATAAAAGGGTACCATCTTAATCTACCAGACACGTCTGTAAGCACTGTGATGTCAGGTCAGGCTATTAAAGACATCATCATATATCATGGTACCTGCCAATGCCGCTGCAAAACCTGTGCATCGACTATGGCACCTGCTCAATTTACTGAAATACCCTAGAGGTATGGTTATGGCAGTTGTGTCGTTTATATAAATATGGGTAGAATTCAGTGCCAGACAGTGTAATGCCAGACATCTATAAAGTCTGTGGTACCAGCACAGAGTAAGAAAAAAGGATATATTGACATGGTTTTAGAAATTCAGGCTACAACAAAGTCCCTTGAGAGTCATTGCTCTCTGTTATGTAATTCCATATCATATTCTGCCTGCATCTTTATCTTGTTCGACTACCTAAAAAACACAACTAGAGAGACAGTTATATCTGTTCTTCAACTAAGTTTGCTCTCTGTCAACACTCCAGAACAAGTTCAAATTCTCTCGACAAATTGTCACTTTCAATTATGTAGTGCCAGCTGACTGACTAAAATACTTCAGAAGAGGCAAATGTACTGCCCCAGGCATCTACAAAATTGCCTAGCAGGTCATTGTTCAGGCTCTAATAATCAAACATAATATTTAGAACATTGCGTCGCCTCATCTGTTAAAAATCAACGTAGACCTTTGTAGTGCCAGCCCGTAAGATGCTGTTTATAATATCGATGGTCATGATTCTGGCTTATGATTTTTTTATTAGATATGCCCGGTAACGTATGTAACGGTGTAATTTTCTGAATAGTTTGATACACTTACATGTTTCTTTTTATTTGCATTAAGGTAAAATGTAGATGTTAGCTTGTTTCAGTAAAATGGTTAATTTATCCGAAATATGTTTGTTCATTAAATGGAGAAAAAAACTCGGTAACGTAGACAACATTTATGCTCTATACGAGATAGCTTATATGATTGTATAGAGAAACAGCACGATGCTTTTTCTCAACAGCAAGATTCATATACGTCTCAATATTCATTTGAATAAGAGTTATTGTAATATACGAATTCAGCAACTTGATATGGTAACGTATTTAAATTGGCGATAACTGTCAAACGCACCAACTTTGATGTCAGAGAGCAGAGAATGGTATCATGTAATCTTGTGATATATTTTTGGAAAAACAAAAAGTGTATAAGGCCTCTCATTCAGATCGATGGGGCAGGCCTATGGGCTATTGGTAACTCAAAAGACTGCTTTTAGATTAAATGATATAGTAAGCCACTGTACAAAAGTGTACCTACTGACCTTTGACCCAGTTATGATTGAATATGATGTCGGCAATATGGCAAAAACTTTTTTGGTATGTTTACTTACTTCCTTTGCCATAGTTGCCTCTCATTTCGCGAAAGTCTCTATTAATTCAATTATTCACTCACAAACTGGTATATAGAAATGCACCAAATGACCTTTGACCCAATTTTGACCTTATATGACGTCTGTTGAGCTGGCAACCGGGCAAAATGGTTTTAGGTAGGTTTAATGACTTCAATGAGCCCGGTTGCCTGTCATGCCGCGAAAGTGCCCACAAATCCAAAATTTCACTCTTAAACCACCGGACTATTAGGCTGACCTTTATACCAGTTTATCTTCTTAATTAATGTATGCTTTTGAAAACAGAAACATGGTATAAGTATACTATTCGTCCAAAAAAAGTCCGAAACTTTTATTAACATATTTAAGAGCACTTACAACTTCATTTCGTAAGATGGTGATAGAATCATGGAGGGTCAGGTATGTTTTATCACAGTGAAATTAGAAAAAAAAACAAGTATTCAACAGTTTAAGTCTACTTCACAGTGCCCTCAAACAGCGAATTTAAACAGCTACTCCTTATGTAGTATCTGTATGATCGCTATTACCTGGCACACATGCTATCCAGCCTGTCCTCATGGAACTGCCTAATGCCCTTACCCTCCCCTGACGCACTCGTACGGCTTGACATTGCTCAGAACGACGTTTCTTGGCTGTTGTAGGGTTGTGGGATACTCTGTCCAATCTGATCCGAAAGTTCCATAGTGTTCAAATCTGAGGACATGGATTGCCTAGACAAAACATTAACATTGTTCTGCTGTAAGAACTGGATAGTTACCCTGGTTACATCGTTCTCTTGTAACGTAATACCAAAATAGCTTCAATGAACGGAACTATCATTAAACGTAGTACAACGTCGATGTAACGTTGTGCAATCACTTCATTGCAACGTCCGTTGTCAATAATGAAGATGACAAGTGGCGTCTAGTAGTAATATTTGATTCCATCCATACCATGACACTGTGCCCATCCTATTTGTTACACGGGATGATACAATCTTCAGTATAGCGTTCTTGCCATTACATTAAATCTGCCGTCGCTCATATCGAATTGAAATCGAGATTAGTCGACGGACAGAATGTGTCGCGCAATTGTCGTAGAACTCAGCTTCGATTTTAGCGAGGCCGTAGCATACGTAGTTGTCGATGTCTAGTTGTAAGCGGTGTAAGATCTCCTGCATTGCAACCTAGATTCCCCAAGACAACGTCGAAGAGATGAAGTGCTGATTCTGACGTATTGTCGGCCGTCAGTCAAACGTGTTTCAGGAGGTCTTGTCGAAATCGTTGGCGAAGATGCTTCATGCGGATCTACTTATTCTGGTATCTTGATTTACCGTAACGTTGTCCCCCGCCCTTCCGCCACGAGGACAGTTATTGCACTGTTTGTCGAAAACTACTTTTGTTTGGATTACATGTCGCTGTTAATGCTGTCAGTACGTGTAAAACAGACGTTTTTCATGTTTCAATTTAACCACAAAGTTCAAAACTGGTATTGAATATTAAGTCCAATAATTGAAAAAAAAACTTGGAAAATTTATAACGGGCTACAGAGTTACCAAAGACGAATTTATGACATTTCTTTTGGAGTTCAGTATATTTCATTTCTCTAATAAAGTCGAATACATTATTTTTAGCAGCGACTTAGGGTCAAATAAGGTAAATTCGGACAGCAGGCAAATTCGGACAGTGACATTGTTTCCTTTATATGTCACTTGTTTGGAAATTAAAACAAAGTTAGCTGGGCAAACAGTGCAAATCCTGATGAGACGGCATATATGACAAGCCTCCTAATCAAACAAAGAATTAAGGGCAAACCAGCATGCATTGTCAGGGTAGAACAGACAATAAACTCATTAAATTGAAATATTTATAAGGCGCTGCCAAGTTCGACAGTGATAGAACTCAAATTGCGTTAGAAGAGCTATAAAATACAATTTGATACCCGTATCTTTTTACAGATTTATTTCCCTGATTCATAGAGTAAGTTACCGGCCGAAAACAAGGCATTAGGATCCATGATAATCATCGGGATATGTGAATTTAGAGTTTCTAAAACTATGATTAATTCAGATTGGTTTTAAACGGACTCTATTGGGTAGATGTTTTACAAGATCTGGTTAACGTCCAGGGCCCGGTTATTTAAAGCATCATTAGCTAAGCGAAGTCATTAGTCAAGGATCTTTTTAAGTCTTATAGTACTCATTGTCGAGCCCGCTTGCGGTGAGCGAGACATAGTTGTTACAATGTCAGTTCGGTGTATATCCGTGCGTGCGTGCATCCGTCCGGATATGTCCGGGCCATAACTTCTACAATTATGGATGGATTTCAAAATAATTTGGCACAATTGTTCTCCTTCATGAGTAGAAGTGCCATTTGAAACATTTGTTCATGTAGGTCCAAGGTCAAGGTCACACTTGAAGGTCAAATGATAAAATAGCCATAAACTGAGCTTGTCCGAGCTATAACTTCCACATTTACGATGGATTTCCAAATAATTTGGCACAACTGTTCCCTTGATGAGTAGAAGTGCCATTTGAAACATTTGTTCAGGTAGGTCAAGGTCACCTTTGAAGGTCAAATGATAAAATGGCCATAAATTGAGCTTGTCCGAGCCATTACTTCTACATTTATGGATGGATTTCAAAATAATTTGGCACAATTGTTCTGCTTGATGTTTAAAAGTGCCATTTGAAAAATTTATTTAGGTAGGCCCAAGGTCAAGGTCACACTTGAAGTCAATTGATAAAATGGCCATAATTTGAGCTTGTGTGAGCCATAACTTCAACATTTACAAATGGATTTCAAAATAATTTGGCACAATTGTTCTCTTTGATGAGTAGAAGTGCCCTTTGGAACATTTGTTCAAGTAGGTCCAAAGTCAAGGTCACACTAGAAGGCCAATTGATAAAATGGTCATAAATTGAGCTTGTCCGAGCCATAACTTCTACATTTACGGATGAATTTTAAAAGAATTTGGCACAATTGTTCTTCTTGATGAGTGGAAGTGTCAAGTGACATGCATGTTTGGGTAGGTCCAAGGTCAAGGTCACACTTGAAGGTCAGATATTGTAATTGTCATAAATTGAGCTTGTCTGGGTCATCACTTCAACTTATTTTCCTTTGTGAAAATTTGAAAAAAGAAGAAGAAGAAAATGCTGGCTAAGCATTATGTTGTTGGGCTTCTTTCTAGAGTGAAGCAGTTACTTAGTCTTGACATGCTTATAGGCCACTAAGGCAAACAGCGGGCTCGACCAGTTGTCCCTGGAAAACCTTCTAGTTGAATTAAGTGCGGTAATATTTGTTGTTAAAAATGTGAGGGCTGCAACAGATCTTCATATTTTTTGACAAAAGATGGCAGTATTTTTGCATACATTACGTTAGAAAATATAACGTGTCATTTCCTAACGACGTCATTAGTTTTGAACAACCAGTCCAGATGAAATGACCTTGTAATGGATAAACTCACAAGCTAAGCCAGGCCGAGGCATCTAAAATGAAATGCAAAATGGCCTAATTTGATAGCAGGTACGCTCTTCTAGCAATGAGGAATTGCAATAGAAGAAAAATATTGTGACGATCAGTAGTAACGCTTGTTTAAGCTTACGTGAATAAATACATGTTCAGTGAAAGCAATCCTTTCATGTCATGTAATGGAGGACAATTCATCAAAAACGAATTCACTCATAAAGGACCTAAAAATATTTCGGAAAGATTTCGTCGTCCAGGAAAGAAACATGAAGTTACAAAAATGGCGGAACGGCATGCTGGATTACCAGTATATCTTTAAATAATTTGTGTGCGCACAATCCCACACTTAGTTCGTATACAGATGTTATGATATTACGTTTTACGTAGTAGGGACCGTCTAACTTGACGGTGAGACATCACAGTTAAACATATAAAATCATTAAACTGTGATTAGATACTGTTGAAGATCTAGCGCCTGATTTAAGCCAGAGTACACTGGACCACCAATCGGAACATCATCGGCCAATTCCGTGAAACAGACCTCGGATGTATATTGGGGGACAACTTAAATCACACGACTGTTGTAAGGAACAACTACAGAAACAAAGATGGCCGCGACTGTCGCACAAAATAATAAAAAAAAGGAATTAGTTATACATCCAAGAGTAAAATAAAATATCTTATAGCCGTGGCACGAGAAATATTTACCACATGGTATGTAAACTATTGAACAGTATACTGCAAAGATTCAAATAAACCTGTTTACCCACAGAGTTTTATCAGAACTTTTCCAACTTCACATGAATTATATGGATGCTAGGAAATATAGGATTTTTGTTGCGTGAGAAATGACCTCAAGCCATACAAGCACACCAGGTCAGGCTAATAATAAGCTGCTTGTATATTCTAGGTAGCCTGTAATTCATAGAATGCAGGTGCAAAAAATACACTGGCTGTGTATAGGTACAATCAGCGCTATTAGGGTACAGATGTGTCGGTAGAGATGGTCCGAAAGCCGGAAGACCTTTATGTGCAATGTCAGTCAATAACGTCACTCTTGTATGGACCCCATATATGAAGGTCGATGTTCTACAATTCAGATATTGTGTAAAGTCTTGATCATGAGCTGCGGGGCTGTTCAAATAATATTGAAAATGAGATAAACATGGGTGTTCAGACGTAAGTGCTATGCTGGAACAACGAATATGCTACTTAGGACATGCCACAATATCGAAAGTTCGTCTCAGTCGTCAACAACGCCATTGACGTGCAGCGCGTGCCTTCTGTCTATCTCGATATCTCAGTTACTGTGCATTATATCTTTATGAA
Source organism: Ctena decussata (assembly GCA_963989385.1). Taxonomy (NCBI): domain Eukaryota; kingdom Metazoa; phylum Mollusca; class Bivalvia; order Lucinida; family Lucinidae; genus Ctena; species Ctena decussata. Next base: position 7,787,663 of record OZ022507.1, on the reverse strand, counting down.
ATTCTCAGACCATAATAGAAATAGAGTAAGGTACTTAGATACGAAATTTTATTGCTCTCTCTTTATTCTACACGATTTTATAGCCGCAGTGGCATTACTTCTGGATCAACCCTCGTATATGCTTATATGGAAATAAAATATTGTTTGAACAAAGCGGTGTAACGTTTATTCCAATCTTTAAAGACACCTGTGTGACTGTCTTGCAAAATGATTGAGCGGACAAATGTTGTTCGCAGGAATCCCCATCTATCATCATCTATTCTATTTTAATCCATCACATAACAATACGAGGTCGTTGGGGCAAATCAGATGATTTCGAAACAAACCCTTTCCGCCTTGTCCTGTTTTCAGCTCCCGGCAAAGTCCATCCCTGTCCCGTGTCCACCCTTTAATATTGTCTTCCCTCATCTTCTTCTGTCTGCCTCTTCCTCGTTTTCCTTTCGCTGTGCCCTGTAAAATCGTCTTTGCTAAACCAGAACTAGTAGCCGTTCCGTTCCATAGCTCTTTCCCAGACATGGACCAAAGAAAAAAAACAATCACATCGTCTATTTTTTCTATTTTAGATAACGAGACAGCAGAAAGCAAAGTGGGTTATACAGGTGACCATATTGGTAGAAGACCACAGACGATAGGTCATTGGCGGAAGCATATTTTCTTTAAAAGTTAAGCCCTTTGCAAAGGAAGACAAAAATGAAAATGGTAAATTGGTAGAGTTGCTCCACTTGAAAGGGTACTCATGAACCAAAAGAACGTATTCCACCACAATCTTATTATAATCCCGGTATACGAAGTATATAGGGAGTATAAAGTTTTTGGTTTTTCCGTTTATATGTTTGTGTGTGTGTGTTTGATAACATTTTTTTTCTGTCACAGATTTCTCAGGAACCACAACAGCTAGGACTTTGAAATTTGGTACAAACGTTGGGTATGACCTGGATCTCCAGGTGTCTCAACACGTTTTGGCTGTCGAGTGCTCATCCTTGCTTCATCACGGTCTTTTCTTGATTTTAATTGTTGACTGTGATGATCCTCTGATGAGTTAGGGGACCTCCATACGAACCGAACTACCAACTAATTTTGTGCACTGCGGTGGAGGGTGAGGGTGAAGGTTTGGGCCCAGTAAAACCGGTTTAAACCCCCAGTAGTTATTACTGACCGTCCCAAGGCGGTACTTTCGTTGCGGTTGCATTTGTTTTATGTTCGGTGCTGTTTAATTTATTGTGTTCCCATTTAACCCTTCTATAATAAAACTAGAAAATAGGTAAAAATAGTTGTTAAATGGTTTTCGTATAATTTGCTTAGTCTGTTGTAACCCTTCTGTTGGTCTAAATTATTTAGTTCAATAAAGATAGCTGAGTTGCCACCTATTTGGGAAAGAGAAACGTTGAGTATGACTAGTTGTACCGTGTAAGAGAGACTCGGCCTGCTCCAGCTTATCATTCCCTTTGTTTGTCCAGTTTTTCTTTCTCTAAAATTTCTCTCCAATTAAATTTTTGTCAAAGATTTCTCAGGAACCACTACAGCTGGAATTTTGAAATTTAGTACAAACGTTGGGTATGACTAGTTGTACCGTGTAAAAGAGAATCAGCCTCCTGCTGCATATCATTTTTCTTTACTTGTCCATTCGTTCTTTCTCTCCAATTCATTTTCTATCAAAGATATCTCAAAAACTTCTACAATAAGGGTATCTGAAATTTGGTAGAAACGTTGGGTATGACTAGTTGAACGGTGTGAGGGAGCATCGGCCTGCTCCAGCTTATCATTCCCTTTGTCCAGTTTGTCTTTCTCTCCAATTTCTCTCCAATTGAATTTTTGTCAAAGATTTCTCAGGAACCACTACAGCTAGAATTCTGAAATTTGGTACAAACGTTGGGTATGACTAGTTGTACCGTGTAAAAGAGAATCAGCCTCCTGCTGCTTATCATTTTTCTTTATTTGTCCACTCTTTCTTTCTCTCCAATTCATTTTCTATCAAAGATATCTCAAAAACTTCTACAATAAGGGTATCTTAAATTTGGTAGAAACGTTGGGTATAACTAGTCGAACGGTGTAAGGGAGAATCGGCCGTGTAAAAAGAATCAGCCTCCTGCTGCGTATCATTCCCTTTGTTTGTCCATTCTTTCTTTCTCTCCAATTCATTTTCTGTCAAAGATATCTCAAAAACTTCTACAGTAAGGGTATCTAAAATTTGGTAGAAACGTTGGGTATGACTAGTTGTACGGTGTAAGGGAGAATCAGCTTGCTCCAGCTTATCATTCCCTTTGTTTGTCCAGTTTTTCTTTCTCTCCAACTTCTCTCCAATTAAATTTTTGTCAAAGATTTCTCAGGAATCTCTATAGCTAGGATTTTGATATTTAGGTCAAACATTGGGTATGACTAGTTGTACCGTGTAAAAAGAATCAGCCTCCTGCTGCTTATCATTCCCTTTATTTGTCCATGTTTTCTTTCTCTCCAATTTATTTTTAGCTCACCTGAGCCTTTAGGCTCATAGGTGAGCTTATAGTATAGCCAGGCATCCGTCGTCCGTCCGTCCGTCCGTCCGTCGTCAACATTTTCAAACATCTTCTTCTCTGAAACCACTGGGCCGATTGAAGCCATATTTCATATGGAGCCTACCTAGGTCGGGGGAACAAAAGTTTGTTCCGGGTATCTGGGTCACATGACCAAGATGGCCGCCACGCCCATATATGGTAAAAACCCTTCAGAAATCTTCTTCTCCAGAACCAAAAGGCCTATGACCTTGAAACTTGGTATGTAGCATTGGGCATGCGGGCCCATCATAGTTTGTACAAACGATGACCTTGCGGTGACCTTGACCTAATTTATGACTCGGTCAACTTTGGTACGTTAGGCTTTTATATAGGAAAATGCTTAAACAGTGGATTTCTCTGAAACTGTTTAAGTCTAAGGTACAATACTTGGTATACATGGTCAACTAAATAAGCAAATGAAGATATTATGTCACTAAAGGTCAAGGTCATTCCGTCGGTCCATCCGTCGTCAAGATTTTCAAACATCATCTTCTCTGAAACCACTTGGCCGATTGAAGCCAAATTTCATATGGAGTCTTAGTGGGATGACGGAACGAAAGTTTACACCCCGGGGGTGCGTCACGTGACCAAGATGGCCGCCACGCCCATATATGGTAAAAACCCTTCAAAAATCTTCTCCAGAACCAAAAGGCCTATGACCTTAAAACTTGGTATGTAGCACCGGGCATGCGGGCCCATCATAGTTTATACAAATGATGACCTTGACCTAATTTATGACACGGTCCACTTCGGTGCCTTAGTTTTCATGGGAAAACGCATAACCAGTGGATTTCTCAGAAATTATTTAAGTCTAAGGTACAATATTTGGTATATATGGTCAACTAAATAAACAGCTGAAGATATTATGTCACTAAAGGTCAAAGTCATTCTGTCAGCCCGTCTGTCGTCAAGATTTTCGAACATCTTCTTCTCTGAAACTACTGAGCCGAGTGAAGTCAAATTTCATATGGAGCCTACCTAAGTTGGAAAAACAAAAGATTGTTGGGAGTATCCGGGTCACATGACCAAGATGGCTGCCTCGCCCATATATGGTAAAAACCCTTCAAAAATCTTCTTCTCCAGAACCAAAAGGCCTATGACCTTGAAACTTGGTATGTAGCATTGGGCATTCGGGCTCATCATAGTTTATACAAATGATGACCGTGCGGTGACCTTGACCTAATTTATGACACAGTCAACTTCGGTACCTTAGGCTTTTATATGGGAAAACGCCTAAACAGTGGATTTCTGAGAAAATATTAAAGTCTAAGGTACAATATTTGGTATATATGGTCAACTAAATGAACAGCTGAAGATATTATGTCACTAAAGGTCAAGGTCATTCTGTCAGCCCGTCCGTCGTCAAGATTTTCAAACATCTTCTTCTCTGAAACCACTGGGCTGATTGAAGTCAAATTTCAGAAGGAGCCTACCTAATTAAGGGGAACGAAAGTTTGTTCTGGGTATCTCGGTCACATGACCATGTTGGCCGTCATGCCCATATATGGTAAAACCCCTTCAGAAATCTTCTTCTACAGAACCAAAAGCCTATGACCTTGAAACTTGGTATGTAGCATCGGGCATTTGGGCCCATTATAGTTTATACAAATGATGACCGTGCGGGGACCTTGACCTAATTTATGACACAGTCAGCTTTGGTACTTTAGGCTTTTATATGGGAAAACGCTTAAACAGTTGATTTCTCAGAAACTGTTTAAGTCTTAGGTACAGTATTTGGTATATATGGTCAACTTAATGAACAGCTGAAGATCTTATGTCACTTAAGGTCAAGGTCATTCTGTCAGCCATCCGTTGTCAAGATTTTCAAACATCTTCTCCTCTGAAACCAATAGGCCGATTAAAGTCAAATTTCATATGGAGCCTACCTAGGTTAGGGGAACGAAAGTTTGTTCGGGGTATCCAGGTCACATGACCAAGATGGCCGCCATGCCTATATCTGGTAAAAACCCTTCAAAAATCTTCTTTTCCAGAACCAAAAGGCCTATGACCTTGAAACTTGGTATGTAGCACCGGGCATTCAGGTCCATTATACTATGTACAAATGATGACAGTGCGGTGACCTTGACCTAATTTATGACACAGTCAACTTCGGTACCTTAGGCTTTTATATGGGAAAACGCCTAAACAGTGGATTTCTCTGAAATTATTAAGTCTAAGGTACAATATTTGGTATATATGGTCAACTTAATGAACAGCTGAAGATATTATGTCACTAAAGGTCAAGGTCATTCTGTCAGCCCGTCCGTCGTCAAGATTTTCAATCATAATTTATACAAATCAGGACTGTGCATTGACTGTGACCTAATTTATGGCAAGGTCGATTTTGATGCATTGGAAAATGCTTAAAGGTCAATTATTAAGGTGCTTTTTCATTACAGAAATGAAAGAAGTTTTCTCTAAGCAACTGAGTATCGAAAACCGCATCAAATTATCATTAATAGTTTTCGAGATATAAAGAGTTGAATTTGTAAATTCTATGACATCTGACAATCATTTTGAGCTGCCTCATTAATATTCATGAGGCCTTCGATGACGTCATCGATGAATTCTGAAATTTTAAATTTATTTAAAATTTTTAAATTGTCAAATATTTTCTTGTTGAACATTCTAAAATGGTAAAAAATTGTATTGTATTATTTGTGACACTAATAACAACTGCCCAAGTTCAAAATATTGCTTATATTTGCAATTTAAGCAGTTAAAATTTTCAAATTTAAATATTTAATTAAAATTTGTTAAATTTCAATTTACATGCTTATCAGTATATATAATTGAACATAGTAGTTTTATATCTGTTAATTAGGTCTCTGACAATGACTTTTGAGTACTGAAGTAAAAGTAAATGTTTTAAAATCTGTTTTTAAATTTTTTATTTTATTTTAATTTAATTGAATAAAATTTAAATTTGTGGATAAACATTCCCAATAAATTACCCAGCTAATAAACAAAGATTAAAATAATCAAAACTGTAAGATAACAATCATTTACTTTATAGATAAAAGGTTGTTAATTAGTTTAAAAATTCATTTAAAAAATTAAAATCATCAATGACATCACAGAATAGTGCATTGTGGTTAGAAATACTTTAAAAAAGTAAGGGAGATAAGTCATGTAGGAAAAAACAGCCGTGGGATTTTTAAACTGGCATAACTTTTGAACGGATAGGAATTTTTCTATGCCGTTTGTAGCATTATAATCCTCTCTCTGTCCACTATCAATTTGCTTCAAAATTAAGCGTTTATACAATTTCTTCGTAATTGACCTTTAAGCAGTGGATTTCTCAGAAACCATTCAAGTCTACGACATGCCCATATATGGTAAAACTCCTTCGAAAATCTACTTCCTCACATCCAAAGGCACAGTGACCTCGTGGCATGGTATCTAGCATTGAGGACCCGGGCCCATTATACTTTGTTCAAATCATGACGGCGCATTGACCTTGACCCAAGTTATGGCAAGGTCAACTTTGGTATGTTATGCTTTTTATGTGGGAAAATGCTTAAACAGTTGGTGTTACGGATTTTTTTAAGCCTAGATATAGTACTTGGAAAATATGGTTAACTAAATGAATACATGAAGACAAGGTCATTTTTTTAACTTTGCTCAAGGTCACTGAGATTTTAAAATTAAAACATGCACACCTTTTAAGCTACTGGTTTCAAATTTGTAACAAATGAGCAAAATGACAAATTGTGTCTGTTGACAGAAGGTGCCAGGTGAGCTACAGGACCATTGGTCCTCTGGTTTGTCAAAGATATCTCAAAACTTTCTACAGGAAGGGTATCTGAAATTTAGTAGAAACGTTGGGTATAACAAGTTGTACCATGTAAAAGAGAATCAGCCTGCTTCAGCTTATCATTCCCTTTGTTTGTCCAGTTTTTCTTTCTCTCCAATTTCTCTCCAATTAATTTTTTGTCAAAGATTTCTCAGGAACCACTACAGCTAGAATTTTGAAATTTGGTACAAAGGTTTAATATGATTAGTTGCACCGTGTAAGAAAGAATCGGCCTTCTGTGCTTATCAATCCCTTTGTTTGTTCATTTTTCTTTCTCTCCAATTAAATTTCTGTCAGAGATTTCTCGGGAATTACTATAGTAAGGGTATTTGAGATATGGTACAGACCTTGGTAATGACTAGCTGTAATATGAATGAAAACATCAGCCTCTTCCTGTTTATCATTCCCTTTGTTTGTCAATTTTTGCTTTCTATCCAATTAAATTAACCTTTTTTCTGTCACAGATTTCTCAGGAACCACTATAGTCCGGTGGTTTAAGAGTGAAATTTTGGATTTGTGGGCACTTTCGCGGCATGACAGGCAACCGGGCTCATTGAAGTCATTAAACCTACCTAAAACCATTTTGCCCGGTTGCCAGCTCAACAGACGTCATATAAGGTCAAAATTGGGTCAAAGGTCATTTGGTGCATTTCTATATACCAGTTTGTGAGTGAATAATTGAATTAATAGAGACTTTCGCGAAATGAGAGGCAACTATGGCAAAGGAAGTAAGTAAACATACCAAAAAAGTTTTTGCCATATTGCCGACATCATATTCAATCATAACTGGGTCAAAGGTCAGTAGGTACACTTTTGTACAGTGGCTTACTATATCATTTAATCTAAAAGCAGTCTTTTGAGTTACCAATAGCCCATAGGCCTGCCCCATCGATCTGAATGAGAGGCCTTATACACTTTTTGTTTTTCCAAAAATATATCACAAGATTACATGATACCATTCTCTGCTCTCTGACATCAAAGTTGGTGCGTTTGACAGTTATCGCCAATTTAAATACGTTACCATATCAAGTTGCTGAATTCGTATATTACAATAACTCTTATTCAAATGAATATTGAGACGTATATGAATCTTGCTGTTGAGAAAAAGCATCGTGCTGTTTCTCTATACAATCATATAAGCTATCTCGTATAGAGCATAAATGTTGTCTACGTTACCGAGTTTTTTTCTCCATTTAATGAACAAACATATTTCGGATAAATTAACCATTTTACTGAAACAAGCTAACATCTACATTTTACCTTAATGCAAATAAAAAGAAACATGTAAGTGTATCAAACTATTCAGAAAATTACACCGTTACATACGTTACCGGGCATATCTAATAAAAAAATCATAAGCCAGAATCATGACCATCGATATTATAAACAGCATCTTACGGGCTGGCACTACAAAGGTCTACGTTGATTTTTAACAGATGAGGCGACGCAATGTTCTAAATATTATGTTTGATTATTAGAGCCTGAACAATGACCTGCTAGGCAATTTTGTAGATGCCTGGGGCAGTACATTTGCCTCTTCTGAAGTATTTTAGTCAGTCAGCTGGCACTACATAATTGAAAGTGACAATTTGTCGAGAGAATTTGAACTTGTTCTGGAGTGTTGACAGAGAGCAAACTTAGTTGAAGAACAGATATAACTGTCTCTCTAGTTGTGTTTTTTAGGTAGTCGAACAAGATAAAGATGCAGGCAGAATATGATATGGAATTACATAACAGAGAGCAATGACTCTCAAGGGACTTTGTTGTAGCCTGAATTTCTAAAACCATGTCAATATATCCTTTTTTCTTACTCTGTGCTGGTACCACAGACTTTATAGATGTCTGGCATTACACTGTCTGGCACTGAATTCTACCCATATTTATATAAACGACACAACTGCCATAACCATACCTCTAGGGTATTTCAGTAAATTGAGCAGGTGCCATAGTCGATGCACAGGTTTTGCAGCGGCATTGGCAGGTACCATGATATATGATGATGTCTTTAATAGCCTGACCTGACATCACAGTGCTTACAGACGTGTCTGGTAGATTAAGATGGTACCCTTTTATGTATAGACGTCTTTGTAAAGCCTTATCTGCAGTGTTACGTACGTTACGAAGTAAGTATTACCACACATGGATATTAGCATTATAGGGTGTGCGTTTATGGCTGCCACTACAGTGGTATTTTAGTATACTGGCAGAGGACATTTGGTGGCCAGAACTGGCATGCTAATCACACAAGATGGCTTATAGAAGTCTGAGGTGTTAAAACACAGATGTCTTGTAATGTGCTTAGCCAGCATAGCAGTGGCAAACGTGATCTGTACTCTCGCACTACAGTCGCATTTGCTGTTTTCACTAAATGCTTTGGCTGTTATCACAACCTATTCAGACGAGTTACCTGAGCTGGTGTAACAGTAGGCCATTTGATGTATGAAGCTTGCACTACAGTAAAGGTCTTGTTGTTGCGAGAGCTTGAACAACAGTTTCAGAAATGTTATGTACTAGACTGTGTCGATGATTAAGTCCCCTTAGTGATTTGTAGTGTGGCCATAATATTTTCACTCCTTCTCGCCATACATACATAAAGTCTATATATATTTACACATTGAATTATAACTGGTTTCATTCATTTATGATATCATAACCGTTGACAAATGTAGTATTAAGATATCTGGAGTAATAGTGTATAAATCTTGCCATTGTGGATGGCTGGCGCTATTTTTACAACTTTCACCCCTCCCTCCCCCACTTCCGCGATTCAACTGGTTCCGTTTGTATTTATATAGTAAGCAGCACATTGTTAAATATTTTACATTTACCGTATGCATATTTATATGCAGACACAGTTTCAAGCCAGTGGTATGCCCTTTTTAACAGTTTAATAGATTTAAGTTACGAAATTTAAACACTTCCTATAACGTAAACTACACAGGCTAACGAAGTCAGTTTTAGTCCTCTAAATGGCTATGCAAAACAAAACATATGATGACTTAGTTAAGAGGTGCAAATGTATCAGCTTCGAATGCATTAATCAGAATATGAAACTTCAAGAAATAATGACACACAAGGTTTGAATACAGCAAACTAGGTTTGATTTAATGTTTTCCTGAGAAATTCTGAAAAGTCTACAACACGCCTCATGCAACCTGGAGCAGCTGAGTCATTATTTCAGATAGCCTCTATAAGCTCTGTAGCCACTGAATTAAACTAACTAAAACAATACTGTAATGAAGTTATGGGAGCCATCTTAGCAGCCTTTACAAAGCCGCTTAACGACAGGGTACTTATAAATGAAATCATTTGATTTTTATAATAGGTAGTTTCTCACTTTTTCCACGCAAGTTATATGGCCATCAGTCCCATGAGGAATGTATAGAAAAACGATTCAGACCAACATAATGTCATGTGGGCAATAATATTCAGATTCGAATTAATTCATTCATTCCCACAGACCTGTCTGTCTTAACGTAAATTACATGCGATGCTGTAACACTTATACAAAAACGTATATGTTACAGTAGTTGCACAAGTTTGCTTGTATATCAGCAATGCCCTTTAGAATCAAAAGCATAAGGCGATGAGTTTCAAAATGTCGGTCGACAAGTCTCGATATTCTGGATTGTATTTATAAATACTCATGTGTATCTGAAAACTTATTCTTGACATCATGCTTATGTGTATTTTATGTGTAAAAGTAGTTTGCAAAATGAATTATTGTCAACTTTATAAACAAGAAAACATCTATAAACACCAAACATAAATGATACTATGCTTTTCTCTTTAATTGAATCGCTTAAAAGTAATTTAAATGACTAATTTACCAATTTGGTAACGTAAACTACATGAGATTGATTTATCTACATTGAATTTTATCTGTTTCACAGCTCACACTTTTAAAGTTTTTGCATCTTTATGTTTAAACACCGTTATAAATGATTTTATGGCTATTTTTCTGCATTAGATTTCAGATGACAACTGTAAACAAGTTATGTATTGTAAACAACACATGCTAATGAATCCAACTATTTGTAATGTAAATGTTGAGCTAGAAATATATGATAGCTTGCTTAAAAATATATAATTAACTAAATTGAAACATGTTGGTCATATATTTATTCCGTGCAGTCCTCGATTTATGAAATATTAAAATTAGCTCTATGAATGCATGTACATTCAGAAAAACAGGTGTACGGACGGACACATACACAGTTTGATTGAACAGAAACTATTCAAGTATGCTTTACTATTGCCGAATGAGGTTTTCAATATGTTCAGCATTAAACTGCAGTGATGTGTATACCTCAAATGTACAATAATCATTTTCTAAGCAGTTTTTCGTGATTTTGCACTTAATGACCTTTGACCTCGTTTATTCGGTACACAATGGGCAGCCAGGCTTGGCAACCGGCAAAAAATAAACGACGGCATATCGGTAAGTATTTTTAGCATGGTTGCCCATCATGCCGCGAAAGTGCCCACAAACTCATTTTCTAGAGCACTTTTCTCGATTCCGCCACCTGACTACTACAGTTTTGAATCTTTGTACAAATGTTTGGTATAACTAGCTGTATAGTTTAAGAGAACTTCAGCTCCTTCTACTTATTGTTCCTTTGTTTGTTTATTTTTTCTTTCTCTCCAATTATTTTTATTTTGTCAAAGACTTCTCAGGAACCACTATTCCTAGGTTTTTGAAATTTGTTACATATTTGTTGGATATGACTAGTTGTATCAAAAAAGAGACCATCAGCCTCCATCTGTTTATTATTCCCTCATTTTTCTTCCTCTCCAATTTAATTTCTATCGAAGATTTCTCAGGAACCATTACAGGTAGGATTTCGAAATTTGGTATAAATATTGGGTGTGACTAGTTGTATTGTGTAAGAGAGTATCAGCCTCCATATGTGTATCATTCCCTCTTTTGTCCATTTTATTTCTTTCCAATTGAGTTTTGTCACAGATGTCTCAGGAATCTCTATAGCTAGGATTTTGATATTTAGGCCAAACATTGGGTATGACTAGTTGTATCAAGTAAGAGAGTATCTGGAGCCTCCTTCTGCTTATCATTCATTATCATTTGCTTAAAAGTTTTGTATTAAGTGTGTTTCTGTTAGGCGGTGGTGCAGGCCGGGGGTATATATGAGCCCCTGCTCACATGCTCTAGTACTTGTAAGAACATAAATGTTCATCTAGCAATTTTAGTTAGCCTGTTTGCTGACTAATCATCATCCGTCTGATACTATATCAGAGTTAGTTGCAGATCTACACAGTTTTTTTTTAGTTTTTTGTGTGTACTTTTAATTTAGCACAAATGATTTATTACTCAAGAATAAATAAGATAAACCTGATCTGCTGGAAGAGAGTAGCGATTAATAAAGTAAGGCACCACAGTGTAAAATTGACGGACAAGTAACACTGATCCAATTAGTTGAGTAACCGATTTATGATTTACAAGTCATCACTCCTGCCTTGAATCAATAAATATTGGCAGACAGCTATAAATCAGACGATCACCTTAGTTCCATACTGAAAATCGCTGTCACTTAATTATTATCAAGCAATAAGATAACGTTTGGACTTAAATAAGCATTCGTAACAGCAGAGCAGATTCGATTTGTTTTAATTATATACAATCTCACTTCAAGTTGTAGAGATACTATAACCCGTCCATCAAGCAGTGCAATGTTTCCTTCTTGTGCCAAGCTCAAAAGACATTCGAAGCTGTCAAACCAGAACAGACAGAAAAGGATACTATCTATACTAATCTCTGTATTTCACTTGTATACTTTCTCTTAACTGTTCACCTCTTTTATCTCAACCAACCCACTTTTGCACATGTATACCAAACCTCGTCTGATGTCCTCCTCGGAGGTTAAGACGTAACGGAAGAAAGAAAGAAAGGATCAAAATCGTTTTATTTTTCCTATTTTAATCTTTTGCGAAACAATTATGTCGCTGTATCTGATTTAGGGCCGTCCGTTTCCGAGCGAAAATCGTACTCGCAGCTCAAGACATTGTTGGTTAGCCTTAAAAAACGAATGTCTGTCTGACTACCAACTAGGCCAGTACTACTTACCTGTGAAGACGATGAACTGACCAACACGAATCAATAAATTATTTTTTGGCTACACACTTAATGCTCTACCCTGACTAGCAATCTTGCTTCAATCGTAAAAGTCATTTCAAACCATGGTCGCCATATCTAAGTTGTATTATTGTTTAACGTCCACGATAAACAGCTATGATTATGTCGGGACGGTCAGTGAACCTAACCACACTATTCCTGGGCAGGCTTAGACCTCCTAAGTGGTTAACCAGTACTAAGTGCACTTACTTTCACCAGTAACTGACAACTGCCCTTCTTGAATCAGCGGAAGGAAAAATGAAAGTAAGTGGCCGGACTTGGTATCGAACCAAGGACCTCTGGCTTATAAGTCAGACGCCCTATCGACTGCGCTACGCGGCCCGGCATATAGATGATTGAACATGTTCCATATAGATGAAGTGACATGTCTAAGGTTGGTTGATTTTTTTGGGGATTAACGGCCCTTTGAGACAGTATTGCAGTCTATATCGGGCCGTCACCCAGAGAGAAGGAGAAAGAAAAGAGATAGATGAGAGAAAAAATATCCAAACAACCTCCACTCGCACCTACTGCAAGTACAGTAGGCCCTTGCCCTACTTTTATCCAAAACAGCTGCTGATATAACTTGGTCAGAATGACCCTTACGTCAAACTTTTCAAAAAAAATAATGAGCCGCGACACGAGAAAACAAACAAAGTGGTTGTGCGCCTAGCCCAGACACAGATCAGCCTGGCCATCCGCCCAGTCTGATCAGAGTCTTCGCTAGGCGCTTAAAGGACACTGCTACCCTTTAAGCGCCTAGCAAAGACTCTGATCAGACTGGGCGGATGCCCAGGCTGATATGAGTCTGCGCTGGGCGCACAACCACTTTGTTGGTTTTCTTGTTTCGCGGCTCAATTATACTAAACGACCGTCGTTAAAATAGCTATAATGCTTATGACAATGTTTCTTGAACCGCGGTTTAATTTTGACCGAAATAGATGAGAGGCAATGTTCAGGAACCGAAATAATCGACTGCCATATTACACTGCGGCCCTTAATTTATCAAACGCTACTCTCTTCGAGGAGATCCTGTTATCTTGTTTTTCTTGAGTAATCTGCGCAAATTATAAATGCGGACTAGACTCTAAAGATATTCAAATACGGCTTTGATAACTGCTCTAGAAATGTATCAGTGGTCATCTCTTCTACATAATCACTTAATAGTATGTCATCTCTTCTACATAATTACTTCCTAATACGTCTTTGAGTAATATTATAACTGGGAAATAACCATTAACGTAGGAGAATCGTTCAACATTTTTTCGGAGACCTAGATTGGCGGGCAACATAAACAAATAATTAAGATACATATAGTTCTATGATGTAGACAACCCTTTGTTAAAAGAAAGGGGAGAGAGAGAGAGAGAGGGAGAGAGAGACAGAAAGAAATATGAATTATGAAAAATACTGTTTACATTGTCCTTATTTGGACGGAGTCACTATCATACGTGTAGTCGTATTTGTTTCTGGTAAAATTTTAATGAAGCGGAAGGCTTCTCAGAAAGTAGCAGAACACATATAAAAAGAAAAGCCGGATTCGGAACAATTAGAGGTAGAGACATTTAGAGTTTTATGTGTTTTTACAGATTTTGGATGGCTTCTGCTGTAGTTGTATTACATATCCTCTGCATTGGGCTGGCCACGAGGTTATAAAACTTGAGTACATTCTCAAACTCAAAATAAAGCACACTGATTGGCTGCTTCCGAGCACGGAAGCAGCCAATTAGTGTGCTTTAATATGAGTTTGAGAATATTCTCAGTTTTTATAACCTCGAACACTGGTGTGTCTGTGATCGAAGACGGCACTGTTCTGTTCTGTGGTTTGGGTTTCTCCCTTCCCCTTCCGGTGTCTTGGGTCGGTGGAGTTTTGTGATTGCGGCCTTTCCTGGCTCCAAGGTTATAAAACTTTTTTCATGCTCAACTCAGCTGAGCATGAAATTTTTTCTGCTCATAGATTTTAAAATAACCTTCTTGGCTTATCTGAGCCTGAAAAAATGATGAATTTCATGGTATTTTTATATTAATGGGCATTTTAAATTTCATGCTCAGCTGAGTTGAGCATAAAAAAAGTTTTATAACCTCGGGGCCTGGTTATCTTTATTTACATTATTGTAGATTCCTCCAAGAGCTATTGTTCACTCAATATTTAAATAGCATGTATTGAAAGTTTGAGTTTTTTTTAATCCCTTTTTGAACACGTCGCCATTTATGTTTTATCTTGATACGTTGAAAATTCATGCAGAGCTAGACAAGTTGTACCTTGAGAATAAGGATGCGATGGTTAGGCCTATTAAAAGTGATTGTTTATTTATTTATTTTTTTCTATATGCGTTTTCTGCCCTTTCAAAAATAGTTCACTTGTGTCAAGCCGATCGTTAGGCAGACGTCGGCAAAAACCGGAGCTCCTGGAGAAAAAAACACACCCGACCTTCCGTAAGCAGAACTTTTCTCACATGTGCGCCAGCGAGGCTTGAACACACAGCCGTGAGAAACCTAGCGTTTACGAGTCAGCGCTTTTATCCATTAGGTCACGGAAACCCTTTTAGGACATGTTTTACGATTGCCTCAAAAGCAGCCATAATAAAATTATAAAAGTATTGTTGTTGTATACATAAAAAGGCACTGAAGTGTATGGGAATAATTTTTGTAAAGAAACGTAAGGTCTTTAGATGTAAACGAGCTTCGTCTCAACGCAGTCAGCATTATTGGCAGAACCAAAGCGAACTGAAGTTGCACGGTCTGTAAGGGTATGGATAGTTTGGTCATTTAAAACGAATGAACATTCTGTCAGGGGAAGCAACTTTGTCAGCTTCATTTTCCCTCTCTATACAATGTGGGTCAGCAATTAAAGGAATTTTCTCTAGGAGACACTTTTTTTCTTTTAAATGCCCTATTGCTCTATAAACATATAAAAATCCATCAAAAGGTTTCGCTGCAAGCTTCTCACCATAGTTTCTTAATTGTAAATGACCGCGATCGGCCGACTTAAAACACATAAAACATCCATGAGTGTCACATAAAAAGGGTTTGAAAACTTATTTGGGTCATTTTAGCTGGCTACTATAATGACCTACTTTCGATTTCATGCCCTTGAATAAAATGGTAAAAATACAATGTACAAGGGTGAGGCCTTATTCACTGTGGCGCTTTTGTTTATATTGCATCACTCAACCGGAAACCAGAAAAGAAAAATCATATTTTGTTGAGCGATTTGTGGTTTTTCAAAAACCTGTTTTCCATATTTTTTACAGCTATTGGAATGAATTTATGCACATCAACCTACATTTTACTATCAAACGTGAAAATGGAAAGGGTTTTCGTAATGATTTGTATTTGGGCGTTTTTTACACTGATAGGACTATGGAGACTTTAAGATATTGTTTCTTTATCTAGCAATGCAACAAGGAAGCAACTTTGTCAGCTTCATTTTCCCTCTCTATACAATGTGGGTCAGCAATTAAAGGAATTTTCTCTAGGAGACACTTTTTTTCTTTTAAATGCCCTATTGCTCTATAAACATATAAAAATCCATCAAAAGGTTTCGCTGCAAGCTTCTCACCATAGTTTCTTAATTGTAAATGACCGCGATCGGCCGACTTAAAACACATAAAACATCCATGAGTGTCACATAAAAAGGGTTTGAAAACTTATTTGGGTCATTTTAGCTGGCTACTATAATGACCTACTTTCGATTTCATGCCCTTGAATAAAATGGTAAAAATACAATGTACAAGGGTGAGGCCTTATTCACTGTGGCGCTTTTGTTTATATTGCATCACTCAACCGGAAACCAGAAAAGAAAAATCATATTTTGTTGAGCGATTTGTGGTTTTTCAAAAACCTGTTTTCCATATTTTTTACAGCTATTGGAATGAATTTATGCACATCAACCTACATTTTACTATCAAACGTGAAAATGGAAAGGGTTTTCGTAATGATTTGTATTTGGGCGTTTTTTACACTGATAGGACTATGGAGACTTTAAGATATTGTTTCTTTATCTAGCAATGCAACAAGGAAGTCATCAAAATTTGCCTCCCTTTGATGAAAATGGCTGACAAACATAGAGAATGTCCATACACCTTCATACATCTGGCCAAGAGAGTTTTAATATTGAACTGGGGTTATATTTATTAAACCACTTAGGTCGTTGCTATGCTGTTGCTAGGGCTAAATTTCTACGAAGGAGATTCCCTACAACTATGAAATTTGCTCTGGAGGAACAGTCTGAAAAAGACTGTTCCTCCAGAGCAAATTTCAGAGTTGTAGGGAATCCCCTTTATAGAAAATCAGCCTAAGCAACAGCATAGCAACCACTTAAGTCGTTTTATAAATACGGTCCCTGGTCATGCCGTGATTAGACAGTGTGTGTTCACAGACTCTATACACCTTTCCTATAAATCGATAAAGTCGCGCACGAGTTATCTACCCAAGTAGAGTGTGACGTCATCTATAGGAACATCCCATATAATTCAGTACAACTGCAAGCACAGATAACATGCATAAAGCAGATGTTTTGTAAATGTGAACTGCAAAAAATACACTGAAAGACCAAATTAAAGTGTAATTGCCCTGTTGTCGTGTGACATTTTTTTATTTATATATATTTTTTTTATTCTAATATCATATTGAGAATCCCGACAAGTTGCTCATGATTTTCATGACGCCTTTCATCGACGCTGTGTTTTAGCACCCCGGGTATACAATCACGTTTGTTCACTATAAAAGAGCTACATTTCGTATAAATAAGTTTCGTAAATCTGAAAAGTTCTTTCCATTTTTCCGACAGGTAAAACAGTGACTACGCATTATTACCAGGCAGATTATAGAGATGATATTTATGGTTTCTTGTGCGATACACCGATCTAAAAGCATCAGCATCCAGACAGTTTTCCGTAAGTTTGAACCCGAGGTTGAATTTAATATTATTTTTTCCATCTCTTACTTATCTTCGGCATTATTTATTTGATCGTTTCCATTTCACGGTATGGTGTTCTTAAAGCTGACACGTGTCTAGGTAATACACAATCATAGGTGTTTGTTTATTGCGGCAATGCGCGCGATTCGGTGATTACACAAACGAATTCCATGTCAGCACACTTTGTTGTCATATTTAGCGTACGCGTGTGTCTGCTTTATAATCAGCTAATCGTTCGTTTTGTATCTTTTGTAATAACGGTCTGAACATCTTCCACGATTTTCTTTCTTTTCCTTATTTTGGAACCTGTACATGCTCTTGATTACGGTAATTTTGGCCCTAAATTTTAGTCGGAAATCTTTTTAATTTTATGTCAAATTCCCATATGCTATAAGTTATAAGGCTTATTTTCCGACAAAGAAAGAGCTAAATATAGTTGGAACAAAACAGTTGTCTTAATCTTAACCGTTGAATGTTAGTTTTGAATATACGGAAAACCGGCATTTATTTGGTTACACAATGAAAAACAATAGTCTATCCTATAGATGACGTCATAGGCGTTGCAAGGGACAAAACTCGAACAGACTCTGAATTATAGGAAAGGTGTATATAGACCTTTATCAGCAGTTTGAATATACAAGTTGTCGCCCAAGAAGATTTTGTTATTGGAATCAATCAGTGCTATCTTATCAGAAATTGTGTTTGTTTCTGGAAAACTTATTTCCCGCAATAAATTGGCTATATCAAATGCCAAGCAACAGAATTTTAACCACAATTTGGATTTTTTGGCGAATAGCAGCGAAACTCAAGTTTTGTTAATTATTTAAACACCCTTTCCTCAAATAATCAGATAGTTATTGTAAAAATCCGAACATTCTTTCTGATAATTATCTGTAACAAGTGATATAATAACAACTCTTGAAGAGATTTTCAGTTGGTGGTATTAATTCTAGCATATTTCAAAGCAATCTGGCTTTTTACCTAGAGTACTGAATTACTTATTTCACCTGTACTTGAATGCATTAGATGATAGACTCTGTGCTTCAGTGGCACCCAGGGATATTGGTATATTTACTCTGTTGCTGAGGAGGAGCAGGAACTAGAAGAAACAGAAACAAAGATGGTTTTGTCACATCTTAAGTTCTTTTAGAAAAGACAGATCTATTGGGCACAGTGAGATGGTTGGTTTGTGGTTTTGGGTTTAACGGCTGTTTGATGTAGAAAGAGATTGATACAAAATATTTTGTTGTGCCCACAACGACCTCGCAAATTTATTAGATAGAATGGAATAGAATTGATGAGAAAAAAAATTCAATCATTTTGTGCCCAGTAAAAGCTTGGAAATTCCAAACAATCGTATCCACCATGTTAGAGGATGAGGGGGACTCGACAAGCCTCGTTTCCCTCTAGCTGCAATTATTGAGCCGCGACACGAGAAAAACAACAAAATGGCAATCGCCAAGTCAGATCAGAGTCCTCGCTTTGCACTTAAAGGGTAGCTCAGGGTCTCAGCTCCATGATGACATCGAAGACTCTGAGCAGAGAGACCTGCGCTTTATATTTATTATCAAAATAGTTTTCAAACAAATTCTGATAAAAAATTTGGACTTTTTTATTTTCAATTGTAAAAGGTTAAACTAGCTATTGCGAGTCATAATAGCATATATAATACACCTATGTACAGGTTGTATGTCCCTTTCTTACTTGGCCCGGCCGATCGCAATGCTGATGGCCGGGTATTTTATTCATAGAAAATCCCCACTGGAATGGGCAATGCTTATTTTGAGATTTCCGGGTTGCGAATGAGTACGAAACGTTATCTCCAGGGTTCGAGGTTATAAAACTTGAGAATAATCTCAAACTCAAAATAAAACACACTGATTGGCTGCTTCCGAGCATGTGCTCGGAAGCAGCCAATCAGTGTGTTTTATTTTGAGTTTGAGAATGTACCCAAGTTTTATAACCTCGGGGCCAGGTTCGTAAAGAGTTTGCCAGGAACAAAATTGCACAATTGTTCCATGTAGACCGTTGTTTTTTGTTTTGTTTTGTTTTCTAAAGCAGATGTTGTTTGTAATGAAATACAGCGTGGTTTTTTTTCGAGAATAAACTCCCATTTTATTTTTACCAATTGGATATACACTAGGGCGTTCCTACTAAATTTTCGTATCATATGGGACTTTATCATGCCAGTGAGATAGATGAGTTTCTGTGTACAATACAATAGGTCAAATTAATAAATAAGAATGTTTTGTTTCTTGCTATCTATTCTTTTCTATTCTATCCCACAGCCTTACAAGGTCGTTGGGCACCACAGATGACTTCGAAACGATCCCATTCCACCTTGCTCTGTTTTCAGCTGCCCTAGTTGACCACTCTTTAATAATGTCGTCTCACCTCTTCTTTTGTCTACCTCTTCTTCTTTTTTCCTATACTGTACCCTGTAGAATCGTCTTTGCTAAACCAGATGGCCTTGAGACATGGCCAAACGAGTTTGTTACTTTATATCCGTTAAAGTCAAACTGCCTTTTTCGGTTTATGCTGTTTTATCAACACCCCTTTTTTTGCACATTCGACATGTCTTCTGTAGGTCTTTGACCTTTTACCGTACACCAACGTGATAGTCAAATCTGTTTCAGTAGCTACACACCCGCATTATACATGCGAATGGTAGAGTATGAAAGAATGCTCTCAAATACAATGAGATCAAAACTTATTCTCTTTCTAAAACTCAACTTCTCTATCTCCTATCGGTCTATGCAAAAGCTCTTATTTGCCACACACTTGTCACTGAGGTCGGAGTTGCCAGTTAATTTCAGAAACTCTAATGAAAATATCAGAAATTATTTGCCGGACTGCCATTTCAGTAATAATAGAATATGAAGGTTGTTTGCTCTGGGGTACATTGTATACATGGACGGAAAACTTAATTGGCAATCTTGGTAAATACTTGACCATGGGGTTATATCTCCAGTTATTATAGTAGTACAATCATGTTGTCCATAATGAAGCCTTTATTAGCATGCGCTGGCCCAAAATAATTAGCCCCGTGTGATTGTCTTCATACGGAAAATATTAAAATGTCAATACCTACTCTTTAATTACAAAAAGAATTCACAATCGACTTGGAAACATAACTTAGATTTCACAAAACTTGACAACTTTATTCAGAATTTCAACTGGAAGCTTCAATCAAATGTTTCAGGAGTACACATTGTATGCCTGATTCTTTATTTATTTTTATTTTATATTGATTTTTTTTTTTCGTATGGGTGAAATGACACAGAAATCTACTATAACAATCCGAATCCCAGTAGCAATCAAACAATATCAATAAGGTAATTAGTTGTCACAAGGTTATCGTATCGTAGACGAATCTGTGGCAAAATTTACTAAGTCCTGTAAGAGACATCATGACCCTGTTGATCCCTACAGTGTGGCTGTTTATTATCGTTTTCCAGTTTGATGACCAGGGGTCGTATTCATAAAACGACTTAAGTCGTTGCTATGCTGTTGCTAAGGCTAAATTTCTTTGAAGGAGATTCCCTACAACTATGAAATTTGGTCTGGAGGAACAGTCTTACAAAGACTGTTCCTCCAGAGCAAATTTCATAGTTGTAGGGAATCTCTTTCATAGGAATTTGGCCTTAGCAACAGCATAGCAACGACTTAAGTGGCTTTATGAATACGGCCCCAGGTCCGAAATAAAGTTAATTCTTCAGTTACCGGACTTTCCATTACACTGGCCCAGTCCGTCAGACACGTAGATTTGGCAGGTGTATTATATAGAGGATCTTACATGAGTGCTCAATGTATTACTGAATTTATTAAACGAGTTTGGGAAAAAGATAAGATGCGAGGCTATGCCGAGCATCTTATCGCTTTTCCCAACGAGTTTAATAAATTCAATAATACAGGAGCACGAATGCAAGATTCTATTTATCATATGACACCAAAATCACATTTTATCAGCAAAGTTTGCATTAAAACGTCATGATTTCCCCATTAGAAAAAGCGACGTTTTTATGGACGTCAACGCATAATGCTACGACGTAATTTGCATATTTAATCCACTAGTGGATTATCGATTTTAATGCATGGCTTTATTACACTCTCAGATGCGACGTCATATGATAAAATATGAAGGTGATGCTCATTACTAGCTATATTCGTTTAATACCGACGAGATACCGGCATATATTCCATTCACTGAGAAACAACAGTTGACAATGGTAAAGTCCTAACAACGACAAAATTTTAAACTTTGTCGTTGTTAGAACTTGAATCAAACATTGCTTCTACTATATATTACGCTGTCTAGAACTTATCCGATACTAAAATAAACTCTTAAGGAAGATCCTAAACACTTAGAGCGCCAGTGATGAAAATGGCAGAATTTGCAAACAGTGCAGATCCTGATGAGGTGGCTCATAATGAGCCACCTCATCTAGATCTACACTGTTTGTCCTCTAGTTTTTGAATTTCAATATGATATGTTTTGGATAAAACATATTTTGAATTTTTGCAGACGTAAATTTTGTCGTTTGCTTTTTGGCGCTTGAATGGTTTAGCAAAACATTAAAAAAATCATTAATAGCAGGCTCGGTTTAATTGAGTCTGTTTAGTTGCAATATTGTAATGCTGTAATACACACTGTCATAGCCCTATAGCATTGGCTTCATCGAAACGCTGTTTTCAAACGGACTTAGAATGAGCCTAGTGATTACAAAGGACAAGAATTTACACCATATAAAATCTAGGTACTGAATCAGTTTAATATGCTGTCACTTTGCTGTGTGACATAGTTTAATGAACATGCTGTGCAGTCAGGGAAGGTCCGCCTGCTTTATTACATTTATTGCAGTTAGCTGTCAGGTTTATGGCGGTTCTTTTAGTGTTTTATCAAGATTTTTTCGCATTATTGGATGTAACACGTGTTGCTTACAATCTCATACAAAGGGTGTTGACTATACAACAAACTTAAACGAAAGTTCAGTTGATTTGTCTTTCTTGTATATGAAAAATAAGGAGGGTAATTGGCATACAAAGCAGGCAAATATTTAGACTGTAAGCCTTCCCGTTTATCGCAGTTTATTGATAAATGTTAACGCTGAAAAAAAAGAGACTTATTTCCTTTAGGCATAAACTGATAAGCCAGAAAGCCTTCACGTGGACAGAATAACTGATCATTTCAGAAGTTAAATGCAAAGGTTGGGCCATTCTGTAATAACTGACCATTACAGAAGCTGAAGACAAAGGGTGGGATCCCGTGAGATCGTTTTAAACTTCCCCACCAGCAGGTTATTTAGTACTTACCGGTTTAAGGCGGTACCTTGTGTGGTTCCTCTCTGTTATTTTTTCTTAATGTCCATTTGTCAAGGTAGCTAAGTGAGGACCTGTCTTGGAAAGTTTAGTGCCGTGCCGTCTTAGCTGTTGATGCCTCTTTCCCATTTATTGTTCAGTGGAGGATGTGGAATTCGATTGAATCCGTTCCTGAACATTGCAATTTTCTCTACTTTGAGGGCGGATACCGGGATTTTGATTGTATCAGTCCCTGATTATTGCTTAATAAACAAGCCAGGACATGACATATCCAACAAAGTTGCATGTGCGCCCAGCGTAGACTCAGATCAATCTGGGCAGCCACGTAGTCTGATCAGAGTATTCGCTGTAAGCATGGCGGCAGCTGAAACCCTTTGCTCCCTTTTAAGCGCACAGCGAAGACTCTGATCAGACCGGGCGGATTCCCAGGCTAATCTGAGTCTTTGCATGGCGCATATGTAACTTTGTTGGTTTTGTCATGTCGCGGCTCATATACTCCTTGCTACTAGCAAATTATTTTATCTTCAAACATATTGCAACAAATCATTACGCGGTTGTTTCTTTTTTTTCCACCTTTTACCTGTTTTAGCTACCGCCTGCGCAGCGATTACGATTGACTGCGATCAAAGGATTTAAATCGTATGCTAATTTGCTTTCGCGCAACGGCTGGCACACTTATGAATTAGTAGCTAGCAGCAAACGCTTAACAGTCAAGTCACAATTTAAAAACACTTCTAGAAACATTTGGTGTAACTGTCCGCTAAATGTATCCATACTGCTGTTCCCCATTATTTTATGAACTTCTTTTTTTGTAAAGGCCGGTTTGCACTCTCACAGATTCTCATCAAAGTCTCTGATGAAGGTTTGAGCATCTATAGGCAGAATACTGTTTATATTATCTAAGCGAAATAAAGTGGTGCTTTTTTCATACAAGTTAGACTTTCAGAATCATCGTCCTTGCAGCTGATACAATGCCACAAACTTACATTACTTTCGATTCAATGATGTTCTTATTTGTGTCGATGTAGCTAAGCCCCCAGCCTGTCCACTGGAAGCAAGGAATAGATCAAGAAATGATAATAGCAGATTTAGTTTCAGTCTGTTCCAGTCCAGTCTAGTGTATCCCATAAATTTGCAAGATCGTTGTGGCATTACAGATGGCTTTACAATAATCCCTTTCAACCGAATCCTGCTTTCAGCTGCCCTAGTTGTGCTGGCAAAGTCCATCGCTATCCACTCTTTGATACTATGTTCTACCTCTTCTTCTACGTCTACTTCTTTTCCCTTTCATTGTGACCTGTAGAATCGTCTCTGCTAAGCCAGACGACCTTGAGATGTGGTCTAACCACCTGAGTTTTCGTTTCTTGACCATGGTCAGGAGTTTATATTCTACAATGGCTGCTTGAATCTTTCTGCGAACATCCTCATTAGTTACGTGATCCTTGTATGAGATGTTACAAGGGAGTGAATCAGTTTCACCTTTGAATTTAGAGATACGTTTTTATCTCTTGAAATTGGCTTCAGCCTTGACAGAGCTTCAGTGGCTTGTGAAATCGTAGAGAGATTCTCTCCTTTTAAGTCATTATGTGAGACTATTGCTCTAAGGTATTTGAAGTTTGTTACAAGTCCCTTAGTCTAGAATTATATCTTGATCTCCGTTTGGATGCCATTAGCGCTGTTTGTCATCACTTTTGTCTTAGCAGCCCTTATCTTCATTTTATAAAGTGTGCAGGTTTTGCTGAGAATTTGAACTAGGGCTTCTAATTCCTGCTTTTCGTCATAAAGAGCCTGAAAGTCATCGTCCCACCAACAGAGAGGTAATACATGTAGTTCTGCATCCTGTTCTAACCTTTCCATCATGTTCTATCAGAGCATCAGAGATAATATCCTTTCGAGAAAATTGTTGAACATAGTGGGTGAGAGAAGGCATGCATGCCTTTCTCCAATGATTGTGTGTTATTTAAACAAGCATTTAATGATGTTTTCGTGTAGTTTATATTCAAATTTCGTGGAATAAATACAACGATGGAATTAAGATCAAAGCCTTTTTCATAATATCTTTCGATGTAATTTATTTCTTTTGTGGTCTGTATGAAAAAGAGATATGTAATTAAATATATATGAGCCGCGACACGAGAAAACCAATAAAGTGGTTGTGCGCCCGGTCCGGACTCAGATCAGCCAAGGTATCCGCCCAGTTTGATCAAACCTTTTGTTCAGTGCTCAAAGGGTAGCTGAGGGTCTAGGCTACCTCCATGCGGACAGCGAAGACTTTGATCAGACTGGGCGGATGCCCAGGCTGATCTGAGTCTGCGCTGGACGCACCACCACATTGTTGGTTTTGTCGTGTCGCGGCTCATATTTTACCAGAATTTGATGCCTATTTTTTTTACTTGAGAACAGTGACTGACCACCCTTTATCGGACCTCCTACCATTATGAATGTCAGGATTCCCATGGAATGTCTTATCTCTAAATTTCATGTTCCATTAATCGGTCATTCCGGTATTGTGTTTTTACAGGTTGCAATGGTCTTCATATTAATCGATCAGAATTTTTTCCTCACTGATAACTTATGTTGAAGATTGCAATAGACCGCATATTGTTAGAATCTAAATTGTTTTTCCTCATAAATATTTTGCGATCTGCCCTCCAATGTAACCGGTTAAATGTAATTAGCGATAATTCACCGGAAAAGAGAATCTTATCTAAAAATGCAATTTCAATGTTTTTCTTTCTTTCTTTATTTTTTATTTAATTATTTTTCTTATTCTTTTTTTAATGTTTTTTGTTTGTCTATATAAAGGAAGATCCTCAGAAAGCAAGAATACATAAAACAAAACAAAACGGAAGTAGCAGACTCGATTTAATTTAGTCCCTTCATATGCAGTAATGTAATGTTGAAAAATTGCCGCCTCCGCACCTACTACATGTACCAGTTTTTGCGGTGCATGGATGGCAGAGTTCGACACATCGCTGAATTGTTTTACTAACTTCTTTAAAGTTAGACATAATTACAAGTAACTGGATAAAGTACGAGGATCATCCAATACGTTCTGTCAGTGGTAACTAAAAGTGATAAATAACAATTTTAGAAAAAAAAAAATATTCTATCTAACCCTTCAAAGTAATCACCATTTACAGAAACACACTTTTGTAATCTTGATACGCACAGACAACATTATTTCAATTTAGGAAAAAGAAAGAAGTCACAGGGACTTAAATCTGGTGAGTACGGCGGATGTTCTTGTACTTTTTCTTGACTCAGAAAATCCACAACTTCATGACTGTTATGAGCTGCAGCATTGTCATGCAGGAGGTATATACCTCGCCAATCCGAACTTGGGTGCTTTTTCTGGTAGATTTTTTTTTTACTTTTTCCAGCACTGATTGTTCATAGAAATAACCCGTAACTGTCCGACCATTTGGTGTTGCCAACTGTAAAATTGGTCCGCAAATATTAAAAGAAAATTGTAAATATCACTTTCTTTGTACTTCGACTTCTTTTTGCAACTACAGGACGCATTTGTTCTTTAGCTCTCCACTGCTTATTATCTGTCCTCCGCTGAGGCTGAAAAATACACACCCAGGTTTCGTCTCCAGTTAATAAATTAGAATTTTTTCGATTGTTACAGTTTTTGAAAAGTTGTAGCAGTTTTTTGGCACACTTAACATTGGTTAACTTTTGCTGTTCTGTAAGAATATGGGGGACACAGCGAACACAAACCTTTTTAAGTCCCAGACACTTAGACAAAATTCATGTACACTTCCTTTTGATATACAAACCCTGTCAGCTGTCTCCTCTACTGAGTATCGACCGTCTTCAATAACAATTTTAAAAGCAGCGATATTCTATTTGTTAATTGAGGACTGAGATCTTCCAAATCTAGGGCTATCAAAATGACTATTTTCCCGGAATCATTTTTTTTCATCCAACGAAAAACTGTTCTCAATAATACTACAGAAGTCCCATGAATATCACATAGTTCTTGGTATATGACTTTTGCGGGGATTTTCAAAGAGCGCGAGCTTTTATATAATTCCGAATTTCAACTTTAAGACCTGGTTTCATCGTGTTGTGAGAAAAAGATACAGTATTTATGACTAACACGATTTCAGTTCTAAATAACTTTGTCATTCTGCAACGAAATTGCATGCGGTTTTCGGGTATATGTAGGTACTAGATTGAACTTTATACACCAGTGATTTTGGTAAAAATATTATTCGGAAACGTATGGAAGCACTTTTTAGACAATCCCCGTATACCAGAATCTAGAGTAATTAATAAAGTTATCAGTTAAAAAGGTATATGAGCAACCTGTTGCCAGTTCTCTTTGAAGTTATGTAAAAACCATGGGGCATTTTTTTTTAAATTCATAAATATCAGTTTGCGGCAAAGAGTTTTAAGTTCTGCAGGATTATTTAGGATACATAACAACAAACCGAGAATGAAGTTGTTAGCAGTTGTTTGTTTATTTGTTTTATTGGCTACCATGTCTGTCAATGCAGGTAAGTTGATAATTTTATCATCATTTACGATATATAGCCACATAAACAGCAGTAGAGCAAATACATATTACAAATCCAGATGGCTGTATGCTCAAAATCGACAGGTTTTGGAAGCGATGCTTTGTGTTATTGAATACGAATCCCGTATTATATAAGTCAATAATAATTTTGTAGTTAAAATTCCTGCTGATATTTTTTTCTTATAATGAGTATACCAGATGCATTTTCATATAAAAATAGAACCAATTTGCGTTGTGTTATACGCCTTTTTATTTGTTGCTAAAACAGCTTAAGTTTGAAGCATAAATCATTTGAACTCCCCTCCTCCGATGAATGTGTGGCCGAAACTGAGATGCACAGGCTGTTCTCGTGAGTCCTTGCTGGGCGCACATGCCTCCTTGTTAGTTTTGTCGTGTTGCGGCCCAGTTACTGTATTTCAAAAGCTTATTTTCTCTTCAGATGATGAAGAATGCCCAGAAAACATGGTGACATATGGAAAACCTTGCATGTATGAATTGGATTGCCGAGAGGACGAAGTCTGCGCCGGGGGATCCTGCTGTATGGAGCCTGAAACATGAGCTGCAATCACCAATTATTTCAAACTATTAATATTCAAATTATTAAATTAAATGCCGGCATTTTTTTTCTGTTTGTGCTTTATCTATGTATTGTCGTTTCATGTAGCTAACAATAGACTATCAAATACATTTACAAAATACCAGAATGCTTTAGAATTCTTTTCACGATATAGAGGACCTTACACTCGTGGCTATTTCATATGAAATGTATGAGACTCGCCAAAGGCTCGTTTCGTACATTTCATATGAAATGACCACTCGTGTAAGGTATCCTATATCCTGATAAGAATTCTGATTTTTTTTTATTTATTCAAAGTCAACTTCATCGGACAGTCCATGTATCAACAATGATACATTTGGCTTTTGAACATAAAGATCAAAAATAAAAAAATGACGTTACATATATACTGGTATTGTATTAGGTGAAAAAAGATAAAATTAAAATTCTGCCTGAGACCAAAGATTTGACATATGTCATTTATTATGATACCTGACCGTGTTTGCAAGCGAAGGTGAGGAGTTTCGTCTCGCCAAATATGTATTATTGACTGTTGGAATAACATGAAAAAAGGATGTCCGTCACGGTAACTTGAATTCCCTACTGTGTATACAAATTCTGTATGCTTGTCATTGCATACATGTACACTATAAGGTACATGTAGCCGCACGAAAATCTAGTTTAGGGGTACATTTTCATGGAAAGACATTCTGCCATTTTTATTTATTGCCTCTCTTCTCAATGCGGTCAATTTGTTTAGGAGGGAAACTCTCTCCCTGGAAAAAAAAGATTTAAGAAGGGCTACATCACCCAGGGGGGAGAAAACAGGAATTTACACAATTTGTCCCTCTTATGAATATGGCAGAAAAACATGAGGGTGTACCCAGATGTGAATCCCAGCCTGCGCATAGTATAGTCATAACATTTGAGCCGCGACACGAGAAAACCAGCAAAGTGGTTTTGCGGCCAACGCAGACTCAGATCAGCCTGGACATCCGCCAAGTCTGATCAGTGTCTTCGCTGTTCGCATGGAGGTAGGCTAGACCCTCGGGTACCCTTTAAGCGCTTAGGGAAGACTCTGATTAGACTTAGCAGATGCCCAGGCTGATCTGAGTCTTGCTGGGCGCACAACCACATTGTTTGTTTTCTCGCGTCTCGGCTTATTTGTTTATTGCGCGAAATAAGAGTAAAGAGCGAACCAAACATGCACTGATCCACCTAAGCGTCCCCAGTCTTATCTGGACATCCGCGATGGGCATGCGGAATTATCATATATCTTATAAAATGCAATTTAAAATCGATCTTACATTGAAATAGTCGAATGCTCTGTTTCTTTTATGCTTTAAAATTGCACAAAATCACTTATTTTAATGTGTCGGTCATCAAGACAGACGCACATTTTTTTTCTAGCCGTTTTGGGTCAAATTTGATGTTTTCAACGTGTTTACTGGGTTAGATGCAACTGAAAAATAGCTTTAAATCTCATTTAGACAAACAGATCTCAAGAAATTTGCTAAGAAAGATGCCGATAGAAGACTTAGGCAGCCTGACGTCGCGTGAATTAACAATGTTACGTTGGCGTTTAAAAGTGACGTCATTAGCGTCGTAATGACGTGTAAACATGCGTGACGTAATTTAAGTCAAGCCGGATAAGGTTTAACCAATTAACCAACTAATAAATGAGACTATTTGACGAAAATTTTATTTTTTTGAAACAGTGAAATCTAAAGTGATAATTTCACTGTTTGAAACAGTGAGAGGATCAGTTTCGATTTGACCGAGAAATCTCTATGATTCATGAAAGTAATAAAAGAAAATAGAGGATATTTGACTTTTTCAGTGTAAGATCGATTTTTATTTCACCGAATGAACACCAAAAGCAGTATTTTCACGAGTGGCGAAGCCACGAGTGTAAATACCAATTTTGGTGTTCATGAGTGAAATAAAAATTCATTTTACACTGAAAAAAGTCACATTTTCTATTTCTTTTATGCTTGAAAATCGCAATAATTCTGTTTATTCAAGAGCGTCAGCCATTACGACAGAAACACAACTTTTTTCTAGCCGTTTTGCGTCAAATTTGATGCTCCCAGCGTGACTATTGGCTATGATTTTGGTTGTAAACATAGTTTGCAACTGAAAAATAGCTTGAAATATCATTTTGATAAGCAGATCTCGAAACATTTGCCAAGAAAGAATGTCTACAGGAGACTCAGGCGGTCTGGCGTCGCGTGCAGTTAGAACGTTACGTTGGCGCTTTAAGTGACGTCATTAACGTCGTAATGACGTGCAAACAAGTGTGACGTAATTTTTGTAAAGCCAGATAAGATTTAGCCAATTAATCAACAAAAGCCTTGAGGCTATTTCACAATCCGATTTCTGAAACAGTGAAATCGAAAGTGATAATTTTACTGTTTGAAACAGAGAGATTATCAGTTTCGATTTCACCGAGAAATCTCTATAATTCATTGAAAAGTATAAAGAAAATATGTTTTATAAGGAAAGATCAAATGGTTATTTTCTGCGCAGAAATCTAAAAAAAATGCCATCGTTATTGAAAATTTACGTAGCACTGAAGGTACGTTATTGCATTACGAAGAGCAACCTAGAAATTATTTGTTCGAACTCTTTCTCAAATTAGGTAACTTAAAGGTAGACCAGATGAAAACAGTAGCTTATTCTCAAATGTTCAACCATGTATATGGTGCATGTACACTGGATGCATTTATTTGATATATGGTATGCAAGCATACCTATATAACACCTACAATATAAATAATGCATGACTGATACTTGCACAAGTGTGTAGATGAAATTGTTCAACCATGTTAAAATAGTCTCATTTGGACATAGACCATGTCTTTTTTTATCTGCTCAGCCTGATAATGTGTGAAAGAGTTAGGAAAAACAATTGCTTGGACGCTTATGTAATGCAATAAGGTACCCTAAGCACTAAGTATATTTTCAATAACAATATTTTCTGTGCAGAAAATTACACTTTGATCTTTCCATATAAAAATACTTTTTAAGATCAACAAATCCTGCATTTTGGGATTCTAAATTATGAGAAACAACATAAAGAAGGCATCTGCTAAGTTTTGGGAAGATCGGTTATATTTTCAGCGTTTTATGCAGATTTTCGTCTTTGCCCCAAATCAGTGATTATCATTTCCTTAAGCCTTTGCCGGATTGCCTAATTTGTCAGTACAGTTGATTTATACTGTTAGATTAATTTTTAATAATGTGAAACTGAATTTCCATATTTTACATTCCTGCATTCCTGATGTCTGGGAATTCAATCATACATTGAATTTAGAGGACTTTTCGGTGTCAAAAATACGGGATTTAGTATCTGACAATTAAAATCCGAATGTCAAAAAATGCCTTATTTATTTCTGTCGCTGAGATGATTATTATGGCTGACTGACGTTAGGCTACTAAATAAGCCGCTATTCGGTCAATAGTTATTTTCAAGATGTGATCATCTTGGAATAAAAAAATGGAACTAGAACACACTTTTCCTTGTTCACAAAGGCATCACTTCCCTGTGTAGAAAATAGGAAATTCTAATGCATTTACGTACATGTAACGCGACTTCTGATTGGATAAAGTCAGAAATTTGCGACAGTATATCCTGCTATATACTACATGTATCGGAAACCCGACTTCTTTACGTAACGTCGCTTCTTATTGGCTGATGTCTGGTTTTACGTCGCTGAAAGTGTCTGCTGTGGGTGCAAAGTAGCACACTTTTAAAGGTGAAAATGTGAAAGTGCATTAGAATGGGGATAATTGTATTGAAAATTGTCAGTTGGGGAAGTAAATCGTCGGTTTTATAGTCGCAAATTGCGTACATGTATTACGGCTCCGCTGGCGCGTCGCCGTAAAACGAAATTTCCGACCATAAACTGACGATTTACATACTCAAATGACAATTTTGAGTACAGTTATCCCCTAAGTGTTCATCCCTCTGGAAAGACATATGACGCTCCCACAATCTCTAAAAGGCATAAACTATTACTATTTAGTGGAGGATATTTGTCTTTAAATTATCCTGTTGTTTGAGTGGTGTTTTCAGTTGTTGTAGCTGACTGACCACCTGTCTGGAAGAGAGCTTTTCATTCGCATTGTCATGCGTGCTTTTCGTGAACTGTTGTCAATTTATCTGTATGCTTCCATTTAGTTTTGAGGGTGGGATATAGGATCTGGGTTCGAGCTTATAAAACTTGAGAGTAATCTCAAACTCAAAATAAAGCACACTGATTGGCTGCTTCCGAGCACGTGCTCGGAAGCAGCCAATCAGCGTGCTTTATTTTGAGTTCGAGAATGCACTCAAGTTTTATAACCTCTGGGCCTGATTTCATTATTTACCTATCAATGATACACCCTTTGAAGTGCCTGTTTTCTGGTCATCTGATACAGAAAGCCGTATCAAACTGACGTTTTCTGATTCCGTATCATTATTTCTTAAAACGAGGCTTTGTCTGAGTGCCAGCTTCAGGCGCGTCATTTTTAACGCGCATTGTAGAATCGAATACCAGAGAAGCGGGACTGGTGACGTAACGTCAAAAACACGCCAAAAGGCGCGCCTAGATAGCTCAGAAGGTAGCGTTTGTCTCACGACTAACTACATACCTCTGCCGCGCAAGTTCGAATCCGGGTCGATGCATTAGCGCTGGTAAGTATGAATGGTTGGCCGTTCCCTCAGGTATATAATAAACAAATTGTTATATTCGTGGATGAGCTCATACCATCGGATCATACTCGACGCAAGCGTCTTGGGTGATCCGATGGTATGAGCTCATCCACTCGACGTGATACAGTACGCCAGGTCCCGAGGTTATAAAAAAAAATTCATGAAATTTTCTCTGCTGATAAATAAGAAAATGCCAACATTAGTTGGCATTTTCTTATTCATATGCAGAGAAAATTTCACAAATGTTGGCATTTTCTTATTCATATGTAGAGAAAATTTCCCATATGTTGCCATTTTCTTATTCATATGCAGAGAAAATTTTACACTCAGCTAAACGAGCATGAAAATAACTGTACTTATCAGTAATTTGCTATTTATTACCAGGTTAAATTTCATGCTCAGTTGAGTTTTATAACATCGGGGCCTGATCAAGTTACTATTATACAGTGGACTCGACAGTATCGGATCAAGTTCAGTAAAATTCCCGTTTTGTTGTATATGAATGCTAAAAGTATGTATGTTATGACACATAACAATTGCAAAATATCCCTTCTATCTATCCATGTCAAAATATTTACGAAATTTATTCCTTTAAGGGTAGATAACCTATGCAGACTTATGGGAGGGTCCTGCGACAGTAACGAATCAGTTGCGACAGTATCGGATCATATGATATTATTTTATAGGAGAGTTTCTCCGAGGCATTCTGACAACCTTCTTAGCTTCAATAATTTTGCTACATAACCAGTTGGACCTATTAAACTCTCAGAGAAAATTTTTACGGCCTTTCAACGATATTTTTCATGTGGTCCTTCACCAGCAACGGTTTTGTCTGTCAAATAAAAGGTAAAATGTATACAAAAGTACAAACATGCCAAAAATTCTTAACTCAGTAATCCCCTGCGCCTCATAGCGTGGAACTACTCAAACAGTAAAGATCATAAACTACCTTTGCAAAGTGTAGGCCCTGATAATATCGTGGTGTCTGATCAGGATCAACAAATTTACGGTGATTTTCCGCCTTAACGATATTTTTGTACAATCAGTGTATAAACACTACATGGTCATTCAACGAGTTCTCCGGCATTAATCTGAGTCTACACACTGTACAGATGTCCATCCGATGAACGCCAGTCATAATTGGGTTCCGATACATGCGAGCTGATCTCGAATGTTTCTTCAGAATGTTTAGCAGATGCTTAGTTGTGCTACGCATAACCTTCATTATCATACGCTAGAATGTGGGGCGTGGGATGGGGGATATTTTGCAAAAAAAGATGTTGTCTTAGTTTTACACTGATCTTCTTTGAAAAAAAGAAACAGTAGCCACTCAGTTAGTTGATTTATGACTTGTATTCAGCATCAGACCATACATCTAACATGCAGTTTCCAGCTGAGGCCTGTATTTCAGTTCAAATTATATAATGATCCGTTACTGTCGCACATCGGTGCCTTATTTTCAAGTCTTTCGTTTCATCAAATACTGGGATGTAACAAAAATAACGATTGCCTGCAATTTTAGGGATGCCAGGACACATTACAAAGTAAAATTGGTTTCAATCGCCTAATGACAAAATAGTTTAAATAACCGAAATCTATTTTGGGGGTAACGAGCAACAGGCAAAATGCAAGCGCCGCTGAAGAGGGGCCAAGCTTTTCAACATCTATGATTTGTTTCTCAGCCGCAGATTTCGATCGAAGTTTTCACCCTGCACTTTGCCATTGGTCGAACTTGATGACTGTAATATAATGGTAAAAAATATTTGCTTCATTTGTGAGAAAAATGGGTGATAGCCTACGAGTGATCCGATACTGTCGATGATCCGATACTGTCGAGTCCACTGTAATAATATGTATGTATTAGTTCCTGATCATTGCTTATCTTTTTCGTTTTCATGGGAGTATGGAATGCATGGCTATTGCTTGGAGTGGTCAGTGTTAACCTTTCAAGTTTAAAGTTTAAATCCATGTTTCTAAACTCTAGAAATACTTAATCATAAGAACATTTAAGAGTCATTCTCTGTAAGCACCAAAATCAGGTGAAAATGACATGTCTCAGATTTTCACGAAACTCAGTGTCTTTTTTGCTTATGTCAAGTGATGAACAAAAATAAAAGTTTTTCTTCGATCAAACTATCCGTTGCCATGGCAACCAGGATTTTCTGTTTTTCAGCCTAATCTGGTGATTTCTCAAATGAAAAATGCAAGATTTGACTCATATTGTTCTGGTAGTAATTCACAACAAACGGTATTGATACTTACATTTTAATAGAGAACCATGTAAGTGCTGCTTACAAATACAGAAAAGTTTCTTCATATTGCTATGGTCAAGCAGTCAGTGACCTTGACTTCCACCTTGTAAGGCGTCTATTTCAAAACATCAAAAATCAGCAAATTTTACAGACGTTTTACTAAAAAATGCGGCTATAGATTTTTTTCTTTCTCTTGGTGCAGAGAGTACAAAGCCTAGTTGTTGATATATAAAAGAATTGGAGATGGTATATTTTTTAGATTGAAAATATTTTTCTTTGAATTTAGTCACCGTCAGAGAAATCAGAAGGAACTTTCATAATTGAAATTTTGAGATAAAATACAATATCTTGAACATTTTTAAGAAATATGAGCCAAAATACAAGTTGACACATGATTAACAACTGAAGAAAACTACAAAGAGAGTTTTCACCCTCAAAAATACGTTAGTACCTTACAATTTGGGGTTAAATTACCCCACCCACTTTCTTTCAATGCAAAACCAAATTAAAAGTTGCATGCTACAATGAATATATCTCAGTCTTTGCTGATTTTGAATGGCCTAGGGGGCTTCTACAAGTTCACTATTTCTGTCGTCTTTCATTTTATCATAATGTTTCAACAGTGCTTGGGGGGGGGGGGGGAGCTGGATGGGGGACAAATTTTGGGGGGGGGGGTGCGGATCCCATCAGCATCTGCGTAGCCCTTGCCTGCACTCTATGTCCTGTAGGAATAAATGGATTATGACCATACTTGCATGCATACATAATTGGGTAGGGGTAAAGAACTGATTAGATTTTGTTGACCTTGACCCTATTTTCAAGGTCACAGAAGACCTTGACCCTATTTTCAAGGTCACAGAAGGTCAAAGAATGATGAAAAATGGCTTTGCTGCACCGTATCAATGGTATCTCCGAAATGAATAAATTGATTTTTACCAGACTCGCACAAATATATTATTGTGAAATGGAAAAGAACTGGCTAGATTTTGCTGACCTTGACCTTATTTTCAAGGTCACGGGAGGTCACTGAGTGCTGGAAAAAATGGCTTGTCAGCACAATATCTTCTGAATGGATGGATGGATGGATCTAAAGCAAACCTGCACAGATATATCACTCTGAAATGAAAAAGAACTGATTAGATTTTGGTGACCTTGACCCTACTTTCAAGGTCACAAGAGGTCAGAAATGTTGAAAATGGCTTGTCTGAACCATATCTCCTGAATAAATGGATGGATTTTAACCAAACTTGCATTAACTTTTCACTGGGAGATGGGAAAGAAACTGATAAGATTTTGGTAACCTAGGCCTCATTTTCGAGGTCACAGGAGGTTGTAGCGTGTTGAAATATGGCTTGTCTGCAAGATAACTCATAACGGGATTGATGGATTATGAAGAAACATACCGTTAGATAAGTTTATAATCGGGAGGTGGAAAAATACTGATTAGATGGTGCTGACCTGGACCCAAATTTCAAGATTTACAAGAGATCCTTACTTTGCAATATTTAGGGAATATGATACAGCTGAGAAAGGATAGGAGGGGGTTCATCTGTTTTTGTAAAAGAAACATTTCTAGTTTATTTTATTTATCACGTAGTAACCATGGCAACCAATACTCTATCACTAGACTGTTTTTGTTGGAAACGAATATTTAAAATGGATGGATGGATGACTTGCGATTTTATGTCCTTTTCAACAGTATTTCAGTCATATCAGAACGATGGGACGGTGATAATGAAAGGCTGTGTGCAATGGAATCCCGTTTACGGTAGGAAAAATTCTCACCTCAAGCGGGTTTCGAACCTGGTCCACTACTTCAGTTGGCCAGCGCTTAACCCACTGAGCTACCGGGGCTCCTGGATATTTAAAAACATTCAAATTTAGTTGAAAAGTGTTGATTGTGATTTTTTATCTATGTATTCACTTTCCATATTCCAAATTAGTCTCATCTTGGACAATAATTCGGTATATTTTAGTTGCTATGGATACAATCAGATGTTCCTTGAAAACAGCAATTGACAATCTGAGTGCATCTGGTAGCAAGCAAATACAGAACATAAAATGAACAGAAATACATTTAGATATTTCATAATGGAGAAGAAAATTTACTTATATATTTATCATATTGATAAACATATTTATGCCCCCCCCCACCCCCCCCCCCCCCCCCAACATTAGGAGGTGGGGGGAGGAGGAAAGGGAAGGTGGGTATGTTGATTTGGTGCAGATCCCGTCTGCATTGGTGTCGGTGTCTGTGTGTCAGTATAACTTCATGTATGCACTCTATCTCCTGAAGGGTTAAATGTATTTTCACCAAACTTGCAAAGATACCTCTTTGGGTGGGGAAAAAGAGCTGATTAGATTTTGGTGACGTTGACCCAATTTCAAGGTCATAGGAGGTATCTGAATGGCTTGTTGGCGCCATATGTCCTGAACAGTTGGATAGATTTAGATCAAACTTGCACAAATATATCACAGGGAAGTGGAAAAGAACTGAAAAAAGTTGGTGAGCTTGACCATGTTTTCAGGTCACAGGCGGTAAAAACAGTGTAAATGGGTTGTATGCACCATATCTTCTGAAGGGATTTATGAATTTTGATCAAACTTGCACAAGTATATCATAAGGAGGTGGGGAAACACTGTTAGACTTTGGTGACAGTGACCTTATATTCAAGGTCACATGAGGACTTACAGTGTTACAAATGGTTTGCTTGCACCATATCTCCGGAATGAACAGATCGAGTGTGACCAAACTTGCACAGACACACCATTGGAACATGGGAAAGAATTTACTAGATGGTTGTCCTGGGACAACTTGTCGAGCCCACTGTTTGCTATAGTGACCTATAAGTATGTCAAGACTAAATACTTCATTTACTTATTAGAAAGAAGTCAAACAAGTATACATCATGATACAGCATGTTTCTTTTCTTTTCTTTTTTCTTATGAAGGAAAACAAGTGGAACTATGGCCATGACAAGCACACATTATGACCATTTTATTATTTGACCTTGAAGTGTGACCTTGACCTTAGACCAACCTGAACAAACATTTCTACTTGTCAAGGAGAACAATTGTGCCAAATTATTTTGAAATTCATGCATAACTGTATAAATTATATGGCACGGACAAGCTCAGTTTTTTACATTTTTTTATCATTTGACCTTCAAGTGTGACCTTGACCTTGGAGCTACCATAATAAATTCCACATGCCACTGCTACTCATCAAGGAGATCAATTGTGCCAAACTGTTTTGAAATTCATCCATAAATGTAGAAGTAATGGCCAGGACAAGCCCTATTTATGACTATTTTTATCATTTGACCTTCAAGTGTAACCTTGACCTTGGATATACCTGCAGATGTTTCAAATGGTACTTGAACTCATCAAGGAGAACAATTGTGCCGAGTTTTTTTAATCAATGCATAAATGTAGCTGTTATGGCCCGGACAAGCTCAATTTATGACTATTTTTATCATTTGACCTTTGAATGTGACCTTGACCTTGGCCCTACCTTACCAAATGTTCCAAATAGCACTTCTACTTATAAAGGAGAACAATTGTACCAAATTATTTTGAAATCCATCTATAAATGTAGAAGTAATGGCTCAGACAAGCTCAATATATGACCATTTTACCATTTGACCTTTAAGTGTGACCTTGACCTTGGACCTACCTGAACGAATGTTTCAAATGACACTTCTACTCATCAAGGAGAACAACTGTGCACAATTGTTTTGAAATCTATCCATAAATATAGAAGTTTTAAAGGTCCCAGGAAGTCATAGGAAGCCGCTAAATGGATTGTTTTACCTTTATTCTGTTTTGGAGGTCAGAGGTGGTCTTAAAATGGTTAAAAAATGGCTTATCTATACCCTATATTACGAAGCATTTGTTGGAATTATGCTAAACTAGCCCTAAATCATCATTTGGAGAAGATTCATAACTGATTATTAGGGCCTTGCCAGACGAAGTAATTTGTAATTTTTTGGTACAGTAATCGTGTCCGCTCCATAACTCTGAAACTCTTTGTGATACTTTCATGAAACTTGGTACAAATGTAAAACAGCATCAGACAATGCATGTTCGCAGAGAGAAGGAACCACAACTCCACCTTCATTGGTTACTGAAATATGCCCCTTTGTAATTTTTTGGTATGGAAATCATGTCCGCTCCATAACTTTGAAACTGTTTGAGATATTTTCATGAAACTTGGTACAAATGTAAAGCATTATCAGACGATGTACAGAGAAAAAAAAAGTGTAACTCTTTCTACATTTTTCACTGAATTATGCCCCTTTGTAATTTCAGTACGGAAATTGTGTCTGCTCCATAACTCTAAAACCGTTTTAGATATTTTTACAAAACTTGGTACGAAAGAAAAACATCATCAGACCATTTGCAGACAACAAAAACCATAACTCTACCTATGTTTTTTACTGAATGATGCCCCTTTGTAATTTACAGTACGGAAATCTTGTCCGCTCTATAACTTTAAAACTCTCAAAGATATTTTCATGAAACTATGTACAAATACAAAACATTGTTAGACAATGTGCAGAGAATAAGAACCACAACTCCATCTACTTTTGTACTGAATTATTTTCCTTTGTAATTTAAAGTATAGAAATTTTATCTGCTATCAGCTTTTAAACCACCAAAGATATTTTCTTGGAATTTTTTACAAATATAAAGCATAATCAGACAATGTGCAGAGAATTAAAGCTGTAACTTCATCTACATTTTCTACAGAATTATGCCCTTTTGTAATTTTCAGTATAGAAATCATTCCACTCTCTAACTTTAAAACTTTAGAAGATATTTTCTTATAAATCGATACAAATGTAAAGCATCATCAAACAATTTGTAGAGAAAAAGAACCATAACTGCACCTTCATTTATGTTAAACAGAATTATATCCCTTTGTAATTTTGAGTATTGAGACCTTGTCCAATCTATAACTTTCAAGCCTTTGAAGATATTTTCACAAAACTTGGTACAAATATAAAGCATCCTCAGAATTTCTGAAGGTGTTCGGAGTGCAAGAATGGTAACTCCAGTTTCCTGCTTTACAGAGTTGTTGCCTTTGTTTTAATCAGTCATGATTTTGTTTTTGCCCGTATCTTAATTATTCTACCAGAGGCTTAATTCCAAACATGAAGCATTAACATGGCAACAGAAAGCTGTTATTGTATTTTCTGGTAGGGGACATACGACTTAAGTTCCACCAACAGTCTCATAAAGGCAGGGCCCTCTTAGTTACCATGTTTCTAGTTAGGTTTTGGTGACTTTGACCCTATATTTAAGGGTCATTTGTTGATTTGACCTGAAAAATGAAGATGTATCTTGAACCAGTAGATTCGTTTTTACCAAACTTGCAAAGATCAACCTTTTAGGCATGACAAAAACTTAGAATTTTGCGACCTTGATGCCATTTTCAAAGTCACAGGAGTATTTTGTCGAACCCGCTTGCCGTAAGCGAGGCAGTCGACAAAACTTTAGTTTGGTATATATGCATGCGTGCCTCCATCCAGAACTTTTACAAAAACAAAGGACAGTAGACAAGAAAGCTTATGCAGACCAGACATGTGATGAGCAACTTTAAAACAAGTGTACCAGGTGCTATTTTATCATCAAAACTCATAGTATGTAACTTATGAATTTGTTGTATAACTAAATGAGGTGGGTGGGGTAACTGACCCCCAAGATATACAGATTAAACATATTAATGAATGAAAAAATATCAACATTGTATGTGTGGTTTATTTCGTCTCCAATGCATGTATCTATCTCTGTTTATGCTCAGTTGCTGTTCTTTCTCTACATTGTACTACATACACTCAGATTGCCTAATTTCTTTGTGGAAGGAATGAGTGGTTTTTATCATAGCAACTATAAAAATACTGATTTATCGTATATTATTTAACAAAATCAACACTTAAAAATGCGTATGCATATGTAAAAAGAAAATAACAAGGAATATGTTTCATCAGCATTGAAACTATTTCCTGTAAATATCTGTGTAAATGAACACTGACCCATAATAGAATATCAGTTACCATGGTTACCAAATGATAAACAATGTAAAAACAATGACAGCAAACATGTGGTGATCTTTTAAAAATGTTTCAGTTTACTCACAATTATGGAAACTTGAGATATATTATCCATGGCATGTAACTTTTGCATTCATTTTATATTCAGTGGAAGTGGGTGGGGTAATTGCACCCCAAACTGTAAATTTTAAACATACTTCTGGATGGGAAAAGTATTTATGTAACTTCCATCTACTGTATTCAATGTATTTATTTGTATTTCTGCTCATATTTGCTTAACATTCTCCAGATATTATCTCTTATAACAGATTTTCTGCTATGACAGTTTCTTCTGATTTTCCTGACGGTGACTAAATTCAAAGAAAATTATTTTCAATTTAAAAAATATACCATCTCCAATTTTTTGATATATGGAGAGCTAGGTGTTATACTCTCTGTACCAAGAGAATGAAAAAAATCTATAGCCGCATTTTCTAACAAAGTGCTTTCAAAATTGGCCAATTTTGATATTTTTAAAGAGATGCTTTACTAGATAGAAGTCAAGGTCACCTACTCCTTGACCATAGCAATATAAAGAAAAAAAAATCTATGCGTACACAGCACTTACATGGGTCTCTTAAAAGACATGAGTGTCAATAACATTTGTTGAGAAATACTGTCAATACAACTGGTGTCAAATCTGGCATTTTTTATAGGAAAAATCACCAAATTAGGCCGAAAAAGAGAAAATCCTCGTTGCCATGGAAACGGACAGTTTGATCGGAGAAAAAATTGTATTTTTGTTCATCACTTGACATAAGCAAAAAAGACACTAAGTTTCATCAAAATCTGAGATATGTCATTTTCACCCCCTATTGCAATTTTTTGGTGCTTACAGAGAATTACTCTTAAGCGGTAACCAATAATGTTTCTAAATAAAGTGTGCTGTCTTCAGAACCTGAGACTTATCAGCCTTCTAGTGCGGCGTTATTTCTACATCTTACAGCGAATTTGGGTATATGACAATGATATATAGAAGAAAAAAATCTTACCAAAATCTTATTTAGTTATTCATAACAAGCTTAGAACCCCACCTTAAGAGCATTTTTTTCTTTGAACTCGAACAATTCAGAGGTTGAAAATGCTTGACTTCAACTTTTCAGTTTCGTCTTTTACAAACTTACCCCCCAGCTGCTGTAGTCTCTTCACCGAAATCGGACGATATTTTCTTTTTGTCAAAAGACAGCCTTGGGTTCGATTGCTAATAAAGCAGCTGACCCTTTACGTGTCTTCATTTGCATGCTAAATGAATGTCGTGCTCTAGGAAGTTAAGACTACAAATTTCTAAAACAAGCATTCATTGAGCGATTGAACGGATAATTTCATTTTCTCGATAGAGAAAGTGCTTTTGTCCCCATCCAAACATTTTCTCGTTTGCAAATTATATTAGAACAAAATATCGTGCTTGACTTTTAAGATCAGTGTTCTGTAAAAATATCTGCTCCAGACAATCTAATTGCCGTAAGTCGACACTGATTGAAATGCAAATCCCTATGAGAATACAGTAAAATTTCTAAAAAATGCGAACACCCAAAATTATTACCAAAACTATATGAGCCGCGACACGAAAAAGCCAACAATGTGGCTGTGCGCCCAGCGCAGACTCAGATCAGCCTGGGCATCCGCCCAGTCTGATCAGAGTCTTCGCTGTCCGCACGGAGATAGCTTAGTCCCTTAGCTACCCTTTAAGCGCTTAGGGAAGAGTCTGATCAGACTGGGCGGATGCCCAGGCTGATCTGAGTCTGCGCTGGGCGCACAACCACATTGTTGGTTTTCTCGTGTCGCGGCTCAATTTATAAAGAAATGAACAAATTGGTTTCACAATGCGGTGATACATGTAAGTCTAAAAGATGCTGATGGAATTGAAAACAGGGTAAACCCTGATTTGACTGCTCCGACGGAGCAGTCTGATCAGAGTCCAAACCTTTAGCCGGAGATCGAGCCCCAATGTTGAGTCTCCCCACCCTGTTATAGAAAAATATTTGATATTTGAGCCGCGACACGAGAAAACCAACACTGTGGTTGGGGGCCCAGCACAGATTCAGATCAGCCTGGGCATCCGCCCAGTCTGATCAGACTCTTCACTTAGCGCTTAAAGGGTAGCCAAGGGTATAAGCTAGCTCCATGCGGACATCGAGGGCGCACAACCACTTTGTTGGGTTTGTCGTGTCGCAGCTCATTCGTCTTTTTTACAATAATGAACAGACGATGAGTTATAAATGCTTGTCTTCATTCAATTTTGTTTTGTTCGTATCAAAGTCGATGCAATGCCATATTGATACATGACTTTCGTTTCATCAACGTAGTCAATGTCGTGTACCTGCAAGATTATGTTGTTCAAACAAATCAGGTGAAAGTCTCAGTGAAACCAGTCAAAGAACTATTGTATTGATAACTTTTTATTATTTCCTTGCCCGATATTATTCAGTGCAGGCTCAAACTTTTTTCATTTGCATACCATTTTAGGACGTCATGTCGTGCTAAGATAATCAGATTATCTTTAGGCGGAACAGACGTTTCCGAAAAGAAAATTGGTCAGGGTGACATTGACATAAGAGAGAGAGAGAGAGAGAGAGAGAGAGAGAGAGAGAGAGAGAGAGAGAGAGATGAAAGCGTGTCAGTTTATGTTTTTACTTCTTTCTCTTTTGGTTTTGAGAGCAGGACACGGGATCTGATTGTAACATTTTTACGGATCATTGCGCCTCCCTTTACCTCGTTGCGGCTCACTGGCACCATGTTAACAATCCCCAGTCTCTGTTTAAAAAGACGGACGGTATTGCCCATGAGTGGCTGCTGTTTCTAGCAGTATAGAGCTGCTGAGAAAAATGACTAAGAACTGCTGAGTACCATGATGATTGATTTTCGAATCTGTTCAAGTAGTCAACTTCTCATTCGAGGGATATGTCGCACATGAAAGTAATTAAATATTTTTTATCTGTCTATGGAGCCCTATGTACATGCTTCAGCAGAACTGTTTTTCAAAAATGAGCCACGACGTGAGAAAACCAACAATGTGGTTGTGCGCCCAGCGCAGACTCAGATCAGCCTGGGCATCCGCCCAGTCTGATCAGAGTCTTCGCTGTCCGCATAGAGGTAGCTTAGACCCTTAGCTACCCTTTAAGCGCTTAGCGAAGACTCTAAGCGGACCAGGCGAATGCCCAGGCTGATCTGAGTCTGCGCAGGGCACACAACCACATTGTTGGTTTTCTCGTGTCGCGGCTCAGATGACTCTAAATGAGCACCAAGAACCAAAGATCAAGAGAATGTAGACTACACTATAGGGGAGCACGGGCATACCTTTTTACGGCCGTCGAACAGCACTTTGTCCCAAAGATTGGTCGACGGAGTTACTTGTTAAGATGGTTATGGGTACAAGTACGGTTAAGTGGTAAAACTGTAAGGTAGGTAGCTGCACACAGAAACCATGCTACAGGCAACAGCGGGTTGTCAACTGAGCTACGATGTAGGAATTTGTCTTGGGTCCCACTCTTCACTTTATATATGAATGATTTCACTGTTGGTATTAACTCTTAAAGACAGTACTGTTTGCTAGCAATTTGGTTCATGTACCAAAGATGACACGCAGATATAAAAAATCAACAACAAAAAACATAAGAAATATAATGTAAATTATACCAGGAGACGGGGCATGAGATGCGAACATGCCAAATA
The DNA here is from genome assembly GCA_963989385.1 of Ctena decussata. Classification (NCBI taxonomy): domain Eukaryota; kingdom Metazoa; phylum Mollusca; class Bivalvia; order Lucinida; family Lucinidae; genus Ctena; species Ctena decussata. Next base: position 7,743,167 of record OZ022507.1, on the reverse strand, counting down.
TAATATGATGCAGCTCACTCAGAAGCGAACCAACCCGGTAGGTGTTGCCTTTGGGACAAAGAAAACAAATTTTGCAACTTTCTGTTTTTCTTTCTGCGCGACTAACCCTTTCAAAATGTAATCTATTGTTACAAAAAAGAATTTGCACTAGGAGAACATTTCCCCTTAAGAGTTGACACTCATTGAGAAGGGAGGCAATACTGAACATAGTGAATTTGATTCCCCTGAAAGTGAACTCGTTCATCTTGGCATCAGTAAGTTTCGTAGCTGCCTTAGATATTGGGATAATGTATCCAATGACTGCAAATATCCCAAAAATAGAACAAGTGGTTCCTGCTTCTTGCTGATGTGCCAAAACAACAGCTGTTTGAGTGGCAGTAAGTTCATACACTACATCACTTCAGAAAACTAAAAGCTGGATATACTATGTTTGCCCTGCACTCCAGTTCCATACTTGGTGGTTTGCTTCTCTTTCGCCTATCCCCGTGTCACTTAGCCCCATTTCACATATAAGCATATTCATATTTCGCCTACTCCTATTGCACCTTCTCCAAAAATAATTGAGCCGCGACACGAGAAAACCAGCAATGTGGTTGGTCGCCCAGCGCAGACTCAGATCAGCCTGGGCATCCGCCCAGTCTGACCGGACTCTTCGTTAAGTGCTCAAAGGATAGCTGAGGGTCTAAGTTACTTTCATGCGGACAGCGAAGACTGATCAGATGCCCAGGCTAATCTGAGTCTGCACTGGGCGAACAACCACATTGTTGGTTTTCTCGTGTCGCGGCTCATTGTTATGTTTCTATTTCCGCTTTGCCTGTTCATAAAAAGTCAATTTCTTCTGTCTTGAAAAATTAGAAACTGTGGTTTGTTTAAACGCATAAATATTTGACTGGCGCATCGATATGAAGTGTGTTATATACACTTAAAATGTATTATGTGCATTTCATGCCCCGTGATAATATATGATACAGGTAAGGCTTCTCTATAGAATATTATTCTTCTGTATTTCTCATCATACAAGCTTGTAAGTAAAGGTAGGTTAGAAAATAAAAACGAAAAATAATAACAAAATGATGACAAAGCCGAAATGGGAATGAAGCAGTAGTTGGTAAAGGGGGGTTGGGGGGTGGAATGGGAGTAGGCGAAATGGAATAGGCGAAATCTCGCCAAACATCACACGAAACTCAGCCACAGAAGATGCTACTAGCCAGAATATATCCCCTCAACCCACATTACCGCTACGCTTTAGTGCAGTCGTATCAAGAAACGACAGAAACCAGGAAAAGAAGATACTTCCTGAGGCTCAAGAAATGTGTGAAATGTTCTGCATGTCTGAAACCACACCAATAACAAAAGGAAAAACACGCAAATTACAAACAGACATATCAGAACAATAGTCTGAAACTCACATACTCGTTTATGAACCCAGATTTAGTCAAGAGTATTGCGAAACTAGACCAACTCGCATCATAAGCTTATAAAACCCGATGTTTAACATATGGTTATATAACCTGACTTATATAAGTTGAAGATCTTTTAACCAAATAAAAAGGTAAAATAAAGTATACAGTGGGTGTTTACAAAATACACTGTGAATGTTTACATGTACATATAAGATGATTTACAGACACATACTAGCATACTTGTTATGAATTGGTTCTGTTTTTCAGGAGATTGAACTTTGTTTGGGAAAGAGCTGCTTCGGTTTTCGTGAACTAGTGTCAATTTTCCGTGTGTGTGTGCTTCTTTCCCTATTGGTTTTGAGAGCGGGATGTGGGATTTGTTTGTATTAATTCCTGATCATTGCCTATCGTTTTACTTTTAATAAAAACCAGAGTTTCTTCATTTGTTTCAACCTAGTCGTTGTGGGATGAGGCGAACATTGCGTGAAGTATTTGGTATTGGTTGAAAATAAAGCAAGGGCCTGTTGTGTTTTTTTGTGTCTGGTGCGGGATTGGACTGTTATTATTTTAGATTTTTTATTCATTAACTTGTGCGTGCCAGTAAGCCCAGTCTATGTCAGGAGCAGTCATTTCCACTATTCATACCAGTCCGATTCTTCAGGTGATTTAGTACACCTTCATGTTTTTCCACTATTTTTGCAAAGGGAAACAACTTCTGTAACTTCCTTTTGTTGTTTCCAAGACAACAAAGCCCTTGAAAAATACAACTTGTCCCAGGAGGAGCAAATTCTTTCCTGTAAGATTGATCTCCACTGAAAAGGAAGACAAAAAGAAAATTGACGATTCCCGTGAAAGTGTACCCCCTCCCCCATTCCACCCCACACACATCCCTCTCCCGTCACGCCCCCTATCCTCCCTTCAACTTAAACGGACCTGGTCGAGTTATAGACAGGAACGGTGTTAATCGTAACTGATTACATTCGAATGTAAATCTCAGATTCTTTGTAAACAACTCTTAATACCGACTTATGCGTGACACATCCTCTCTTCGTTTGTGACTTCCAATTTTGTAACGGCGCATAAAAAAACTACAACAACAACAACCTAAGAAAAAACAAAACAGATTGGCACCTTCTAGCTTTCGCAATCTGTATGTCATCACTAGTCCATTCTGTTTCTCATCACTGAGTTTGCATTACTCCTTGAGGCTCTTAGACACGGCTGAAACGCGTACGCGGCTTACGGAAAGTTCACTAAGTAGTAGGCATCGTCGCAAGCCAAGGACATTAAGATCACTTCTTTCCCTACGGATTCTGTGCCCTTGGCTTGCGAAGATGCATAGTGAGGGCCCCAACTTATTATCGTATCAACGTCTCCATAGTCATGTTATATAACCATGCCAGTGTCTTAAGACAAATCGCTATGAAAATGCGGTTCTTCCTTCACGCAAAATAAAAGGTTGCCATACATAAATTGCCGCTACAAGGGAAATAGATTTTGAAAATTACACGTCGTGCTATTTTATATTCAGGTTTCCCCGCTGAACTATGCGATATATACAAAAGCAAGGCAATGAATAAGACACTATTCATGTATAAGTATCGTTGTATTTAATTTCCTATTAAAATTGATGATTTTGAATATGTAGGTTAATTCGGTTTCCAACCAAACGAGCCAAATAAGTTTTCAATCCGCTTTTATGAGAAACTCTGAGATGTTCCTCTTGTTTAAAGCTGGCCAATCATGGTCATTTACAGTGACAAAACATGAGTACAATAATTGCAGCTATACCTTACTATACAATTGTAACTTTGTGTGAATTCATTCCACTGGGAGGGCAAAATGGCCTTTAAAGACATTTATTGTCTATATAGGACACATCCCAGCTTGAGAGCTATTTTATGGCCCTTATACGAGATTGAACTGGACTGATGCATCAAAGAATGAATACACATTGTTTGTATTTCGCTACTTGCCTGCGAAGCTACAGTCTGTTTATTGCCACGGTACCGTCACCTTTCAATGGGTTTCAAATCCTGATGAGTTTGACCCTTGTATAATGTCCTTATAATACTACCCTCTTTTGTACTGCCAGACAGACCACTCTAACCATTGAGATATCCGGACTAGGCAAGCCGCTTCGGCAGAATATACAAAAAATCATGCTTAAACATGATGGCGCACCATTCTGATCAGACCATGCACAGTTTATCTCAACAATTACTTGGCAAGCGACATTTTCGTGTCCAGAGCAAACTGTTCACGCTCACAGGCTGATCTGGGCTTGCTCATTTCCCATATTCTAAGACAAGTTTTTAACACGACACGGTCTAACTTTAATTTCAAACCATGAAAGTAAATAAGTTCTGTTGAAGCGTGAATAAGAGTCGAGTACTATTTACCCTCACACTTTTTATATAAAGAAGAAACAGTGCAAAGCTGTCAGTTGAAACGCCGCTTTTGACAAGTTTTGTGACATGCAAGATTGACTGTCATCGAAAATAGGAAATTAAGTAAGTACTTATACATTATTTTACGTTTGTTATCTAAGAAATACCGTCAAATCTAAAAGTTGGGACAGATAGGTCTTAGCAAGCAGTGCAGATCCAGATTAGATTGGTATATGAGGAGCAGATTGTTCAGGGTCTTCACTGTTTGTAGTTCCAGCTGCATCTTTTATACACATTACTGATAAAAAACAAAAACAAAACAAAAACAAAAAATGTCCAACTTTTAGGACAGTCATGTTAGGACAATCATGATAATAATTTAGGTGTCCAATATTTTAGAATTTATACGGTATCAGGGCAGAAACTGTGCGCACCGCTGTCAAGCTCTGCACTGTTCTGATGTATAAAACATCCAATAATTATGGTGGCTGGTTTGTGCCATCTTGTCTTTTCGCCGCGAAAGACGCCACGCGGAAAGAAGAAAAGACGGCATGAGAAAAATGGCACAAACCAACCACCATACATAATATCTGCACGACAAACGAAGACTGACGAAAACTTTCAGGGTAGAAATTATTGAAAGTCTTTTATTGTTGATCATGTTGAGGAGAATGGGTATCGCATTTCTTCGGTTATAAGATGGCGTTTTTCCCTTCCAAAACAATCTCAAAAATCTAGATCCGTCTTATAAGACGGATCTAGATGTTTGGGATTGTATTAGAACGGAAAATTCCACCACATAACTGAATTTCATATGACTGATTTAGATACTTAGAGTCATTCTAGAAATGGAAAAACCCGTCTTATAGGCAAATAAGTACGGTGCACTTTCAAGGGAAGCAACCCGACTATTTTTCTTTCTAGTCCCTCTTCTTAATAAGAGAAAGTTATTTCCTTAAGGCGTAGACCCTATTTTGGTGGGTAATGTCATCCTGGGAAGCAAACAGGAATTCAAGAAATATGCTTGCTTTTATTGAAATGTGGGAAAAGTATGGAGGTGTACCCGAACACCTTAAAAGGGCAAGAAGTACTGCGCTTACCGTCAAATCCTATATTCAACAGATTTGTATGCATATTTACATGTATGTAAAAATCATGCAAGAACAATTAAAGCATATTATGCTTTTACAGGCTTTTAGACAACTTCGGCATTCGCATCTTACAGCTAAGAAAATTTCAGTACTTCATATAATATTGCTCCGTAGTTTTATGTTAATTAATTATTTATATCCTTAGTTTTCTACCGAAAAGAAAATACTGAACGCGAAAAGAAACTGCCTCAAATTCACGTTTACCGTTGGCTGTAAACAGTGTTAGTTGCATTACGACAGAGATTTTTGTTTCATCCTACAGCAGAAAACGGCTTCACATGCTGATATTGTTCCCTTTTGATGGACATGTATTCCATCGTAAGAGTTCTCAGTTCTTTTTTTTTTTTTTTTTTTGATGGACATGTATTCCATCGTAAGTGTTCTCAGTTTCTAAAACAACAACAACAACAACAAAATAAAACAACAAAAAAACAACAACTGAATTTTGAAATGAACTCTGATCAACAGGTGTTTTGAAGTAACAAAATATAGACGGGGTATATTTTCAAATTAACACCGACTGTACATGTAATATACATATTCTGTGCAAAGTAAGAATCTGTACAATGAAGGAACAGGCTTGAGGTCCTGAGAATTTTCCTCCTTACTTTTGCACAAAGTAGAATTTCCCAATTCGTGTTAAAATTTCGGCCTTCGGAATTGTACCGGTACAACTCTAGTGCGCAAGGGATTGGATTGGTTATCGAACAAATAAATGTTTCTGCGCAAAGTGGGAATCTTTATTGAAAGTATGGAGACGACAAAAATCTTTTTTAAACTTGAATGAGTTTTTCTTAATTTTCCTTCTTTTATTCTTTTATTTATTGTACTGGTGAATCGTCAAGAAATTAACTTAAACTGTTTTATCTTCTTTAATAACTTCTTTCTTCAAATGTTATTCTGGCCGGGCAGGGCCGCGCAGCGCAATCGGTAGGGCACCTGACTCATAAGTCAGAGGTCCTGGGTTCGAAACCCGGTGTGGCCACATACTTTCGTTTCTCCTTCCGCTGATTCAAGAAGGGCAGTTGTCAGTTACTGGCGAAAGTATGTGCACTTAGTACTGGTTAACCGCTTAGGAGGTCTAAGCCTGCCCAGGAATAGTGTGGTTAGGTTAACTGACCGTCCCGACATGACCATAGCTGTTTACCGTGGACGTTAAGCATCAAATCAATCAAATCAAATGTTATTCTATCCTTCGTAATCTCAAACTTATGAGAAAGAAAAATGAAAAATTTAAACAATATAGTTATTGTAACGTTTTGGATTTGAGATCATAAATGCCTCGCTATTAATTTTCTGGGGCCGTATTTATAAAACGACTTAAGTGGTTGCTATGCTGTTGCTAAGGCTAAATTTCTTTGAAGGAGATTCCCTACAAATATGAAACTTGCCCTGGAGGAACAGTCTGAAAAAGACTGTTCCTCCAGAGCAAATTTCATAGCCTCACACTCTCGTGCAGTTGTATATATTCAAAATTGAAAGGATAAAAATAGATAAAACAGTTCTACGCTTTGTGTGCGTCTCTTTTGATGACAGATAGATAACGAGCCGCGACACGAGAAAACCAACAATGTGGTTGTGCGCCCAGCGCAGACTCAGATCAGCTTGGGCATCCGCCCAGTCTGATCAGAGTCTTCGCTGTCCGCATAGAGGTAGCTTAGACCCTTAGCTACCCTTTGAGAACTTAACGAAGAGTCTGGTCGAACTGGGCGGATGCCCCGGACTATCTGAGTCTGCGCTGGGCGCACAACCACATTGTTGGTTTTCTCGTGTCGCGGCTCAATTATGTTTTACAGCTGGTGAGACGGTTGGGCGGGGATAGAAGATGGAAGAGGTAATCAAGATGTAAATTGTAAGAGCAGTTTTTCAGAAATGCTTCATTACAAAACAGTCATTAAGGAGTTCTAAGTGACACCGAAAAACGTTGGACCGTCACCACCAACTGGCAATCGGTACTCGACACCAAAATCTAATTGCTTACCCAGTTGGATGATTGATTGGATGCGCACTGTATGAGATGAAAGTGTTTATACCGGACGGATGGACGGAAGAACGGATGAACGCCAGCAGAGTGGCATATTACTTCCCTTTTTTCAAACGGGCAGAAAATATGCAAAATTTTGTTGTGCTACCTGCACATTTACTAAACTGTATCAGGGAGACAGTAAAGGAGAGTGCATAAATACACTAAAAAATTGTGTCTGTAAGACACAGGTAATACCCCTGTGCTCCTCATCAAGCCTTGCATACCCCCCCCCCCTAGACCGCCCCAACCCCAACACAAATCCACGGAAGTATGCATGGTCTCCAGTTGATTGGGTATAAACTGTAGCAATCATTGATAACACTAGCTTGTTTCGTATATCTTTAATCAAACACTGAAACATTTTATGTTACAAAGATCTCAATTTGCTAATTTGGCCTGTAAGTTTGTGAAAAATTATTTTTGACCTTCAAATATTGATTTCACAAACTTGCTATGCTGTATAAGTAACCAACACTGAAAATGTCTCGGTTTAAAAGCCCGTAATTCTATAAAACATATTTTTGACCATAAAAAATCTTCATGCATGTCTGCAACATGTGTGCAAAGTTTCGAATTGATCCATCATAAACTGTGGAGTTGAAGTTGATTAGACAATCTTGCTCCTAAAATGTAGGACGGACAGACGGACAGGAGTAACAAAACCTTATGTGTATGACGGCTCATGAATGCAACTTTTCTGAAAATCGCAATTCATGACTTCGCTTATCTTTCATCGCAAAAGTAAGCTGTCGCAAAATTTGCACCGTTTATCGTACAACATAACAAAAGTGCAGATCTCATATTTTGTTTATTTCATAAGTTTTATGTATAACGATATTACTGTAAATACCTTTTGTTAAGTAAACCTTGACATGCATTCACTTAAACGAACAAGTACTTTTATGAATTGCTTCAGAAATCACTAATTGAACTGTGTCTAGTGACAATGTCCCTCGGCCTCTATAAACAATGAACATCCTGCGCATTTGTCTGGTCGGGACAGTATTTCAAATTTCATTTACAATATTTGGATGCCAGAGCATCTGTTTCTGTCATGCGATTCTAACAATGATCAGAGTCCACTTATGAATAAGTGCATCTGTAAATTAACAGAACAGAACAGAACAAAACTGTTCTGTTCTGTTCTGTAAATTTACAGGTACCCACTCACTCACTCACCTATATGTACATATTTAGGTGAGTGAGTGAGTGAGTGAGTGAGTGAACTCGGGTTTAACTTTCTACCAACAACTTGGTCATACGGAGACGGGACCTCGGTTTAAAGTCTCATCCGAAAGTCCGAAGAAGCCGCGATCCCTGGATTGGTGGTTCCTACCTGGTCACATGTACTACCGCCGCTCCTGTACTGTACTTATAGGTTCAGTTCATTTCTGTTCAATTCTCATAACGAAGTTCCCCAAGCGGCTCAGGTGGGCGTAGGTGTTTATTTTAAAGCCTGAAAATACTCCCACATTTCTTCAACCTCCACAATAAACCATTCATATCTTCAAATCATTCCTAATTTTACCCCATTAAGATCAATGCAAGATTTTCGCAACGGTATCATGCAATTATTAAACTCATGATCCCATGAAAACTATCAGAGCACACCGGCGCCTTAATCAAGGATGTCTGTACCATTGCAATCTGAGCCCGCGGCCTTTTGATAACAGTAAAAGTAAAAAGTATGCAAAGACTGTTCAATGAGTGCGTTGACACGGCTTAGCATACCACCAGCTCGTTTGTCTTACAGGGGCGGGGATGTCGATTCACGATTTCTTCCAAAAAGACCCCGTAGCCCTGAATGGACATATACTACAGTAATAGACTATAGGTCGCGGGAACCGCGCCGGGCTGCGTAGTGCAATCGGTAGGGCACCTGACTCATGAGTCAGAGGTCCTGGGTTCGAAACACTGTCTGGCCACATTCTTTCGTTTCTCCTTCCGCTGGTTCAAGAAGGACAGTTGTCAGTTACTGGCGAAAGTATGTGCACTTGGTACTGGTTAAACGCTTAGGAGGTCTAAGCCTGCCCAGGAATAGTGTGGTGTCCCGACATGACCATAGCTGTTTACCGCGGACGTTAAGCATAAAATCAATCAATCACGTGAACCGCTGAAAATATTTTCACTTGATTATTGTTCTATCACTATACAATAATAATCCATCCCAGCCATCATCATTTATTTTTGTACTCGCTTCAATGTCAAAATATCCCCTACCTTTTATGAGCAGTATACATATAGATTCTGACATAACGGCGAATAAGCAAACACCGTTTAACCTAGTTGTGCAAAAAATTTAGTTATATAAATGTAAGAATTAAGAGGACATTAATTGGATGTTCCGCAAATATCAAATATTTATATACTTTCTCAACTTTCAGTATGTAAATATTGTCTATTTAAATGAAAGTGAATGGGTAGACGTTTAGGGGATTCCGAAGCAAAACTGAGCCGCGACACGACAAAACCAACAATGTGGCTGTGCGCCCAGCGCAGACTCAGATCAGCCTGGGCATCCGCCCAGTCTGATCAGAGTCTTCGCTGTCCGCATGGAGCTAGCTTAGACCCTTGGCTACTCTTTAAGCGCAAAGCGAAGACTCTGCTCAGAATGGGCGGATGTTCAGGTTGATCTGAGTCTGCGCATGGCGCATAACCACTTTGTTGCTTTTCTCGTGTCGCGGCAAAACTGCCATTTTCAATTTCGCCTCCCTTCTCATTGGGCATTTACTCTTAAATGAGAAATTGCTTCTCCAGGAGTAAATTCTTTCGTGTATGGGCAGATTCCAATTTGGAATAGTTTTTACGCTCAGGAAAGCAAACAAGAAGACACAAAAGTGGTGGATAAGCATGGCGGTGTACCGATAAACCTAACGGGTACGAGAAACATCATTTAGCAGAGTTCGGGCGTCACTTATTTTGTATGTAACCCATTGCGTTACTACTTCCATGAACATCCGGAAAACGACATTTATTTCTTAAATTATTGCTAGGTTGCCAACCGATGCATGCATCTTATTTTGCTCATGCTGTAAACGACCATGAACCTTCTGGTTAAGCGTGTTTTTGTTCACATGTTCTAAAGCCGACGAGAAAGACTTGTAAATTATCAGATGAAACAATTTAAGCTGGATTTTTATATAATGAAATACAACATGGATGGATGGATTTGGGCATTATTTCAGTCATACCCGGCAACCAAGGGAAAGGGATCCCATTTTTTTCGATGTGGACCCCATGACCTTGGGTCATGAGTCAAGGCCCCAAGGTTATAAAACTTGTTTCATGCTCAACTGAGATTGTGCTAAAACTTCAGTATTGAATAGAAAGCAGAATACTTAGCAAAGATTGTTTTAAACCTTCTAACAAGACAAAATATGTGATATGCAAATAAAAGTATTAATAAAAGTATATGTAAAATGCATAGAATCGATTTAGTATGAGGTTTCATTTTCATGCTCAGTTGAGTCGAGCATGAAACAAAAAGAATTAATAAAAGTATATGTAAAATGCATAGAATCGATTTAGTATGAGGTTTCATTTTCATGCTCAGTTGAGTCGAGCATGAATCAAATGTTTATATTCCTCGGAGCCAGAGCGTCAACCCTCGACCTACACTGTCAGAAAAGTAGGTTATGGCGTTCGTTTTATATGAAATAGCTCTGACATTATTTTTCTGAACACTTTTAATTCTGCTATGTGAGTACTTTAGGGACTTTTGTTTCTTTCAGGAACGCATGGCTCCGTTACTCATCCTGTTTGGTATCTTAGCTACAGTTGTAGATAGCGCTAGAGGAGAGTGCCATATGGAAGACACTCACTGTACATTTTACCTGGAAATAGAACATAAACTTACCATGATGCGCTACAAAGATTTAGTTTATCCCGCCAATGGTAATCTTTACAAATATGACGTTGTCAATGTTTCAGCAGCTGAGCCAATCAGCAGTCAAGAAGTTATTACAGCTGACGGATGGGAGGAGCCTCGCCTCGTTGCGGTAGTCAACGGCTCACTTCCGGGACCGGATATAATTGTATATGAAAACCAAACTGTGACTGTCTACGTCAAAAATCATCTCCGCAGTGTTGCAATAACAATACACTGGCATGGTCTTCATCAAACCATGACGCCATGGATGGACGGAGTTCCATATGTAACGCAGTGTCCAATACAACCAGGACAAAGTTTCAAATATGAATTCAAAGCCAAACCTAAAGGAACTTTCTGGTACCATTCTCACGTCGGAGCTACACGGTCTATGGGAATATTCGGAGCTTTTGTCATCCGAGAAAAGAAGGTCACAAATGTGGAAGAACATATCATGCAGATTCAGGATTGGAATCATGACTGGGACTCGGATACAGCCCATATGAAAATGTTGTATGGTGTGTATAGTGGAAGAAGTAAGTGGTCAGGGGCCCAGAGTTTAGATGGAAGCTTTTTCAGCATGTTTAGATTTCAGTCAGGACTTATAAACGGTAGGGGACGCGTACATACACCTGTTAACAACATGGCACCTTTGACTGTATTCAATGTTGAACAGGGAAAGAAATACCGATTCAGGGTGATTGGACCTGGTTCGCTCTACCCATTTAGAGTTTCAATAGATGATCATCCTCTGACCGTTGTGGCTTCAGATGGATATGACCTAGAGCCAGTTACAGCCGAATCGTTTGTTATCAATCCTGGAGAGAGATTTGACTTTGAAATAACAGCTGATAAAAACATTAAAAACTACTGGATACGTGGCGTTACTCTGGAAAAGAATGTGGATCATAGGGTGGAGGCGATATTGCGGTACCAAGGCTCAGATGACGAAGAACCAACCACAGACAGACAAAACTGCACCGCTGATAATCCATGTTTAGTGCTAAATTGTCCATTTACGTATTACCCATCGCCAAATACTGTGTGTAGAACTTTTGATGAACTACAGTCTGCTGTCATGAATGATCCCGCTCCTCCAGTTGAAACCGGTAAATTTGAAGAATATTTCCTCAACTTTGCATTTCCAGGTATAAAATCTTACCCTGGCTCAGTTAATGGACGTACATTTGATACGCCTGATATAAATCCGTTATTGCAGCCAGCAGAATGGCATTCCCCTTGCCAAGCCCCAGAATGTGGAGATGACAGACATTGTAAATGCACATTCGCTCTAAACATTGGAAGAGGCGATACTGTACAAATGGTATGGATGAATATGGGGCGCGGTAAGGGGTGGTCTCATCCAATACACCTGCATGGACATTCGTTCTATGTGCTGAAAATGGGATATGGAAGATATAATGAATCGGATGGAAAAATAATGGGAGATAATCTTGATGTGGACTGCCGTGGTCACCCCGACCGAGAACAAAGCTTTTGTAATGATGCGACCTGGGCCGACCAGTCATGGCTTAATGGTAATGTTCCTGGGTTAAACACGGACAGACCTCCGCGGAAGGACACATTAATCATTCCTACCGGTGGTTATGCGGTTATTCGCATCCGCGCAGATAATCCTGGAATCTGGAACATGCATTGTCACATTGAGCTGCATAATTTAGACGGCATGCAGATGCTACTGAACGAATCATTCTCAGAAGTGCCAACTCCGCCTGCAGACTTCCCCGTCTGTCACTCATACCCACCCAGTCCCTACAGAAAACACATGATGGAAAATGAACCCGAAGAAGGAGCAGAGGAAGACATGGATTCTGAAGGTAATTATGATTGATCATGCACCTACTGTAAAATTCCACTGATAATAGGAGTATGATAACATAATGTGATATCATGTCACTGTGGAACTGCGCTTGCGCGAATGTTATTAGATCATGCCTTTAGAAGCGATCTCTGAAGACAATTGGCTACACACTGACGTTGGCCGTGATATTAATGATGGATTTGTTAACTGACGTCAACGACTTACGTCATAACGCATTCGCGACGTCAGCAAGTTCGAACAAAACTGCGTTTGCTTATCATTTGTTTGCCGCTGTTTACGCCGTAAAATCTTCTTATGATGCATGATAAATAGAAAAATATGTATGTGTCTTTTGATATCAAGTTTATCAGGCTCGACCAGAAACACGTCGGACTGGCTCGGCAAGCCTCGCCATTCTTACGCTGTTTCTGGTCTCGTCTGATAAACTTGATATCAGAAGACACTAACATGGTATTCTCTATATATCAATCAGGTGCATTGATAAATCTAAGGAAGATCACTCTGATCTACACATATTTGTCTCATTTCTCACTTCGGGCTTTTCCTCATCGGACCTTATTATACTTAAATCGCCCAAAATAGTAAAATTTGCAAACAGCGTTATGTAGATGATAAAATTTGCGTCGGTGCTATTGCGCGATAAAGACGAAAGTCGCCTGAGTAAAAAAAATTACGCCAACACATCTATATCGCATAACCTATGCCTCAAACTTGCGGAACAGCAAACAATACATTGCACCAATATGGCATTACTATAGAACAGCAAACTTTAAAAAACACAGATATTTAGTGTTTTAAGTAGTTGGCATCAAAACTTTAAAGCACAATCATATTACTAATGACTTCGATCGACGTTGACAGGACCTTGTTTTAACGTTAAATGTTCTGCTTTTTTTCTCAGATAAAGGCTTTGATTTCAACAGGAAAGAATTCTGGATTGTTGTTGGTGTTTTCATCGGGGTGGTGGTCATTCAGTTCTTAATTATATGTGGACTATGTATAAGAATGTGCAGGCGATCAAGTGGTACAAAGAACATCTCTTCATATGGGATCTCCGGACAGATAAACGCTGGTTTCTCACAGCCACCAAAACCAGTTACATGAGTTTATTGAGTGTGCTTTTGGGTGTGTTTATGAGAGAGAGAGAGAGAGAGAGAGAGACAATACTCATTTCCTAGAAATACTCATTATTAATTGATAGTGTTTTGTTGTATTATAAGATACTCTCAACTCACAGAATATTATAACAAATATTCTCTCGTCATGATTAGGTCACGTATTGCTGGAGAGAAAGTATCGAGACGACAAACAGTTGGTTGTTGGATAATTTTAGCGTCACCATCTCTGTGTCTCGCCTTTGCATCCTCACAAAGAAGAGAAAATCGGGTATCTTACTATACGCTGTACTCCATTTTTTATTTTAGAGCTAAGCGAAATCATTCATATTTGAAAGTTTACCTGAACCTATAAAGAAAGCTTTCAAATAAAATAGCTAAATTTCAGTAACATTTTTATCTAATTGCCTATTGGTGCATAGTATAGTCAACAATAGGCACCGACTGAAACTTTTCTCGTTTCCGATGGCTTTTTCGGCCGATAATGTCCGAGTCTCCTCAACACAGCCTCCAACATTTCAGGGTTGATTGGTTGATTTGGCTTTATCGGCCCTTTGAGACAGTACGTCAGTTTATATCGGACCGTCTCCCAAAGAGAGGAAGAAAGAAGTGAGAAATGATAGACGAGAGAAAAAATGTCCAAACCACCCCCACCCGCACCTACTGCAAGCACAGTAGATCCTTGCCCTACTATTATCCAAATCTGTAGGACACCACGGCACTGGAAGTTATACCCAGCATCATCACACCACCCAACCACCCCTTCAGCATTTCAAAGATGTTCGTGATGTTGATAGCTCATCCTTTTTCATCTCGGTATTTAATCTTTATTTTTATGTTTGCTGTTCTTGGGCCATATTTATAAAACGATCTAAGTGGTTGCTATGCTGTTGCTAAGGCTGAATTTCTACGAAGGAGATTCCCTACAACTATGAAATTTGCTCTGGAGGTACAGTCTGAAAAAGGAGATTCCCTGCAACAATGACATTTGCTCTGCAAGAACAGTCTGAAAAAGGAGATTCCCTGCAACAATGACATTTGCTCTGCAGGAAAGTCTGAAAAAGGAGATTCCCTGCAACAATGACATTTGCTCTGCAGGAAAGTCTGAAAAAGGAGATTCCCTACAACAATGACATTTGCTCAGCAGGAACAGTCTGAAAAAGGAGATTCCCTACAACTATGACATTTGCTCTGCAGGAACAGTCTGAAAAAGGAGATTCCCTACAACTATGACATTTGCTCTGCAGGAACAGTCTGAAAAAGATTGTTTCTCCAGAGCAAATTTCATAGTTGTAGGGAACTTCCTTCATAGAAATTTAGCCTTAGCAACAGCATAGCAACCACTAAAGTCGTTTAATAGATACGACCCCTGGTCCTTAGTAGAATAGAAGTACTTCATACGGACCGAATAACTTGCATGTTCATAAACCACAGCAGAAGCCAAGGCAAGGGTTTTGTACATGTAAAACCAATAAGTAATTAATTAGCCCATTAATGCCTAGGGTCCCATGAAAGGGACATAGGCAAACAATGCATGTCCAGATCAGACGCCGCAAAACGGGGCAACTGATCAGGGTCTGCACTATTTGCATAGGACAAATGGATGCATGTACTTCTCTTTACAATGAAAATTATAAGAACAAGAGGGCCATGGTGGCCCTGAATCGCTCACCTGAGCATTAATCAATTCACTGGCTCTGGAGAAGATTTATAAGGGTATTTACCATAATACATGGGAATAACAGCCACCTTGGTCATGTGATCAAGATCATTTGAAGAACTTTCAATCCTTTGACCAATGCAGGCTCCATATGAATTTGAGTTCAGTCTGCCCAGTAGTTTCAGAGATGTTTGAAAATGTTTATGGATGGATGACAGAGGCAACTAACACCAATACAGTAAGGCTGAGGTGAGCTAAAAATGGCAGAGTCGCTTCCCCAAAAAGTACCCGTTCATGTTGGTTTCTTTGATGGATTTGAACTAGACTGAACTAGGCAAACACAGATGATAGAATGGTAGCATTATTATCTCACTGTGGTGAAATAAATGTTTTCCAAGGAGTTTGTGGCTGGCATCATTGTAATGTTAGTTCTGATGCTTGCAGCATAGCTTTATTTAGCGGCATGCTGGTAACAAATGCTATGCATGTATTGGAAGCCCTACATTTTGCCTTTACAACAAAGCTATGCATGTATCGGAAGCCCTACATTTTGCCTTTACAGTGATATCAAACATTATACTAACCTACATTTTCTTACTGAGTTTCAATGCATTTAATTAGGCCATAGTCATACCAATGGGCTAAATTCATGTGTGGATTTATTTTTAGTGTGTCATTCAAATAAAAAAATCATTGTAAATACAAAATAAGTTGAGTCAGCTGTTTGTCAATTCTTGCATTTAATATCCATTTAAAAGTTGGAAGGGTAATAAACATTATAGATGCATTCCTTGCAAAG
This sequence comes from Ctena decussata, assembly GCA_963989385.1. Taxonomy (NCBI): domain Eukaryota; kingdom Metazoa; phylum Mollusca; class Bivalvia; order Lucinida; family Lucinidae; genus Ctena; species Ctena decussata. Next base: position 7,726,912 of record OZ022507.1, on the reverse strand, counting down.
CAATCTGCATTAATATGACATAATTGAAATTGACATCAGTCATTTTTCTTTTTTTTGAAGAAGTAGCAGCTTTGTATTTTTTTCACAGTAATTTTAATTTTGCAACAATTTTGAATTGGATCTTGCACAGGCAGATGTGAATATTAATTCACTCAGGGTTTGCCATCGTAAATTTTCCCAATCTGTCCTCCAACTTCATGTATTAATCAAGTGATAATTCACAGGCACAGAAATATTATTCCTTAAATATTTTCATTTCATGCTTCAGCAAATAATCGTGCAAATTATTCCCTGAAGACAAAGACACCTGGAATATTATTGTTCTCTGGAGATTGCATTTGCCTGAGGCAAAAGGAGTGCCTTTCCAAGATGGAACAGTAGAACTTCATTGGTCAAACAGGAACATTGGACCATGAAAATTAGTTCCAGCCTAGTGTAGTTCTAGCCACCCAGGGCTAGTTTCCATATAAAGTGACCTCTAGGAACCAAGAAAAGAGTTCTAGCCAGGCAGGGTGAACGAGCCATCAGGGTTCGAGCCTTGAAGTTCTACTGTATATGCATCTGGCATTAATGCATGCACAGGAGGAAATAATTCAATATTTTTCATCATAATTTTAACACAAAACACACAATTCTGTTTGTTGAAAGTTTATTTGAAAATTTCACTGTTCAAAGTACACTGCTATTTTCAGAAAATTTGTTAAGCTCTTTTAGGTAATTGCAGCTATTAAATGCACAGCTCCAGAAAAGGCAATATTTACCCAATATGACTGACTAAAATTTCTCAGAAACAGTGTCTGCTAGTCTACACCAATTTCTAATATTTTCATAATAAAACAGCCTTGAACAAGAAGAAAATAAGACTTGTTCCAAATTAAAAGCTGGAAGAGTCTATTATAGAAAATTTTGAGATGTCCAAATAGTTACAGGAACTGGCAGTCTCTAAATAACAGTATTTGGTGTTAATTAGGGTTAATGTTTTATTGTTGTTTTTTTCCTCACTGAAAACTTATGTTGTGACTCATCATGTGAGCTGCCTCATTAAGGCGCTTCAGATGACTAGTAACAGAATTAACAAAATTATCCATAATTATCACCAAAAAGCTGTTTTTTAATATTATCTAGGTCTCTAAGTATGCTACTGGAGCTCTGCATTGTACAAAGGATATAATGTATATAATAAAAGTTTTTCAAAGCTATTCATTATCTACGTGTACATTTTAATAAAGAAAATGAGAAAAAGTAATTTGTAACTAGACAAACTACCTATTTGACAAAGTATTTGCTTTGGACAAAGTATTTCTTTTCATCACATCATTCGTTAGTGGACTCGAGTCTGCCAAAAAATCACCAAAGGAAAGATAACTAAAAAAAGTAAAATAACAAGAGTTACTATTCTTGTATTTGACATCATCATGACCTGTTCTACGCCAGGCTAATTGCTATATCCCCGAACCTTTTGGTCGGGGGATAAAAAGTTATACAGACATGAGAACGAATAAAATCATATCAGAACAAAAGTGAACATTTTGAAAATACTTAAATGGCATAAATTTAAATGAACAATACATAAAAACAATAATGTTATCATTCAATCAAAAGCATACTAAATACATATGTATCTAATACTGAACAAACGTGATTCATATACGAGGGGTGATCAAAAAGAACGTGGACTATTGCTGTGGCGGTTAGGGTAATGCAGTTATAGTAACATTTCTCATGCCATAGAAAAGACTGATCTTTTAGCTACGTAATGTGAAGTTTTGAAGTAATTTCAATGAAAAATAAGTATTTTCTTCTATTTCATATTAGGTAGGTACAGCTACAGTGGAGCACCACATTAATGATGTTTGACGTTTTGTCCCTTTTTAACGTTGTTGGGGTTCTTTTGTTTCTTTGTTTTCAAAAAACTAACACCCTTTTTGCAGATTTTATCATGATTTTGACCAATTTTAGACACATCTGCATACAATACGACTATTTTCAAGAATTTTGTAGCATACCCTTCTCATCTTTATCGGGTCATAAATCCAAGCAAAACTTTTGCTTTCAGTTTCGTTTCCATGTACAAGACTTTTGCGGTGTATGTCTATATGCAGGTCTACAACCCTCAAATCAGTACCAGCATCGGACAAAACTAACATACACGGATCAAATAATATTTACTTTGATCATTTAAAACATGACTTTGGTTCTGCCCTCTTTTTTCTTACAATTATAAACAAACCCTAGGACCTGCATTAAATATACCATATAATGGTTGACGTCATTTTATTGCCCTTGTATGACCCACAGACCAAAGCTTATGCTGCTTATGCAAGCATAACAATTGTTGACGGCAATACTTTCCTCACAGTAAAAAGCAGAAACCATAACAAAATAGCATATTAAATGTCAAGCATTTTACTCAACTGCAAATATTAGACATAGCCAAAGATAAACCAATATTAGACATAGCCAAAGATAAACCAAACAATTCGAAATAATAAGGCAAATATTTAACGTGCTCCGCAGAACCGTCATAAGGTTACTATGACAACTGATATAGACAACATCCCGAAGTGAGACTGGTAAATTAAATACATCACTGGATAAAGGAAAGATGAATCTACATTTATTGCAAATTTTATGAGTTTACTCTCAATAATAAAATTTCTACAGCAAAAGTCCACATATTTTTTATCATCCATCGCACTTATATAGAACTATCTCTAAATTCAGATGGAAACTTAATTTAGATGACTTGCCCCAGATAAACAAGGTTTATTCTTAAAGAACAAACTTACGTATGTTATATATATCCATTGAAATATAGACATGAGAATGAACAGAATCGTATCTGAAACGAAATGAATGTTCTGAAACATCTAAATGTTTCATTCCTAAATGGCATACATTTAAATAAATGACATATACAATGTTATTATTCAAACAGACCCATACTAAATACATATTTATCTAATACCGAATGAATGACAAATACAAACAATGATATTATTCAAACAGAAGCATACTAAATACATATTTATCTAATACCGAACAAACGTGATTCACAGACTTAGACATTACTGTCTCTACATTCAGATCCAAGCTTAATTTAGGTGCCTTATCTGTCAAAACAAGGTTTATTCTTATATAACAAAATTAGCTATGTTCAGACATACAAATATTTGGAAGCCATACAAACAAAGTAATATACATGCATATACCATTTGCTATATCCATGTACCGATACCACATGCTATATCCATGTACCGAGTTAGATATAATTATATTAACAAAAATGTCTCATATTTCCTATATTAAATATTCAGGAACACATGTGCAGCATCAATGTCAACTTGCATGAGCCTTGTGTTTGTTTGTTTTGATCAAAGTGATACACTAATGTTTTTGAAGATATTGATGTTCACTCTATTTAAAAAAATCAACATTGCACTCATTAGTGCAAATTGGTAAGATTTTATAGACATTTTTTACAGTTTTAAAAATGTAATCTAAAATACCATTGAAACTATGTTGTTACATATAAATATTATATATCAATCTGACTGTAAAGCAAGGATTCTACTTGGCCATTCTGAAGATGTACCGGTATATGCAATTTGAAGTCTGTGGCTCCCATAGGAACAGAGAAATCTGTGACAAAAATTAAATGGAGAGAAAGAAAAAATGGACAAGCACAGGCAATGATAAGCAGAAGAAGACTGATTCTATGTTACATGATTTATCTAGTCATACTCAACATTTGCAACAAATCAAAAAATCCTTTCTGTAGTAGTTCCTGAAAAATATGTCAAAAATTTGATTGGAGAAACAGAAAAAAAAGGAAAACAAAGGCAATTATGAGAAATCTGATTCCCACTTACAGGATACAACTAGACATACATAGTGTTTGTACCAAATTTCATAATCCTAGCTGTAATGGATATAAACATTAATCTATTATATACAAATGTAAGTTGTGCCATTACGGAAGGTGGCCACCCTCATCAATGCATAGCCACCAACAATACCAACCTCAAAATTATGAGGTTGGTATTGTTAAAACAAAACGGGTGAATAATTATATTGTATGGTTATATAATGTACAATCTATGTATGATAATATACTATTTTGTGATCAGACCAGTATGTTTCAACTGTACCTACACTTCCATTTTGATTTGAAAACACAAGATCAATTGCTGAAAGACTATCTGTTGTTGGCTGATCTATATATGATTTGCAGGCAAATGTTTGATCCATGAACTTAACAATGTCACTACATCCCTGGAAAATATTAATGTTAAAATCTCCAATAACAAGTAATGGTTTGGCTACATCTAAATGAGGTACAAGCTTTCTTTCTAGAAGAGACTTGAGATTATGATATGACAAACCAGGTGATTTGTATAACACTACAATTTGCATTTTACACAACACATGCTCAATATTTATACTTGTAAATTCCAACTTTTGTGAGCTGTATGACAGTACAGGAGTCACACCAACATCGTCATTAACATATATTGCCAGACCATGTGAAGGCCTATTTGCCTGTATATTTGTCTCTTGATCATTTCTAATCAGACGATATCCATGTATGTTGTAATCAATCGTATCATCATTCTGATGTAATCTAGTTTCTGCGAATCCAATAACGTGGGCAGACAATAAATTATAATCATTCCTGATATCCTCAATGTGTTTGTGTAAAGAACGACAATTATTGAATGCAACTTTAAAATGAGACGATGAATCTACAGAATCCAAAGGAATATAGCAGAGTTTTAGCATGGCTTCATCATAAAATCGTTTCATTTCTGTATGGACTTGTTCATCAAGAGCTAAAGCCTTTTCATTGAAATTCAAGATTTGAAGATTTTGTAAAGATCTAACTCGACTCAGAGCAACATAGTGGATATGGGGGACTTTTCTTGCCCTTTGTTGTGATAAATCAATAACAACTCTGTTTAATGTAGTGCCTTGTGCTCGGTGAACAGATCGACCTGCAGATGGTTGCAAAGGAAACTGAATTCTCTCAAACGTAATATTTCTTCTGTCATTTGTAAATGTCCGTTGTATATCAAATATTGGAGTCCAATTATCATTTATTTTATCGTGATAAAATCCTCTTCTTTTGAATTTTTCTCTGGTTTCAATTCCTGCTTTTTCATTGTCAAACTGAACCCAAATAATGCTTGGACGGTTTTGTATTGCCTGCTTGTATTCAATAAATTTTACAACACATGACGCCCCGTTTGCAAGTCCATCTTCAGTGTTAATGTTAATATTTATATCATATATCATATCTACAACCACTGTCAATGAGCAATGAAGGTTTGCGGTTTTGCTTGGGTCTGTTGATATTTGTTTAATTTTTGCATCCTGCTTGTCTTTTGACAGCTTTGGGGAAACAACAGAATCGTGACAAGGTACAATAACTTTTTCTGCATGCATACTGGATATGATTGAATGATTGAACAAATGCATAAAGTGGTTTTCTGCAAACAAGTGTGGAGCATTCAACCAATGGTCATCGGCAGTTGAGATTGTTTCACATGTTTTTAGTTTAAGTTTGTCTGCTTCTGTTAATTCATTGTGTCTAAGTCTATTTAGGAGCTGTGCAAATTCGAGATCGTTTTTCTGTCTCATGATTTCTGTCAACTCAAACATAGTAAAATATTCTTTCCATAGGTTCACAGACAATGATTCAGCACCTTTTGCTGAAGTGTTAAAGATCCAATTTCCACTCACAGGTTTCAACTGATAAAGGTCACCAACAGCAATAATACTGACGCCACCAAATGGTTTCCGTGTTCCTTTCAGCTCTTGAAGTCTTTGATCTATGAAATTTAACATAGAATTACTAACCATTGAAATTTCATCTATAATGACCACTGATAAATTCCGATATTTGGATCTAAATGTATTCAAGTTGTCACAGCTCAATGTCTGATCTGATTGTTTGTATTTTTGTTTGAAAGCTGATGAAATTGTTGAACCACTGATATTAAATGCAGCTTTACCTGTATATGCACATAATAACACACTTATGTCATCCGCATTTTCTCCTTCTCTTAGATTTAACATCCTAAACAAAGTCTGATACAGCGCTCTAATAACAACACTTTTACCAACACCAGCTCCCCCAGAAAGAAAAGCATATAATGGTTCATCCTTAGTCTTAATCCAGTGTATTACATGATTGTAAAAATGCATTTGTTTAGTGTTTAAACATCTCAACAGTTCTCTATACTGTTGTTCTGGCAGTATATTTTCATTAGGATTTATTTGTGGTGCAGAAACTGAACATCCTATTTCAATTGCAATGTCATGATTCCTATGTTCATAAGCTCTATCAGGATTAAAATATACAAAGGCTTCTGATTCTACTGCATTTTCCTCGGCAGTATCGGCTTCTATTTGCTCTGTTCCTGGGGCAATTTCATCAAATGCATCACATTCCGTCTCTGCCATATCTCTTGCTTGCTCTAACTCCTCGACATGGTGTTCATATTCTCGGCATTTCAACTCTATCATATGTTTCATAGATTCAAAGTGTTCTTTGTAAGTACCAAAATTTCCTTTCAAATCATTTTGCTCATTCCTCCATGGATAAAACAAGAGCAGTTTTTCTCTGAAATGGTTTTCTTCATCTGAATTACGATTGAACCGAACATAGCGTATTATTTTGTAAGTTCCACGCCGTTTTATCTTTATGCCATTTTTCAAAGTTATTAAAGCCATATCATCATGAAAACATTTATCAACATTGTTATCAACAAGAGTGTCATTTTCTTCGTTGTCCATATCTGGTCTATCATCATTTTCATTTTCCATAGAAATGTCATCATTAACTTCATCATCCATATCTGTTTTCATACCTTCTGGGTAGACTATGTTTAGTTGAGACACATAATCAGCCAAACACCAATTTTCCAAAACTTTTGGTCGCTTTGAATATCGTTTGATCACATTATCAGACATTATTTTTGTTGAATCAGGGGGTAATTCGCCAAGAACTGACTTTGACTTTAATAACTGCACGCGCTTGTCCGAAGTTGATGTATTTATAAATACAACATCTCTGGTGCAGTTTGTTAACGGCATTTGCAGAACTAGGTATACAGCCTCTTGAGCACTAACTTCTACACTATTTGAAAAAACATTTCCAATATGCCTCACTTGTCTTTTGATATCCATGTTGTCGTTTCTCGCCTCTTTGGCTGCTGAATATAATAAATTACTCATTCCCCTTTGCGACTTACTGATATATGAAACAATGTACATAGCACATGCATATGGATCAAGCACAAACTGCATATCAATATTTGCCTTCCATGCCTTCAATACAGTCTTATTGTATAAATTTACACGGATCTCACTTGGTTTTCTTTTCAAAAACACCTTTGATGATTTTAATGAGCTTCGAATGCATCGGATGTAATCCTCTTCACTCATCTGAACAACTGTTGTCAGAAATTGTTTGTATGTCATATCATATCCATTTTTTTCATTATTCATTTTTTTCTGTAAGTTTTGGTGTAACTTGATGTACTTATCCTGGTCTACTTCAAGCGGATCTAACACCATTGTACATGGAAGTGGGGGTAATGGATATCCAAAGCGGCATATTTTGTCAACTTTTTTTCTACATGTTCTAGAATGTTTGTGAATTTGAATATCTGTCAAATGTTTCATTTCTTGGTCATCCACACAACACTGTAAAAACTCATCCACAAAAGCAGTTATTTCGGCATTTGTGTTCACATTAAATTTTGGGGCATTTTCAATCCAAACAATCATGTGAATGTGTGGTGAACCTCTTTGCTGAAATTCAACTCGATAAAAGTAATCAGTAAGTTTTCCAATAGGTTTATGGTCACTTTTCAAAACCGAATTAATAAATTCATGCACTCTATGATCAAAGTATCTGGAGCAAGTGACAGGGTCTGCCTGAACAAGTTTAATCTTTTGTTCCCATGTAAGATTATTTACCTGTTCATCAGTGTATTCAACATTATTATTTAAGTTAGCTAACATTTTCAAAAGATCAGTCCATCTTGTATCAGCAGAAGATAGAGACATAAACCAGGTGGGTAGGCCTAACTGGCGTATCATTGCAAACACATCCTTTTTCTTAGTCTCTAAATATGCTGGCGAATTTCTAATTTGCTTAAACAAATAATAACCTTCATCCCTTTTAACAATGTTGTCAATATAATTTGGATCTCTTGCTTGTGCAGCAGTCATAGTGTTTGTTCCAGTTTGACACCTTCTGACAGCAAGATTGGCTTTATCATTTAACTGTTTCATCTGTATTTTTTTCAGCTTGAAAAATATGTTTGGCACACTGTTAGCAGCTCGTCTGTCTACACTCCTTAACTCCCATTTTGCTATATCACTGTAATATACTGGTACCATTCTTTTGTCATTTTCCATTCTTTTTTGTCCGCAGTATATGCTTGGGAAACAAAGGAATTCTGAATCTTTGTCTTGGTAGATACTTAATGGTTGCTGACCTTCTCCAGGTGCAAAGGTAAATGTAGAATTTCTGTTTTCAATATTTGCATCATCTAAGAGAGTATCAATGTTTCCGACATTTTCTTGGCTAACTTCTTCTGCATCAGAATCATACAGTTCATCACTGGATGATCTTTTTGCACTAGAACTTACTGAATCAGATTCATTTTTGAGAAGTTCACATGAATTTTCATGAAAAGTTTTTTTGTTATGACATTCATCTTGTGATATTGCACCTACAGTCGAATTACTTGTTTCAGATGACACAAACTCTTCTATTAATTCATTGCAATCTTCTGTAACACTTTTGATCCACTCCTCATCTATATCTACATTTGCATTCTTATACAAATCGCTTGATTTCATCAACCAGTGTAATGCAACAAGCACTCTGAGTGGTCTTACATTTTCAGAGAATGCACAAGACTTAAATGACATTCTTTTTTTCAGTTTCACTGCTACTGTTACATTTTCGTTAAACGGTCTGGGCAATGCATCAATGACAGGTTGTATGTCTACTGGAACGTTTACAACATTTCCTTTAACTGACAACTGACGGCCTCTTGGCAATTCTCTAATCTGCATAAATGGTATTCGCAAAGCAATTAAACGCTCCTCTAGTGGAAACAGATCCAATTCTTTAGGTTTTGTAGGCCACTCCATTCCATTTAAAACAGATAATTTAGGAACTTTTCCTGCACAAATACTGCTTTTGCAAGTTACACATACCCATTCCTTATTATCAATGGATATAAATTTTGTCAAATATTTTTGTTGTTGATCATAAGACAAAGATGTAACTTGAGACACACTATGTTTAAACCATGTCTGGTGGCAACAGCTGCATATGTATACTGGACCAATTGATATGCTTTTATGAAAGAGCTCTATACATGTGTTTATATCAAAACCAGATTTTCTTCGTTTTGAAGCTATACATTCATTTTCATGAAATATTGGGTTTTTACGTTTAGAAGATTTCCTGTTACAATCTAGTATCTTTTCTGTCTGATTATTTCTGGAGTCTGCTCTCCATTGTTGTTTTGCAACTCTTTCTTTTTCCACATTGTATGGGTTCATTCTAGCCTTCTTCTTAGATTTGTTTTGTATCTTAATTTCCCTTCTTTTGAAATCATATGACTGTCGACTGATTCTTTTTTGTTCTGCCTCCCATTGATTATATTGCTCAATCAATCTAGTTCTTCTTTTACAAGCCTTTTGATTAAAATTTTCCTTAGCTTTAAACTCCTCAGATTGCCTTGCCTTTTGTTTTGATTCTCTGTTCGATTTCTTATCTTTTGCTTGGTACTCCTCAGATTGCCTTGCCTTTTGTTTTGATTCTCTGTTCGATTTCTTATCTTTTGCTTTGTAGTCCTCAGATTGCCTTGCTTTTTTCAATGACTCTCTGTGACATTTATGATCTTTTGCTTTGTACTCATCAGATTGCCTTGCCTTTTGTTTTGATTCTCTGTTCGATTTCTTATCTTTTGCTTTGTACTCCTCAGATTGCCTTGCTTTTTTCAATGACTCTCTGTGACATTTCTGATCCTTTGCTTTGTACTCATCAGATTGCCTTGCCTTTTGTTTTGATTCTCTGTTTGATTTCTTATCTTTTGCTTTGTACTCCTCAGATTGCCTTGCCTTTTGTTTTGATTCTCTGTTCGATTTCTTATCTTTTGCTTTGTACTCCTCAGATTGCCTTGCCTTTTGTTTTGATTCTCTGTTCGATTTCTTATCTTTTGCTTTGTACTCCTCAGATTGCCTTGCTTTTTTCAATGACTCTCTGTGACATTTCTGATCCTTTGCTTTGTACTCATCTGATTGCCTTGCCTTTTTCTTTGATTCTCTGCTATTTTGGCGTTCAATTTCACGATATAATTCACTTTGTCTTTGTGTTCGCTTATATAGCCACTGATAAGTTCTTTTATCTGTTTTAATTGCTTCACTCTTTTTGTGTCTTCTCCTTTCCCTTTGATCCTTAAAGTACTTGCCAATTAAAGTGCTGTGATTCTCTTCTTCTGAATGATTTTCACTGTTACTTGTGTTAATCAGTGTGCGTATCACAGAACTGCCTTGACTTTGACTAAAATTCTTCCTATGCTTTTTACGTGATATTGTTTTCCATTTGGACATATCTGTCCTTGTTGTGAAGTGCAATGGCAACATGTCAAATTGTGTACTCATATCTATGTTCATGCTTCCGTAAAATGCATACATATATGCAACTAAATCTTCCAGATTATAAAAGGACATTAATATGGATGAGCCATCAGGTGCAGATAAGCCATCTTGCCCATGAGAATGCGAATCGAAAAAGTGATACTGCTCTGTAGTTACATACACTGCTGAGCATATGTCTCTTATTATAACTAGCACTTGCTTTGATATCTGTAATGCTGAAGACAGTGATTGGTGAAGAGTAGGTAAATTGGAAGTTCCAAACTGCTGAATAGCTACACCTGATATAACATCAGATTTCAATACATTTAAGTAAGTAAGTAAGTAAGTAAGTAAAGACTTTATTTATCGAGGGTTACAACATTTAGCGCATACATAAATACATGTAATAGCTAATCTTCCATGAGGCCCTCCATATATACATATATATACAAAAATAAACAATTAAACAGAAATTAAATTATTGTCATTATGTGTCTACTTGAGCTCTGAATTTGTGAAACCTTCCCTTGCACACAGTAGCCATGTTTCTCCCATTATATAGATACATTATCAGAACAAAACGCAAGAGATCCATGATACAGTGCACATGAAAAGGTATGCAACAACTGATGTAGAAGAAATGACCCGACCTCAAATAAACACTTAACCACAAAAATATCAAACAGACAAGTAAAGCTGGGATGCTGAAACTTAGAAGGTTCAACTAAACTTAGAAATATAACATGCAATGGCAAAACAACAATAAGAAAACATTTATGAAATTGTGAAATGACAAATCTTCACATCAGTAAAGGTTGCTTTTTTCTATATTTGCTATGTAGATCTTTGAGAAATGAAATAATATTTTTTTTTTCTTTTTTTTTTTTATTAGTACATGTATTTCATTTTCCACAATTGATAAACTTCTGAACTCTCAATGGTACCTGTGTCACATCCTCTTAGTTGAGGCTAGGATGACCTCAGTCTATACAACATATATATATATATATAGTATAGACATAAAAGGATGGGAAAAAGATTATATATGTATATATATAGACATGCAACAACTAATGTACATACACAACAGTTTAGAAAGTAAACAGAAGGAAAAAAAAAAAAAAAAAAAAAATTATGCAAATTATAAACATAGATTATGTAATTACACTCTCAAAACACCACCTGACAGAATTTAAGAAAGTATTTATGAACAGCTAAAAAAAAAAAAAAAATATATATATACAGTTGCACATGTTGTATGTTTGATTTCTTGATTCAGTTTACAAGCCATTTTAAACACCTGTTATGAAATGTATCAATAGTCTGGGCATTTTTAACTTCTGTTGGTAGACTATTCCATACCAGACACCCAGAGTATCTCAAACTCTGCTTGAAGTATTCTGTTCTAGGCTTGGGTGGGATAAAACAGCCAGCAGAAGATGATCTAAGATGTATACTGGTATTTATATCATTCCGCAGAGTGAAATTTTCAGAGATATACCCTGGAGCTGTGTTATTATAGACTTTAAACATAAATTTAGCTTTTCTTAGATAAAGCCTATCATATATAGACATAACCTTCAAAGATTTCATAGCCTCTCTGGAATCATCTACATTGTAATCAAGGATTATCCTACATGCACGTTTTTGTAATTTTAATATCTTGAGTTTATTGGACTCAGACGAACTTCCCCATACAATATTGCAAAAGTCAATATGCGGTTGTATGTATGACTTGTAAAATTGAACTCTATGAGCTTGCGACAAGAATTTTTTAATTTTTGATAGAAGCCAAATATTCGAGGCAATTTTTTTGGTTACATGTTTGATGTGATCAGACCAAGTCAAATTATTGTCAACAAACACACCTAAAATTTTATCATTTGAAATCATATTAAGAGATTCATCATTGAATTTAAGATCAAGATTATCAGTATTGAGCCTTTGTCGCTTCTGTTTTGTTGTTACAAGCATAACTTTTGTTTTTGATGAATTCAGAATCATACCATTACTTTTACACCAGATGTGTAGATTGTTCAAAGCAGACTGAAGATTATTCTCTATTTGTTCGATGGAATCCTGAACATCATACAAAGTTGTGTCATCGGCGTAAAGATCAGTAAACACATTGCCAGTATATAAAGGCAGATCATTGATAAAAAGCAGAAATAAAAGTGGTCCTAAAATAGATCCTTGAGGGATACCATATGAAATATGCTTAAAATCTGACATACTGTTATGAACTGACACCATCTGCTTTCTGTTAGTAAGGTAAGTATTAAACCACAATAAAGCTTCATCTTTTATGCCATATATTTCCAGTTTATTCATAAGAATTTGGTGGTCCACGAGGTCAAAAGCTTTCTTAAAATCAACTAATACAATGCCAGCCATTTTACCATTATCTATAGCATTCAACCATATATCTACCATATTTACAAGGGCTGTTTCACATGAATGTTGTGTTCGGAAACCTGACTGAGTTTTATGTAGTAAATTATTTCTAAGTAAAAAGTCCATGAGACTCTCATGAATATGCTTTTCCAGTACTTTAGACAAGACAGGCAAAATTGAAATGGGACGATAATTATTTACTTCCTCTTGAGGGCCATTTTTATAAAGGGGGGTAACCTTAGCTTCTTTCCATTTGCTTGGAAAAACAGAGTTTGTGATACTATGGTTACAAATAAACGTGATTTCATCAACTATACATGGGGCAGCAAGTTTCAGAAGACGTGGCCCAATCATGTCAGTGCCTGTTGCTTTATTGACGTCAATGTTGGAGAGAAATTTTGAAACTGTTTCTTTTTGAATTGGTGGAATTACATATTTTGTATCTCCAGAAAGATTTGCCTGACAGAATTCCTTTAATTTATCATGGTTTGTGTTTGTTACAGGTTCCTTCAACTTTGATGCAATGTTTACAAAAAAGTCATTAAATTCATTTGCTATTCCCACAGGATCTTCTATAAGAGTGTCATCAACTTTTACTGACCCTATCCCAGAACGTTGATGTGGGCTTTTACCTGCCCCTACTTCCTGAAATATTTTATAAATACTACCTGGATTAAATTTATTGTTTTCAATGAATGTTTGATATTGAATTTTTTTGGCATTCTGAATGAGTTTGATTACTTTATTTCTCCAGACCTTGTATTCATCATAATTTCCTATAGATTTGTGCCTATCTCTGCATTTTATTGCATCAAGTATTTCTGGTGACATCCACCAAGGCTGATTTTTATGTTTAACCCTATGTTTTATTATAGGGACATGTTTGTCCACTACCTGTAAAAACAGATCTAACCAGGCTTCCATTATGTCATCTGTATCATCAAACAGCTGTATTGTATCCCATGGAACAGACTGAAGATCTTCGGTAAATTTTGCATCATCAAAATTTTTAAAACTTCTGTATGATATAGTGTAGTGATTTGTCTTTTGGGGCTGGACATGCATTTTTCGTGTGAAAAATATGGGGAAGTGATCACTAAGCCCTATCTTGGGCACATCTAAAGAATTCACATTTTCAGGACAATTAGAATAAATATGGTCTATCAAAGTTCTGGAATCATATGTTACTCTTGTTGCTTCAGAAACTAACTGTGTTAAACCGAAGGGGTCCATATAATCTGTCCATGCATTTTTGATTTGATTATTTAAAAGATCCCTGTTGATGTCACCCATTAGGTATATTTCCTTATCTTCTCCTAATACATTTTCTATGCATTCTTCAAAAATTGTATTCCATTGAATAGTTGAATTTGGAGGCCTGTAAATATTACCTACTAGAAATGATTTACTTTTAACTGGTTTAATTTCAATCCAAACACATTCAAGGTTTTCATATTCAAGATCAGTTCTTCTGCTGGCACAGATTCCATCCTTAACATAAACCAAAATACCACCCCCAGAGTTTGTTTCTCTGTCCTTCCTATAGGGTTTTTGGAAGCCATTAATTTCAAAGGCTGAGTCTGGGTGTATGGCATTTAATTTACTCTCACTTAAACCTAGGACATGAATTTGATTTTTATCAGACTCTAATAAAAGCTGCACTTGGTCAATTTTATTGCTTACACCTTGTATGTTGATGTGCCCCATTCTGAAACCTTTACATTTTAAACCTAGGTCAAGTAGGTAATTTGACCTGAATTGATTAGATGTATTGCCTTCTGACAGTTCATGCATTGTAATAGATGTGTTAACAGACTCCTGTGTAGAATGCACAGAGGAGCTAGTGTGGTCACTACCTGGAGTACCTGCAGATAACAAAGTGTCAGAATGAGAGCCCTCTTGCTCAGCAGGAGTCTGATTACCTATAGAAATATTTGCACCTGAAAACAAAGAATAACTTACACTACTAGTACCATTACTTAAATTGGAAGTAGATAAAGTTGTGTTACCTATATCCACATTGTGGTACCTCATGGAAGAATTAGCAAGACCATTTACAATAGCATCATGTGACAAATACAATTCCTGTTCAGAACATTCAGTTTCACTAAAATTTATGCTAGGATGCAGTGCTGTATCATAATGAGGCCCAGCACAATCTGATGTCTTGGGTGTTAGTAGAGAGTCACAAGAAACATTGTCCTCATAAGTCTGCTTCGTATTAACTGAGTTTGTACAATAACTTTCAACTTTACTGTCAATTGGAAGAGTATTGCACTCTTCTCCAGTAGTTTCAATAAGGCTGTTTGAACAGCTTTGTCTAAATAAACAGTTACAAACTGATATATTACACTCAGAACATATGCTGGACAGAGAAGAAAATTTATTCCTGAATGTTATTTCTTGATGATGACAATTGGCAACATTGCCGAGTCCCTATAGATTCTCACATCTGTATGGTTTGTGACCATAGTAGCCACAAAGGTTACACTGTAGCTGTTGAGCATGCTTGCAATCCCGTGTTCCATGATTCGTTTCCCCGCACTTGCTGCAACTCAGTCTCTTTCTGTTGACATGGTTTCTGCGGTGTCTCATACGAACACTGGTGTGTTGTGAACGTCTGTGGTCTTTATGTCTACCAAACACACAGTTTGCAAAGTCTTGAACTATTTCAAGCTTGAGGTTGATGGTTCCCAACAGCCTTTTAACTCCTGATTCTGACAAATGAATGCAGTCTCTTGAGAAGTACCTGTCAATTATTTCCCCATACTTGTTGTGAAATGCATGATGAGCATCTATTAGCTGCAAGTTATGGTGGTCTGCCAGTCTGTGTATCACATCGTTTATTTCTGTGATATCGGTGTCCCCTCGTGGACAAGAATTTATCATATACACTTTACAGTCACTGCTTTGTTTGATTTTAGATAGTAACTGCTCATATTTTTCTTCAAAGTACTCAATCTCAGTTCGGTTTGAAGCGTTGTTTCCACCGACATACAGTATCACATGTGAAAACTGAGTAAAGTCATAAATCTCTATTTCATCCAGTAGAGAGTCAATTGTTGCTCCAGGTATACCATGTTTGTAAATGTTTGTCTTAAGTCCCTTTTGATTTATCCCTGAAACTATTGAATCACCAATTAGTAGGATCTTTTTTAATGCAGGTTGTGTCTGTAATGACTGTCGAGGTTTTGGTACAGGATGAGGTTTTGTAGCAAGCTGCGAGCTTGATCCTGGAGAAGGGTTGGCTCCACTTAATCTTGAACGTCTATTGGGTCTTGGCGTGGATGTCAGTCTCATTGTCGTAGATTTATTTCTTCCTGCAGCTTTAGTGTGGTGTATGTCTGTCCCATTTGTATTTGTCACTGTGGCAGGAGAGCTATGATTAAGTGAATCACAATTACTATTGTCATGATTTGATTTGTCCTCATTCTGTACTGTCTGTGTAACAGACGTTGACTCGGGGGTCAGAATGCTTTCTCTTGTGTGACTGAAGTGTGTCTCATCAACGGTCTGGTACAAAGACTTAGAGGCCTGATTTACCAGTCTGTTGACTTCTGTTGTCAGTTTTGACACTTGTCCCTGTAATGTGTGGACCATGTCCATCAACATGGAAATATTTTTCATTACAGCAGAGTTTGATGGCATTGTTGCTTCCAACTGTTTGAGTGTCTGAGGTTGCACAGTTTCAGCCTCATTTTCTGAGACGGTGGTGTCATTTGAACTGGTGGTATTACTCAAGGCAGTCGTCTTCTCATCCAATTTTGTTTCTAACACTGTGTTAGTCTCATTCACAAAACTTCGAAACATATGCACAGTCAGTTTTCTAAAGTTAGTGTCTCTCCAGGAAGTATGACCAGGTCCAGTAGCTGAAATTGTTAGGTCAGATCTGTCAATATGTATAGAGCACCTTTTCCCATTGATGTGGGTCTTTAGAGTAAACATCTTTGAATTTTCTTCTGGTATTTTGAATTCTTTGGCCATTACAGAAATAATACTGTTGAAAAGCGGCTTCGTATAGAACATGATATTTGACGAGTTCTTGGATGGAATGATATGATAGAAGATGCTGTTGAAAGGGTCTGTAACTGCCGAGATATAATCAGTTCCGGAAGTATCGTCATTAGTAAAGCCAGAGATTTCAATCTGACTGACATCAGAAATAGATACTGTATAGTCACTGTTTTCCTGTTGCTGTTGATTGTCCCCCTGCGGTAGTAGTGAAGTTGATTGTTGTGTGTCTGTAAGATCGCTGTGGTTCAGCTCCATATCACGGCGGTCTTGTAAACTGGCCATTGCTTTTCCTATTTCTTACTGCACTTGAGAGATTACAGTAGGCTCCAAAGGAATTTCACTGTGATTCCGAACACTGAAGAATAACACTGCTGAAATACACCTGTAATTCCAAACACATAAGAATAAAAACTGCTGAAATACACTTGTAATTCCAAACACTGATGAATAAAAACTGCTGAAAAACACTTGTAATTCCAAACACTGATGAATAAAGGCTACTGAAATACACTTGTAATTCCAGACTTTGATGAATAATAACTGCTGAAATACACCTATAATTCCAAACACTGATGAATAATAACTGCTGAAATACACCTGTAACTCCTATTTGAGACAGTGACCTCACATGGAATTTCTTCAAAACTTAATAGGTTGCTTTGCAGCATTACTTTGCCATCCAATCCAGAAATGATTTCTTTGTACAAAGAATCACCCTCAATAAGCACGCTGTCGAGCATTTGTTGTGAGTTTATCTCTGAATATTGTTCATATATCAGAGCACATAAAGAATTTGTGACACACTGACTTCCACGTGACTGTGGACTAAATATCTCATTTCCTTGATGAAATGATCCATGAATGGAATTTCTTGAAGTTGACAGATTTACTCCTGTAACACCAGAGTAATTCATCCGAATACCACTGAATGAGCTTCCTGGTATATCTGACAAAACAGACATTTCATTTTGATCTGCAATGGGTGTAGCTATGTACATGGAATGTTTTGACTGTTCAGTTGTTTGCATCTGATCAGCAGACCCTGAGTCAGTGGTAGATTCCAGCAAAGCAAGAAGTGTGTGTTCAGTAACAACCGAAGGTCCATGTGCAGTACCAAGCATACATTCAGGCACTATCTCAGGTGTGTTCTCAATTAAACCATCAGGCAAACTATCAAGTGAACCATCAACTGAACTATATAGCAAACTATCAAGTGAACTCTTTGGCAAACTATCAAGTGAACTCTTTGCAAAACTATCAAGCACAGATGGCCCAGAGGGCTTAAAGAGGTGGGCTTTGACCTCCATCTGTTTATCAGCGCCCAGCACAGATGGCCCAGAGGGCTTAGAGAGGTGGGTTTTGGCCTCCATCTGTTTATCAGCACCCAGTGCAGATGGCCCAGATGGCCCAACTGCACCCAAGTCACCAGTACCCCCATCTGGCACAGATCTGACAGGATCTGCAACATTGCAGCCTGGAATACCACCACCAACAGTCTCATGTCTTGCTGCTCTCCTCTCCCTCATCTGTAGCCGATTAGCTGCATTCCTCTGAGAGGGTGACTTGTGCTTTGTCTTGGGCATTCTTCTGGAAATACACCCAACATGAAAACCATACAATTTACTATATACAATTGATTCAGTTGTTCATTTTAGTAATTAAAACAATATTGCACAACACTTACAGTTTAAAATGAGTGTTTCAATAACTGTATCACAGGTAATTTTAGTACATCAGTCTGGCATCAGTCTGTACTGAATTGATTTAAAAAAACAAACAAAAAAACAAGAGATGTTTGTAAAACATGTGTTGCCTCAAAGAAGGCAAACTTCTCTCCCAAATATGAGGACTGTAGATAGAATGATGCATGAGTTAATGCTTGGAAACCATAACCATATTATAGAACTGAAGAAAAGCATCGCAAACGACTGCGTGATACCCCACCACTGCAAACCTTTTTCACCCATTTTTCAAGATTTAAGCATGTATATAGCCAGGGGATGGGGATGGGTTGACTTTCATGGGGTAAATGGGGTAAATTTGAGCATCACTGTAGGCTTTCATCACTCTGATCACTTGCTGAAAGTTTCTGAAAAGTTGCTTCTTACTCTGATTTCATATTGAATTTTTTATGATTTTATATAGATGATCTTACATGAGTGCTCATGTATTATTGAATTTATTAAACGAGTTGGGGAAAATGATAAGATGCGAGGCTTTGCCGAGCATCTTATCGTTTTCATCAACAATTTAATGAATTCAATAATACAAGAGCACGAATGCAAGATTCTATTTATCATATGACACTAAAATCGCATTTTATTAGCAAATTTTGCACTAAAACGTCACGATTTCGCCATTAGAAAACGCGACGTTTTATGGACGTCAATGCATAACGTTACGATGTAATTTGCATATTTAATCCACTAGTGGATTATAGTTTTTAATGCATGGCTTTATTACACTCTCAGATGCGACGTCATATGATAAACATGTATATAGTCCCAGGGCAGGGGCAGATAACCCCCAATGATAAGATTTCTAAGCTCATAAAAAGCTTTTGTTACTTCGATCATGTTTGTGAAGTTTCATCATGATACTCCAAGTAATAAAGGAACTAGAGGCCAGAAACCATTTTTTGTACATTGACAAGTGCCATAACTCTGTCAGAAATTACCGAAATTTACCCATTAACATTATCAAGCGACACATTCTCATTACAAATGCATATGCAAAATTTGAAGGAAATCCGTTGATAAATACTTAAGTTACTGAACAGAAATGAAGTGCGGACAGAAGGACGGACGTACGTACTACGGATGGACAAAAACACGGACAGCCAACGTGAAAACACAATAACCCGCCACTAACGTGTGGCGGGATATAATGACTTTAAGCTCTGATCTACTGACCTCAAAAGAAATAGGGGTCATCTACTCATCATGACGAACTTCCCTACCAAATATGGGGACTGTAGTTGAATAATGGGTCAGTTATTGATCAGAACCCATAACCATGATATTACAAATACTGAATGACCGTGACGCTTGTCCTACTGACCTCAAAAGAAATAGGAGTCATCTACTCATCAAGACAAAGCTCCCTACCAAATATGAGGATTATATGTTGAACAAAGGATGAGTTTTTGATAGAAAACCAGAACAATGTTATTACAGAACAGAATGACCTTGGCCTTTGACCTACTGACCTCAAATCAAATAGGGGTCATCTACTCATTAGACAAAATTTCTGTCCAAATATGAGAACTGTAGGTTGAACAATGAATGAGTTATTGAACGAAAACCATTTCATGATATTAAAGTTATGATATTACAGTTATGAAATACCGTGACCTCTGACCTAGTGACCTGAAAATAGTGGTCATTTACTCATTATGATAAATCTCCCTACTTAATATGAGAACTGTAGGCTGAACTATGGGTGAGTTATTGTTTAGAAACTATAACCATGATATTATGGTACTAAATGACCTTGACCTTTGATCTGCTGACCTCAAAAGAAAGAGGGGTCACCTACTCATCATGCAAACCTCCCAACCAAATATGAAAACTGTAGGTTGAACAATGGATGACTAATTGATTGGAAACCATAATCATGATACTACAAAACTGAATGACCTTGACCTACAAACCTTCCTACCAAATATGAGAACTGTGAGTTGAATGATGGAATTGAAATCACTGAATGACATTGTCCTACAGATCTCAAAAGAAAAAGGGTCATCTACTAAACATGAACTGTAGGTTGAACAATAAATGAATTATTACTCAGAAACCATTTCATGGTATTATAGTATTGAATTACCTTAACCTTTGATGAACTGACCTAAAATTTGGGGTCATCTTTTTAATATGACAAACCTCCCTATTGAGTAAGAGAACTGAAGGTTGAACAATAGATAAAGTATTTAGCAGAAACCATAACCATGTTATTACAGAACTAAATGGAATGTTCTTGATCTTTGACCTATGTCGTCAAAAAAATAGGGATCATCTATTCATCATGATGAAGCTTTTTAAATACAATAATGATGACTTGCGATGATTTTACATCCTTTTCAACAGTATCTCAGATATATCAGGAGGATGAGACGTTGATAATGAAAGGCTGTGTGCAATGGAACCCAGTTTATGGTAGGAAAGAATCTCACCTCAAGCTAGGCTGGAACCCGGTCCGCTACATCAGGAGGCCAGCACTTAACCCACTGAGCTACCAGGCTCCAAAGACAAGGATTGTAGTTTGAACAATTGATGAGTTATTGATCCGTACCAATAATCATATTATTACAGAACTGAATGATCTTGACCTTTGACCTCTGTTCAATTTAGGGTAATTTAAAGCCCAAAACTCTGGATTTATGTCATCTGATTGGTTATCAAATTTGGGTCAAGGTATTATGCCCATAAAATATTTGACCAAGTTTGGTTGGGAGTTGTTTGAACTAAGAGCGGGCAATTTTTGCAGACAATCAAGCGAGTTAATGAAAGAAAACTATACCTTCAGCCAAGTACTATCTTGAATATGTGTTCCAATTCCCTCACGTCAACAATACAATCCCACACCAACACACTGTCTTTACACGTCACACTCCACAAAAGTTCCAATAGTTATCCAAATCACAGTTTCACAAAAGTTTAATAATCACAATTAAGGCAATGAAAATTAAAATGTTATAATATAAAAGTATATAGTCAACCACTCTGAATACTAGAAGTGATCAGCGATACCTAGAAAAGAAAATTTGAAGGATTAAACAAAATATACATGTAAACAAATGTAATAGAAAACTATAGAATAAGATCAAGTAGAATTAACTGTGAAAATGGAAACAGAATTAAAATAAGAAATTAATTACTAAAGGTAATATTCATTTTTCTAAGAAATATAATTTAAACTAAAGACTTAAAATTCCTAGGAGCTGCAAAGAGAATATTTTCACAATCAGTGGTCAGCAAGGTGGTTAGTTTTAAACCCAGGAAGAGACCCTGTTTTAACACTGATGAAGTAATTCACACTTGTCTTTCAGAATATGCTACAATTATATTTCGTAGCAAAACAAAACAAGTATTCTAATGCACTTACAGATATAACGTGATGTCTGATTGGATAACGTCAAAGCTTTGCGACAGTATATTCTGCGATATACTGTCGCAAACCCGACGGCATTATACAACGTCGCTTCTCCTTGGCTGACGTTTGGTTTTACACTGCTAAAAGCGCTTGTAATGGGTACAAAAAAGTACACTTTGTAAGATGAAAATGTGAAAAGGTGCATTGGAATGGGGATAACTGTATTGAAAATTTTCATTTGGGGAGGTAAATTGTTGGTTTTATGGTCGCAAATTGCGTCGGGCAGCACGTCAGCTGAGCCGTAAAACAAAATTTCCTACCATAAAACCAACGATTTACCTCCCCAAATGACAATTTTCAATAGTTATCCCCTAAATTATCTATTATGACACACATTTGATATGTGTTCACTTTGTCCAGAAGGGAACACACTACTTAATATCATCTTTCATCAGTGGCACTTACCCGGTACAGGGCTGAAATCTGCGATTCACTAAACACAGATAATTGCTGTAATTTTCAGCAAATTTAAAGAATTTGTATAAATTATTGTACTTGTGAAATACAATGATAAACTGTGCACAATATGCTACAGTGCGACAACAAATGATCTGTGTTGTAATAAATGTGGTTAAAATATTGGGTACGCATTTATCTTCCACCCTTATTTGATGGGGATGGATTTTTTCTCTTTATCGATCAACAGCTTGAACAGGCTGGCTCCACCTGAAACAAGATAAAATGAATAATTTTTGAAATGTTCAGAAAAGGTAAACACAAGAAAAAAACACTTCTATACAACATGCATATTGTTTTTGAATTTGTCAAATACATTGCTCAAAACCATTAACAGATCTAAAGAGTACAGAAGATGTACCTGTATGACCTGGGGTTTCTACTGTACATGACCAACTGCTGAAGACTTAGTGTAGTGAAGTATAAAATTTAACTCATTTGAGTCTTCAGAAAGTTCAAAAGTTTTGCTAAGTTAGCTCAGTTTCAAACAAAAATTCTTTGTCTCAGATGGTCATGGCGAGAACTTTCAAAACAACAAGGGGTGGAAGTAGACTGTTCTAGAAACTAAGAAAACCGGTGCTCCAAAAGTGCATGTAACAATTTGTATTTTGCCAAAAACACAAGGGTTATGTAAGATTATTGTGAACGTAATTATTTACCTACTGTGAAATGATGGACAGTTGGACCGACAGAATGGATATTTAAGACAATCCTTGTGTACACAAGGTCGTTCGTATATTTGACCTAGTGACCTAGTTCTTAATCCGACATGACCACCTTTCAAATTTGGCCTACATTTTGTGACAATATACATATATACATTCTGACAAAGTTTCAAAAAGATTGGATCAAAAATGTGCCCTCTAGAGTGTACACAAGGTTTTTCTAAGATTTGACCTAGTGACCTGGTTTTGGAACCAACATGACCCAGCTTCAAACTTGGCCTAGATATTGTGAGGATAATCATTCTGACAAAATTTCATGAAGATTGGATCAAAACTGTGCCCTCTAGAGCATACACAAGGTGGTTTTTATATTTGACCTAGTGACCTAGTTTTTGATCCGACATGACCTACTTTCATACTTGGCCTAGACATTGTGATGATATACTTTCTGAGAAAGTTTCAAAAAGATTGGATAAAAAATGTACCCTCAAATGTGTTCACAAGGTTTTTCTAAGATTTGACCTAGTGACCTGGTTTTTGATCTGACATCACCAAACTTCAAACTTGGCCTAGATATTGTGAGGATGAATATTCTGACAGTTTCATTATTTTTGAATCAAAACTGTGCCTACTAGAGCGTACACAAGGTTTTCCTGATATTTGACCTAGTGACCTAGTTTCTGACCCGACATTATCCAGTTTCAAACTTGGCCTACATATTGTGAGATCAAACATTCTGACAAAGTTGCATAAAGATTGGATCAAAACTGTGCCCTCTAAAGCGTTCACAAGGTCTTTCTTATATTTGACCCTGTGAACTTATTCTTGACCCGACATGACCCAGTTTCAAAATCTAATTAGATTTTATTGAGATAAACATTCTGACATAGTACCAAAAAGATTGAATCAACAATGCGCCCTCTAGAGTGTACACAAAGTTTTTCTACGATTTGACCTTATGACCTAGCTTTAGACCCGAAATGACCCAGTTTCAAACTTGTCCTGGATATTGTGAGGATAAACATTCTGACAAAATATCATGAAGATTGGATCAAAACTGTGCCCTCTAGAGCGTACACAAGGTCGTTCTTATATTAAACCTAGTGACCTATTTTTTAACCCGACATGACCTACTTTCAAATTTGTCCTAGATATTGTGACGATAAACATTCTGACAAAGAGTTTATGGAAGTAAACATTCTGACAAAGTTTCATAAAGATTAGATCAAAACTGTGTCCTCTAGAGCGTACACAAGGTTTTTCTATGATTTGACCTAGTGACCTAGTTTTTCTATTATTTGACCTAGTGACCCAGTTTCAAACTTGTCCTACATATTATGAGGATAAACATTCTGACAAAGTTTTATGAACTTTGGATCAAAACTGTGACTTCTAGAGCGTACACAAGGCTTTTCTAAGATTTGACCTAGTGACCTAGTTTTTGACCCCACAAGACCCAGTTTCGAACTTGGCCTAGAGTTTATAGAGATAAACATTCTGACAATGTTTCATAAAGATTGGATCAAAACTGTGTCCTCTAGAGCATACACAAGGTTTTCTTCTATGATTTGACCTAGTGACCTAGTTTTTGACCCGACGTGACCCAGTTTCAAACTTATCCTAGATATTATAAGGATAAACTTTCTGATTAAGTTTCATGAACTTTGGATCAAAACTGTGCCTTCTAGAGCGTACACAAGGTTTTTCTAAGATTTGACCTAGTGACCTAGTTTTTGACCCGACATGACCCAGTTTCAAACTTGTCCTAGAGTTTATGGAGATAAACATTCTGACAAAGTTTCATAAAGATTGGATCAAAACTGTGTCCTCTAGAGCGTACACAAGGTTTTTCTATGATTTGACCTAGTGACCTAGTTTTAGACCCGACATGACCCAGTTTCAAACTTGGCCTAGATTTTATGAAGATAAACATTCTGACAAAGTTTCATAAAGATTGGATCAAAACTGTGTCCTCTAGAGCGTACACAAGGTTTTTCTATGATTTGACCTAGTGACCTAGTTTTAGACCCGACGTGACCCAGTATCGAACTTGTCCTAGATACTATGAGGATAAACATTCTGACAAAGTTTCATGAACTTTGAATCAAAACTGTGCCCTCTAGAGCGTACACAAGGTTTTTTTAAGATTTGACCTAGTGACCTAGTTTTTGACCCGACATGACCCAGTTTCAAACTTGGCCTAGATTTTATGAAGATAAACATTCTGACAAAGTTTCATAAAGATTGGATCAAAACTGTGTCCTCTAGAGCGTACACAAGGTTTTTCTATGATTTGACCTAGTGACCTAGTTTTAGACCAGACGTGACCCAGTTTCGAACTTGTCCTAGATACTATGAGGATAAACATTCTGACAAAGTTTCATAAACTTTGGATGAAAACTGTGCCCTCTAGAGCGTACACAAGGTTTTTCTAAGATTTGACCTAGTGACCTAGTTTTTGACCCGCCATGACCCAGTTTCGAACTTGGCCTAGATTTTATAGAGATAAACATTCTGACAAAGTTTCATAAAGATTGGATCGAAACTGTGCCCGCTAGAGTGTACACAAGCAAAAGTTGACGGACGTCCGGACGGACGGACGTCCGGACGTCCGGACGGACGTACGACGGACGACGGACATCACGGTATCCCAAAAGCTCACCCTGAGCACTTCGTGCTCAGGTGAGCTAAAAAATGAACCAGACATCCCTTGATTGACAAAGGACTCATTCATTTGATACTGATAGAATAGTCCATTGGGCATAGAGTAGCCTCGTGGTCAGCTGTATATGTACATGTACTTCAATTCTCTTACCGATTTTTCCCCGCATCTCAGCGGAATGTATCCATGGCCGCACTAAGGACACCGTGCGTCCGTCTGTGGCTTGGAAAGAGCTGACCTCTTGATATTTCATTTTGTCTTACCCATTGGACAAGAATATCCCCTTTTAAGAGGTGTCTGGGATTTTTTTATCTTGGCCTGCTATCTCAGCCTAGGCTCAGAAAGCTGTCTCAAAATGCCATTTATTGCTATATACATGTAGTACAGCCCAGTTAATTTCACTCTTAAATTCAGCGAATCCGATTGCTGCTACCTGTCATGTAAATTGCATGCAAAGTGAAATTGACAGCCAATGATGTACATGATGTCTCACTGTAGATTTCTGATTAGCTGACAGTCATGAAAATGCATGCACAAGGTGAAATTAACACTTATGTAAGAAACCATTAATAGAAAATTAGCTTGAAGTTTATAGGAATGGCTTCAACAACAAGTTTAGGTATTCAATGAATATTCTCTTCTATAATATATAATGGGTGAGAAAATAATCAATGATGGGGTTGAGGCCGGGACAAGCCGATCTCAGGCTCGATACATGTAGCAAATGGCCAAGATTATTTTCATATCTTCTTGACAGATGCTTGAAAGCATGCGCAAATATGGGTAGGACACTACATAATCGGTGCTAAAGTTGATTACCAACAAACACCAAAGAGGACAGTAAAATGCAAAGACGACACACAAACTAACGCGAGACTAATAGAATCTTTGATGGGGTTGAGGCCGAGACAAGGAAATCTCAGGCTCGTTTTCAGATTATTTAGTCTTATGCGAGGCTTGCCGAGCATAAGACATAAATAATCTGGAAACGAACCTGAGATTTCCTTATCTCGGCCGCAAGCCTCGCATAAGACTAAATAATCTGAAAACGAGCCTGAGATCGGCTTGTCCCGGCCTCAACCCCATCATTGATTATTTTCTGTCTCTAAATTACTTTCTCGTGTCTATAGAGTTAAGGACCTCTGACAGATTCCATGCAAATTTGCCTGTTTTTCGAGTAATTACTACAGCAGTCTCGGGAAACAAGTGGTAAAGATTTTAGCATAAACAAGTAGACATATGCATGATAAGGAGGTTTTGATACTGATTTTGAACAGTTATCACATCTGCACTCTAACTCTCGAAAGAGGGGTAAGTGAGTTTTCGGTGATCCAAAATAGATCTAATTTTTGCTTTTCCTATTTACTGATTTATTTTTGTTAAATATGCTTAAGATGAAGTAAACCACTACAGCTGCTCATAGTATGCAATCATATGTAAATAAAAAGTATGTTCGCCTACTTTTTTATACATGTATAAAGTGGGTCTAATTACCCCGCCCACTTTTTAATTTTTCAGCTGTAGACTATCTCCTACCCCCCCCCCCCCCCCCCACACACACACCGTGCTTCATTTTACCACTCATAAATAATGTGTATATTGACAGTACACATATGCATGCAAAGTGGCCTGTTGAGGCACGGGGGGGGGGCATCTTTATAAAACTTTTCCTATTTTCCATACATTCAATTATAAAAACCTGCTGTTTACACCAAAAATGCAAGTCTGTATGGAATATAATCGAAAAATATTTTTTGTGCCGATTACAGGGAGTAAAGAGCAACACATTTCAATTAAAATTTTGAACTATACCCGAAGCTCATTTTTCATAGGCAAACTTACACATTACAACCGTCAGAGGTCCTTTACTTCATCTGCCTGTTGAACACAGGCTCATTTTATGAATTTACACTTGAAGTGCAAAATGAATATAGTTGCATTTGCCAAGATGAGGCGGCTCATAATGCCATGTCTGTCGTCTTCAAAAAGTTGATTTGTACGCCTGTACATCATCTAAAGTGGTCCTGGCATCTAAACTGGTCCTGGCATCTATTTTGGTTTAAATCAGCCTCTAAACTGGTCCCGGCTGGCATCTATTATGGTGCGATAAGCAGCCTCTAAAATGGTCCGGAGCGCTTAACGTAAATATGTAAAAAAGACTATTTTTTCTGCTAAAACTGCTTCTCACGACTTTATATGCATATCCCGGCACAAGCCATTTTCCAAAATATCTCTACGGTTTGTGTTGAGGAAAGTGGGGCTAGTTAATACCCTGGCCCATTTCCTGAGCCTATCCAGCGGGTACATGACGTAAAAATGACGTCGTTCTGACGTCGATGCGACGTCACTATTTTACATCGACGTCAGAACGACGTCATTTCAACGCCATGTGCCTGCTGGGTATGTCGTTTTGTTTTCAATATCGAACGCCTACGTTCGCGCATTCCAGTAAGTTATTGAGACAGCGCCAGGTATCTGCCCCTCATTTATTATTAGGTGGGGAGCCGGGTACATTTTCATATGGTTCACCTAAATTTTTCCGACTCCTCCCCCTCAGTCTCACCAGAATTATTTTTCCGATCCCCTCCCCCCACCCAACCCAGATAGGTGACAAAATATTTTATGACCCCCCGTCCCCCCGTCTCTTAGGAGCGGCTGTAGTGTAGTGGATAACACTCCGGACTACCAATCCAGAGTCGCAAGATCGATCCCCCGCTTCTCCGGTCTTTCGGATGAGACTTTAAACCGAGGTTCCGTCTCCATATGACCTCGTTGTTGGTGGGATGTTAAACCCGAGTTCACTCACTCTCTCACTACCCCGTCTCAGCTACCCTTCACACACACTTTATTACCTAATTTATGTCTACTGACCTCAATCAAAACCTGTATGAAACACAAAGAACACTTTCTTATCTGACTGGCTAATTTATCACGCAGAGTAATTTTTGCTGATGAAAAGGCACCTAGAGAGCTGAGACCACAAACGCAGGCATTAAATTTAATTGAGAAGAAAATCACCTACTCGATATGACTTTTAGTTTTTGCAAATGAATGAAAAATATGAAACTGCCCATTTTTGTGTCATTTCCATAAATTTCATTTAATTTCTGAGTTTGAAAGAAAAGAGTCTGAAATTTTAGGAGTATGGGGGGCCTGAAGCTGAGACATTTTTAAAACTGAAGACTGATGGAAGAATTCTGACCCCCCAATATGCCTAATGAAATATATGACCCCCACCCTGCTCCGAGGCTTATTTATTTCCGACCCCCTCCCTTCCCCAGTACAGCACCCCCCCCCCAAAAAAAAAGAATCCGATCCCCCACCACCCCTTATTGTACCCGTACCTCTCTCTCTCCCCCCCCACCCCTCAAACTGGTAATAAATTAGTATAGTTTGATTAGATGATGGGAATCGTGGAACACGAAAAGCATATTACGTGGACATGAAAAAAATATGTACCGTATGCGTGTATTCATATGCGGATGCAGACTGTGGCTTGCCCGCACATGGGCTGCTAGCTTAAAACGGGAGTGGGGTTTGCGGTATGTAAGATATAGGAATCAACCAGGATGTTTATGCATTATCATCTGCAGGGCCCTTCAGACCAAATATTTATATATTTATCTGCAACAAGGAATATAACCCCAGAAGTATTTATTACTTACTCAGTAGCTGAAATACAGGGCTGATTTGGAATACTATAACAGAGGAATAGTCTAGCTGTACCGAAGGCCTGTACTTATACTTAAAAATCATAGTTTCGGCTTATTTAATAGTTTATTAAAACCATTCTATTAGATTGCTCCCGTCTAGGCTCCGAGGGAAGCATTGAAACTAAACTAAAACCTGAAATGCGAGGGAGTCGACGGTTCCCGAGGGGCCTAGCAGATGTTAATCATATCAGAAAAGCGTGTTTGATTCCTATTATTGCATATAAACAAATATTGCATATAAATATTATGACGCTCAAAAGCTTGGAGAAAACGCTTCAAAAAGTTCTTAGCTGTGCCTATAATGATCAGGAACGCTTTGAAAACGCCACAAAACTACGCCCGCTTCTGTGCACGCTACTGATGTTGACATCAGTTTTTGTGACGGCCCCAGAATGCTTATTCATATAAAACCGTAAAGCCGTGAGCGTGTGGATTGTCTTGTAAACACATGGATTTTGTCCATTAAAACAAGGCTGTTAATAACTTACGAAATGGCAAGCTGTAAATTTTGGGTAAAAATGAAATAGGCAGTAAGAAATGAATATTAATCAACTTTCAGATACCCGAAATGTTACCTTTATTTATCATTATTATTATTTGGAACAGGCACGCGCTGTTCCTCCACCTCCTCCCCCGATAATTATTTGTAATTTTTGACAAAGTTTATAGGCAAACCGTTCGAAATGTATAAATTTTCAAGACGAGTGTTACAGAGGTCGAAAATATTTATTGAATGTCAGTGTATCAGTTTGCACATTTGGAACAGGCACGCGCCGTTCCTTTTCCCCCCACCATCCCCGCCCCCAACCTCGAAAGTTATAAGTTATTTTGACAAAGTTTATAGGCAAACCGTTCGAAATGTATAAATTTTCAGGACGATTGTTAAAGAGGTCGAAAATATTTATTGAATGTCAGTGTATTAGTTAGCACATTCAATGTTTCACTATGTTTCAAGATGTGCTATGCCGGATACATGTAAGAATATCTCACGGTGCTGACTCTACAACGAGTCAATATGGCGACATGTGTGCCCTAATTTCCAATTAAATAGACATATAAACATGCGTGTTGTGATGAGATGATTTGCAGAAGAGCCAAGTTCTGCAAGATTTGAAAAACAAAAAAAAATAAATAAATAAAATAAAAAAGATTTCCAGCACATAGAATATCTAAATGAAATCTTTTCATAAAAAACGGTATCTTTTACAATATATAATACGTGATGAGGCTTGGCTGTTATTATTTAAGGACACGCAGCCACTATTTGACTAAACAGGGTAGGGATGTTTGTATTTTGATGTTATTCGTAAAATTCAGACTTACACTTTGTGACCATTCTCAGTTTATTCCTTCAAACAATCAATTAAGCAGACTCAATTTACATGGAATGATTGTAGACATTTATTTAATAAGTATCTAGTGTATTGTCTCGCTTTAGTCCATTTGATTGTGAGAAATTTCCAGTGTCCTTAAAGAGCGTCTACATGGCCGACTATTTTGAGCTCCCGACTTCGAATTACAGGGTCGTGGACATGACACGCGCACAGACACGCAAGTACGCGCGCACGCACACATGCACTTTTAAGGAACTAATATACCTGATATATGAAAAGCCGCACTTTGCCCTTTATGCATACTCTGCCTTCATGTTTAGCTACCAGGAGAGGTTACTTACAAATCGCCCATCGCATATACCCACTACAGTAGTACGCATGATATGCTAAGGCATGGTACATATATTTACTGGTCGCCCAAGGGTAATGAAATGACTCCTATTAACTAGAAGGTTGTCCAGGGACAACTGGTCGAGCCCGCTGTTAGCTATAGTGACCTATTAGTATGTCAAGACAAAGTAACTGCTTCACTCTGGAAAGAAGCCAAACAACATCATGCTTAGCCGGAGCATATTTCTTCTTTTTTTTTTCTTCAATTTTTCACAAAGGAAAATAAGTAGAAGTGATGATCCAGACAAGCTCAATTTATGACAATTATAATATCTGACTTTCAAGTGTGACCATGACCTTGGTGCTACCCAAACATGTATGTCACTTGACACATCAAGAAGAACAATTGTGCCAAATTATTTTGAAATCCATGCATAAATGTAGAAGTAAAGACTCGGACAAGCTCAATTAATGACCATTTCATCATTTGACCTTCAAGTGTGGCCTTGACTTTGGACCTACTTGAACAGATACTCTAAATGGCACTTCTCTCATCAAGGAGAACAATTGTGACAAATAATTTTAAAATCCATTCGTAAATGTTGAAGCTATGGCTCGGACAAGCTCAAATTATGGCCATTTTATCAGTTGACCTTCAAGTGTGACCTTGACCTTGGACCTACCTGAACAAATGTTCCAAATCGCACTTTTGCTCATCAAGGCAAACAATTGTGCCTAATTATTTTGAAATCCATCCACAAATGTAGAAGTAATGGCTCGGACAAGCTCAAATTATGGCCATTTTATCATTTGACCTTCAAGTGTGACCTTGACCTTGGACCTACCTGAACAAGTAATTCAAATGGCACTTCTACTTATCAAGGAGAACAATTGTGCCAAATTATTTCGAAATCCATTTGTAAATGTAGAAGTTATGGCTCGGACAAATCCGGAAGGACGCACGCACGCACTAACGCACGCACGCACGGACATACACCGAACTGAAGTTGTAACAACTATGTCTCGCTCACCGCAGGCGGGCTCGACAAAAATTATCATATACTGAGAGCAAGTGCATTTTCAGCCTTGAGGTCTACCTAACGTAGTCTAGTGGAGCATTTCTTTTCTGAGGGGTCCTCTCCTGTGTCAGTTTGTCTGCCCGTCTGCAAATGTTTTCTTGTTATTGCATCACCTCTGAGACCATGGAATTTAGCTGATCCCCAGAAATTGAGAGAAATGCATACACTGGGTATGCTGGATGTTAAGGCCGCTGCCATATTTGGCAAAGACATCATTTCTTTGCGGATATAAGTAGACCACTTTGGAAAAATCTCAGACGTTTTAAACAGAGAGAAAGAGAGTAAACGACAATTAGTGAATAGTGTCGGGGGAGCCTTTTCACATATAAGATAACTTCATGTAGAAATTAAGGAACCAAAACTGACGTTTAGCAAAAAAAGTTATGTCAGGCTAGGGATCACTTGAGCAAGATTGGTAGTAATCGAAATCAATACATCAAGTTTCCACGAGTCGGGTGGGTGGTGGTCGAACGACGGTGCTGGTTATAACTTCCAGTGCCGGGGTGTTGTACTTATTTGAATAAGACTGGAGCAAGAGCCTACTGTGCTTGCAGTTGGTACTGGGGAGAGTTGTTTGGATTTTTTTTTTCTCTCGTCTATCGTTTCTCTTTTCTTTCGCCCCATCTCTGGGAGATGGCCCGATACAGACTGAAATGCTGTCTTAAAGGGCCGTTAAACCCCAAACAGCCAACTGACCAACCAACCAACCACGAGTCGGCCAACTGGATCCAAAGAAAAAAAACAAAACATTTTTTAACGGTTTTACCTAATATTTGCATGGTGGCAATATCTGCAGTGTGACCAGGATCATTTGGGCAAACGTTCGTTTCCAGGTTCCAAGGAGGCTCTATGTGCATAGTAGTTTCTGAGGTGAAGATATTTAACAAGTGTTGACGACGACGATGAAGGATGGACGATGAAGGCCCGCCTATCCTATGATTCATCGATGAGCCTTCGGATCAGATGAGCCGAAAAGAAGCCGATACATGTACCCTCATAGTTTCCCGGGACTGTTACGAAAAATAGTCAGATGCGATTACACACACACACACACACACACACACACACACACACACACACACACATGTAAACGACGTGATTGAGCATACTTAGACATGGTAAAGTGATACGAAGATAAGCAGTCTACCACAGTTTAGCTACGCAGACTATACATAAAATATGAATAAATAATAAGAAAGACAATCTATTTTGGCAGCTTGTGTTTGACAATAAATTTTACTATGAATTTCACCGTGCTTCCAGGAATACCTACCGTCATGTAAATAATGGCTCTCTGTGGTTACCATAGAAAATTAATGGCGGCCTAAGTAACCCCTGACATTGTTGTTTGGGTGCTTTAACGAGGAATCTATGTCAAAGTTAATGTCGCAAAGCGTATTTCGGCATATCCTTGCCAAGTTAGTATATAGAAAAACTAATGCAACAAAAACAAATATCTTCAAGTGACAAGCGTGTATCAAATTAAGAGCCATTCTCTGTAACCACTTAAAAAGTCGCGCCACGCATAGTCATCGATTTTGCTCAAACTTTCCTTATATACTTATTGTGACACCAAAACAAGAAAACCATGTTGATTTCATTCCTACATGTGCCCGTTGCCATGGCAACGGCTGTTGAATATTTTGTCAGAAATTGAGGTAAAAATGGTACCAAAATCGAGATATTTCTAATAAATTTATGTATTAGAAAAAGAATGACATACTCTGAATGCTTCTCATATGTTAATGTCTTGTTCACCTTGAGTCGACACCAAAACTTTGAATTGTATTTGGAAAGCTTGTAATGTCACTAGGCTTGGGCAAAGTGGGTGGGGGTAGTGCTATATTGGGAAAGGCTATTTTAAGGCAGTTTTAAGGTTATTTGTAGAATTCTTGCAGCCATACCGGCATATGTGTGCAGCTTCATCTAACAAAGCAACATTCCAAGAATCAGTTTCTGGAAAAACATGCCTGGGAAAGTATACTTCCTGAAGCGTCACCATAGCAACAATAAGTGGACTGTCGCAAAATTCCAAAATGTAGGGTAATAATACTTATAATGTCAAATTGTCATATCTTATAAATATATGTGTTCCTAAATTTTTAAATACACTTAATAGTAAACTGGTCTTTTATAAAATATCAACATATTGCTAGTTTCTCTGTTCAAGGTCAAGGTCAAGGTCACAGAAGCACAAAAAGATGGCTAAAATGTGTTTCTTTCCTTATACTTTTGTGTTCTCTAGCAACAAAATATTGCAGCATTGTCTTTGTACTTGGAGTTTATTTAGTGAATGACAACAACTTTCAAATACACATGTAGCTGGCTTTCTCCAGTAACAGCCAAGGTCAAGGTCACGGTCACAAATGCAAGAAAAATGCTAAAAAAAGCACATGTGTGCAAAAAAAATTTCCTGTATCAACAGTAAATTTATATAATGTCTTTCTACTTGGCCTTTATTTAGTATATATAAATAGCTTTCAAATGCACATATAGCTTGTTTTCTCCAGTAACATCCAAGGTCAAGGTCAAGGTCACAAAAACAAGAAAAATGCTAAAAATACACATTTTGTTCATATTTTATGTTCTGTATTAACAGTAGATACAGAAAATGTATTTGTACTTGGTCCTTATCTAATATATCAAAAATAATTTTGTAAAGCACATATAGCTTGTTTCCTACAGTAGCTTCTAAGGTCAAGGTCAAGGTAACAAACACAAGAAAAAAGCTAAAATGCACATTTTTCTCCCATTTTATGATCTTTATCAACACTTAATAGACCAAATGTCTTTGGACTTGGCCTTTATTTAATATATTACTATAGCTTTCAAATGCACATATAGCTTGTTTGTTCCATTAACCTACAATGTCAAGGTCAAGGTCACAAAAACGAGAAAAATGCTAAAATGCACCTTTCAATTATTTTTTGTTCCGTATCAACAGAAAATACAGAATGTGTATTTATACTTTGTCTTTATTTGGAATATTACAATAGCTTTCAAATACATGTACAGTTCGTTTCCTCCAGAAACTTCCAAGGTCAAGGCCAAGGCCAGAAGACAAGAAAAATAAAAAATGCCCCTTTCGTTAATATTTTGTGTTCGGTATCAAAATTAAATGTAGAAAATGTATTTGTGTTTGGTCTTTATTTAGTATACATCTTCTCTTAAACGACAAGGCTCATTCTTACCAAATTTCATATCTAGCATCTATAGGCAGGGGAAACCAATAATTCTGTTTTTCATCCAAATCGCTTCACAACTTTGGTTGCTATGGCAACTTACAGTTTCCATTGACTTGTATGGGAAAAATTGAAAATTTGCATTTATTGCTATTTCTCTGCAGATGATTTGACAAATCTTTTACGGAAATGTTCCTTGAGTAGCTCTCTGTCTATGAAATGAAATTTATATTAATTGCACAATTTGGCTGGTTGCCATGGCAACCGAATGGTTAAAAATAGAAAAAAAATATTCAAACATCATCTCTTCATAAACTATGCAACCAATAAGGCTGAAACTTCACAGACAGGGTTTTAGTACTTCCCTCTATAAAAGTCCTGTTTTTCTTGGCAATTGCTTCAGCAGTTTGGTTGCTATGGCAGCTTAAAATTGCCATTGACTTATAATGTGAAAATAGTAAATTTGCATTTATTACTATGTGACTGCAGGTATTTTGACAAATTTTATAAAAATGTTCCCGGAGTAGTCCTCAACCACCCTCATTCAATTTATGCAAATTGCACTATTTGGCAGATTGCCATTGCAACCAAATGGTTAAAAATAGAAAAGACATTAAAATATCATTTTTGCAGAAACAATGTGGCCAATAAAGCTCAAACTTTACAGAAACTATTACAGCTCTATTTGGCTGATTGCCATTGCAACCAAATGGTTAAAAATAGAAAAGATATTAAAATATCATTTTTGCAGAAACAATGTGGCCAATATAGCTCAAACTTTACAGAAAAAAAATCTTAGTACTAGCCTCTATAGATTTAGTGTTTTTCATGGGAATTGCTTCAGCAGTTAGGTTGCTATGGCAACTTATAGTTTCCATTGACTTATAATGGGAAAAAAGGAAATTGGCAATTTTTTGCTACCTTACTGCAGTTATTTGGATATTTTATCTACAGAAATGTTTCTTGAGTAGTCCTCTATGATTCATGTTAATTTTGTCTAAATCACTGAATTTGATTCGTTGCCATGGCAACATAAAGGAAAAATATTGAAACAATATTCAAAAATCTTTCCCACAAAACCATATAGGGGGATGAAGCTGATTCTCTGCATACATGTTTATGACATTAGCCACTACATAAATACTGTTCTTTTTTATTGTTGCTCACGTGGTTTCATTGCTATGGCGTTTTAAAGTTTCTATAGACTTGTATTGGGAAAAGTGCAAATTGGCATTTATTTCTGTGTTACTGCAATATTTAGGCATAAAGTTTTACAAACATGTTTTTTATTGTAACTTCATCAATTTTGCTAATATTAACTAGGACAAGCATAACAACTCTGTCAAAGTTGAAATTAGGCCATATTGTACAATTTACCTTTCAGTTACTTACCCCTGAGTGCTGAGGGTGAATGGACTCAGGTGAGCTACAGAACCAATGGTCCTCTGGTTAGCTCACCTGAGCCAGAGGCTCCAGGTGAGGTTATAGTATAGGTAGGGTTCGTTGTCCATCGTACGTCTGTCGTCCGTCCACAATTTCAAATGACCTCCTCTGAAACCCTTGGCCGATTGTAACCAAATTTCATATGCAGGCTCCAGGAGTCTTAGGAAAGATAATTTGTTCAAACATCCTGGTCACATGACCAACATGGCCACCACGCCCATATATGATAAAAACTCTTAAAATCTTCACCAGAACCAATAGGCAGATGGCCTTGAAGCTTGGTATGGAGCATCGGGTAAGCGAGTACTACCAAGATTGTTATAATTATGACCTTGGGCTGATTTTGACTGTTTTTTACGGTAAGGTCAAATTTGCTTCCTTGTGCTTTTATATGGAAAATGCTAGAACATATGATATCTGGGAAACCGTGGAAGATTTTGGGCTAAAAATTGGCTCAAAAGCCACTGGGCCAATTGTATCCAAATTTCACATAGAGTCTCCAGGGGTTGATGGATAAAAAATTTGTTCAAACGGTCCAGGTCAAATGACCAACATGGCCGCCACACCCATATATGGTAGAAAGCTTCAAAAATCTTCTGCAGAACCAATAGACCAATGGCCTTGAAATTTGAAGTACTACCAAGATTGTTCAAATGATGATCTTAGGTTGACCAGGACCTTTCTTATGGCAAGGTCAAATATGTGGAAAGGCTAGAACATAAGGTTTCATGGTAAGTTTTAAAGGTTATGGCCTAAAAATTGGTAAATAGTCATTTTAATGAGTACATGAAAATTTATGAGTACAAAAAGTCAAGGTCATTCTTTGACCTTTGACCCAGGTCTCTTATATTTTGACATTTTCAAACATCATCTCAAAAGCCACTTGGCCAATTGTAACCAAAATTCATTTGTGAGCCTCCAGGGCTTGGGAGAACAAAAAGTTGTTCAAACGATCCACGTCACATAATCAACATGGCCACCATGCCCATATATGGCAAAGACCTTTAAAAAAAATTCTTCGTAAGAACTAATTGACCAATGACCTTCAAACTTGATAAGTAGCATCGGGTACTCAAGTTCTTCCAAGGTTGTTCAAATTATGACCTTTAATTGACATTGTCCTTATCTACAGCAAGTTCAAATATGGGAAAATGCTAGAACATAGATTTTATGGGAAATTTTGAAGATTTTGGCCTACAAGTTGGTATATACACTCATCTTAATGAGGTCATGAAGAATTATGAGTACAAGAGGTCAAGGTCAGTTTTTGACTTGTGACCCAGGTCTCTCATATTTTGACATTTTCAAACACTACTTCAAAAGCCAAATTTCAACCAATTTTCATATAGAGTCTCCAGGGATTGAGGGATTGAAAATTTGTCCAAACGGTCCAGGTCACATGATGAACAGGGCCGCCATACCCATTTATCATATAAAACTTTAATACTTTTTTCTCAAGAACCAATAGACCGATGGCCTTGAAACTTGGTAAGTCGCACAGAGTACTGAAGTATTACCAATACTGTTCAAATAATGACCTTAGGTTTACCTTGACCTTTTCTGCGGCATGGTCAAATATGGAAAATGGTAGAACATAAGATTTCATGGAAAGTTTTGATGATTTTGGCCTAAAATGGTATATGGTGTCTTTATGAGTCAAGGTCATTCTTTGACTTTTGACCCAAGACTCATATTTTGACAATTTCAGACATAAGTAAGAGCCACTTGGCCAATTGCTTAGGTGAGCGATTCAGGGCCTCATAGCCTCTTGTTTCTGTGTCCTTGACCTCACCCTTTGGGGCCACTGAAAGAAAGTTGTTTGTTTGAAAGCTTTTGTAATATACTAAATAAAGACCAACCACAAAGACATGGCTGCAATGTCTTGTTGATATAGGACACAAATACCAAAATACTGTGCATTTTAGCATTTTTGCTTGTTTTTGTGACCTTGACCTTGACCATGGAGTTTATTGAAGGAAACTAGCTGTATGTGTATTTGAAAGCTATTGTAATATAGTAGATGAAGACTCGGTACAAAGACATTTCTGAAATATATTTTGATACAGAACATACAAAATGAGAAAAAAATATGCACTTTTAGCATTGTTTCCTTCTTTCTCTGACCTTGACCTTGAGATTGACCTTAGAGGCTACTGAAGAAAAGTTGTTTGTTTGAAAGCTTTTGTAACATATTAAATGTATGCCAACTGCAAAGGCACTGTTGCAGTACATTGTTGATACATGACACAAAATTTTGCAAATATGTGCATTTTTAGCATTTTTTCTTGTTTTATGACTTTCACCTTGACCTTTGAGGTTCCTGAATGAAACAAGCTATATGTGTATTTGAAAGCTATTGTAATGAAGTAGATATAGACCAGGTACAAAGACATTGCTGCAATAAATTGTTGATACAGAACACAAAATATGAGAAAAATATGCACTTTTAGTATTTTTCTTGTTTCTGTGACCTTGACCTTGACCTTGAACTTGGATGCTTCTGGAGGAAAGTTGGTTGTTTGAAAGCTTTTGTTATATATTAAATAAATTCCAACTAGAAAGACATTGCTGCAATTTATTGTTCATATAGGACACAAAATGTTTAAAAAAATATGATTTTATAGCATTTGTTCTTGTTTGTGTGACCTTGACCTTGACCTTGTAGCTTCCTGAGTAAACCCAACTATATGTGTATTTGAAAGCTTCTGTAATATGTCAGATAATGGCCAGGTTCAAAGCCATTGCTTCAATATATGGTTGATACAGAATACATAATATGAAAAAAATATGCATTTTTATATGTTTTTATTGTTTCTGTGACCTTGACCTTGACCTTGATAAGAGAAACCAACAAAATGTCCATAGTTTATAGAAGATAAATATATTGTAAAATGATTTTCAAAATTAAGAAACAAATATGATCATAAACTATGATGGTTTTACATAACAAGGACTGTACCTCTAAGAACTTGCATTTTGCAACGGTACACTTATTGTTGCTATGGTAACACTTCAGGAAGTATACTTTCCCAGGCATGTTTTTCCAGAAACATATTCACAGAACACTGTTCTGTAGGAGGACGGTGCACATATATATTGACGAGGCCGCAAGAACTCTAGAAATGTCCTTAAAGATGTGTGAAATTGGATTTTTGCCATATATGGAAACCCCCACCCACTTTGCCTGAGCCTGATGACCACAGAGGTTTTCCAAATGATTTTTTTTATTTCTTTTTTAAAGTTAGTGTGAACAATTTATTTGCAGGTAGAAAGAAATTAGAGCTTGTCATGCATTTGAAAGTTAATATATTTGTTGAAAAATTGCCCATTTTAGGACATTTTTTAGCACATTTTTTCCCAAAATGTATAGCTGCTGTTGCCATGGCAACGGGCATGCTTTGGAATGAAACTGATGTTGTTTTCTTGTTTTTGTGTCACAATAAGTAATATAGGAAAGTTTGAGCAAAATCGGTGACTATGCGTGCCACGGCCCTATGTAAAAATTTAAGTCATTACAGAGAATGGCTCTTAATTGTTTCTTTGCTAAGGCAAACATGCTTTAACATGCCAAGAAACCTCATAAACAGTCATTTAAACTAAACGGGGACTAAAATAATGATTACGCAAGGTTTTGATATCCTCCGGTGGTGAACCCACTGTTCAAACATCACACTTCAAAGTTTAATTCAGAAGACAGAATACAGAATACAGAATACTTTATTCAGCATTAAACACTTTTCAATGTTTATAGCCTACAAAGCAAAAGTGAGATGAACATTTACAGAGAAGCAAAAGAGTATTCATGCGAATGACAAGATATTTAAATGTACAACAATAAAATTCCCGCATATGCTAACCAAACAACAGCGTACTACTGAGAGTCCCCAGCAGGTACACAGCCCTGAATCAACATTGAATAAACGTTGATTAAACGTTATAACGCTGAATCAACGTTGAGTCAATGCTGATAAAGTCTGTGTGACCGGTGGATCATAACGTAAAAACTAGTTATATTATCCTATCTACGTGAATGTTTCTATATGCATATCATAACAACATTATACTAATACCACGTAAATTTTGGATTAGAAGTTGTAATTTTGAGTGCAATAAAATACATAACGTCTGCTAAACTTATTCTCTTAAATCTTCAGCCTGATATAAAAATTTTCCTACGTTTAACAAAACTTTTCTAGACATTGAGGTCGTTAGATTATCAAATTTATTAAGATTTGGCCAATGGCAATAATAAGAAGAAAAATATTTCCGTCTAAGCTCACTATATCGAGGACACACTAATAAAAAGTGATTTTCATTTTCTATGACGTTGAGATTGCAGTTTTTACATTTTCGTTCAGTGCGTGGAATATTTTCGTGGCGTCCTTTTTCAATTGCAAGATTATGTGCTGAAATACGGAATTTACTCAGCGCAATTCTATACTTTTTTTCAGTAATAAAATCGAGATATTGTTCTTGTCTAAAATCATGTTTGAAACAACAATATGACACAAGCCTAGGTGAATTATTTACTTCAGCATACCAACTTTGATAATTGTCTAATATGCGTTGTCGTATGATTGGAAATGGAACAGAGTCTGAATTATGATTATACCATAGATAACCTAGACCATGTGTTTCAAGTATAGTTTTTATATTGAAAGCCCATTTTAAACCAGAATAATTAATTCCATCGTCATCATCATTTTTAAGCATTGAGTATACTGTTTTGGGTAGAGAAGTTTCGTTCATATTTAACAATTTTAACCAATAGCGAATCATGTTTATTTTTCTCATTACGTAAAACGGAAATCGTCCTAATTCACCGTAAAGGCTACATAAATTCGTAGATTGTCTCACACATAAAACCTTACGACAAAATTTAGTGTGAATTATCTCAATATCTTTAGCTTCGTGATATCCCCTGATTTCTGAGCAATAATTTAAAACAGAAGCAAAGAGAGAATCGAACAATTTTTATTTTTGAGACGTTGATATTTCTACTTCATTAAAAACTGAAAAAAGATTATGTAGAGCGTATAATGCATGATCGGCAATACATTTTTGCGTGCGATGCCAATTTCCATTTTTGAAGAGATATACACCAAGATATTTGAAAGAATTAACCACTTCGAGTTTTGTATTATTTAAATAAAAGTCATACGTTGTGTGCCGGCCTTTCTAAAAAATCATTGCTTTGGTTTTTAAAGTGTTTATTATTTTTAGACCCCATGTATTACAATAATTTTCAATGTCTAATAACATAGCTTGCACAGATTCGGGTGATTTTCCGAAGACGACTTGGTCGTCTGCGTAGAGCAAAAGAAATAGTTTAATTTCGTTTAAAGTAAAAATGCCTTCTAGATCATTGTTAATATTCTCGTTTAAATCGTTAATGAACATCATGAAAATCATCGGCGAACTAGGATCGCCCTGTTTCACACCAAAATTGGAATAGATGAAATCCGAATACGACCAGTTATGTCGAATACATGCCTTAACAGTAGAATACATAGCCTTCAACGCTCGTACCATTTTGCTACTAACGTGTTGCATAATAAGTTTATTCCATAACTTTAATCGATCAATTTTATCGAAGGCCTTTTCAAAATCTATGAAAATACAATATAATTTTTCTTTCGAATTGAGCACTTTTGTGATTATAGAGTGCAGTATGAAAATGCAATCAGTTGTAGATTTTCCTTTTTGAAAACCAAACTGATTTTTAGCCAAGATCTCAAATTTCTCTGACCATTTATTCAACCTACTTAATAAAATTTGCGAGTATACTTTGGATAAAACATTACTTATTGTAATACCTCTATAATCCATGCTTTACGATTCAGAGGTCACACATATAGCTTTCAACATGACTGAATAATTCACAATGCACAGTTTATAGCTCACAGTTCAAAGTTTACTTCCATAATTCTTTAAAGGGAAAAAAAGTTATTTAAGACATTCATTTTCATAATTCAGAGCTAATACTTCATACTGCAACTAAGACTACAAAGTTCATAATTCATACTTCATAGTTCATTGTTGACAGTTAACATTTCATACTTAACGATTCAAGTTTCTCTCTTCAGAGTTCATCACTTACATTTCACAGTTTATTCTTCAAAGTCCATGTTATACAATTCATACACCGCAGTGCACTATTCACCCCTTGTAGTTCACAGTTCTTAGTTCACATTCATACGTGATTTTCAGAATTCATACTTTTGAGGTAACAGTTAACACTTCTGAGTTTACATTTCAAAGTTCATCGTTTTCGCCTCAGTTCAGAGCTTATACTTTGCATTTTATAATTCAGACTTTTTCATACTGCTTTTTTCATCGTCCATACGTCGCTGTTTATATTTTGCAGTTCTTCTAAAAGTCAACACTTCATAGTTCATAGGTCAAAATTGTGACGAATGCATGTATTATATTGTAGACAGTGACGTATAAACTTTGAGCTTATGTGAAGTATGAAGTATGAACTATGAACTGTAAAATATAAAATGAAATGTGTAAACTATGAAAGGTGACATGATATCGACTCTGAACTGCTTATGTGACGCATGAACTGTGAACTATTAATTTTGTAGAATTGACTGTTTATATGAAGTTTGAAGTATGGGATAGGACCTTTGAAGTGTAAACATTGACTAGTATATATTTTCCATTTTAGAAAACTTTGAATTGTGAATTCTAAAGTATACAGTGAATTCACTAGTTTTCTTTGATATTTTGTAACAAAGTGATTTCAATGATCATGGTGCCCTTGAATGCTCAGAGATCTAATTTACATATAAGGTTACACGTTACTTAGTATCTCTGGCATAAAGCTCGGTTTATAAATTATCACTGATTCAACGCGAGACTTATTCTCAGTCTTAATTGATCGTACCACGTGTCAAACGACTCCACAATATCTGCAGGAATTTCAACCACGTCGTGGTTGTTGAATGTCATATTAACCCGTCTTTCGTTTGGGCACACATTTGCTAACCAGAAACGAAACGGTTTCGAGTCGAGTCGATATGTTTTGCCAGCCTCCATGTATAACGATTTTTCGTCAAATGTAGCCATGTCCTCTTCAGGTACACAAACAAACGACCCATAAGCACTGTTAAAATGCTTGTATTGTCTCCCTTTTGACTCCATATACGTTAGAAACATGATCACTCGAGCATTATTAAGGCAAACTGGAATAGTGCCTTCTTGTCTGATATCTCTGAAATGATTAATGGTGTTGTCGTCTTCATTTCCTGACGTTTCACTGATAATGGAATTTCTGATTTCTTCTTCTATTTCGGACAGATCGATGTTGTTACTCGAGCGAGTCACACCATTATGTACATTACGGGTGTGCATTGATAAAGGCTCTGAGCTTCCTGCCAATATCGACTCTGCAGTGAATTCTTGTCGAGAATTTTCACCTTCAGAATCCGATTGATAATCCAGTCTCTGAAGAGGCTCTAAAGAAATATAATGGCTCTCTGCCAAATGTCCGAGAAGTATCATGTCTCTTGCTGATTCTTCTGTTGTCATTTCAACGCTCGTACGATGAATGAACTGTGTTGCCCTGTCGCCGAGGCTCGAGACTACCATTATTCCTACACCATAAACATGACTGGCGGCGAACATCATCAGATTGTCACCCCAAGCTCCATTTTCCATGTTGACAAGGTAAGATTCTAGATTATTGCCTATCACAAAGTTGGACAAAGGCGTTCC
Source organism: Ctena decussata (assembly GCA_963989385.1). Classification (NCBI taxonomy): domain Eukaryota; kingdom Metazoa; phylum Mollusca; class Bivalvia; order Lucinida; family Lucinidae; genus Ctena; species Ctena decussata. Next base: position 7,682,096 of record OZ022507.1, on the reverse strand, counting down.
GTCTGTAGTTCGGGGATTTTCTCTTAAAAAGTTTACACACTCTTTTCTTACAGCTGAGTGTGAGATCCTTCGATGAAGTATTTCTGACAGCTGAGCAGACAGACAATGGAACATGCAATTACCGTCCGCTGGTGTCGTGCCTCGTTCTATTAGTCCAAACTCCAAAGCATTTCTTATTAAATTGTCGTAGTCAGAGCCGGAAGACAGTTTCTTTTTTTCCATAGTTTTCATTCGTAACAAAAAATTGAGATCCGATGGTGATGAGAGTGAAGATAAATGAAAGAAACACGGCTTTTCTCCAACACAAAAACAACACATTCGGCTCATTTTGTTCGCACAGTTTTGTTCATAGTTTTTATCACAACCCTGTGCTTTACAGCTACATTTTGCTTTTCCATTTTGAACCCGTTGCCGAAAGTTCTCTTCTTCTTTAGTGAGTGATGTTATCTGATTGACTTTAAACCAGACATGCTTCCCCTCATCTGTTTTCACTTTGTACCTATAATTTGTATAGTTTACCTCTGTAATTGTCCCCCTACAGACTCTAGGTACTGTTAAGTTAGTAGAACCCTTTTTTAATCTTTTGTCTTTTCGTTTCACTTGCACGATAACAACATCTCCAATTTCATACCGTGAAGGTGGATTCTTTCTAAGATTCCTTTTTATCATTCCTTGTGATGCTTTTTCCGAATTCGATTCTGCTTTTTTTCGTACTTCCTTCATAGACTTCAGATGGACGATCAAATCATCTATGTCCTCTGCATCGTCATCAGAGCTGCTAGGCCATCTTAGGGTTGGATCATTCTCCTGTCTCTCCTCAACTTCAAAAATAACCTCGCTGTCTAAATAATCTTTACCTAGAACTAAGATATCCTGATCACTTCTTGATCGCCTGCCATAAAAAATTTCAAAGGGACTGAAAGGTCCGAGGGCTTCGTGTTGCGCTTCGTTGTAAATTTTTTGGTATCTTGGGAGAAAATCTAGCCAGCAAAGGCCATCTTCCAAACGTAGAAGGTCGTCTTGGATTTTTTGCTTCCACGTCCGGTTAGATCTTTCTATTTTTCCCTGTGACTGGGGATGATACGCACTGGAGTGTATAATTTTAATATTCAGCGATCTGCAGAGCCTTTCAACTGCACCCTTAAATTCTCGTCCTTGATCAGATTGTAAATATTTAGGAGTGCCAAACTCGCTATAGATATCTTGCAGTTTCATGGCAACTTCATCTGATGACTTGGTTTGTAGCGCGCGTAGCCAAACAAAACGGCTATAAAGATCCATTACAGATAAAACCCACTGGAACTTTTGATCGTCAATGGTTACTGCAATATTTCTAAAGTCGACTAAGTCGATCTGATTGCGAACCATAACATTTGATGATTTAACAGGTCGAAGGGGTGCCATGTTTTTAAATAAAGGGTATCTACGCTGTTGAGCAGGATCTCTGTTCAGTTCTCTTTGGATTCGTTGCTGGCTTACACTTGCATAGTTTGCAGTCAATCGTTTCCTGATCTTCTTTGCCCCTTCTCCCCTTGTTTGTTGTGATACCTTTTTAACCATTTCTGGGGTTTCTGACTTTTTCACAACTATTTTAGAAGACTGGGTATGTATAAGTTTTATTTCCTTCGAACCAGCCAACGGATTCTGGACATTCTGAATGCTGTAAGCGCCGGTTTGTAAACGTCTGTAGGCTTTCCTATGATACGATTTCCGGTCTTTCTTTTTTATGTCCGACATTTTGATTTTCCCTTGCAAAACCTGTAGAATCAAATCGTAAACATCATCGTCCAGGGGACCCGGTAGTCTATTTCGTGCCTTTTTCCTCCAATCATCCTGCAACAAAAAGATGCAACAATTGATAAGCTGCAGACAGAACTAAAACTTGAGCCTGCATTTCACATAACGAGTGTTCATAAAATATTGTTTGGCACAAAGCAATATATTGTGTAGCAAATGTGTGGCGAATGTGAATAAATACACAATCATACGTCATTGTGAGGGTTGAGTGCGCATTCGCCAGTGTTGCTAAACAATCAAAAGCTTAGAAAAATGGCGGCTAAGGCTTCTCAGACGAAACATATCACAGCACACAGCCATGACTGGTAATATTTCTGACAGACTTGCGCGGAGGTCTGCTTATCTACAGTTTGACTATTTCTGGTATTCGATACGAACTTTTTCTCTAATCAGTTCCAGTGCGGGTGACATGTAAGAACGCTACGAAAGAGATTCCGTACATCGAAGAATGTCATGCCATCAGTTTGTTACCTTTGTATGCTCAGCCCAAAGGTAACAGTTTAAAGCTGTATGTTTATCCAAGGTCCTAACAACCCTTTAAGCTACGCGTCCGATGTCTGTCCCGTGCTATGTTACATGTACTATCACCTATATGCTTTAAGTTCTCCTTTGTCATTTAAAGACCCATGTCTATCGAAAATTAAAATATTAAAAAGTTCCTTCAAGAGCAGAGAATACATACAGAAGTAGGAACATAGGCCAGACTACGTAGTTTCGGCTAATAAAGCCTCGTCAGTGACCCTGACAATATCTGGTGAGGAAACCAGAAAAAGCATACTGTAATTTCTTAATTTTAATTGGGCAGTCGTTTCAAAGACTAATTAGTTTCAAAAGGATCCAAATAACATAAAAGACGATGATCTAGAATAATAGTCTTCATCGACCTCAAACTTTAGATTTCTAAGAATCTATCCTCCGATCTCAAAGGATGTAAATAAAATATAATCTGCACTATGGATGATGTACGGGGAGACTTTTTACGGCCTCCACACGGCACAACACCAGCTGCAGTGAGGTAAAATTAAAATCTTAAAAAGTCCTTCAAGAGCAGAGAATACATACAGAAGTAGGAACATGGGCTGGACTACGTAGTTTCGGCTAATAAAGCCTCGTCAGTGACCCTGACAATATCTGGTAAGGAAACCAGAAAAAGCATACTGTAATTTCTTAATTTTAATTGGGCAGTCGTTTCAAAGACTGATTAGTTTCAAAAGGATCCAAATAATATAAAAGACGATGATCTAGATTTCTCAGAATCTATCCTCCGATCTCAAAGGATGTAAATAAAATATAATCCGTAATATGTTCCTGAAGAATTCTACTTTTACTATGGCACCGCTGTCTGTCCTACCTGTACTCAGCTATCACCATTAGCACACTGTCGGTCTATGTTTCAGTCTACTGCCAACTGTAGGCCGAAGTCTATTCCTGGGGTGGTACTCTTACATTTAGGCTCATATGAGACTAAAGAACACTTTGGGGATAGACACTGGGCATATTGTTAATATTCTATAGGTGAAAGTTGTATACTTCAGGGATAGACACTAGACCTACTTGTGACAGTCTCAGGCATACAAATGAGAATGTAGGTGACAGAAAATACCCCATCTAAAGACTCATGGCCTGTAGGCGACACCAGAGTACCTCGGGAAAAGACACAGTGCCTATAAATGTCAGTAGAGTACATCAGAGATAAGCATGGAGCCTACATGTGACAGTCTCAGGCATAGACGCTGTGGGTGTAAGTGACAGAAAAGTACCTCGGGTAGAGACATTAAGCTTATAGGTGACATTAAGGAGAAACACTGATCCTGTAGGTGTCAAAAGAGTATCTAAGGGATAGGTACACTGCCTATAGGTGAGAGTGAATGCTAAAGGGATAGACACGAGACCTAATATGGATAGTAGAGTACCTCAGGGATAAATGTTGGGCCTAAGGTGACAAGAGAGTAAGTCAGGGTAGACACTAGACGTATGGTTGACATCAAAGTACCTCAGGGATAGGCACTGGGCAACGGATGATGGTTAGTGCCTTCCATTATAGACACTGGGCTTGTATGCGACAGCAGACTACGTCACAGATATATACTTGGCGTAAAGTAAACACCTGCGTACCTTGGGGATATGTACAGGGTCTGAAGATGAGAGTAGAGTTCCCCATGTCATAGGGGTCATAGGTGGTATAAGAGCACCGCAAAGGATAGACACTGAGCCGGTAGGCGACATATGAGTACCTCATGGAAAGGCACTGGGCCTATAAATGATAGCAGGGATATGCATACAATCATGTATTTCATATTGGTGACAGTTGCGTATCTATGGGAAATACAACCGATCTATAGGTGGCATGAAATTTCCAACGGAATTAATACACGGGTAATTGGTGACAGAAGAGTATCTCATGGTTAGGAACAGGTCTCATTGGTGGCATAACAGTAACGAAGGGATAGATATTAGGCCCATAAATGACATACAGACACCTACGAGAAAGACACTGGAACTAGAGAGTAACTTAGGGATAGATACTGGGCCCATAGGTGACATAGATAGACTGTGCACTACTAGGTGGCAGTTGAGTACACCAGAGATAAACATGGGGACTATAGGTTATAGAGAATATCTTAAGGAATACCACTGGGCCTAAAGATGACTCTAGAGTACCTCAGGGAAAGAGGAGTGGGTTATAAGTAACAGTAGTGCACCTCAGGAATAGACAAATTTCCTGCGGTTACAGAAGAGTACTGAAGAGTTAGACAAAGGGCCTATTGAGGCCAGTAGAGTACCTCAAGGATAGAGACTGTGCCTATCGCTGACAGAGTAGTGCCTCCGGCAAAGCAACTGGACCTATAGTGGACGGTACAGATCCTGTTCCTGAGGGGTCAATAGGTACATATCTTAGTACAGGTACCTAAAGGTGACAGTAGAGTGCCCCAGGAATTGACGCTTTGAAAATAGATGACAGTAGAGTACGTTATGGATAGTTAATGGACCTATGGATGAAATTAGGATACCTCATGGATAGGCACTGGGCGCATAGGTCAGTAGAATACCTCAGGCATAGCCAATGGGCCTTTAGATGTTATGAGAGCAGAAACTGATCCTGAAATTGATATTAAAGTTCATGAGAGACAGAGATACACACTGTTCCCGTAGGCGACAATGGAATATCTCGAGGATAAACACTGGGTCGGAGGAAGGCGACAGTAGAGTACCGCATGCCTGTGGTAACATATAAGGTCATCAGGGATACAAACTAAGCCTATTGGTGGTAGAAAAGTTCCTTAGGGATGAGCACAAAGTTCATGACTGACAAAAGAGTGTTCAGGGATAAACACTGGGAGTTAAAGTAAGATTGAGGTAACTCGTGGATAGGCACTGGATCTATAGGTAACAGAAGAGTACCTCAGATATAGATAATGGGCCTGTAGGTGACATTAGTGTACCTTAGGGATATGCACAAGGCATATGGGTGACAGTAGAACACCTTAGGAATTGACACTGTGCCTACGGTAACAACAGTGTAACTAAAGGATGACTGGACCTTATGGTGACATTAAAGCTTATTAGGGATATACACTGTATCTCTGGTGATGGGCGAATACCTCTGGGCCTAGAGATGAAAGTTGTATACCTTAGGGATACGCACAAGACATATGGGTGAGAGTAGATTATCTAAGGGGTAGAAAGAAGATGTAAGAAACAGTAGTGCACCTCAGGGATTAAAACCTATGCCTATAAATATCTCAGGTATAGACAATGACCCTTTATGTGATACATGAGTACGTCATGAAATGACACTGGGGTATCGGTGACAGATGTACCTCGGGGATACACACTGCATCTAAAGGTGATATGGTAACTCAGGGATATATACACTGTGACAGCAGGGTGCCTAAGGGATAGGCGCACGGTCTCTTGGAAAACTTGAAGGATAGATACATGGTATATAAGTGACAGAAAGTTACCTCATGCGGAGAAACTGACGTTTAGGTGACATAAGTGTACATCAATGATATGCACAGGGCTATAGGTGACAGTAGAGTACCTCAGTGATAACCAAAGGATTCAAAGCTGACATTACAGTACCTAAGGTCAGACACTGGACCTAAAGTGATAGTAGAAAACCTTAGAGAGACCTTGGAAAATGGATGACAGTATAGTATGTTATGGCTAGTTACTGGACCAATGGGTGAAAATAGGAAACCTCAGGGATAGACACTGGCGTATAGGTCACTAGAGTACCACAGGCATAGCCACTGGGCCTTTAAATGTTATCAGAGTACCTCAAGTTAGGATAAGGCACTTGTACTACAGCTGACAGCCGCATGCCTCAGGGCTAGACACTGGGACTGAAGGTAACATAGAGTACCTCAGGGATAGACTGTGCACTACTAGGTGGCAGTTGAGTACACTAGAGATAAACAAGGGGACTATAGGTTATAGAGAATACCTTTAGGAATACCACTGGGCCTAAAGATGACTCTAGAGTACCTCAGGAAAAGAGGAGTGGGTTATAAGTAACAGTAGTGCACCTCAGGAATAGACAAATTTCCTGCGGTTACAGAAGAGTACTGAAGAGTTAGACAATGGGCCTGTTGGGGCCAGTAGAGTACCTCAAGGATAGAGACTGTGCCTATCGCTGACAGAGTAGTGCCTCCGGCAAAGCAACTGGACCTATAGTGGACGGTACAGATCCTGTTCCTGAGGGGTCAATAGGTACATATCTTAGTACAGGTACCTAAAGATGATAGTAGAGTGCCTCAGGAATTGACACTTGGAAAATATATGACAGTAGAGTACGTTATGGATAGTTAATGGACCTATGGATGAAATTAGGATACCGCATGGATAGGCACTGGGCGCATAGGTCAGTAGAATACCTCAGGCATAGCCAATGGGCCTTTAGATGTTATGAGAGTACCTCAGGTTCGGGTTAGGCACTGGGCCTACAGTTGACAACAGGAAGCCTCACTGATAGACACCTGGACTGTAGGTACCATAACGTACCTCGGTGATAGACTGTGCAATATGAGGAGGCAGTAGAGCACACCAGAGATAAACAGGGGGAATGGAGGTTTTAAAGAATATCTCACCTCACGCGGAGAAACGGACATATAGGTGACATAAGTGTACTTCAATGATAGGCACAGGGCCTATAGGTGGCAGTAAAGTACCTTAGTGATAACCAAAGGGTTCAAAGCTAACATTACAGTACCTAGGGACACACAGTGGGTCTGTACCTTAGGTACAAGCCTGGCCCTATGGATGACAGTAGAGAACCTTAGGGATTGACATTTGGAGAATTGATGACAGTATAGAATGCTATAGATAGTTACTGGATCTATTGGTGAAATAACGATACCTCAGGGATAGGCACTGAGCGCAGTGTCTATACCATTGGCTATGCCTTAGGAAATGGTCTAAACAAAGCCATGAGCTTTCGACCATATCATTTTCATGAAAATTGTACTCTGAATGACAGTTGAATAAAATATTGTTTTAACTAAAGAAAATCTTCAGAAATATAACTCTGGAGTACCTCAGGGAAGGACGAGACTTTATTAGTACAGTGGTGTACCTCAGGAATAGACAAATGCCCTAGGGTGACAAGAGAGCATAGCAGAGCTAGACAATGTGCCTATTGCAGATAGTAGAGTATCTCAGAGATAGACACTGTGCCTGTCGCTGACAGGATAGTGCCTCAGGTATAGACACTGGGCCTATAGTGGCCAGTACAAGTCCTGTATCCCAACGGGTCAATATGTCCAGTACCTCCGGTAACTATAGAATATCTTTTGGATAGACTATGGCCCTATGGGTAGTATAGACAGATTGACACTGTGACTAGATAACAGGACATCGTCTTAGAGATTGCGACTGGGCATATGTAGGTGACTGTAGATTAAATCTCGGGTAAAAACAGTCCTATAGTAGAGTACCAGGGGTCAATACTATGCTTGTGCATAGATCCTGGACCTAAAGGTTACCATTAAGGACCTCAGGAGTAAGCACAGGTCCGAAATCTGACAGAAGGGCACCGTAGGGGTAGATACTGGGTCTATAGGTGTCAGAAGAGTGCCTCAGGGACTATGGCTGGGACGAGTACCCGGGTACCCGAGGTCGGGTCGGGTAAAGCAATTACCCGGGTACAAATTTACTACCCGTTACCCGAATGCTTATTACTATCTAGTGTATAAAAATCCATTCAATAAAATTCAAAGCAAATAGAGCAATGTTTAGTGTGATCGCCTTGTATCAACAGCAGTTATGATGCAAAACCTTTTTTGGTGTATTATTTAAGAGCTAGACAATCCTACATTTACATTCTCTTCCTGTGGGTAATAGGGACTCGGGTACCCGGGTACAAAATATCTACCCTCCCAGCCCTATCAGGGACACAGGATAAAGTAATGGACTTATAAGTGACAGTAGAGGCCCTCCGTGTAGAGACTAGGCTCGTAGACCTGTGACGGTAGAGAACCTCAGGAATAAACACCTGGCCTTTAAAGTGACAGAGTAACTTATGGATAGATACTGTTGACGGGAGCTTACCTTAGGGATAGACACTGGGGCATATAGTTGAGACACGGGCAGACACAGTCCTATAGCGGAGTGCTGCTTCGACAGACGCTGGACCTAGAGGGTTGAGTAGAGTACCATACGGACAAATATTTAGCATTTATGTGACAGCAGAGTACTTCAAGGACGGATAAAAGGTATGTAGGTGAGAACAGAGTACCTTAGTGGAAGACCCAGGTATTCTGATGACAATAGAATACATCAGGGACAGGTAAAGGGTCCATAGGTGACAGCAGTATACCATTGGAGAGACACACTGGACTTATAGGTGATAGTAGATTACCATTTTAATAATCTTTATTTATAGTCGCTTAATTTGATTAACAACTTACATAAGCTGTGTAGAATTTTTATTGCGACTTGATAAGACTATATACATATATACAAGCTGAGCTGTGGATATGTGACTTGCTCAAGGTCACAACGCTAGGGCCCTGGTGGGATTCGAACTCGGGCCCCTTCGATCATGAGCCGGGCATACTACCACTGCTCCACTGCGCTCCATCTGGACGGGGACGGGCTTATACAAGAGCACATGCCACAACAACTTTCAAAGGCTTTACAGAAATTTCAGTGGAAAACAATCCCGTGCACGAAGCATTTTTGTAAACGGTGGAGCAAATTTTGAAAGCTTTCACAAATGTTCAATCTGTGTCATTTTGAGACACACAAATAGAAATCAAGATAGATCACACTTACGCGCATGTATGGCACCCATGCTGCATGTTTTGAAATAGTTTAATGAAACGTTTCTTTAAGGCGTGACCAGTATATATGTAATAAAGATCCAAACTGACGGACTAAGGGATTAGGGATATACATGGCAAAATTCAGAAGAAGAAACTCCTAAGGATACAGATATATGACATTTACCAACATAAAACTATTGCCACACAATCGTTTGTTAAAGTCTAATCGTCAAATACAACAGCTGTCATAGAAAAATATATGCTCAGCGTTAATGAAAATTACCAGTATTTAAAACTAATGGAACACACCAAATTGCGATGATAATATCATTTTGGTCGATCGTGACTGTTATCTTACTTAGTGGCTGATCTGTATCTGGCAAATTTGACCGTCCTGATTATCTGAGTTATCAGCCTTCGTGAGCACGTGCAAAAATTAACTTAACTCAATATCTCTGTCATGTGAAATGCAAAAGTCGCATTCTTCATTCCTTTTGAAACCTCGTTACAAGTAAACGCCATATAAACTGTTTCATATAACGTCAACAATGGGACGTTTAAACGAAGCAGAACGTCAACGTGCTCTTGTCATGGTCGAGGGAGGAGTCTCCTATGGCGAAGTAGCCCGAAGAATCGAGGCTCTCATCAGACATAATACAGGTAGTCCATGAGGGCAACGATCGCTCACCTGATTACCAATGTGAGTCATTCACCCAACCCCCACTCAACCCCCAGAATGTTTTGACGACAGGGGCATGGTTGGCAGTGATTCCAGAAAAAGAAGTTTTACATTTTAGCTCTATTTAAAGCATAATATTAATAAATGAGCCCCTCGGCGGGGCCAGTTTGGACCACAGGGCATGATAGGCAGAATTTTTGTACGGTACCACTAAACATTGCTATACAGTAAATATCTAAGCTGTGGGCTTTCTAGTTTCAGAAAAATATGAAGTGTTTTTTTAGCTACGAGCTATATAAAGAAATGACCCCCTGGGGTGAGGCCAGCTTTGACCCCAGGGGATTGATTAGCAGGATTTATGTTGGGGATTACTAAACATTGCTACTTACTATATATATAAGCTCTGGGCCTCGTGGTTTAGAGAAGACTTTGAAGCTTCTTTAGCTATACAGCTCTATATAAACAAATGACCTCCTGCGGTGAGGCCAGTTGAGACCCAAGGGGTCAACCAATGATTGTCAGGATTTATGTAGGGGACTTCCAAAAATTGCTACATGCTAAATATATAAGCTCCTGGCCCGATGGTTTCAGAAGATCTTTTAAGTTTTTCCCATTATGGGTCTATGTGGGATAATGACCCCCGGTGAATGGCCAATTTAGACCCCCAGGGGCAGGATTGGCAGGATTTATGAAGCAGGCCACTAAATATTGGAACATTCTAAATATATAAGCTCTGGGCCCCATGGTTTCAGAGAAGAAGAATTTCTAAGATTTTCTTGAGCGGAATTTCTTGGCTCTATAGGACAGCCCTCATGGTGATTGACGGCAATTTAATAGCCAGGCGTTACACTGACAAGGTACTGCAGTCAGTTACTTTGCTCTTTCTCCAGAACAACGTTGACGTGACGCTTTAACAACAGGATAACATGTGACCCCATTAAGCGAGACTTTTTGGGGCAAAGCAATGTTCAGGTGATGCCATGGCCTGCATTCTCTCGACATTAATGCCCTAAATAGCATTTGTGGGATCAACTGGGACTCTGCGTCTATATCGGCAGGCAGCGCATCTAAAATCCTGAAACTTACTAGAGAATAGGAGGCTATTCAATTTCAGTTGCCAACGTTTGATTCACTGCACGAGGTGCGGATGTCGGGCAGTTCAGAGGGGATATTTACTTTTTCGGTGATGACCAAATATATTTCATCGAATGTAATGAGGAGCCCGAGTAGCTCAGAAAGCCGCTTGCAGCTTCCGTCGGATTGACGTCGTGTGCAAATCATAGATACTCCAGCTAAAAAGGGATTTAAATTGTGACGCCAATTGCCTGATTAGACGTGCTAACCTCCGTAACATAATGTCAATAACGCTACATTTCAGACCTTTTCGGTGAGAAATTTAGCCCACAAAATATATATCGTATCAGTCACTAGTGAATTGATACGATATTTTTCACTGTAGGCAATATCATATTTATTCGTTCTAGGTATGCATTGAATTCACTGATAAGTATAAAATAAAAGATGGTAACGGCGGACATACACGATAATAAAGTGTGTGGCTTTTAATTTTGTTACTCCGGATGTAAGAAAGTCATAACGATGCCAATAAACGCTATTGAATGCTAAAATCACTTAGAACTACTGAAAAAGGATATATTAACATTTTGTGATCTGTCCTGGCATTTTAAATGAAATTTTCAAATGCAAGTGAAGGCATCGGCTAATCGACCATATTGATGCGTCAGGGATTGCTTATACATAGCACTATGGAGTTTTGTAGTTGTCATGGAGTAGGCTAAGTATGCGCCAATCGGCATCCCGTGCCCTTGAAAGGTAAGTGTTATTTCAGTCGTATCATAGAGTCGTAAAATGGTCTTTTTTGTTGAAAAGCCTTTCGTTAAGCACTGCAGAAATATGTTACTTTTTATGAAGACAGAATCGGAAACGCATAGTGATATTTGGTGATTAAAATATTTAATCAAAGTTATTGAGTGGCACAGCGAGCCGCTGTTTGGTATTTCATTTATACGTAAAGTCAACAAATTGCTGTTGATTCAACCTTGTGTGGCGTTTATTCAACGTCGATTGAACGCTGTATGGCCAAGGAAAATAGATCTTAATCATGCGGACCGTCCGAGTAATGGACGTGCTGTTATGTACCGTGCACCGAAAAAGTCTAAGGTCAGGGTCAGGGTCAGAGATTAGATTGTGTCTCCAAACCAACTCGAGGCTGCTAAAGTGAATTTCATCAAACTTCACAGAAAGGTAAAGCATGATAAAAAGGTGTCTCACTTCCAACATTGATGATCCCATGCCTAAAGTGAAGGTCACAATTTCAGGTCAAAGTTCAGCCTAAGGGGCCTTCGGGGGCATTGGTTACACACTGTAACATTTCTTGTTTTGTTTTAGCTCACCTGAGCCAGCGGCTCCGGGGGAGCTTATAGGATGGGAAGGCTCCGTCGTCCATCGTCGTCCGTCCGTCGTCCGTCCGTCCGTCAACAATTTCAAACGACTTCTCCTCTGAAACCGTTGGGCCAATTTGCCCAAATTTCATATGTTGCATCCAGAGGAAGGGGAAACGAAAAGTTGTTCAAACGGTCCTGGTCACATGACCAACGTGGCCGCCCCGCCCATATATGGTAAAAGCTTTAAAAATATTCTTTTCCAGAAACAATAGGCCGATGGCATTAAAACTTGATATGTAGCATCGGGTACACAAGTACTACCAAGATTGATTAAATTATGACCTTGGGTTGACCTTGACCTTTTTACGGCAAGGTCAAATTAGCTTACTGGTGCTTTTATAAGGAAAAATCCTTGAACATAAGATTTCTTTGAAACTGTTGAAGATTTTGACCTGGAAATTGGTATATACAGTCATCTTAATGAGTACATGAAAATTTATGCGTACACGAGGTCAAAGTTATTCTTTGACATTTGACCCTGGTCTCTTATATTTCAACAATTTCACATATCTCCTCAAAAGCCACTGGGCCAATTGTAACCAAATTTCATGTAGAGGGTCTAGGGGGCGGGGGAACGAAAATTTGTTCAAACGGTCCTATTCACATAACCAACATGGTCGCCACGCCCATATATGGTAAAAACCTTTAAAAAATTTCTTATCCAAACCAATAGGCCGATGGCCTTGCAACTTGGTATGTACCATCAAGTACAGGAGTACTACTAAGATTGTTAAAATTATGACATAAGGTTGACCTTGGCCTTTTTTACGGGAAGGTCAAATTTGCTTTCTGTAGCTTTTATATGGGAAAATTCTAGAACATAAGATTTCTTAGAAACTGTTCAAGATTTTCACCTGAAAATTGGTATGTACAGTCATCTTATTGAGTACATGAAGATTCATATGTACAAGAGGTGAAGGTCATTCTTTGACCCTGGTCTCTCATACTGTGACAATTTCAAACAATCTCCTCAAATATGATACGTCCAGCGTGTCTACTGGGTATGAAATTGGTTGTAAACGTGCAACTTGAAAATAGCTTAAAATCTCATTTTGATGAACAGATCTCAAGAAAGGGGTGGGGGGGGGGGGGAAGGGTGGGGGTGGGGGGTGGGGGGGTGGGGGGGGGGGGGGCTAAAAGGCCCTTTTTCTGCCCAAGAGCAAAATGTTTGTTTTTTTTCAGCTGATGATTAGCCTATAGTGTCCGCCATACTGAATCAATGGTGCTTAAGCTCCGTAAGCGCTACTTTTGGAATAATGGGGTTATTAAAGTGGGTGGGGTAAATCAGCATGAACCAGGGGAGTCACATTATTAGCTATATTTCTCCTTCAACTTTAATGGCATTCATAAATATCTTCCTTCATAAGTTGAAGAAATGTCTTTGGTGACATCTTTTCTCAAATTCTACTTTATAAAGTAAAATTTTATGTCTGCAAAATTTTATTTTAGAGACACTTTCAATTTTCAAATATATTCTACCATATCTCTAGAACCAATGGATGACTTCTTACCAAACTAATATGGGCTCACCATTGGGAGAGTGCAAACTGTTGATTAAATTTTGGTGACCTTGACCTTTGTTTCAAGGGCACAGTAAGACTTATAACGTCAATTTTAAGTCAAGTTTTGACCATTGTCTACACATTAGCTCCTGAACTGGTATGAAATTGTGCCCAAATTGGCCTAAATCAAACATTATAAGGAGTTAGAGCACTAGTTATGATTAAATGGCCATGGCGTCATGATTAAATGGCCATGACATCATCTTTAAGGTCAAGGTCAAGGTTAGACTAAACGGAGTTGAGTCATAGATTTCACACAATCAGTCGGCAGAAATGTACCAAAACTGAGTGTTTTCATTTGAAAATCAATAATGTGCATAGAATGACGTTGACCTTGGTCTGAAGGTCAGTATTAGCCAAACGTAATGAAACAGAACTGGGTTAAACTTAAAGGTTATAGAAAAGTCTATTGTGAAATAATGAGCTTCTGAATGTACTGGTGACCTTCAAATCAAGGTCAAGGTCATTATATGCATATTAAGCTTTGATTTACAAATAAAAACATACATGTTTGTTAAATTTATTCTTACTAGCTGTGTGAGATCTTTGATTAAACTATGTCTAGTCTAACATTGACCTTGAAGATGTTGTAATGGCCATTTGATCATACCCAGTGCTCTAATTCATCATAATGTTTAATTTAGGCCACTTTAGTCATGAGTTCGTATCAGTTCAGGAGCTAATGTGTAGACAATGGTCAAACTTGACTTAAAATTGACGTTATAAGTCTTACTGTGACATTAAAACAAAGGTCAAGGTCACCAAAATTTTATCAACAGTTTGCACTCTCCCAACGGTGAACCCATGTTAGTTCGGTAAGGTCATCCACTGGTTCTTGAGATATGGTATAATATATTGAATTCAAAGTACCAAAATTAATGAAAATTGACAGTGTCTCTAAAAGAAATTATGCAGACATAAGATTTTACTTTCAAAGAAAGAATTTGGTAAAAGATGTCACCAAAACCATTACTTCAACTTATAAAGGAAGGTATTTATGAATGCCATTAAAGTTGAAGGAGAAATATTGCCTATAATGTGACTCCCCTGGTTGATACTGATTTACCCCACCCACTTTAATAACCCCATTATTCCAAAAGTAGCGCTTACGGAGCTTAACCACCATTGATTCAGTATAGCGGACACTATAGGCTAATCATCAGCTGAAAAAAAACACATTTTGCTCTTGGGCAGAAAAAGGGCCTTATAGCCCCCCCCCCCCCTTTCACCCCCACCTTCCCCTTTGCTATAAAAGATTGCCTTTTGGAGACTAAGGCGGCCTGACGTCGCGTGCACTAACAATTTTACTTTGGCATTAACGTCGTAATGACGTGCAAACATGCGTGACTTAATTGATGTCAAGCTGGAAAAGGTTTTATCAGTTAATCAACAAATAAATGAAACTATTTCACAAAATCCTATTTTTGAAACAGTGAAATCTAAGGTGATAATTTATCAGTTTATCAGTTTCGATTTCACCAAGAAATCTCTAAATTTCATTGAAAAGTATAAAAGCAAAGAAACACTGATCCTCTGTGCGGCAACTTTTCATATATTACTGCGATCAATCTCTCAAACAACCAGCCTATCATTTGTGTATTCTAGATCTTATTTACTTTATCAAGAGTTTTTATCCGGCGTACACTGCTACTACAAGACAGGGTTCGATCCCCACAGCAGACGAAACCAAACGGCCGTTGTCCGAAGGTGACGGAAACGCTTCTTCTTCTTCTATCATAAACCCATTCCCCGCCCCCTTTTTCCCACCCCAGAAAAACGGCTATGATCTTCCGGTTGTAGAATACCCCGAAAAATACGATACCTGGTGTTGTAGCTGATTTTCCCCACAGATATGGTAGTTTTACATTTTCTATCTTTCTTCACCCACTCCCCTCCCCACGAAAATTTTTGCCATAGGAAAATGGACTAGACAGTGTTTTTTCCGCGTAAAGTGCTTCCCCCTCCCCACAGCTCCCGCCCCAAATCAAACATCCCCCTCTCCCCCCGAAAAGTGGCTAAAGATTCCCCGCTTCTAGATTGGAAAGGTTGGCATTTCCCATGTTAAAACAGGGAATAACTTAAATGGAACTGGATACTGAAGCAGTGTCTGCTACGTTTTTATTTATTTATTTATTTTTTCACTATTGGGTATGGTGTGTGCAGTTTGGCATATTTTCGACGCGACAAAATAACATCCTTTTATTCAACAGATAAACATTTTCTGAAATAATTTAAGCCTATTCAATGTGAAGGAAAAAAACATTATACATGTATAGAAAAACTTCCTGCATTACGATAGTAGTATTTCACTTAATCCCCCAACAACCTGAGATCCACCCTCCCCGCGCTCCGCAGGAACCTGACTATTAAAAATTTGCTATATAGTCACTGTCTTTTCTCCCGCTCGGATGGTAGCAGTCTTTCCTCCGACAGTTCAGTCGGTTAAGCGCTGCCTGCTGATCTACAGTTAGTGGCCATAAATTTTTAATCAAATCCAAATTCCCATTGACTTTAATGCATTTTTCAGTGCAAGTAATTATATACTCTGCTTCTGTTCATGCAATTTAAAATTAAAAATCAAAAACGTATTCGTAAAATGAGATTATTGAATCGATTTACACAAGAGTTTCATTACTGGCTGACATGGAAGATGTAGCTGTCCGAAACCTAGTGGTGTTACTTTTCGGTTATATTTTGACGTCAATACAAAAGAAGCTCTTCAGATTTTTTGATCATTTTTAAACAGCCACATTCTTATTAAATAATATTTATCGAGTTTGATAAATTATGTTTCAGTGTCAAGTTTATTTTTCATCATTTTCATACAAGTTTCACCACAATAATTTGATTTCTAAACACACAAAAACTGTAAAAGTAAACTTGGAAATACCCGTAAGTCAATGGAAATTCGGAATTTGATGAACTACTTATGGCCACTGACTGTAGTGTTCCTGGGTTCGAGACCCGCTGGAAGCGGAAATCTTTCCTACCATAAACGGGGTTCCATTGTACACAGCTTTTCATTATCATCCTCCCATCGTCCTGATATAATTGAAATATTGTTAAAATGGACGTAAAATCTCAAGTAATCCATCCAGCTTTTTCCGGGAAATGCTTATTCAGAGTTATAGAAAAAACTATTATATAGCTGCTTATTCCCCACTGAGATAGTAGTTGTCTCCCCGGAAACAATTGGCCATATATTGTGGTCTTTCCGCCCGCTCGGATAGCAGTTCAGCCCTCACATAGAAAAAAATGACTATGATTTCGCGCTAAGATTTTTAGTTCACCTTATCCGCAGGCTCACAACGTTAGCTTATAGTATACTAATGGTCCGCCGCCCGTCACTTTTGGACTTACTATGTTGGGCCCGTATATCGGAGGCTAGTCGGCGATCTTAGTCAAATATAATGTGTATAGCGTCAGTAGAGTGGAAAGGCTGCATAATATTTTGTGACAGATTGGACCTTAGACTTACAACTGGAAAACAAATGATGTCAGCAAGCTAGCTCATTTATTCTTTATCGCACCTTCGTCAAAAGACATTTATTCACCAGGAGTGGGCATCCGCTCAGTCTGATCAGAGCCTTCTCTGTCCGCGTAAGAAACTTTGAGCTCTTATAATTTCATTGGGCCTCTGGGCAATTTGCTGATTTGAGTTTTCGCTCGAAATTTCAGCAGCGGTAAATTCTGCTATGAGGGAAATAGTTTTTTTTCCGGAGAGATTTCTTCCACCGAAAATTTTCCCCAGAGCAGGGTGGGTGGGTGGAGGGATCCTACTTTCAGAAAATCATAGAATTTTCCACGGGGTTCGGGAGTGGCGGGGAAAGTTGGGGTGGGGGTTAGAGAATAGGTATTTTGTGCTTAAGGCTAGACTTAAACAATAATTAAAATTGTATTTTTCGAATGGCCGTTGCGCCTTTTGCCATATTTTAAGAAAGGATCAAAAGGATATGGTTTCCAGTGATACTGGAAATAAACGGATGTCAAGTTTATCAAGACATTAAAATACGAAATACATATTAAACTATCATACCTTGTCTTCTTCCTCGCTGTTTCTAGCACAGAAAACTTCAGCTGAACAAACGCAAAATATCAGAAAAAGAATTAAACTCTTCGCCATCTTGTTTGTTGAAATTAACAAAGAAACAAAAATGGAAATTAAGAGGGAGAGGGTGCATGGTGATCTATGTGACATATACCTGATAAGCGATTCTGTGTTTCATTTTGTTTACTCTATAATATCAGTTTCGGTTGCACCGCGGATATTCTATCAAAGACATTAATGAGCATTGCTTGCTGTAAAATAAACAGCTGTCTATAAAACTACGCCAGCAGAAAACCTGTCTTCGAGTTTCAGACCAGGCGAAATTCAAATCAGACAGCTCAACTACACAAGTTAGCTGGAGTCTTGCGGGGTTTTGTCTACAGCATCCGTAGGTACAACGCTGTGTAAACAACGAACAAAAGCACACATTCTGATAAGATCAGCCAGTGCGGAAGCGCAAGCTGATCGGCCCTCTTTATTTTCGGATATGGCATAAGACAGGTTTCCTTATGAAAAGACTCATTTTGCCGGTCGTAACAACATTTTCCATTGTCCATTGTTGTCTTTATGCTTTAAATATTATGCATACAAACGAAGCTCATATAAATACCATTTTACATAGAATAACTTCTAGATAAATAAATAAATAAATAAATAAATAAAGCCGTCGCATGTCAAAACAAACAAAATGATGTGTGTTTCTACCGAAGACTCCGATCAGCCAGGCTAGCTGTCTACACTGTGCGTTCAAAAGGACAAAATGTTTCTTCGTGTGGACAGCAAAGACTAATCACACAGGGTGCATGCCCAGGCTGATCTGAGGCTTCACTAGATTTACTCCATAGTAATAACAAATTATTCATAGAAGGACCACTACCCATAGTTATCAGGTAAATAACTGGGATCATTTTAGAGGCCGCTTATCACACCAAAATAGATGCTAGCCGGGACCAGTTTAGAGGCTGATTTGGACCAAAATAGAGGCCAGGACCAATATAGATGCAGGACCACTTTAGATGATGTACATACGCCAGTGTTTGGTTCCTTATTTTACATTATGTAAAAAACAGAAGGTAGGTATGAACGCATGCCTTTATGTCTGGTATATTTAGTTTGGATAAGCGTCGACTGGGGGAAAGAATGGCTTTCTTTGCCGTCCGCTGGTACCGGGTTAAGTCTTGTATTATTATCTCATGCTACTATGCATAGAAATAGGAAATACTACCACACCCACCCCGCCCCCTCATCACAACCCCTCAAGGTGAACATAAATTATTTTGGTCTGCCTATCATAGTACGTGTTGATAAAGGGTAACCTTTTACCCTAAAGTGTTCAAATATTGGGACACCTAAAACCATTAATTTTCCATTAGGGACGCTTAAATATTGGGACACCTAAAACCATTTATTTTCCATTTGTCACAAATGGAAAAGTAATGTTTCAGGTGTCCCAGTATTTAAGCACATAGGGCAGAGCTGCTCGTTTTGCTATTCATTCGTACTGGCTCACGTCTTGTATTGTCCCTTCATGTTTCTATTTTCATTCCCGAATGTTGTCATGGACGGTATTTGGTATTCGGTCTATTCCTGATCATTACCCTTTCAGCATTGCTAACCTCGGCTCAGTATGGTAGTGTTTGGTAATAAACGTATCAGTTCATCAATAAGGTGAAAAACAGTAGGTCTACCGTAACATAGCCTTTGAAAACATAATCTTTGCCCTATTGACAAAGGTTGTCGACCCAATGTCCGTCACACTTTAAGTATGAAACCCCAGTTACTTAACCCATTAATGCATAGCGTCCCGTAAAAAGGACAGAGACGAAAGGTGTAACAGGAAAGCCCATTAGTAAGAAACGTTTTTTTATATCTGCGCTTTAACCTATTGGCGTCATGAGAAAAGAAGAAGAAAAAAAGTCATATGCTTACAACAAACTCACAATTCAGCCTGTTGAGCTGCGCATAAGCCTCCACTTTTCTTTATTTAGTCTTAGATATGTCAGGGTTTATAGCAACCAACCATGTCCCCTGTTCTGTCTTTTGCCTAGGTCATCTTCTAGTACAGGTTGATTTACGATATAAGGCGTGTTTCTGTTCTATTCTATTCTGTCCCGTACCACTAAGGCTTCGAATTTTTCCTGTCACTGAATTTCCGGTCGGCGTTATTTTCTTAAGAGAAATGAGACGCTGGCATTTTTATTGGAAGAAAATAAATTCCTGAACTTCCGCCGCCACTTCACTGGCAACACGTGTATGCCCCCCCCCCCTCCCCCCGCAAAAGATCCTATGATGGCCATCATGACCGTCAGAATTCGGCTAGAAGGCCGCACAGCTCGAAGAAAAAACAACCCTTAGGCCTACCTCTTAACTGCGGCTTCTCGGTACCTGTTTATTGGTGACACGCTTATATTTCTAGGTCGGCAGCAGGCAGGTGCAAATGTGATGCAGCTAGGCAAGCTTTACAACTTTCTAGAAACGACATGGTCTGACGGAGAAACGGAGTCTTTTTGCAAAACACTAGGCCTACCGGTTTTCCCTCAGTAATATAAATAATCTAGTAATCGATTGATTGCAGCACCGGCGTGACGTTGCATCTTTTTTTTGTGACGTCAAAACCAATACTTTACTTGAATTCGGGGTTCTCCCAGTGTCACCACTGGCATGTAAATGCCGCGCTGAGTTTCACTCTTGGCACCATTGGCTCTACCGCTAAAACCAGTATTGCCGACCCTTAGCTGCCAATACTGCAGACAACTTAGGGCATGGGAAAAATTACCATGGCGGGAAATTTGCGTCATTCAAAATGGCAATTTACTGAACCCATCATAAATATTCGAGTTGACACAGAAGAATTTTTCCCCACAATAATGAATGAAAATTAGTAAATCTAAAATTTCTAAGCACACAAAAATATTGGACCTGCAATGGTGCCATAGGCGCCATCGGCTCTACCAATGGTACCATTGGTGCCATTGGCTCAACCAATTAAACCGCCAGTGGTGACATTGGTAATTTTGCCAGTGGTGCCAACGGTTGCCTAGGCACCATTGGCTGCCGATACTGTGCAGGGTTTACGGTTGCCAATGATACCATTTTCTCTGTCTCTCTCGCAGGGCACCTGACTCATAAGTCAGAGATCATGGGTTCGATACCTGGTCTGGCCACATAATTTCGTTTCTTCTTCCGCTGATTCAAGAAGGGCGGTTGTCAGTTTCTGGCGAAAGTATGTGCACTTAGTACTGGGTAACCGCTTAGGAGGTCTAAGCCTGCCCAGGAATAGTGTTGTTAGGTGAACTGACCGTCCCGACATGACCATAATTGTTTACCGTGTACGTAAAGCAACAAATCAATCACTCAACTCTCTCTCTCTCTCTCTCTCTCTCTCTCTCTCTCTCTTCAAAACACCTGTCCCCTGTTCTGTCTTTTGCCTAGGCCTACTTTTTTATTCTTATTTCATTATCATTTAACTCGTGATACGAATGATACGGCTGTGTTGTACAGAAGTCGACCGAAAATGGTAAAATCAGTCAATCAGTCAATCAATCAATTTATCAATCTCATAACACATAAATGATATCGATGTCAAAATTGCTTTTTGTTTTCTTTTTTCCACATTTTTTTCATCTTCTCTATCAGGCTGGTAATCCCATTTACCGACGAGAGGCACACAACCTCGAAACGATACCGTATGTGCATCTCTGGGACATCATGACGGCGAACTGACATCGAAACAAAGTCATTTCGACCTCGAGTGTCCACTGAGTAGTGATTGGCGTCGCCTGAAATTGTGCCTTAAGATATGTGAATACATCGAATAGTCGAATCAGCCTGCGCATTTAAGCAAATTAGTCAAGAATCTTCACTTTGTAGGTAAGAACGACAGAGTCACTGTTACAATGAAAGGGAAACTATCTAATCCCGTCTGCTGTCCATGCAGCTGTGCTACAATTTGCTTGTTTCACTTATTGGAGTCATAACGTAGGTTGGTTGCAAAATAGGTGGCGCCTATTTCATATTAGATGAAATATACGAAAAGAGAGGGTTCTAATCAGATTGCACGGATGCGCAAGCTCACGGTATGTAGGTAAATTTACGTACACGAAAGTATTACTTTCGAGACATTGCGGGAAACTGCGCGTGACAGTTAAACAACTTTTTTACTGACCGGTTTTCTTAATATGTCTGCACTGACAAAATATTTTACAGATCTTTTTTACAATGATATTGGCCATATTTTCATGTATCTACTAGAAACGTTTAGACAATCAAGATACACTCACCGTGTTAAGCCTGAGTTTTAGAAAAACATGTAGATTTTTGCATGTTTCTATTACCTCGACAGAAGGCAGCATGTACAGTTTGTATTCCTTTATCATTTGCAAAACTAAACCCATCAGCGAGTGACCTACTTAGTTCTCTGTACTACCACGGGTTAAATCAGATTCCAACTTCATACGTTACAAGAAAACACAGACATGTTTCACAGGAGGGGGTCTACCTATTCGCATTTACAACCATCTCAGCATCCCTTTTAGACATTAGCGACCATCTGCTCAACAGAACAAAACTGTTGACACGGCCATCGACAAAAGTCTTGTACGAAATCATTTATATTTGGAAGTTTTGCATTCAATATTACGTCTTCTCCTCAATCAAGATATGCAGTAAAGCGTTACAAGACACAGTTTTGCCGAAATGCCAGGACTGTAATAATTATAACACGGTCGAATAGCTTTCGAATGAGATTTAAAATTATATATTTACATTCTTGGTGTATTTACTGAATAGCCCAATAGTAAACCAATGGAACGTAATGTAGTTTACATTCGAATAATTACATTGAGACACGCGACGTCAATGACGTCAAAATAAACAATGACTCTCTATAATCTGATTGGACGTCACAACGTCATGCATGCTGTTCAGCTGTTAGCAGAAAAACTGCGTGTATATGTTTTACTGCTTCAATTTCAGGGCTTATATAAGATTTTTCATGTAAGATTTGATTGAAACGAATGTAAATATAAGCAATGAACTTAATTTTTCTGTTGTTTATCGAAGTGTAAACTACATTGGGCCACTAGCAAAGTTAACATGAACCCACAAGGGATTCATTCACTTTGCGCGTGACCCAATGTAGTTTACACTTCGATAAACCTCAGAAAAATGAAATTCATTCCTTAAATAAGGGAGGATCGACGTTGCTAGCTAAGTGTACGGCAAAACTGTGTCTTTTAATGCCTTACTACCTATCTAAATTAGCCATGACACGTGAAAACCAAGAATGTGATTGTGCGCCCAGCGCAGACTCAGATCAGCCTGGGTATCTGCCCAGTCTGATCAGAGTCTTCGCTGTCCGCATGGAGGTAGCTTTTGGCTACCGTTTAAGCGCTTAGGGTAGAGTCTGATCAGACTGGGCGGATGCCCAGGCTGACCTGAAACGCTTAAGGTAGAGTCTGATTAGACTGGGCGGATGCCCAGGCTGATCTGAGTCTACGCTGGGCGCACAACCACATTGCTGACTTTCTCATGTCACAGCTCAATTGTGTCAGGACTGACCAGCCTCAGAACCACGGACACAGAATGGTAAGCAGCAGTTTGATCTGAGTCTGCACTGGGCGCACAACATTATTGTTGGTTTTGTCGTGTCTCGGCTCATTTTTATTAGGAGTACTTAGAGTCATTTAAGGAAAGATGATATACGCATTTACGTCCCTTCAACAGTATTTCAATCAAATCTCGCCTACTGAAAAATTGATAAGGAAAATATGTGTAAAAAGGGTCTCTGTTTTGGTTGAAAGTAGAAACGGTCAAAGCACCAAACTCATCAACTATAGAACATCGACAGATCCGAGATACAGAGGATCTTACACTCGTGGTCATTTCATATGAAATTTATGAAACGAGCCTTCGGCGAGTTTCATAAAGTTCATATGAAATGACTACGAGTGTAAGATTCTGTTTATCATATGACCCTTTAAAATGGGATTCAGGGCGTTAAAATCCCATTTTAAAGGGTCATATGATAAACAGAATCTTACTTCAATAAGAAAATGCATTGTTGACATGGACGTTGTCAATGTCGTTACGAGTACGCGCCAAAGTGTTATTACACGTGTTGTCATACGTTTTTTTGACACGACGTTATCCACTGAATAACAGCGACGTCATATGATAAATTTCGACATACTATCATACACTCACAAAGCCCACAAAGTGTGATCCGGTGATTGCGAGCAGTAAGCATCACCTGCCTAATACAGTTCTCAAAACGAAGTTCTGCATCACCTTACATGTACTTTTTTCCCATAGTGCTTTTAAAATATGCAAAACAGTCATATCTCACCTGTGTAAAAGTCATATAAGTAGCAATGAAACACTTGGTTATTTTGTGTGATTAACAGTGTTGTGTTTCGGTATTATAAATATACATGAAAAAGTGGTCTTCAGTTCCGTCCGTCTTGATACATGTAGATACAGGCTTTTAAAGAGTAAAATACTTATTCGGGATGATTTTCCGTATGGTTTGTTAAGAGCCAGTACCACTAGTCAGTCAGAAACTTTTTCCACCCTGACGGGGGTCGGTTCTGTCCTCATTTTTGCCAGGTGTTTACAGAGACAAAAGAGTTTGTGTTACAGAAACCATAAAGCAAAAAAGAGGCATTCTTTCTCGTATATTTCTCGTATACCACTTGGAAATAAGTTGATTTAGCATCATTTCTGTGGGAAAATATATGGTGATGCAAAACATCCTTTGAGTAGTATATCCGCCCTGAGTCAGTAAAAATGAGTCATATAGCTGAAAGTAGTGGATATGAGCCGCGACACACGAAAACCAACAAAGTGGTTGTGCGCCCAGCGCAGACTCAGATCAGCCTGGGCATCCGCCCAGTCTGATCAGAGTCTTTGCTGTCCGCATGGAGGTAGCTTAGACCCTTAGCTACCCTTAAAGCGCATAGCAAAGAGTCTGACCGGACTGTGTGGATGCCCAGACTGATCTGAGTCTGGGCTGGGCGCACAACCACTTTGTTGTTTTCTCGTGTCGTGGCTCATATCAGAAATACAAACTCATAAACCGTACACAGGTAGACAAATCCCAAATATTTAAATACACGGCCATCGTTTTAAAGCCATATTATGTTTTTGACGTTGCCATCAAGTCGAACATAAACTTAGACATAGCACATTGCAGTGATCAACGAGGTCATTGTGTCTCCTGTACACGGTGCACAACCATATCGGACGCTATCTGTGAAAACTGGACTCTATCTGTGCATTTCGGAGTCTATTTGCGTTAGTTTAGGATTCTATCAGTCTCAAAATGGAAAACGAGGTAAGGGTGGGTATTAATAAACTCTAATATGATTGTAAACAACACATTTTCTTATGGGGCATAATATGCACGGAACATCAGACATCCGTGTCTTCCAGTATCTATAGCTGTTATGCCTAATTCGTATTTACTTTCGAGTCTACAAGCTGGAATGAAGGTCAAGACTTGACAATTTTGAAGAGTGTGTCCACTTTGAACGCCGATCAGTTGCGAACGCAATGGAAAGAAAACAGATCGGTTGGATAAGTTTGACCCTAATGAATGAATTTAAAATTTTGTAAAGCTCTGAATTGAAAGAATATCTCCTTTTTGAAGAAAATCGGAATTTTTTACCTTTGACAATGGCACCGGATGCTATATGCGCCTGGCACAAGACTCTATCAGCGGCTAATCGTGCTTCACACAGGACTCTATCTGCCAATATCATCGGAAACCATCTAATCTGTGCTACAGAATCATGAGCCTACATTTGTCTAGTGATCCGAAAATGGTATCAACACGAGGCAGATTTCTGTTTAGATATCGTTCATGATTGATTGATTCCTCTTCTTGCACACATTTTAAAACTTTTCAGAGGGTTTTGGTCACCTCGAAGGCCGAAGAAATGACTCAACGTTTCAATACGCGCGTATACATATTTTTTTGCAGTTGCAGTTATAGGTCATGCTGAAAGTCATCTTGAACAGGCTTAAGCCACAAGCCGAAGAGATAATCGCTGAGGAACAAGCTGAGTTCCGAGCGGGAAGGAGCACCACAGAACAGATTTTCAGCATTAGAGTCTTGTGTGAAAAGAATCTCCAACATCAGCAGAATCTGTGCCGTGTTTTCATTGATTTCAAAAAAGCCTTTGACAGGCTATGGCATGCAGCCTTATGGGCCACCATGCGGAGGTGCATTATCGGTGCAGGTCTAGTTCGCACCATTGCGCAGCTGTACGACAAGGCTACAAGTGCAGTCCTGATCAAGGGCAGCACAGGAGAATGGTTCAGAACAACAGTTGGAGTAAGACAAGGATGTCTTCTGTCACCCACCCTCTTCAACATTTTTCTCGAACGGACCATGTCTGATACTCTGGAAGAATGTGGCCGGAGGGGGGCGGGGGGTGGCATGGGCGGCAGATACATTGCCAATCTGCGGCTTGCCGATGACATAGACGCTCTAGCTGAGGAAGAGTAGGGAGTAGAGGCTCTAGTTGAAAGTCTCGATCAAACGTACACAAGGTGTAAGATGGAGATCAGTGCTGAGAGGACCAAACTGATGACGAACAGCGCAGATGGCATCCAGAAGGAGATCAAGGTAAAAGGGCAGAAGCTGGGTACTGTAAGCAGCTTCAAATGCCTTGGGTCAGTTGTCTCAGATGATGGCTAAAAACTGGAGGTTCTCTCAAGGATTGCACAAGCCAGTTCAGCTCATACCAAGCTGAAACCAATTTGGAGATAGCGGCATGTCTCTTGGATCAAGGGTGAGACTTATGCGCTCCCTTGTCATTTCCATATTTCTGTATGCCTGTGAATCATGGACCTTGACAGCAGAGTTAGAGAAAAGAACGCAGGCCTTTGAAATGAGATGCTACCCAAGGTTACTGCACATTTCGTACAAGGGCCATATAACCAATGAGGAGGTTCGCAGGAAGATCCAAGCAGCCATTGGAGAATATGATTGGCTCCTCAGGCTGGTCGGGAGGGGGGGGGGAGGGGCTGGGGTGGTTTGGCCACGTCTCAATGTCTTCTGGTTTAGCAAAGATAATTCTTCAGGGCACAGTGAAAGAGGAGGGAGGAGGGGGTGGACGGAGGAGGAGGTGGGAAGACAATATCAAGGAGTGGACAGGAATGGATTTTGCCAGCTCGGCAAGGGCAGCTGAAGACGGGACAAGGTGGAAAGGGGTTGTTTCGAAGTCATCTGTGGTGCACCAACGACCTAGTAAGGTTATGGGATAGAATAAAATGAATATAATAGCTATAAGTACAAACGGTGGTGGACACCTAGAGTTGCGGTTTATTATGAACAACATCTATAGGTTGGTGTAACTATATGCATGATATTAGGTCAAAGAAACCCATAAATGGAGAGAGCACTGTAAACTTCCTTTACATCTTTAGAGTGAAACGTTGTGGGTGACATGGCCTCATTTTGGCAGCCTCATTTCGGCAATCTACTGTGGACATGAATTGAGCATGCGCCACAGGACTTTTTTCAAATTCAGGACTTAGCCTTCGGCGTTTTGGCTGATGCAACCACAATTTTGATCTTTTACGACGCTTTTTGCTGAAAAAAGAAAACAAACATCACAAGTAAGTTCCGCTGCTCACAAGTATAGTCAAGTTGCCTTGAGGACAACATCTGTCCGTTGGCATAAAATTACATTATTTAGAAGACACAAATAGAATCCGGAACATTGAAAATAATGGGTGGTGTCCTTTAAACATTGATATTAACCTAAAGATTTTATTTAGGCACCTAATGACATGTGTAAATTATCAAGAACATAATTATCTACGTAAACTAAGGACAAAATTCATTACCTACAAATAAAAACACTGCATTTTTCCTTGTTTTCATGGGCCATGTACGCTCCTGCACTATCACGCTGCATTTGATTTCACTGATGACAAGCACTGAACATCGCTAGCTGAATAATATCGACGGAAATATTAGGAAAAATAAGGTATGTGTTCCGTGGAAACTATGAAACCCAGTACTTACATGTTTTGTCCCTTTTTCTTCGACTGAATCGCCGAAACGTTCATGGCAAGTAACAAATAGAGGCCGTAGCACTCACAGATAGAGTCAAGTAACGCAGATTTTCACAGATAGCGTCCGATATGGTTATGCACCGTGCTGTAGAACCTTTTAAGAGTTGACATGAGCTTCGCTTTGCGATAACCCTGACAGACATTTACTTCGCGCTGTGAACAACTCTATAAAACTCAAACACGGACCGCTAGCTTTGTAGAATGACAATGAGCACATAGTTTTCAAAGAGTGATTTATTGATACTTAGTTCCGTTCTTAGTATCACTTTTCACACGTTTCAGTCCCCGTAGACCCGACGTGCAAAACCTAACTTTGATTATGAAACATTTGATAAGAACCGAGGTACGGCACGGCACATATGATTATTTACTCTAAGGTTTATTCCAGGGAGGTAATTATGCGGATCTACATCAGGAAGCACGCCACTGCATCTGGGTTTTATGTCAAACGACTGAAGCACAGTTGCAAGGTAAAGAAACATTCTGGACTTAGCAAGATTGTGCCCAGGGCAGTCTCTTCGTCCAGTAGAAAATGGTAAGAAATTGCGCCAAATTCCATGCTCAGGGGGTAGTAGCATGCCTTCTGAATCCAGAAACCTTTCAGGGTTGAACACCCAAGGATCTGCCCATACATTAGGGTCGTGATGGATAAACCAAAGGTTAGCAAAAATGACACTGTGTTTTGGAATGTTTTAACCCTCGAAAACGAGGTCAGTAAGGGCTCTGTGTGGTCCATTTAAGGGTAGTCCTGCTGACGTATAGCGCAAAACTTCGTGTACTGTTGCCATTGTATAAGGCAAATCAGGTCTGTCCGAAAGCTTTGGTTTTCGCATGGTTCCAATTGCATTGTCAATCTCCTGCTGGATTCTCTCAGCACAATGATGGTGAACAATTAGTAAAGCAAATGCATTGGTCAACGCAGTCGTTGTTGTCTCTGTCCCACCGAAAATTATATCTACGACTAGTCCTTTCATACTTTCCTCATCAATTAATTTGTATGAATTTAGTTCATTTTCTTCTTTTTGTAATCTCATAAGAGTTCTTACCATTCCTTGTTGATCTTTATCCTGATTGGTCGAGGAATTTTTCAGACGGAAATAAAAACGGTCTAACAATAAGTCCCTCGCTTCTATGGCTTTGCGGAACATATTTCCGAAACGGCCTGGAAGAAGTCGTAAAAATGGAATCAGTTCGAGTACGAAACACATCCCAATATCTAATACGATATTACTGAAATCAATAAACTGCCAGATTATTTTAGAATCCTGATCTTTAGCAGGTTCCCCTGTCATAAGTGACACTGTAGTGTTAGCAAATGATTTTCTGAGAATTCCATTGAAATCGAAGTCGCTTTGTTTCGTTTTCTCCAAATCATGTAGAAGGAGTTTAAGATCGTCTTCTGCATTTCGTTCAAAATGCTCAACTCCATCGCCATATAACTTCAGCGCTCTGTGAAACATCTTACGCTTTGTCATAGTTTCTCTGTTTGTCTTTGCAAAGGCAATATCCTTACAACCAAAGCATACATACTTTCCGAAGAAAAAATCTGGTCGATCATTTAGGTCATCTCCATAGTTGGCTCCTCCAAATGCTTTTCTAACAAGGGAAGAGTCGTTTATAACAACAGCAATTTGTCCCATTAGATTTAGCTGAAATATTTTGTCATATCCCTTTCCCAGTTCATCCACACTCAGATGAATTCGGCGAAAATCAACTGACAGAGAGTTTCCAACAAAAGGCCATGACCTAGGTCCTGGTATTGTCATTCCTTTGACGTTGGTTGAATTTCTTCTAAATAGTACATGTATAGAATAGATACAGAAGATGATAATGGCCAGCAGCGACAGAATTGCTACAACCGCCATAATTGCTCAACAGCTTATTCCATCTTCTGTGTCTGCTAGAATCAACTTGGGTGAAATAATTAAACGCCTGCAACTTCCAAAGAAAGAATTTTGTTTAAAATTAAGAAATTTGGTAACACGTTTAATATCATAATTGAGCCGCGACCTGAGAAAGCAAACAAAGTGGTTGTGCGCCCAGCACAGACTCAGATCAACCTGGGCATCCACCCAGTCTAATCAGAGTCTTAGCTGTCCGCATTGAGGTAGCTTAGACCCTTAGCTACCCTTTGGGCGTTTAGTGAAGAGTCTGATCAGACTGGGCGGATGCCCATGCTGCTCTGAGTCTGCGCTGGGCGCACAACCACTTTGTTGGTTTTCTCATGTCGCGGCTCATATAGTGTAAAACGATCATATTTAGGTCAGGTTATATTATGCTTCCCACAGTAAAATATAAAATACATATAAATTAATAGAGCAGAGCTGAACAAATTCTCGCCCTAGTGCGTAACTGACAAACAAAGTAAACATATCTAAAACAAGTTTTTAGTAAAGTCATATATTTAAGTCTATGGGAGTCATTGTAAATCACCTTGACTGGCCAAATTTATACATATAAGTTTAAACTTGAGTAACTTATAAAAAAAAGTTGGGTCAGTTTTGCTGACGACAAACTGACCTACTTTCGATATCATATACTTGAAGAAATGGTGAAACTTTAATGTTCAAGCGTACATGTAGGACCCCATTTATCTGTTCGCTTTTGTTTGTATATTGCATTGCTGGTCGACAAATGAGAAGAGATTGTGTTTTATGGAGCGTTTTACATACATGTATTGACCCTACTGTTTGCCAGTTATATGACGATATAATATATTCACATCAATCCATCTTTCAGCACCAAGCGTGCAGGTTGAACCCTTTTTATCATGTTTAGCGTTACGAAGCTTTTACTTCTGAGAGTGCCATAGTACATTTACTAGTACTTAAAATACCCGTATTGCTCTTACATTGGTATTAATTTTAGCCGCGACACGAGAAAACCAACAAAGTTGCATATGCGCCCAGCAAAGACTCACATCAGCCTGGGTAGCCGCCCAGCCTGATCGGCGTCTTTACTGCGCGCGTAAAGAATAGCAAAGGGTCTAAGCTGGCTCCATGCGGATTCTGATCAATCGTGTCGCGGCTCTTGTAGATATCGTTCCCTTCAGTGTCATGGGAAATGACGGTGATTTGGCAGCTATAAACAAAGCACCCTTGTTTTTTTTCAAAAATGTTTCATTTTTTATTGTGGCAACTAACCTGACCTATTTCGATATCATAAACTTCACTGCATGGTAAAAAAATCATATAAAGGTGAATACTCCCATTTTTGTGTTAATATTTCATTACACAACAAGAAACTGGAATTAAAATCGTATTTTGTGGAGGTTTCAAATACCTCTACCCTAGTTTTATGGCAGAATGTATAAACATCAACCAATTTATAATGACTTTCAGCATTTCTGGATTCAAAACAGCGACGTCCACTAACTCGATTGTACCATTTTGTCCTCTCTGTTGAAATGTTTAAACCTTAAAATTTATTCTTGCATGTATTAGCAGATAACTGTCATTATTGATAGCTAAACGTCAACTCATTTCATGAGACACGAGGCACGGCTCGGCACATGTGATTTTTAACTCTTAAGTTTAATCCAGGAATATAATTGCGAGGATCTACATCAGGAACCACGCCACCGGATCCGGGTATTATATCGAACGACTGAAGCACAGTGGCTAGGTAAAGAAACATTCTAGATTTTGCAAGGTTTTGCCCAGGGCAGTCTCTGTGCCCAGTTGAAAATGCGAGGAGATTGTGCCGTATTTCATGTTCAGGCACCAACAGATTCCCATCGGCGTCCAAAAACCTTTCAGGATTGAAAGTCCAGGGATCTTGCCACAAATTAGGATCGCGATGAATATACCAGTGGTTAGGCAAAATGATACTGTTTTTCGGAATAAGGTAGCCTTCGAAGATCTGATCTCTGAGTGCTCGATGTGGGACAGATAATGGCCCTGCTCCGGATGTGTAGCGTAAAACTTCGAGTACTGTAGCCATAGTATAAGGCATACGATGTTTGTCTGAAAGTTTTGGCATGCGCGCAGAGCCAACTGCGTCATCGACCTCCCGCTGTATTCTCTCGCTGACATGGCGATGCACAATAAGTAACGCAAAAGCATTTGTCAAAGCGGTTGTTGTTGTTTCGGTGGCAGCAAACGTTATATCTACAATCATTCCTTTCATGCCGTCTTCTCCTATAAGTTCGGATAAACTATGTTCATTTTCTTCTTTTTGTAACCTAATAAGAGTTTTCACGAATCCCGGCTGATCTTCCTCGGTAATGTTGGACATCGGATTTTTCAAGCGAAAGTAAAATCGGTCTAAAAATATGTCTCTCGCTTCTATAGCTTTTCGGAACATACTTCCAAACTGCCCGGGGAAATGACGTATAGATGGAATCAAATCATAAATAAAACTCATACCAGCATCAAGGATCGAGTTGGCTGGGTCAATAAATTGCCAGATTATTTTAGAGTCCAGGGGCCGGTTGTTCGAAACTAACGATGTCGTTAGTTAACGTGACGTTAAAATTTCAAACGTTAATAACTTAAATATGCCAATATTTTTTGTTGAAAAAATGTGAGAAGCTTTTGCATTGCAAAAGCTTCTAACATATTTTCAACAAAAAAAATTAGTGTATTTGGCTATAAAGTCGTAAAACACTTAACGAGTTGACCTCTTAACGAGCTCGTTAGCCTAACGATGCTTTGAACAACTGGGCCCTGATCTTCAGCCAATTTCCCTGTCATAAGTGATACTGTAGTATTAGCGAAAGATTTTCTCAGAAATTCGTTGAAATCAAAGTCGCTTTGCTTTGTATTATTCAGATCATCAAGAAAGCGCTGGAATTCATCCTCTGCATTGCTTTCAAAATGCTCAACCCCATCTCCATAAAACTTCAGTGCTCTATGAAACATTTTGCGTTTTGTCATTGTAGTTTTGTTTGTCTTAGCAAACGCAATGTCACTGCACTCAAAACATAAGTACTTTCCAAAGAAGGAGTCTGGTCGATCATTAAACACATCTCCATATTCTTCACTTGCAAAAGCCTTCCTGACGAGCGTTGGATCGTTTATGACGACAGCAATTTGCCCCATTAAATTGATTTGAAATATACTACCATATTCCTTAACCATGTCAAACAGGCTAAGATGAAGACGGCGGAAATCAACTGACAGAGAGTTTCCAAGAATCGGCAGAGGCTTAGGGCCTGGTAATTCATTTCCCTTCACACTGTTTGAGCCCCTTCTGAATCTTCTAATAATCAAGATACAAACAAATATAAATGACAGTAACATCAGAATATCTAAACTAGACATCGTTTCACCCTTTTAGTGTTTCATCAGTATATTATTCTGCTAATGCGTACCAATTAGACAGTTGCCAGATATTTGTTTCAATTATTCACTTTCCAGTTCAACACTGTCACTACTATGACTTGAAGTTCTACGGAACACCGCTGTCCTGTACACAGAGTCCTTTCCTCATATTATGACTTTGAAACCTTGTAGGATAATCATATGTTTTGCATACAACACAAGAGTCCATCATTCATATTACCTTGACCTAACTGCCTAGTATGATAAAGTGATTGACTTGGTCTAATACCTTTCTGACATATTGTGTCCTTCAAGGTCGTAACTTGCTATCAGATGTGGATAGGTTGTTCTTTAACACATAATTTTCTTATCGGTTGCGGTATACAATGGACCGTAAAAATATGAATTTTGAAAGCAAAGTAAAATATAAACTACTTAAAATAAGGCTCATAAAATGAAGTAAAAATAAAAATAAAACGGAAAAAGAAAATAGAAAAATAAAAAGTAATTGATACAATCATATGAAAAAGAGTTTGAGTCTGTGTTCTGACAAAATTGAGCCGCGACACGAGAAAACCAACAAAGTGGCTGTGCGCCCAGCGCAGACTCAGGTCAGCCTGGGCATCAGACAAGTCTGATAAGACTCATCGCTACGCACTTAAAGGGTAGCTAAGGGTCTAAGTTACCTCCATGCGGACAGCGAAGACTCTGATCAGACTGGACGGATGCCCAGGCTGATTTGAGTCTGCGCTGGGCGCATTACCACTTTGTTGGTTTTGTCGTGTCGCGGCTCAATTAAGTTATCCTCTTGGACAATAAGTACAATGCTGTGGCTGTTCTTCTATACAAATCATAGCAACAGTACATGCATGATTTATATGTGTTATTAACCTGAAATAAAATTGCATTAAATCCAACAAATCCATGAAAAAGGGCCTTGCGAGTGCACTGCTAGGACATCAGTATTTTGATCGTTAATAAGTATACCTATACCAGATCTACTGCGACAGACGTGCCGGTCTGATTGATTGACTGATTGATTTGTTGCTCAACGTCCACGGTATACAGCTATGGTCATATCGGGACGGTCAGTTAACCTAACCACACTGTTCCTGGGCAGGCTTAGACCTCCTAAGCGTTTAACCAGTACTAAGTGCACATAATTTGGCCAGTAACTGTCAACTGCCGATCTGTATTTAAATTCTTCAGTGTCGCTTAACTGCAAAAGTTTAAAAAAAAATGATGGGCTTTTTTCTGGGCAGATAACTCACATCACTCCCAATGATACTAAACCCTAAGCATGTGCATAGAAAATATGTCTGATGGTGTATGCGCACAGGAGCATTGTCCTTATCTGGCAGTTTTTTGTAGCTTGTAGATATCGAAAGCTGTAAAAGAAAATAAATGACTAGAAAATGTATTAATGAAACACTATGCTCCTAACCGTACGAGGGTTGTTCAGAAAGTTCTGATCGTAACGTCTTATTTTGGTAACCATCATAAATGCAGAACTTCTGTTAGCTAAAATATATAAAGGTATGATATGTCCGGACTACTCTGCACACGCGGTGCATATTTTCTAAAGGACATATTTTTGAACGTTTTTGAAAGAGGTATACCCTACAGCTTGTGCGGTTGACAGGGTATGGCATGCAGGCTTATGGGCCACCATGCGGAAGTACAATATCAGTGCAAATCTAGTTCGTACCATTGAGCAGCTTTACGACAAGGCTACAAGTGCAGTCCTGATAAATGGCAGCACAGGAGAATGGTACAGAACAACAGTTGGAGTAAGACAAGGATGTCTTCTGAGATTTGGTAACACGTTTATTGTATTTACAGTATCATAATCGAGCCGCGACATGAGGAAAGCAAACAAAGTGGTTGTGCGCCCAGCACAGACTCAGATCAGCCTGGGCATTCGCCCAGTCTGAGCAGTCTTCGCTGTCCGCAGGGAGGTGGCTCAGACCCCAAGCTACCCTATAAACGCTTAGTGAAGACTTTGATCAGGCTTGGCGGATGCCGTGGTTGATCTGAGTCTGCGCTGGGCGCACAACCACTTTTTTGGTTTTCTCATGTCGCGGCCCAATTATTGTAGTATAAAATGATCATATTTAGGTCAGGTTATATTATGATTATCAAATGAATTAATAGAGCAGAACTGAACAAATTTCCGCTCTGAAAGAAGTACATACAGAGTAAACAAGTTTAAAATAAAATTTCAGTAAAGTCCTATATTTTCTATGGGAGTCATTGTAAATATTTACATGTAAACTTGAGTACCTTATAAAATGTTGGAAACTGATTTGGGTCAGTTTGTTGGCCTACTTTCGATATCATATACTTGAAGAAATGGTAAACATATAAATGTACAGTCATAGGACGCCATTTACTTCATCATGCATTTCTGGTCGAGGAAAGAGAAAAAAAAATGTGTTTTGCGGCTGCCAGTTAGGCTATATAAAAATACAGGCCTATGCACATCCATTCACATTTAAGCCATATGCAACAATGGATAATTTATTTTGCATTAGCGCTAATAGGGAGCTGATATAAATTAACCAATAAAAACACCATTTCTTGTTTTATCGTCAAGGCGCTGATACATGTAGCTTTTAAAAGAAAAATGCTTCAGCTCTTTAAAAGATTTTTTTTTCAACATTTTCATTTTGTGTTATATTGGTCCTTTTTACACATGAAGAACACTACCATAGCTCCTATTTGTTTCTATGAATATATATATATATACTTTATTTACACTCAATCCATACAGAATATGGCATAAGAGGTACATGATACAAAATATACATATGTGACAACTGCATGCGCGGAATCGTAAGCAAAATATATCTAAACAGTCTGGATCACAATAATAAACTGGAGGAGGGTTATTATACTTAGTATTACTGCTAATTCTATAACTCTATAGATGACTGAATGATAATAATGAACACAAAAAATCAAATAACTTAAGGTGAACGGGTACATTTCAGGGGAAGCAGCTCAGTCCACACTTTTTTTTTCTCCGTCCCTCCGAAATGGGGTCGAGCTCGAAAAAGTGCAGAATTTGCACCACAGGAGCAAATTCCTCACTCCTGGAGAAGACTACATCCCGGAAGGGCCCAGTTCTACAGGGAAGCAAACAGAAAGCCACAAAAGCTGCCTCCATTGCCTAAAATGGCGAAAACACATGTCCGTGCACCCATACACACTAGTATATTTTCGTCTTTTCTCACAAACATTACACTTCTATCTTTGAATTTGTACCCATCGTTTTGAAGATTTTACAATCAGGAGAAAAAAGGTAGTGAAGATTCAGACGAGACCCAGCCCATCCGAATAATCACCACGGATCAGACAAGTTGAAATAGTAAGCCATACTGGTAGCATAATAAAATGAAAAGTCCTTAAGACGTACTGAAAATCAGCAATTTTGCGTGCGCTGTTACATTTAGAAAAATTGATCGCTCAGTGCGAAATGTTAAAATCAAATAGCGAGAAATGGCAATTCATATAATGATTTGGAATATAAAGTTCGTTCCATTGAAAAAAGGGATTATAACAAATGTCTTGTAATATTGTAAGTATATAAAACTTGCCAGTCATGAAACGGCTTGAAGAAGCATTCGCTACACGCTCCATGCCAGTCGGAATATTAGACTGGCGTGGTGCGTATAAAAGGACGCTCCTGGAAAAAAAAAAAAAAGAAACCTACACGAGCCGCAACATGGCTGGCATTGAAATTAGATCTGAATAGGATTTAGATATAAATATACTGACGACTAAAGCATCTAATTATAATAAGATATGTGATTACGGAAAAAACACATGTACTATTTACATTAATATACATATATAAACGTAGATACAATCAAAGGACGCTGGCGCTTCACCAGAGGGATGGACATGGGCTATGTAAGGCAATCACAACAAACAGCACCACCGAAGAAAAAAAAAAAAAACACTCTGGATAGAAATCGTGGCTCAAGGCCTCTCAAGGGTCCCCCATCTCGACTGCTCCCGTGAAGCGTCAGTGTTGTGTACTTAACAATTTAACAGTTTACGTTTCATCATCATTTTATATCCGGTGACAGATCCGAGAAGTGCACAAGAGCCCTGCGAAGTCTGGTGTAGGCCTCCGTGTCGCACATGCAGCATGTGAGTCCACAAACTGCAAATGCGAGCCGGTGGCGTAGACCAGCCGGTGCAGGAGCGTATGTTTATCGTCAAGCTCCAATCGCTAGGAAAAGAATTAACATTTAAGAAAAAAGAAAACTAGATATATATACTAAGTGAGCATCCTACATAGACGTCGCACCAGTGCCGGGCTGACACTGTCCAAATGCCAAACGCTCACTTGGTGCGAATAAAGTCTACTACATTATCTGAATTGTTTCGAGCTGTTTTGGTATTCAAAAACAGAGTGAATATATACGGCATTAAAACAGGTATTATGAACATGAGTTAAGTATAATTTTGATAAACTTACACAAATTCTTTAACTGTTTTATATTTCTTACATTCATTAATTGTTTAAATTTAATAACATTTGGTTGCCTAAAGTAATATGCCTTAATATATCGTTTTCTTTCTGAGGCTAGATGTGTGCAACTCATCAATTAATGAAATTCGTCGCCAGGAGAAATACCGCAAAGATTACATTTCCTCTCTGATATATCAGTGTTTGACCATCTCCCAGTTTCTATTGGTAAATGGTGATTTCGTGTTCGAAAAAAGCACATTGTTTTTCTACAGGCATTCGGAAGTTTTAACATATAATTTTCCAATGCAAAATTTTCCTTAAAAAGACGGTAATTAATACACGAAGAACTATCGTTAACATTTGAAAACAAGCTATTGATATACAGATCCTTATTCTTTTGTTTTATACTACGGACCAACCATCCTGGGTTCTGAACTACCTGGGCATCCCATATGCCACTAAAGCCACAATTTATGAGTATTCCTTTAATGTATTCCAACCAGGGTAATTTCTCCTCTGATACCATGTTAAAAAGAAATCGGTAAAGTAAATTTGAAAATTTCAGTGAATCTGGTGCTATTAATTTAGTCCAATAATTTATCATTCTAGCTTTTATATCGATTTCGATTGGGTATACACCAAACTCTCCGTAAATCATTATATTTGGAGTTGATTGCTTAAGGTTGAATATCGATTTAAGAAATTGTAACTGAACGCGTTCTATTAGTTTTATGTCGCTGAAACCCCAAACTTCACAACCGTATAATAAGATAGGTTTAATCATCTTATCGAACAATTCGATTTGTAAGTCGATTGAGAGATTTAATGGATTAATTTTCCTTAAAAGTAAAAACATCGCTTTGTTCGCCTGATCACTGTTATGTTTAATTGTCTTTGCGAACGAACCACCGCGTGAGAAAATTACTCCTAGATATTTAAAGAAATTTACAATTTCAATGTGTTTTGAACCAAAGTGGAACAATAAATTGTTTTTATGTTCGCCGCAACCGAAAATCATAATTTTCGTTTTATCAATATTGACCGATAGTCTCCAGGCAGTACAATAATTTTCAAAAGTGTTTAATGCATGTTGAAGGTTATTTGCCGAATCAGCAAATATTACTGTGTCGTCCGCATATAAGAGTACAAACAGTTTAAAATACATAAACAATTCATCCGTCCGTAATGTACAATCAATACCTACTGTATTATTTGTCCTCAGGTAGTGTTCAAGATCGTTTAAATAGATGCTAAATAAAAATGGCGACAAGTTTTCTCCTTGTCGTACCCCTATAGAGCATTGAAAAAAAGACGAAAGTTTTCCATTGACAGAAACACAGGACTTAATTCCCTGATACATATTGTATATTACTGTGAAACACTTTCCTCGAATATGCGAATTACTCAGCTTTTCCCAAAGACCCGCCCGCCAAACTGTATCGAACGCTTTTTGGAAGTCGACGAAGGCACAATACATTTTTTTCTTATTTCTAGACATTAATTCAAATAGAGCGTGCAAAGAAAATACATTTATTTATCTATTGTAGAGTAGTTTTTTCTAAAACCGGTCTGGTTTTCCTCTAAGAGATTAAATTCATTGGCAAATTCTTGTAGTCTGGAGTTGATTACCGAAGTAAATAATTTCCCCATACAGCTTAAAAGGGTTATAGGGCGGTAATTTTCCGGATTTGAGTTGCTTCCCTTGTTTTTATAAATTGGAATTACACACCCTTCCGTCCAGGCAGAGGGAATTATACCTGTATCAAAAACAATATTGAAAAGTTTATGATAAATTGGTAACATAAGGTGCAGTGTTGACTTTATATGCTCATTTAGAACTGAGTCTAGACCACTACTTTTACCATTTACGAGTTTAAGGGCATTATTTTTTTTCTCTTCCTGAGTGATAGTCGAATTTAACTGTTCCGTGGCCGCTGTTTCCTGCGTATCAAAATGCTGAAAAAGCCAGTGTTGTAATGACTTTTCTGTGTTCAAACAACGATTGCATGATTATATGAAAGAATTAGTTTAAGGCGCTGATGGGATTATATGCACATTTTAATTCTGCGTTATTTGGCATAACTTTCGAAGATGTAAAATAAAAACATTTTGGTCTTTTTCTCAATTTTGTGCATCGACTATCGTTAATTCACCATCATTTTACATCTTCCGACCGCGGAAAATTTTCCAATATCTGCCACCGGAGTCATTGTTGGCGATGAACCGTTTTTCATTATGATTTGTGTTTAGAAGCTTTTCCTTCTGAAAGTGCTACAATTATTTTACTAGTACATGTACATTTAATTCCCCTATTGCTCTATATGAGCCGCGACACGACAAAACCAACAAAGTGGAATGTGCGCCCAGAAAGACTCAGCTCAGCCTGATCCGAGTCCTTACTCTGCGCTAAAAGGGCAACCTAGGGTCTAAGCTAGCTCTAGGCGAACAGCGAAGACTCTGATCAGACTGGGCGGATGCCCAGTCTGATCTGAGTCTTCGCTAGGCGCACATACCACTGTGTTGGTTTTCTCGTGTCGCGTCTCATGTATCGTTGCAAACTTTTCCTACTACAGTTTTGCCATGGGAAATGACCATACTTTGGCTGTTTTAAACAAATAAAGTGGTCCTGGACTTCTTCAAAAATATTTTGATTTTTCTTCAATGGGAACTAACCTGACCCACTTTCGACTTCATGGTGAAAATTGAAATATAAAGGCGAAGACTTCTACTTTATGTTCATTTCATTACAGAACGGGAAACTGGAAATAAAATTGTATTTTGTGGATTGTTTTTTTTTTTTTTTTTTTTTCAAAAAACTTCTCTCTCCGTTATATAACAAAATGTATGAATATTAACCGACATACTGTCATCAAGTTTAACGTGGAGGTAAAAACGCTATTTATAATGACTTTCACCACTTGTTTGGCGATGTTTCTGGATTCAAAAATAGTGCCGTCCACTAACTTGATTGTACTACATGTATAATGTCATCTTTGTTGAAATGTTTAAACCTAATTGATTCTAGAATGTGTTAGCAGACAACTGTGATTATTGATAGCTAATCTTCAAGTCAACTCATTTCATGAGACACGAGGCATTGCTCGGCACATGTGATTTTTAACTCTTAAGTTTAATCCAGGAATATAGTTGCGAGGATCTACATCAGGAACCACGCCACTGGATCCAGGTATTATATTGAATGACTGAAGCACAGTGGCTAGGTAAAGAAACATTCTAGATTTTGCAAGGTTTTGCCCAGGGCAGTCTCTGTGCCCAGTTGAAAATGCGAGGAGATTGTGCCGAATTTCATGTTCAGGCACCAACAGATTCCCATCAGCGTCCAAAAACCTTTCAGGATTGAAAGTCCAGGGATCTTGCCACAAATTAGGATCGCGATGAATATACCAGTGGTTAGGCAAAATGATACTGTTTTTCGGAATAAGGTAGCCTTCGAAGATCTGATCTCTGAGTGCTCGATGTGGGACAGATAATGGCCCTGCTCCGGATGTGTAGCGTAAAACTTCGAGTACTGTAGCCATAGTATAAGGCATACGATGTTTGTCTGAAAGTTTTGGCATGCGCGCAGAGCCAACTGCGTCATCGACCTCCCGCTGTATTCTCTCACTGACATGGCGATGCACAATAAGTAACGCAAAAGCATTTGTCAAAGCGGTTGTTGTTGTTTCGGTGGCAGCATGCGTTATATCTACAATCATTCCTTTCATGCCGTCTTCTCCTATAAGTTCGGATAAACTATGTTCATTTTCTTCTTTTTGTAACCTAATAAGAGTTTTCACGAATCCCGGCTGCTCTTCCTCGGCAATGTTGGACATCGGATTTTTCAAGCGAAAGTAAAATCGGTCTAAAAATATGTCTCTCGCTTCTACAGCTTTGCGGAACATATTTCCAAACTTCCCGGGGAAATGACGTATAGATGGGATCAAATCATATATAAAACTCATACCAGCATCTGCAATCGAGTTGGCTGGGTCAATAAACTGCCAGATTATTTTAGAGTCCTGATCTTCAGCCGGTTTCCCTGTCATAAGTGACACTGTAGTATTAGCGAAAGATTTTCTCAGAAGTTCGTTGAAATCAAAGTCTCCTTGTTTAGTGTTATTCAGATCATCAAGAAAGCGCTGGAATTCATCCTCTGCATTGCGTTCAAAATGCTCAACTCCGTCTCCATATAACTTCAGTGCTCTGTGAAACATTTTGCGTTTTGTCATTGTAGTTTTGTTTGTCTTAGCAAACGCAATGTCACTGCACTCAAAACATAAGTACTTTCCAAAGAAGGAGTCTGGTCGATCATTAAACACATCTCCATATTCTTCACTTGCAAAAGCCTTCCTGATAAGTGTTGGGTCGTTTATGACGACAGCAATTTGCCCCATTAAATTGATTTGAAATATACTACCATATTCCTTAACCATGTCAAACAGGCTAAGATGAAGACGGCGGAAATCAACTGACAGAGAGTTTCCAAGAATCGGCAGAGGCTTAGGGCCTGGTAGTTTATTTCCTTTCACACTGTTTGATCCCCTTCTGAATCTTCTAATAATCAAGATACAAACAAATATAAATGACAGTAACATCAGAATATCTAAACTAGGCATCGTTTCACCCTTTTAGTGTTTCATCAGTATATTATGCTGCTAATGCGTACCAATTAGACGATTGCCAGACATTTGTTTGAATCATTCACTTTCCAGTTCAACACTGGCACTACTATGACTTGAAGTTCAACGGAACACCACTGCCCTATACACAGAGTCCTTTCCACATATTATGACATTGAAACCTTGTAGGATAATCATATATTTTGCGAACAACACAAGAGTCCATCATTCATATTACCTTGACCTAACTGGCCTAATGACGTAGTATGATAAAATGATTGACTTGGTCTAATACCTTTCTCAGTGATATATTGTGTCCTTCAAGGTCGTAACTTGCTATCAGATGTGGATAGGTTGTTCTTTATTCTTATCGGTTGCGGTATACAATGTACCTTAAAAATATGAATTTTGAAAGCAAAGTAAAATATAAACTACTTAAAATAAGGCTCATAAAATGAATTCAAAATAAAAATAAAATAGAAAACGAAAATAAAAAATAAAAAGTAATTACAATCATATGAACAGGAGTTTGAGACTGTCTTCTGACAAATGAGCCGCGACACTAGAAAACCAACAAAGTGGCTGTGCGCCCAGCGCAGACTCAGGTCAGCCTGGGCATTTGCCTAGTCTGTTCAGACTCATCGTTACGCGCTTAAAGGGTAGCTAAGCTACCTCCATGCGGACAGCGAAGACTCTGATCAGACAGGGCGGATGCCCAGGCTGATCTGAGCCTGCGCTGGGCGCATTACCACTTTGTTGGTTTTGTCGTGTCGCGGCTCAATTGTGTTATCCTCTTGGACAAAAAGTACAATGCTGTCACTGTTATTCTATACAAATCATAGCAACAGTACAGGCATGATTTATATGTGTTATTAACCTGAAATAAAATTGCATTAAATCCAACAAATCCATGAAAAAGGGCCATGCGAGTGCACTGCTAGGACATCAGTATGTTGAACGTTAATAAGTTTACCTATACCAGATCTACTGCGACAGATGTGCCGGTCTGATTGATTAATTGGTTTGTTGCTTAACGTCCACGGTATACAGCTATGGTCATGTCGGGACGGTCAGTTAACCTTACCACACTGTTCCTGGACAGGCTTAGACCTCCTAAGCGTTTAACCAGTACTAAGTGCACATACCTGTCGCCAGTAACTGACAACTGCCGGTCTGCATTTAACTTCTTCAGTGTCGCTAAACTCCAAAATTAAAAAAAATATATGGGCATTTCTGGGCAGATAACTCACATCACCCCCAATGAGACTAAGCTCTAAACATGTGCATAGAAAATCTGTTTGATGGCGTATGCGCACAGGAGCATTGTCAATATCTGGCAGTTTTTGCAGCTTGTAGATATCGAAAGCTGTAAAAGAAAATAAATAACTAGAAAAAGAATTTATGAAACACTATGCTTCTAACCGTATGCTTGCCTCTAAAGAAGGTTCATCCCATAATGTGTAAGTCAGAAAGGGGTTTTAATCGGTTCATCTACATCTAAGCCTGTAACTGTATGCCAAATTTAAGGAACACAGCTTATTGGTTCTTCAGATATATTGTTCACAAATTTATTCCTATAGCTTGTTAGTATACAAAATGCCTATTACCAATAATGAGAAAAATATACCAAAATTTTATGAAATAGGCTCAAAAGTTAATTAGGTCATCTACACCTTGGTCCAAACCTGCATGCCAATAAGTAGGTTGGTTGATTGTTTTGGGTTTAACGGCCCTTTGAGACAGTATTTCATAGAGGGAGAAAGAAAAGAGGAATGATGGACGAGAGAAAAATGTCCAAACAACCCCCATCCGCACCCACTGCAAGCACAGTAGGCCCCTGCCCTACTATTATCCAAATTAGTAGGACGCCCCGGCACTGGAAGCTACACGCAGCACAATAGCACCACCTGACCACCCCGCCAAAAAATAGGATCCTAGCTTATGCGGTTCTTCAGATATTTTGTCCAAAAGCTTGTTCCTATAAAAGGGGAAATTACTCAACCGAATATTTACGGTTAATCAGTTTATCTACACCTTGGTCCAAACGTGTATGCCATATATACTGAAAGGATTAAAATTTTTTTTTGAATATCTCAAAAATGAATGCAGCTACGTCCCCCAAAATTTCAGAACATGTATATTCTTTTATACCTTATTATGTCAGTATTACGAATTTGAAATCGTTCAACCGATTCGGCTAGGAATAAGCACGTGTTCCTCATGTTTTAGTACAGTTTAAATGCAGATGAATCACTTCACGTATTTTCTGAGGAAACGTTTCTCTTATAATATCAAATCACCTTTTAAAAGTTTGAAATCGGTCTGTGGCTTTATTTCGCATAACGCGCCTAAATAAAGCAAACCGTTGCAGATTTTTGGGCCAGTTATATGCTGAAATTTCAAAAAGTGACATCGCGAGACAATTTTATGAGTTAAGTACGGCAATTTACAATCTGAGACGACGTTTACAGGAAGCTCTAAAGACCGCCAGAAAAGCAGCCAACCGAAACTAAAAACCAGAAGCCATGACGTTAACTGTCGACGCCGTCTCCGTAATAGGTTTTGCGCGACAGCATCGGCTGCAATCATAATTGCAAACCAACGTAGATGGTGTAACAATATCTAGACAGTAAGAAACCTTCTGAAAGAATGTTGCATAAGATAACACCGCCATCTCTTTATGCGTTTCATAGATGTAACGCTCTT
This sequence comes from Ctena decussata, assembly GCA_963989385.1. Taxonomy (NCBI): domain Eukaryota; kingdom Metazoa; phylum Mollusca; class Bivalvia; order Lucinida; family Lucinidae; genus Ctena; species Ctena decussata. The sequence goes on along the minus strand of OZ022507.1, from coordinate 7,637,119 downwards.
TTTCTGACGTCATTTAAATAATTCGAATAAATTGCATAATCTTTAAATTTGATGAGTTTCAAGCATTTTATCACAAAGTGTTAAACGCTGTCACTCGTGAAAGGATCATCAGCCAGCAATTAGAAAATAGAAGTAAAAAATATGGAAAGAGTTTTTAAATCCTCTCAGTGTATAAAGATCCTAGCTTATGCGGTTCTTCAGTTATTTTGTTCACAAGCTTGTTCCTATAGTATATGCCTATGTTCAAAACAGGGGAAGATCTTAAACTAAAATTTACAAAATATGCTCAGAAGTTAATCAGGTCATCTGCACTTTTGTCTGTAGCTGTATGCCAAGTATGAGGATTCTAGCTTAAGCGTTTCTTCAGATATTTTGTTCACAAGGTTGTTTCTATATAAAATGACATAGTCGAAAAAGGGGCATTGCCTCTGAATGACACCTTGGGCAATGCATTCCTGCATAATTCACGATCCTAGCATCAGGGGTTCTCGAGATATTTTGTTCACAAGGTTCCATAGGATTACTTTTCAGAACATATTTCATTGCACTAAGTCAAGGAAGGGGCATAAGTCGGTCAAAATTTCATGAACTTTTTTCAAAGATTATCAGGTCCTGCTGTTTCAAAAAAGGCAGTTGTCAGTTACTGGTGAAAGTAAGTACACTTAGTACTGGTTAACCGCTTAGGAGGTCTAAGCCTGCCCAGGAATAGTGTGGGCATGTTAACTGACCGTCCCGAAATGACCATAGCTGTTTACCGTGGACGTTAAACAATAACACAACACCTAAGGCAATGCCCCTCTAATTTTCACATGAGACAAAGTTAAATATATTTAGCCTGTGTCTTTTAATTAGACGATAAGTTGATTTTATTGCTTTGAATTTTATATGAATTGATGTTACTTTGCAACTTCCGGCGTGGAGTCTGGGCATGTATCTTTCAGTTTTATCAGTCATATGATGCTAGTCGTAACAGAACACAATAACGTTGCCTGTCATATGTTGACATTGGGTGTGAATAAGTCAAAAACCACAATTTATTGATATTTGCATTTATAATAAATTTGCATTAATCACCACATTGCAGAGAAAAAAGCCCGTTTATTATGTTACTCGTGTAGATTTTGAAAACGATGTCTGTATAACTTTCTTATTTTACATTTGAAGGACAGTATAACGTGTTTCTTTATTGAAATCACTGTCTCATTGCGCAAGCAGCAAAAGAACACAACAGACTTTCGATAAAAATGTACAGTTTCCAGTATCCGTACATGTACCATTATGACGTATAAGCACGTGCAGTCATACATGGGTGACTCAGAATTTTTTTAACGCATACAATTCTCAAGCACTTGAATTTATCTTTCCAATGATATATAGAATAACTCTTAAATATCAATCAGTAGGATACCCTGAGATCATTTACATTATTCCTGAAATGCCCCTCGTAACTACATTGTTCAGAATACCCCACAAGACGCCGCAAAAGAATGACTTGCGATTTAACGTCCTTTTCGACAGTTTTTAGGTCATATCAGGACGATGCTAGGGTGATAATGAAAGGCTGTGTGCAATGGAACCTCGTTTACTGTTGAATTTGGGGCCGCTAGATTAGAAGGCAAGCGCTTAGCCTACTGACCCACAGGGTCTCCGGCAAAAATTCGAAACATTTTGTTTTTCGATGCGTAGTCACTGGCATTTTGAGCCTTATGGAGGTGCGACGTTGACGTCACTAAACGTGAAATGAAAGTGACATAATAAAATTTGCACGTTAAGTTAACTGAATTTCCGCGCACTGACTAATAAATTTCAAAGCGTCACCTGAAAAGAGTGGTTCAACATTTCTATCGGCTTCTTTAATTTCCTTCATCTACACTCTTTAAAGAATGTTCGCATTATAGATCTTTGAAAAGCGATGTCACGAACCAGAGTTTTCATTAAAAGTATATCTAGCTAGTATGTTAATTGTATCCAGTCAGTAAAACGAAAACAAAAAAATCGAGTTAGTGTGAATTTCGTCTGCTTTTAAAGTAAACCTTAGCGCTATTACTTTGTGCTTCTCGAAATCTATTCTGGAAGCACTAATACATGTAAATGTGAAAATGTGAAAAACAAAAATTCCGATTTTCGCACTATAAGGCTCAAAGTGTCAGACACTGTGACGGTGAGTGTCACAATTATATCCTTATCGAGTGGCTGAGCCCATTAGGAGAGATACTAATTCGTCCGGCAAAAATTCGAAACATTTAGTCTACATATATCAGTGCGTAGTGGACTATATATCCTTATCAAATGGCTGAGTCCTTTAGAAGAGATACCAATTTGTCGCATGCAAACAGTGTAGACCTTGATCAGTCGCCGCGTTTTGCGGCATCTGACCGGAGTATGCACCGTTTGTCCACATTTTATTTATAAGATGCTAGAATGGAAAAGTGTAAAAGTCTGCAATAACACAAAGAACTGCCACAGAAATGCAGTCGTATCAGTAGTACAAAGGTAATGAGGTATCGTCATGATCTCCGACTAGACCCTGTGAAGGACTTCAGTATTTTCACTCGGTTGCTTAATCCTACAAGAAAATTTTAAACGAGTGCTATATGCAATTATATATCAGACGCATTGGAGATCAGACAGTGTGTTGGAACATAAAATATAGTGTTTAAAGATTAGTTTAAACACTGTTTCATGATATGCTGCATGGATCGCTTCATGACTTGTATGTTACATTGCCTTATTGTATGTATTTTTGGCTTGCCGTTTCGGCGGCAAGCCAGTATTCAAGTGGTTTAGTGATACCGAGTTATTTTCGGAAGAAACGATACGTCACACTTAGTCGGAAAATACCTGGAGAGTGTGTACTGCAACGATTCGTTCTAAACGTTTTTGAGGACCGCAATATTAAGCCAAAGAGATTGGAAAGCTCGTTCCGGTTTGAGACTGCATTTCTTCATTATTTTCTTCACAGACATAACAAACAAAGACCTCGTCCGATTTTGTCTATTTTTATCCATATCCGATCGATTTACCTCATCTGCTAAAAATAACAGATGGGAACTTTATACTATTTTTGATAGTACATGTACTTTTTTTTTAATATTTCCGTTAAAAAGCACGTATTTCTTTTACAAGTGCCTTGAACTTGGACACATTTCTTTTTCTTTTTATAAACTGATTGCATAAAAATGACACTCTGAATTTAATGCAAAGTATTTGGCTTTGCATCCGAAGAAATATACCAAAACCTGTGTAAGAAACTGTGTTTATATATAGCAATAGCGCAAAGCATTAGCTTTTCCAAAACTCATTCAGCGGCGTCGCGAAAAATAGGCCTTAGGGCATCGCATAATCTGACTGGTTAGAGCAGCCGGCACACTGTCCAGCGCCGGTGCATTCATGGGATCTGATCAGTCTTTTTCGGCATATATATTCTTCATGATGATCCCTGATGAAGACATCTTTTATGCTGACGATAGACTGATAAGACTGCGCTAATGCCGGAGTGGGCTGATATGTGTATCTGTAAAAACTAAAAGAGCAGAGTTCAAATTTATTCATTAGATTTAGAAACAAGCGCTTTTGACGATTTTCTTCCCTTATCACATTAACTGAAAAAAATTATTCCGTCTGTCTATGTGTGTGGCTTGTGTATATGTAGAACTGACCGTGTTATGTAAGTAAAAGTCGGTAATGTCGGTGAGTACTTAACACTTACGCATTGCAACAGGCCTTTCCATGGCACAAAGCGATATATTATGTACACATTTTAAGCATCTGATAAATTTCATTTTGGCCATCAACATGTTCATGAATAGCCTGAACAATTATACAGAAAAAGGGGACAATTCAGAATTGTTAACAATTGAAACTCAGAATTGTTAGAATTTGAAACTGTTAGGGGTTCATTGACAGCTTTATGAAAAGGATAGGTTGTTTGGTTGGTGCGATGATGCTGGGTATAACTTCCAGTGCCGGGGCGTCCTACTTATTTGAATTATAGTAAAACAAGGCCGGCCTACTGTGCTTGCAGTAGGTGCGGGTCGGGGTGTGTGGACTTTTTAGCTCACCAGAGCCGAAGGCTCCGGGGGAGCTTATAGTATAGGCAGTCGTCCGTCGTCGTCGTCGTCGTCTGTCCGTCAACACTTTTAAACAACATCTCCTCTGAAGCCACTGGGCCGATTGGGCCCAAATTTCATCTGTAGCATCCTTGGGCTAGGGGATTGAAAGTTTGTGTTTTTTATGAAAATCTGCCTGTTAGTTTGGTTGCTATGGCAACTTAGAGTTCCCATAGACTTATAATGGAAAAAATTGAAAAATGGCACTTACTGGCAAGCCATTGCAGATATGTTGGCAAATCTTTTATAGAAATGTTCCATGAAAAGTCTTCTATCAGCTATATGTTTTTTTGGCCCACTGCTCTTTTTATTGGTTGCCATGGAAACCAAAATGCAAAAAAATTGGGGAAAAAAAAACTTAAAAATTATCTCCTCTGAAGCCACTGGGCCGATAAGGCTCAGATTTCATCTGTAGTATTTTTAGGCTGGTGGATCGAAAGTTTGTGTTTTTTATGCAAATCGCCTCTTTTGTTTGGTTGCTATGGCAACTTATACTTGCATTGACTTATAATGGGGAAAAAGGAAAAATGACATTTACTGCCAAGCCATTGCATTTATGTTGACAAAACTTTTATAGAAATGTCCCTTGAAAAGTCTTCTATCAGCTGTATGTTTTTTTTGCTCCTTTATTTATTGCCATGGAAACGAAAATGCAAAAAAATGTGAACAAAATTTTTAAAAATTATCTCTGCTGAAGCCACTGGGATGATAAGGCCCAGATTGCATTTGTAGTATCCTTAGGCTGGGAGATTGATAGTTTATGTTTTTTTATGAAAATCTGCCTGTTAGTTTGGTTGCTATGACAACTTAGAGTTGCATTGACTTATGATGGGGAAAATTGAAAAATGGCATTTACTGCCAAGCCATTGCAGATTTGTTGACAAAACTTTTATAGAAATGTTTCTTGAGAAATCTTCTATCAGCTGTATATTTTTTGCCCATTGCTCCTTTTATTGGTTGCCATGGAAACCAAAATGCAAAAAAAAAATGGAAAAAAATACTTAAAAAATTATCTCCTCTGAAAACAATGGGCCGATACTGGGCCAATGGCATTTACTGCCAAGCCATTGCAGATATGTTGACAAAACTGTATTAGAAATGTTCCTTGAGAAGTCAGCTATGTGTTTTTTTGAAAATATGTGTTTACTTTTACTTTGTATATGCATGTACTGCAATCAAAATATGGAAAATAGTTACATATTTTGTTATCAACTCAACAGACTGTCAGGCTGAGACTTTGTAGTTGTATACTTTGTATTAGCCTGTACAAATGTGACAGCAATTTTGAGCCTATACTAATTTGATAGCAATTTTGAGCTACAGATCTGGTGAGCTTTGTGGCCCGTGGGCCTCTTGTTTATTGCTTTTATAACACTCTCTAATGTTGCCTTCTTAGTTCAGCTATACAAATGTACAGATAAATATTTACACTCGTCGACGATTTCCTTAGATGAACCTATGCTGGGCTGACGATGTTCATACATCCACGAACAACACACATTCATGCAATCTTACGCGTAAGCAACGTCACGGATAATTCAAATAGATGATTGGCCGACGTAACGTTTGATATACGTCATGTCATAGTGACGTATTCATTACCAAACACGTTGGTTAATAACTATTCTTCGTCCTTTGCTTTGCGTTAAATTAGTCAGAACTTTCCGAATGAGTAAACAAAATTGATGTAAAAACATAGCATAAATATAAAAGATAAATCTCATTTGTCGGGAGTTCATGGAAATACGAACGCAATAGGTTCCGTGCTTTGTTTTTCCCAAATGGTGTAAAGCAAGTTATTGTCCAAACAATAACAACATGCATTTTCTTCTCAGAGTGTCAAAAGTTTGTTCCAGTCACTGCCACTGATGCCACTTAAACCAAAAATAAACTTCAGTAAATATTAATTTATTTCTCCGTTTGATGCCAAGTTCAGATGTGCCAAGATTCAATAGACATGGGTTTGAAACAGTCTTTCCTAAAATTTTGATTCAGTCTAAATGTGACTCAACAGCCGTAAAGAAAAGACTTGAAATAGGTCCATATAATTATTGTCCTTGAGACATGACTTACGGCCGGCCAAAATGTTGGACCACTGTTTTTTGTTGTTGTTGTTATTGTTGTGTGTGTGTGTGTGTGTGTGTGTGTGTGTTTGTATTTCCTCAATTTGTTTTTCAAATAAATTCTACACTTCTGTTTACCTTACACCCGTGGATAATGCCACCATTCAAGAAGTTAGAAATTAAATACTTTGCTAAATAAAAGTAAGCAACAGAAAGTGCACTAACAATCGGGTTCACTTCAATAACAACTCATGAAAATTTCACTGTTTTAGCTGTGCAAGCCTTCCTTTTAAAAGGAAATTTTATCTGTATACACTGAACAAAATTTCTAATTGGTCACTTTTTGCCATAGAATTAAGCCCTGTGCAGATTTAGATTAGCCTAGCTACCAACTAGGACGAACAAATGTACAGATATTCTTGTATGTTACAAGCAGCACAAGCGCTATGCATTTGCAAAATGATTTACGTCAATTCGAGGCGTCTGCTAGGATTTACACAAAGGGAGGTAATTTGAAAACGTCAATTATTATATTAAGGCGAGGTGGGAGTAATTGACAAAACACATGATTTTATTCATACTTCCTTATATTGTACATTTTCAGTCCCTCTTTCAGAAAATGTAATAAAAAAGGGGGGTCGCCGATGTCGTTTTTAAGATATCTGACCTCGAAAACGTCAATTTTTCCACTTTTTCGACCCGACGTTATAATGGCGTTCAATGGAAAATGCACTTTTTTGCTCGTACCTCTTGGATAAAAACCTTCATTCTGAGAAAACAAAACACATTTTTTTCTTCAAAAACTAACACAGTATGACCCAATGATAGAAGTTCACATTAAAGCAATAAAAATAGTAGGTCGCCGACTTAACTTTCGAGTTAAAGTGCATTAAATGCCCGACCTGCCGTCTCTTTAGACTGAAATGTTGACGTTGCGCATGGTGACGTTAACGTTACTTAACTTTTCGCGCCACATATCAACTAACGCTGTTTGTAGTCTACCGGCAAAATTTGTCTGGAACTTTCATCACTCATGATTGTCATTGTCTGGAAAGTGCAGGATGAAGGCAGATGTAATACGTTTCTCTAAATCTCTGCATAACCCGTCTTAACTAAGTATTTTTAATTTGAAAAAAATCGAAAGCATTGCCATTTATGCCCTCCCATACAGTTGACGGGCACCCGAGACAGTTGACGGGCACCCGAGTTGGGGCGGGCTTCCACGTGTTATGACATTTGAACAATTTCCTTGTCCACTTGGCTTTTGTACAGTGTAAGCGAGTCAAGTTTTCCAGTTCCTGACCCGACCCAAGAAAGGGCCTATAATATTCTGCATGGTAACCTAGCGGTCCAACGACTGGACTTCGTCGACTCTCTCTCTCTCTGTAAAAATGATAGGCAGCTTTGATTCAATTTAGCGTCCAGGATATACTTTGATATGCACTTGAAACAGAAATAAGAAATGAAAAACAGAAAAGTGAAAGAAAGGCAAGGGGAAAGAAACGCCACATTGTTTTTAGCTTATTGACAGAACATATGTTGAATTATCGTATCAACGTCGATTAAAGATTCTGACGACATTGCGTCGACGTTGATAAGGCTGCTTGGCGGTGTTCAAATGCTAGGGACAGTCTAAGATTTTTTGATATAACTGAAATTTGGCATAGTTTTTGCTGATTAGTATTTAAAGTGTGGGTGGTATGATAACGACTGTCTATGGCTGCTACCATGTTAATTGCTAAGTAGGCTACGTGGTGGAAGTGTAGACAGTGATCTGACTATTCATTGTACGATTCTGGATTCAATTTCACGAGGCTTTGTTATTGCAACTCAACAGCTGCGCACTCCATCTAACAAACTAACGAGGAACTGTCAGAGAACAGCTTTCTCCCCACGGAAAACTAGATATATTTTTTCAGTTTCTTCTCTACGGCACTTTCTAACTCAAAAGCTGTGAACTCCGTCTCATAAACTGTTAAGAAACTGTCAAATATCCCACAAGAAGTCTTCCGCACGGAAAACTAACTATCTTTTTCAGTCTTCTCTACGGCACTTTCTACTTCCTTTAAATTTCGCCCAGCGCTCAGCCTCCTTGCATTTTGTGAGCAGACCATGAAGTGATCACAGACGCGGCTAACGTTGACGCCATCTTGTTTTTATCAAATGGAACGTTCGACGTCATTACGTAACGTAGTGCCGGAAACTGCCGCACGGCGGCGCTGAATTACTCCCACCTCACCTTAAAACTAATACAGGTGAAAGAGGCATGAATACTAAAAACATAGGCCATGTTTTTATGATGTAAAGCTTTATTTACTTCTAAAATATCATACTTTTGTGGAAGCTTGATGCAGCCTGTAGGTGTTTTCAGAGCATTCTATGGTTTACATAGAAGGGGTTGTAACTCTAATACTACAATAAAGTTTTGATTACAACATTGACTTTCAATAAGTAGATAACAGCCCCAAATTTTGATTATAATTATATTCAAAAATACAGTTTAAAAATCATATTTCTGCATTTTAGAAAACTGACCAATTAGAAATTTTGCTGAGTGTATTGTTACGTTTTGTTATTTACGGTGAACACCATCTTTTGTAGAAGGTGTGCCGAATAAAATATTCTATTCTATGCTATATTCTAGGTATCCGCCATTTAGAAAAGGCAGATTTTTTGTCTTCCTAGATGAATAAGCCCTTCCAGAATGTCGTCTTCTCCAGAAAGAAAGAATTTGGTGCAGAGGGACAAAATTATTTCAGTTTAAAGTTGACCCTAAATATGAGAGGAGACACAGAAGAAAATGGCAGGTGCTGGTTCCCCCTGAACGTTTAATCATTTACCCTTAGAGTATTGGTGCTGAACTCATAAAAATATTTGAATCAGCTAAGGTAACCGATCTATTAGTTCAGACATCACAATAGAAACTAACAATAACGCATAAAAAAGAAAAGAAAAATACATGTATTAGAAATAAACAGAGTACGAATTGGTTCAGCATAATATAAATGTGATACCCAAGTGGAACCAAATAACGACCAAAGGCAACGCTGTTTAGGGAACGGTCAATAATTTTCAGCTGGGGAGCCGGGGAGAGGGGGGGGGGAATTTTCAGAAGATCCACAAATTTTTCTTGACCCACCCACTGACTTAGGTTTTCTTTGTCCGACCCCCCCCCCCTTCCCAATCATGGAAAATACAATTCTTGCCCCCCAGCACACACACACACACACACACACACACACACATGCCCCCCCCCCACCACCACTCACAGCAAACCGAAGGTCAACAGAAACATAGGAACATATATCAACTCCCCCATCCTCCCAAGCCCTCACTTACAACCCCCCCCCCCCCCACACACACACACACAGCAAAAGAAAAAAAAATAAAAGACAAAAATTACTTTTAACAGAAACATACAGGAAAACACATTTTACAATTACTTAATAGTCTATCAATATGAACATGCAGACTGTGTATGCATCCCCAAGAGTTTTCAAAGATCGTTCGCAGTGGTGGAGCGAAGTGCGGAAATGCTAGCGCACAAAATTCATGATCATCGGATCACAAGTTTGAATCCCACCAGGTCCCTCTGCACATTTACCTTGTGCATATCTCACAGTGTGTGTGCCATGTGTGTGTGCTGTGCTAAATTCCTTCAACCCCCATCCCCCCACCCAGCTGATAAATAATGACCGTTCCCTTAAGCGACTGAATTTTGTGACTTACTTATTGCTTTTCTTGTCAAAGACTCATCTAGAAAGGGGTCTACTTTCAAGGAAAGAATCAAAAGAAAAGTTTTACCTTTAAATATATTGAATTCAATCTAAAGAAAGGCAAAATTGAAAATGTAAAGCGTTGGCCTCTCTGAAAGCGTACCGCTTCACTCTAACCATTTAATGCCTAGCGCCCCAAAATTGGCATAAAGGCAAACAGTGCAGACCCAGATCAGACGCCGCAAACGCGGCGGATGTTCGGGGTCTTCACTTTTTGCACACAAAAAGGGTATTTTTCCTCAAAATAAAAGAAAAAAATCGAAAAATAAACTAAATCTGACACCCCTTAAATGACAAACGGGCTCGTCCAATATATACAGATAGAAGAGTCCACTAAGCATTAATGGGTTAATGATTATTATCTATTGCAAGGGAAGTAAACTACTTGAAATCAACCTTCAATCTGATAGGAGAGTACTTTCGCTTTCAAATAACAAACTGCTCGGAGTATTGGTCATAAGCAGATTCTGCTAATTTTCGTTTCTTTGGTATAGTCCTTACGTCCAAAGGATCTGACTATTCAGAACTTAATTGTATACGCGGAGTCGCCATAAAAAAGGTCAAAAGGGATAGGCACCGGCCCACTTCAAAATCAAATTATTAACCCTACCACTATAGGTGCGACATAGCATTCCGAAGAATTCTTGTTAATCTACCATAGCCTAGTTAAGCCCAGTCTGATCAGACTCTTCCCTAAGCGTTTAAAAAAGTAGCTAATGATCTAAGCTTCCTCCATGCGGACAGCGAAGACTCTGATCAGACTGGGCGGATGCCCAGGCTGATCTGAGTCTGCGCTGGATGCACAACCCCTTTGTTTTCTCGTGTTGTGGCGCATATATCAAATATTTAAATCTTGAAAGAGAAGCTGAAACTAAAAGACACACTGTCAGGAAACTTCATTAAAAAGAGTGTTTCAAATACATGTATATACTTTAATCAACATTAGTCATATGGCTATTTTACTGATCAACGAATAAATTAGAACCACACATACTAGCCAAAAGTTCTAACCGGCCACTTACATTTTATCGATTTTCTTCAAAGCCCCAATCTTGCAATTTTATTTACATCCCCAAATGGGCAGATGTGTCAGTTAACTTATCCTATAAAAGATTTTACAAAATTCCGAACTTCACATCCTGGATGCGCCGATGAACACAAGTATCCCCATTTTCAAAATTCACAAAATCCTGCATTTCGTCACAATTTGAGAAAAGTCAACTTTTGAAATATCGAATATACCTTAGCATAACCACTTCATTACTAAAGCAAATGACTAAAGAAACAGATTTATGCAGAAATGAACACTCTTCCTGCATGACGGTGGTCGCTTTGGGTCAAAAAGTTAAAACTTGCCCCACCACTCAATGCAAATTCGTGTTAATTTTGAAAATGGGGGTACCCGTATTCATCTGTGCCTCCTGGATACAATCTACTGAATATTCCTAAACCTTTTAGTGGCATGGTTTACCGACACATTTGCCTATCTGTTACTGAATACTGAACTGTGAGATTGCTAATAGCATTGAAGAAAAATAATAAAAAATAATAAAAACTAGGTGGCCGGTTAGAACTTTTGACTGGTATATATAAAAAAAGTCGCCCAAGGGCAACGATCGCTCACCTGTCAGTATATGCTCAATTTTTATAAAATTGGTAGTACTACAGTCCCAGATGCTACATACTACTACGCATAAAGTATCTACTGCAACAAACATCCTTCTAAAGGCAATGAAAATCTGTTACGGTCAACTGTCATATCAAACATTCCGTCGAAAAACTGATTTCTTTGATTCAATTATAACTGTATTAAACCCGCTCAGTAAAGGGCGCGGTAACTAGATTTGTGGCGTCATTTTCTGTGAACCGCTAGCTAGCAAAGTGACCGCCGCGGAAATCGTTATAATGTAGCTGACAGGTACCGTTATAAATAAATTTTGTGACAACGATCAACTGAGCCGCCGTCTGTGAAGAAAATATTTTGATCCTTTGTCTTTTTATTATTTTGAGATAACGGAACGTTTCTGAATCTCCTCCAACAACGAAATGTTGCAGTAGTTGATTGACCCGTAGTAAGTTTCAAGGCAACTGGCCCAGTGGTTCTGGAGAAGAAGATTTTTCAAGGTTTTGGCCATATATGACCATGGTGGCCATCTTGGTCATGTGACCTGGACCAAATATATAAATTTTGTTTCCCGCTTTGCCTGAAGGCTGCATATGAAATTTAATTGGAATCTGCGTAGTAGTTTGAGAGGAGAAGTCTTTTAAAATGTTGACACATTACAGACAAATGACCTTTAGCCAAGGTCACTAAATGACCTTGACCCCAAGAATTCCTAGGGGTTCAAGTTGTCTCATTTCCATATCAGAGCACTACAACAACAAAAAATGCACTTTTTTTTTAGCTTTTCCGATTCAAAGCAGTAGAGCCCAAATTTGACCTTGTAGCAAAACAGGTCACTGTCAACCCAAGGTCATTATTTATATAAACTTGGTAGTACTAGAGTTTCAGATGCTACATACCAAGTTTCAAGGCAATTGGCCCAGTGGTCTTGGAGAAGAAGAATTTTTAAGGTTTTTGCCGCATATGGGCATGGTGGCCATCTTGGTCATGTGACCTGGACCAAATATATGAAGTTTCTTTCCCGCTTTGCCTGAAGGGTGCATATGAAATTTAATTAAAATTGACCCAGTAGTTTCAGAGGAGAAGTCCTTTAAAATGTTGACACACAACTGACAAATGACCTAAATGACCTTGACCTCTAGTATTCATAGGGGTTGATGATGACTGTGTTTCCATATCACAGAGCACAACAGCAACAGAAAAAAGGCTTTTTTTCAGCTTTTCCCATTCAAATGCCTAAGGGACCAAATTTAACCTAGTGGTAAAATAGGTCAAGGTCAACCTAAGGTCACAATTTATTAAAACTTTGTAGTACTGGATGCCAAGATGCTACATACCAAGTTTCAAGGCAATTGGCCCAGTGGTTCTGGAGAAGAAGGTTCTTTAAGGTTTTTACCATATATGGGCATGGCCGCCATCTTGGTCATGTGAACTGGGCCAAATATATAAACTTTAGTTCCCCCATCCTGTTAAGTCTCTATATGAAATTTGGCTTCAATCCGCCCCATGGTTCCTGAGAAGAAGATGTTTGAAAATGTTGAATCCCAATAGACAAATGTCTTTTGGCCAAGGTCACTAAATGACCTTGACATCTAATATCCATAGGTATTGAAATTAACTGCATTTCCATATCACAGAGCACAACAGCAACAGAAAAATGCATTTTTTTTCAGATTTTCCCTTCAAAACCCTTAGGGACCAAATTTGACATTGCCATAAAATAGGTCAAGGTCAACCCAGGGTCATTATTTATATAAACTTTGTAGTACTGGAGTCCAAGATGCAACATACCAAGTTTCAAGGCAATCGGTCCAGTGTTTCTGGAGAAGGAGATTTTTTAAGGTTTTTACCATATATGGGCATGGCGGCCATCTTGGTCATGTGACTTGGGCAAAATATATAAACTTTCGTTCCCCCATCCTGTTAAGGCTCCATATGAAATATGGCTTTAATCGGCCTAGTGGTTTCTGAGAAGAAGATGTTTAAAAGTGTGAACGACGCCGACGACGACGGACGACGGACCAAGGCTATACTATAAGCTCACCTTGACAGGTGAGCTAACAAGCAGCATCACAGTCAGGGAACACATATCACAGTATCGAACTTTCTCAAGTTTGTGTTCAGTATCTGAAAGAACATTTTTTTTATTAAAGAAGTCATGAAGATCAGTAAGTTTATATACTAGCCTTAAGTAAGTCCTCCTATGAAATCGTATAGTCAAAGTGTTCTGTGTTTTCAAGTTCAAGAGTATTTAATCTTTCAGAGAGGAAATGCCAACACATTGAACAGAAACTTCAGTTTGATCTTATGAAAGACTTATATACTAAAAGCTTAGTTCCAGATTGTATGTTATTACTTATTATAAGGAGAGCATATATTTGTTTAGCAATCTTCTTGCACATACTAGAGATATAATTTAGCCGCGACACGAGGAAACCAACAATGTGGTTATGCGCCCAGCACAGACTCAGATCAGCCTGGGCATCTGCCCAGTGGCCAGTCTGATCAAACTCTTCTATAAAGGCTCATTTACGATTTACTGCTAATTTAACCATTTTCTGTTTCGCCTACTCACTGTTTGCCTATGATTTGTTCCAGTTATGTTCCCGCCTACCCCCATTCCGCATATGAGTTGTCCCACTACGCCTTCTCCAATTTCGCTACTCTAGATATACCGGTATTCTTACTTTTTGCTTTATTAAATGTTATGAATATGGTGTAAATCTTTTCTTTTACCATGATTTTGCAGTTTTTAGATGTTTACTAGGTTTGAAATAAACACGTTGTTTACACTGTACTTTAGAACATTATGGAAAATTGGGGAATCTTTAGAATGTTCCCGAAACAGAAAGAATTGTCTGGAAAGTTCTGGAATTTGCTCCCCATTGTCAAAAGAATGTTGTGGAAGCCTCAGGAAACTTTGAGAACTTTCAAGATGTTTCGAGAATTTTCTAGAATATCTAATTTTAGTAATGTAGAAAATAATAGAAATTTCAGTTGTAATCATTAAGAATCTTCTGGTATAAAATTATGTCAGAATTGAGAACTGTCTGGTAAAATCTACATTTTGGCCAGAGCTCAAATTGTGTTTCAAATCTTGTCTCAGAAGTAACTTAGAATGAAATGAAATTCAACAGAAAGATAAAGCATAATGAGAAGATGTTTGTGCATATAATTTTGGTTCCCACAGTCAAGGACAAGGTCAAAATCAGAAGGGAAATGTAATTGTTTCCCTGTTATTCCGTAAAATCTACTAAAGCAAATTTCATCAAAAATTCTAAGAAATGTGCACCATAGTGAAAGGGTTTGTCACACACAATATTTGAGTTTCAGAGCTTGATCTCAATGTCACAATCATGGGTCAGAGGTCAAAATTGTTTTTGGCAAATACTCAAAAATGCACCAAAGCAGACTTCGTTTAACTTCACAGACAGATAAAGCTTACTGAGAAGGTATGCCAGGCCTAATTCATAGGTTTCAACGCCCAAGGTCACGGTCACAGTCAGAGGTCGAAGGTAAATTTGTTTCTCCTCAATTACTTTAAAATTACGAAAGCAAACTTGATTAAACTTCATTAAAAGGTTAAAAATAATGATACGGTAAGTTAAAATCAAAATTAAGGTTCTTTTCCCAAGATCAGGGATCAAATCATGTGTCTGAATTGGGTCCAAGCTGCTGAAATGAATTTCATCAAATTTCAGAAGGAACATATGGTAAAATGATATCTTTTTTGCAAGATTTTGTATCCTATGCCCAAGGTCTAGGTCATAGTCAGAAGACAAACATCAGAATTGTTTATAAAACGGGTCTTCGGGAGCATTTGTTACATACGTCACAGTTCTTGTTACCATATGGATGACACCACTGCACTAAGTGCTACGAAGCCTTTAGACAGTAATATTATTACCAAGTTTATGACCAGGGTGAATATTCATGCCCCCCAGATAGGTATTGAGAGGTTGAAACCGAGATTGCTCTTAATATTTGTATCATCCTGTAATGTGTATATGTATCAAGTAGTGTGTTCGAAACTGTATGCAAAATGAAAACAGTACAGGCACAGATCAAACTGCTTCTGAAGGCGCAGACTGATCTGGATATGCACTGTTTCGGATCAACACACAACGAACACACAACAGTGTCCTAGACTATATATTATCATGGTACTCAGCCTCTTAATATGTTGCTTTTCAAGATATCTTATTTCTTTAATTGCCCATTCCCTTCAATAGAATTTACACAAACCTCGTATCAAAATTCTCAAAAATAACACTTTAGTAAAATCATTTTATCAGCCGCGGCACATGTAAACCTCCTTAGTGTAAATGTTACTCGAACTGCAAAGCAAACGCTGAAGATTTGTTTTTCAGGCAGAATGTATAGCAATACTCGTAATGCTCAGCGGTTCTGCTAATGAAACTGCTCAGATGCGTAGGTGGGTCTGTGGCTTCCTTTATCGCACAGGTAATAAGGGCCGTATCTGACACAGCAAACGTGTTACAGACCAATTATTTTTATTTGGTTTCAGGTCTTATAGGATTTGCATATTTTTGCAATTTATTTTGATGAGTGTATGGGATTTTTTTCCGGAGTTGAATAACCTGCTAACACAATGTACGGCCTTCATTCGCATTAAGGTATATGGGCACACTTCCAGGTTTTCAAGCTTGTTTATGAATCCTGTAGCTCAGTTGCTTAAGCGATGGTCTGCTGAGCTTGGGTTCGAGTTCGAATCCTGCTGAAGGCGGAAATATTTTCAATCTTAAACGGGGTTCCATACGACTTTGTTGGTTTTCTCGTGTAGTGGCTCAATAATGGTTTAAATATCATATTCCTATAGTAACAGTCTCGGGAGTGACATTTTTACCTATAAGGTGCACTAGTTTGACCTCAGAAGCGACTTCATAAAAACGTGTGTGTGTTGAGGATAGTAAATCTATAATCCTTTCACATGAAGGCAATTCATTCCGACTCTTTGTATGCATTGTCGTGTGAAAAAAAAACAATTTATCCATATCAACTGAACAAAAAAAGAAACGTTACTTACATTTATACTTAAAATTCACGACATCACGGTATGAAGAGATTTAGAATAAACATAAATTTTTGTAGTGTATCTTGCATTTCTTGGTGTTTGTAGAAAATATCTGGCGATGTTTTAGCCTTGATTAAACTTTGAAATTTGAATGAAAAGTTTTAAAAGAGAAACAATTTTTATTTTTCATGTATCGTTTCTTTTTTCTGCCATTATATTAATCATTCTGTTAGAAATAACATGTCGGAACGTGACACAAATACAGTTGCAGAGGGTGAAACTGAAAAGGTTCCAGAAACGTTTGAAATTCAGATACAGGAAAATCTTATAGAACCAAAGTATATTGAATATGAAATAAATGGAGAAATATATACAGATTTAAATGAGGAAAAAGACAGCAAGTCGAAGCAAGAGCGTGGGTACTGGGCCCGGGATATAGATTTCATCATCTCTTGCATAGGTTTTGCAGTTGGACTGGGAAATATTTGGAGGTTTCCATATCTTTGCTACAAGAATGGTGGAGGTATACTATATCAATTTATTTCACTTCAATATCTGAATCATTGCCTTGCGCATGTCATATTCTTCGAAAATTGACTGCCTTATTTAACTCATCACTATCCTCGAGAGGATAAAAATCAATACGCCTGTGTGCACGGTACGAGGGGCATTTCAGAAATAATGTAAATGAGCTCAGGGTATCCTATCGGTTGATATTTAGCAGTGGTTCTATATATCATTGGAAAGATAATTACAAATGCTTTAGAATGGAATGTAATAAAAAAACTTCTAAGTCACTCATGCATGCCAGCATCACGCTGGTCTGGCATTCAACACAGCCAACGAAGGCAACGTACTATAAAACTCGATTGTTTTCGCATACTTCTTACGTTAATTTTAAACTATCATTCTTACGGACCCGACCTCTTAGTCAGACCAGATTTTCGAAGAAATTCCGTCTAGTATAAATGCAGTGCTTGAATAAGTATTTTCACCAATTCGTTGTCTGGTCGTTGTAGCCCAAAAATTGTTTCCAAGTATTTCTTGAAGATGCATATCAATACAGGTAAACTTTTGATTCCTGTAGGGGGTCGGATGGTCCGTGAGACTATACTTCTGAAACAAACTTATACTGATGAGCAGAAAAAGCAGGTTCCGTTACGTTGACTTCGTTGGCTGTGTTGAATGCCAGACCAGTGTGAGCATGTGGTTATACGTCATTTCATGCAAACAAAATCTTATGTTTGAGTAAAGCTGAATATAATAACTTTCACACTGGATAAATTTCAGTATAACAGATTTTATGGGTATCGATTCAGAGCGGTTTGTATCCAGAGTTAGAAAAATTTAAATTTGTCTTCACGTAAACATTTCGTCCATTTCTACTCAGTATCCCTACCCTAACAACAGTTGTCAAGGCATATTTTGAAGAAAATACCAGTGACTGAAATTTTTTAAGGGAAGGTCATTGGGTGATATGTAAATCAAACAGTTAAGACATAAATTTCAAAAATCGGTCAACTTTCATACATTGTAGGAATCGCAGACTCGTTTACACTTTTTCCGAAATGCCTCTCGTATGTGTAGGCTTTACGTACTACATGAAAGTATTGCTTACGAGACATTGCGGGAAACTGCGCGTGACAAGTAAACAACTTTTGTTTTCTGACAGTTTTTCTTAAATATACCTGCAATGACAAAATATTTTACGGATCTGTTTTCAAAATGATATTAGGCATATTTCCAGCTATCTAGAAACGATTAGTCGCTGAAGATAAACTCACCGTGTTAAGCCTGATTGTGAGAACAACATGTAGATTTCTGCATTTTTCTATTACTTCGTCAGAAGGCATCATGTACCGTCTTTATTCCTTTACATGTATCAATTGCAAAACTGAACCCATCTGCAGGTGGTGTACTTTGTACTCTTTGCAACCACGGTTAAGTCAGATTCCAACTTTAAACATTACGAGAATAAATAGCCATGTTTCACAGGAGGGGTCTACCTTTTTGCATGAACAAAGGCATTTTATATAGAAACACCTTTGTGAACAAAATATCTGAAGAACCCCTTAAGCTAGGTTCTTCATATTTGGCATACAGCTTTAAATCAAGGTGAAGATCGCCTGATTAACTTTTCAGCATTTTGCTTCAATTTTCGTTGAATTGTCTTTATCGCACACAGGCATTTATTTAATACAGATCTTTCCCTTCAGTGACAGCACAGAGACGTTAATTTTTATGGAAAATTTAACAGTGTAAAATATCGATTTATCGTGTAAGTTATCTTCGAACTTGAAGATGAAGGTCAAGGTCACCAAACTCTAATCCGCATTTTGGCTAGTGTCAATGGGATATTTATCCAAATCTGGTGAAACTCCACTCACTGATTTAAAAGATACAGTGTATACATGATACAGAAAAGTATCCATTCTGTGTCCACCTGTGACCCTGAAAAAAGGGGTCAAAGTTAACAAAAAATAGATCTTTGCTTGACCCAGTGATCTAACTGTAAGTTTAGGAAAAATCCACTCGCTGCCTGGTCCATTGTCTTCATTCTTGATGAATATTTGATGTAGAATGTTTTAAAATCTGTTATAATAGTGTAAATAAATAAATAAAAAAAAAAAAACAGAAAAAAATATCATTATCATTTTTAGAAAAAATTGAGTAGGCGGGCCCGGATAGTGGTATATTTAGAGTGGGGAAATGGGAATAGGTGAAATGGGGCAAATCATAGGCGAAATGGGAGTAGGCGAAATGGAAGTGAACCACAGAAATAGGTCACAATAATCTGCTTTTGTTTGGGGTTCACGGGGTTGCGTGGTTAGGGAGATGACCTTAAGTCAAGGATGCTGAATTCCTCTACGTCCTATGCTATGGTAGGGCAATAAAGTACCCATAAGTATATTTACTTTACGTTCTACCCTAGCAGTAAATTTGCTTATATGCAAATATACATTTGAACCTAGTCAGACCTGGAGCAAAGTTTACATCTAAGAAAATTTGCTTACGTATGTATTTGTGTTCACATTACGAATTTACTTACGTGAGTAAAATTTGCATATGTGCAAAAAATACTTACGTGAGCAAATCTGCACATGTGAATGGGCATAAGATACAGTGGGCCTCTGACCCCCAGTGCTAATTCGGCCGCTAAGATATGGGAAACCATTGCCTTTTCACTTCTATAAGTATGATGATGAAGATAAAAATAATCATGATTCTTTTGTACGATGATGATAAAAATAATTGTAATAAGCTGTTTCTGGTAAAGATCGTTACATAATAGAATACACAGTCAAAAAATGCAGGCACACAATATATGAATTTCATTAGAAAGTATTACTGAATGAACAAAATGTTTTAACTGTACTTAAGGGCCGTATTCACTATCATTTTTTCTTGTACAACTTTATTGTACAATAAAAATGACCAAGAAAAAGTGACAATGATGAGGTGTATACACGATCAAATTAAATGACATTTTTTTATTGTCCAGTGAAGTTGAACAACAAAAATGATAGTGTATACACCTCATCATTGTCACTTTTTTTAGCTCACCTGAGCCGAGGGCTCACAGTTGAGCTTATAGTATAGGCAGGCATCCGTCGTCCGTCCGTCAACATTTTCAAACGACATCTCCTCTAAAACTACAAGGTCCATTGTTACCAAATTTCATATATAGCATCTATAGGCAAGGGGAACTAATAATACTGTTTTGTTTTATCCAAATCGCTTCAGAACTTTGGTTGCTATGGCAACTTAAAGTTTCCATTGACTTTTATGGGAAAAAAATGAAAATTTGCATTTATTGCTATGTCACTGCAGATATTTAGACAAAACTTTTACAGAAATGTTCATTGAGTAGTCCTTTATCAACCACATGAAATTAGTGTAAATTGCACAATTTGGCTGGTTGCCATGGCAACCAAATTGTTAAAAAATAGAAAAAAATATTCAAAAATCATCTCCTCAGAAACTATGCTACCAATAAAGGTCAAACTTCACAGAAAGGATTTTAGTACTAGCTTCTATAAAATAACTGTTTTTCTTGGCAATTGCTATAGCAGTTTGGTTGCTATGGGAACTTAAAGTTGCCATTGACTTATAATGGCAAAATGGAAAATTTGCATTTATTGCTATGCAACTGCAGATATTTTGACAAAACTTTGATGGAAATGTTCCTTGAATAGTCCTCAACCAGCCTTATTTAATTTTTGCAAATTGCACAAATTTGGCTGGTTGCTATTGCAACCAAATAGTTAAAAATAGAAAAATATTAAAAAGCCATCTCCGCAGAAATTATGAGGCCAATAAAGCTGAAGCCTTACTGAAAGAATCTTAGTACTAGCATCTATAGAATTACTGTCTTTCATGGCAATTGCTCCATAAGATTGGTTGCTATGGCAACTGATAGTTTCCATTGGCTTTTAATGAGAAAAATGGAGACTGGCAATTTTGGCTATCTCACTGCAGTTTTCTGGATTATTTCTACAGAAATGTTTCATGAGTGTGTTTGATATAAATGATGTCCAAATCACTGAATACGATTGGTTGCCATTGCAACATACATGAAAATGTTTTGAAAAATTATTAAAGAAACCATAAGGGGTATGAAGCTGATTCTTTGCATACATGTTCATGACATTAGCCACTACATAAATAATGTTTTTTTTTATTATTGTTGCCTGTGTGTTTGCGTTGCGATGGCATTTCAAAGTTTCCATAGACTTGTATTGGGAAAAGTGGACATTGGCATTTATTTCTGTTATTGTAATATTTAGACAGAAAGTTTACAGACATGTTTCTGGAGTAGTCCTCTACCATCCATGTGAATTTTGTCAAAATTACTGATTTTGATTTGTTGCCATTGCAACTCAGACGAATTTGAAATTAGGCCATATTAGAGTTACTTACCCTTGAGTGCTGAGGCTGAATGGACTCAGGTGAGCTACAGAACCATTGGTTCTCTGGTCTTGTGTTTTTGTTAAAAATGCTGCTGCTACAAATTCTCTTGCTTCTGATTGGCTATTTGATGGCCAGTTTGATAAGTTATCATTGAAATTAGGATGAGTTTCTATTCATCATTTTTTCTTGTACAATACGAAAAATGATCATTTCTTGCTGTATACACGATCAAATTAAATGACATTTTTTGTTGTGCAGTAAAGTTGTACAAGAAAAAATGATAGTGTATACGGCCCTTTAAACTCTCCAGTATTTTTCTGATGCAATGAATGTACATACCTCTGGCTTAAGCTCGTATTAAACAAAACGTCAGTTGTTGTGGAAACTGGCTGGTGGTAACATAGCAGAGCTATTAGCTGTCAAAATTTAGCACGATCAGCACTTGAGATAAATAGTAAGAAATTTTGTGAAATTATGAGGGATTCTGTCATTATGCATAGGACTAAATACTGTCAGTATCATTGTATCATTGTACAGCCTGAATATATTTGAGCCGCGACACGAGAAAACCAACAAAGTGGTTGTGCGCCCAGCGCAGACTCAGATCAGCCTGGGCAACCGCCCAGTCTGATCAGAGTCTTTGCTGTCCGCATGAAGGTAGCTTAGACCCTTAGCTACCCTTTGAGCACTTAACAATGAGTCAGAACACTCTGGGCAAATGTCCACGCTGATCTGAGTCTGCGCTGGGCGCACAAACACATTGTTGGTTTTGTCGTGTCGCGGCTCAAATAGTGCAGGCTGAAGCACAGACTTATCTTGGCCGCAACAAGACAAAACCAACAAAGTGGCGAGTGCGCAACGTAGAGACTCTGACCAGCCTGTGCATCCAACCAGTCTTGTTGTGCGCTTAAAGGGTAGCTTATGGTCTAAACTAGCTCCATGCGGATAGCGAAGACTTTGATCAGAAAAGGCTAATGCCCAAGCCGAGTTGAGTCTGTGCTGGGCGCACATATCACATTGGTCGCGGCTCATTTATAACTTACGTTATGTCTTAAGGTATTTTTTGCACGCGACGCCAATCACAATGTATGTTAAGTCAGTCTACATTAGGATTACGTAGCCTGGGTCCAAACGTAAATAATATTCAAATCATTTTCCAATTATGAATAAATGAATAATATTTTTTAGTAAAAAGTGGCTTTTTGACAATAAAATGATAAAAAAAAGTCGAAAAGAAAGAAAGAAATGATCAGACTGGAACAAGGTACTTCCGGATATACTGAATAGTCATGCTGGTACGCTGTAAGAGTAGAGTAATCTTTTTTATTCTTCAAAACGATAGTGAATTAGGCATGCATGTATTTTATGCATTTAACGCAGAAGTTGGTTTATAGCTATAAAACGTTAAAATCTGCATAATCCCGTCCAAGCACAAATCATTATCAAAAGTAGTTCGAATTTAAAATCTTGTGTTAAAGGCCCCATTGCTCTATCAGCATGAAAATTTTTATCATGATGTATCGCTGCAAGCTTCTCACTATAGTTTTCTCATTGTAAATGACCGTGATAAGCCAGCTTTAAACAAATAAAACATCATTAAGTTTCACATAAAAAAGGATTTGAAAAGTCATTTGAGTCATTGTAGTAGGCAACTAAAATAACATACTTTCGCTTTCAATATGTTGAATAAAATGGTAAAAATACAATGTACAGGTATGGAGCCCTAATCACTATCCCGCCTGTGTATATATAACATTGCTAGAATGGAAACCAGGCCAAGAAATAGTTTGTGGAGCGAATTGTTATTTTTCAAAAACTTGTTTTTTTCCTTTTCGCTAGTTATATGACTCACTATATGCACGTCAACCCACATTTTATTACCAAACGCGAAGGTTAAAGGCCCTATTGCTCTATCAGCAAGAAATATTTCATTATAAGGTATCGCTGCAAACTTCTCATTACAGTTTCGCCATTGATTAGTATCGTGATTGGCCGGCTTTGAAAAATCAAAACGTCCTTGAGTTTACCATAAAATAGATTTGAAAAATAACTAGGTCATTTTAGTTGGCAACTAAAATGACCTACTTTCGATTTCACGAGCTTTATTTTATGGTAAAAACACAAGGTACAGCAGGTAAAAATACAAGGTACAGGCGTTTTAACAGGTGATAAAAATACAACGTACAAACATATTAAGCAAGGATCCCATTGATTGTGTCGCTGTTGCCTTATTTCATTGCTTAACGGGGAACCAGAGACAAAAACCGTATTTTTACGGAGAGACATCATTTTTTTTTTTTCAAAATACTTCCTTCTTTTTTGCCAGTTATATGATACAAAAATGCACATCAACCAACATGTTTTCATCAATTCTGAAGGCTGAAATCTGAATGTTAGGTTTCATAATGATTTGTATTTTGACGATTTTTACTAGAGCGGGTGCGGGTATTGCCGACTGGGAGTCTTATATCGACTACATAAAAATACTGGTAGGACTATGGAGACTTTAAATCGTTTTTTACAATGATTTGAGTTTAGACGGTTTTTCCACTGATAGGATTATGGAGACTTTAATGTGCATATATTGAGTCATTAACTTGTTTTCTCTCCTTTTCGCCAGTTATATGACTCACTATATACACGTCAAACCACATTTTATTTCCAACGCGAAGGTTAAACCGCTTTTTACAATGATTTGAGTTTATGAAAGGCTATGGAGACTTTAATGTGCATATATTGAGTCATATAACTGGCAAAAATAGGAGAAACATGTTTTCTTAAAAACATGAGAGATATTTCCCATAAATTAAGGCCTCCATCTCTAGTTCACCGTTAGGCGATACAGTATGTACAGAAGCCGACAACGAATTGGGTCCCACGCATGTACATTGTATTTTTACCAATTTTATTGAGTTAATGAGTTGGGCGACCATCGTGCGGTACTTGTTTTGTGTTTTCTCATTTTTTTCTTTTCTTATATCCTTTTGTCTGTGGTTTTCTTTAAGAAGTAAATTTCATTTTTCCGATGTTCATGGAAGTATGAACACAATGGGTCACGTGCAAAGTTGGTGACGCCCAAAGGGCGTTCACGTTAACTTTGCGCGGGACCCTTTGTGTTTCGTACTTGTTCATGGAAGTATGAAAACAATGGGCTACATGCAAAGTAAGTGACGCACGAAGGGCGTTCACGTTAACTTTGCACGGGACCCGTTGTGTTCATACTTCCATGAACTTCGGAAAATTGAATTTATCTCTTATAATTACATTGAATTTTAAACTTATTTTAAGCATCATTTTCGATTTAATTTTGAAGAGCAACTTTTGTAAAATATACGATGAAAAGCGGTCACTAACCGACAGGTAATCCGCCTACGTTAAACAGCCGTCGCTAGACGTGACGTCCAATAGAATGTTACAACAGCCAATGGCGTCTTTTGTTTACATGTGACGTTGTATACCAACGACGTCGCGTGACCGACTGTTATTCATGGAAAGTAAAAAGACAGGCAATGATCAGCAGTTAAAGGGAAATCACCCTATAAAAACTGCCATTGAAATTTTGTTGAAACTTCACACGGTGGTAGAATATTATATGCTAAGTGAAAAAATGAAATAAATAAAATAGGGTCACCATACTACTTTTTGAGATAATGCAGCGCCATCTATGTGCCTGTGTGAAGCATGACTATGTCTATAACGAACACTTTATCCGAGAAAATAGATGACCGATCGTTTCGAAATAAACATTAATTAACTCCTCTTTCTTGTCTCTTTGTTTGCCCATCAAAATTGTCATCGTCGTATGTCTCATTATATAGGTTAATTTCAGTTTTTAGTTTCCCGCCATGTCCCATTATTGAAAAAAAGTGGAATTTCTTCAATATAAAAAGTTCCGCAATTGAAAATTTTGTATACTTTTGATAAAGTAAAGGAATGATCCACCTCGTGCAAATAAGCAAATAAAAAATATAGGTCATCGGCCAAATATTCGAGTTATGGAAGGAAACCTCTTTTATTTCGTGCGGTTTTCATATAAGCGCGTTGACGTCAATGTTTTATGCGTTGACGTCGCTTTCTATTTGGCGCCATCAACAGCCATATGGATAGCGCTTTCGATGCTTTTTTATAGCTATGCAATATAATTCCCTATTCAATTTCAGCAATGCTCTTATGTCTTGAACATATAGTATATATGAATTTGTCGCCTTCAAACATTTTCTCGTATGCAGACAACACATTAATGAGAGAAATTCCAAGGACTGAAACTAGGCAGCATGTTCATTGTTATTTCTAATAGAATTTCGAACCTTTTTCTTGGTCTAGATTATATCACATTT
This sequence comes from Ctena decussata, assembly GCA_963989385.1. Lineage (NCBI taxonomy): Eukaryota > Metazoa > Mollusca > Bivalvia > Lucinida > Lucinidae > Ctena > Ctena decussata. The sequence goes on along the minus strand of OZ022507.1, from coordinate 7,611,264 downwards.
ATATCTGATGAACAAGTTTATGTGCGAACATTCAACTTCTTGGACCCGACCACTGCCCGACATGTATTTTCACAGAAACATCGGCAAAGCTTGGTCCGTGGTGTATGATTTCAATTAATCATTTAATGATGAGACCAATTTCGGAGGATGTGCATTTTGATAATTTTCCCTGTTCGCATCGGCAATTTATAAATCCTGTGGAAAGTCTAGGGCGACTAGTGAAAAATAAGAGTGTCGCCGCATAGCCATTGTAAAACTTGTATCTTACGAGAACAATATGGCTGGTCGTCTTATGTCACTTGCGTTAAATCTTAGAAGCAACTATTCAAAAAGAAAAGAAAAAGACCAAATATAATTACCTTAACATGAGCTAACAATAAAAGTTTAGATCAGCCTGCGCATTTGCTCAGTCTGATCTCCGCTTTCACTATTTGCATGGGTGTTTCATGACTCAAGCAAGGGGTACTAAGTCCGTATTTGTTTTTATACTTGCATTAAGTAATTACGAGATTCAAAACGCGCTTGCATTTTTCACAGCTTCTCTTTACCTGACAAATAATTCCTAAAAATTTACGCACTACCCGCCAAAAAAAGTGGCGCTCTTTTTTCCGTATAAAATTCTTCAGCCCCATTTTTATCGTATTTTCTTTTTTGTCCAGTTTTATATAATTACCTTTTTTCTGTCGCAAAAAACTTTTACGTTTGTTTCAACAAAGAGCCCATGTTGTCTTCGAAAGTGACATAAACGTTTTAGCGTTACGGCAAACGACGTCATGATAACCATAGCAGTAAACAATGACGCTGCGTCAAAATGTATGCGCACGAACATTGAGGCGATTTCCGTTTAATACATCCGCTCTCAAAACCAATAGGGGAAAAAGCACACACACACACGGAAAAACTGACACAAGTTCACGAAAGACACGCACGGTAAACCGAACAAGCAGCTCTTTCCCTAACAGGTGGTCATTCAACTACCCTAATCAAAAACAGCTTCACCATCTATTTTTATCTATTTTACTTTTTAACTTACAAAACAAAACAAAAGGCAGATTGGGTAGGAAAACAGGTGACCAAACCGCCAAAGAACATAGTTAAGCGGACATAGCACAATGTAACATGAACGAAATACAACAGAAGTACCGCCTTGGAAAGGTCAGCAAAAGATTACTTTGGGGCTTAAACATGTTTAATTGGCTCCAAACCTCGCCCTTAGCCTCCGTTTAGGTTCAACCAAACCACAACAATTGCAGTTCACTGAACAGACCAATGAATGCAACAATGTGGACAATAAGAACAAATAATACAAAAGACATTTTACATCCATTTTACCTATTTTCTATTTTTACTACAAAGCACAACGGGAAGCAAAGTCGGCAGCTATACCGGTGGCCAGATTGCTAGCGGACCAGACAGATATTCACAAGAACAACAGTGAAGAACCACAGCAGAAGTACCGCCTTGGAACGATCAGTAATAAATTACTGGGGGCGGGGGCTTAAACATGTTTTGCTGGATCCAAACACTGTTCTCCGAAATATGTTCATCTAAGGAAAATCAATGGGAATGTAATTATAGCTCTAAGGAAAATCAAAGGGAATTCATGTTATTATAGCAATATGGATGAGATTTTAAACCGAGCTCCCGTCTCCGTATTACCTAGTTGCTAATGGGACGATAAGTCCAAGTTCACTCACTCACCCTAGCAATACATGTATGATCATCGTAAAAGTTTCCCACTTTGCTTTCTGCTTTTTTTCGTAATTTAAACAGAAAATACATAGGTAAAGCAGATGTTACTGATGTTTTCAATTGGGATATAATTGACCATCTGCTTGGAATTCGATTTTCAGTGCGTGTCTTTTTGTAAACTTTTGTCACTCAATGTATCCTATTCTTCTTTCCTTTTTGGGTGTGGGGGCAGGATAACGGATCTGGTTGTATTAGTTCCTTATCATTTCCTATATTTTCACTTATCATAATGAAAGTGGGTCATTTTAGTTGCCAACTAAAACAACCCAAATCTTTTGGATAACGTCGTGTCATAAAAATCGTATGGCCACACGTGTAATAACACTTTGGCGCGTACACGTAACGTCATTGACAACTTCCATGTCAACAATGCATTTTCCTATTGAAATAATGTTCAGTTTGAAAGCGTTAAAAAAAAACTTTTTAAAGGGCCATATGATAAACAGAATCTTACACTCGTGGTCATTTCATATGAAATTTATGAAACTCGCCGAAGGCTCGTTTCATAAATTTCGTATGAAATGACCACTCGTATAAGGTCCTCTATTTATGTTATCCACAGAAGGTCATTTTAGTTACCAGCTGAAAGGACCCAATCAAGTTTAAAACATTTATATGTGATACTCATAGATGTTTTATTTTTTCCAAAGGACCTGGTATGATAAAGCCCATATTTGGCCCCCAGAAAACTAATTTTTCAAAAGTTCTATTTCGATAACTAAAATGCATTCATGGGAAAGTCCTAACCTAAAATGTAACAGCAAGTGCAAAATCAATCAGTTCCTGCATTAAATAATTGTGTTTTTAATCTCAAACATACCCATACCCCCAGCGAATTCTGACGAAAATGACGAATTTGGAAGCCTTTGCAGCTTTCAAAATATATGAGCCCGGCCTCCAGCACATTTTATGTTTTATATGCAGACATAATTTTGATATATTTACATGCCATGAAAATATTAAATGTGCTGGAGACTGGGCTCTATTTTTATTTTTAACTTTTTGTTACCAAACTGGCAGCGTTTGGAACAGTTTTCCTGTTTTCTCAACACAAAAACGCCGATATCTCCGCTCATAGACAAAATAAACATATGATGTGGGTATTCATTTTCTTAGTTAGAACAAAAGGAATAATTTGGTACACATTTCATTTTGATCTGTTGGAATTTTTTGGTTAACGTCTCTGGACGTGTAAACTTGAGTGGGTTGGGTACCTTGACAGACCTTGTACAGAGCACAGGTAATGAGCCGTGGTACCCAACGTATAAGCATTTCATCAAAAGCCTATTATCAAGAGCTTTCAAAAGCTATTGTAAATGACTTATTTCTTTAAAGGAAAAATTATTAAACTCAGTTTTTCTTGCAATTTTCCTTCATATTATTGAACCAACATAGGCATGTCAGAAATCATGTTATCCTGAGAATTAACAAAAGTGAAACATATTTCTGTTTGTTCCCATACGCACAAATGATAAGCAATAGAAACCATGCAATTTTAAGAGAATTTGTATGGGGGTCAAAAATGGCCCTTATCATACCAGGTCCTTTGCTAATTACTGTCATTTACAATGACGAAACGGTAGTGAAAAGCATAGTAATTGCAGCGATATCTCATGGTAAAAAGAATCTTGAACTTTTACCACTGATAGAGCAACTTGATACTTATATTACGACAGCCTATTAAAGTATGGTTCTATTGATTATTTTACCTAATTGTCCATATACTTACTGATGTATTCTGAAATTGCATGCTTGCCGATATTTTTTTTTATTATTCAGGAGCATTCCTTATCCCATATGCAATATGCCTAGTAACCAGCGGCTTGCCCATATTCCTGCTGGAGCTTGGTTTAGGACAATACATGAACACCGGAAGTATCGGTGCATGGAGAATAGTCCCTGGTTTACAAGGTAAAATTTGCGTTTACGTTGACATGTCCATAAAACCTATACTCACAGCAGGCACATGACGTTGAAATGACGTCGTACTGACGTCGATGTGACGTGATGACGTCGCTTCGACGTCAGTACAACGTCATTTCGACGTCATGTGCCCGCTGGGCTCTACCTTACTTCCATGAAAGCAGTCCCAGATAATTCCACTTTTCTTCTTCGGTTTTGTGGAAATGCGAACTACACAAACGTATTGTGTGGCTCTACGCAAAAGTAATCAGTTAGGCAACACTAGATTGTAAAGACGTCTCTGTGTCCTCCAGCGGGCACATGACGTCAGAATGACGTCGTACTGACGTTGATGCGACGTCATTACGACGTCAGTATCGACGTCGTTTCGACGTTATGTGCCTGCTGGGTCTTTTTTATAATCATGAAAAGGAGAGGTAAACTTTCATTTAATCTTTTTTTAAATTTTTTACCTCTTCATATTTATCATTTGGATGCGTCCATTTCCAGTGTTAGGGTTTTTCATTTGACAAAAAAGAAGAAAAAAAAAACTTTTACTGAACCCTATGAACCCTATGGTAGGGTGTGCACAGGCTGTTACTTTTTACGAACATTTTCAATAAAGTCTAGTCTGCTTTTTCGTAATTTGTTTTCTTTATTATTTTTTTTTGTGTACCTCGCACCCAAAGATTCTACAGTTTTAGAATTTATCTTCACTTCAGTTAAGATATATCTATACACCTTAATTTGTTTAATGATTATTGTTTTGTACCTTTTGCAGGCATCGGGATAGCATCCTTTGTCATTACCTGTTTGATGAACATATACTACATTGTTGTTATTGCATGGGCTTTTAACTATCTCATCTTGTCATTTACCTCCGAGTTGCCCTGGTCATCCTGCAACAATGACTGGAATACTCCAAGGTATATACAGTATGAGCCGCGACACGACAAAATCAACAATGTGGTTGTGCGCCCAGAGCAGACTCAGATCAGCCTGCGCATCTGCTCAGTTTGATACGATTCTTCGTTAAGAGCTCAAATGGTAGCTAAGGGTCTAAGCTACCTCCATGCGGACAGCAAAGACTCTGATCAGACTGGGCGGATGCCCAGGCTGATCTGAGTCTGCGCTGGGCGCACAACCACATTGTTGGTTTTGTCGTGTCGCGGCTCAAATTATTTTCATTTCGTTTTGAGCTCTCCTATCGGTAGCGAGCGAACATATTTAAGAACAAGGTTCTGTATTAAAAAAAACATCAATAACTTTTTTTGTCCAATTCTCATAATGATGTTCCCCAGGGTGATCAGGGGAACGAATCCATGGTTGCACACTTCTGTCTGTCCGTTCCCCCTCCCATTCGAAGAGGAGAGTGTGTTTTTTTACAAGTTTCTAGTCATACAATATATAGTTATTCATAGAACCGGAAGAACATAACAAAAATGTAAACAAGCGAGATGAGGAGAAATTAACCTTAACTATTACATGTATTTTGAAAAAGCCTAACTCGCATGGACGTGAGAAATTCGAATGGCAATCAAATCCAAATGATATTCAGTGTGCTATGGCTTTCCCCAGTACAGAAAAAATACGATCCGAGGATTCGGTGGTTATATAGAAGTCCGTGTAACGAACGGTTCGATGCCAGTCAGAAGATCGGACTGCAATGGACCATATAAAACTTTTTTGGAAAATGGTCTGTCATGACTCGTATGAATATTAGCTTTGATCAGACCTGGTTATATTGATATATCCAGGTCTGATCACGAGTATAGGGTTGGTTTTCTAGCATAAAGACGTGGTGAGTGCTGTCCAGGGTTGCCGACCAGTCAACAGCAGATTATCTCAATCCGCTTGAGAGCAGCTGCTTTCAATGTCACTATCATACTAACATCTGGACGTGAGGACAACGAGGTCGACAACTTCTATCAGCAACTCCAGGAAATCATAGACCAAACACCTTAGTAGGACATTCTGATTGTACAAGGGGATTCGACTGCTATAATTAGAAAGTATGCACGGGCAGACGTGGGAAACGTATGTGGACCCTACTGCAATGCGGAGACGAATGAGAGGGGTTTCAGACCCCTAGAATTTGCAACCTTCAACAACTTAGTACCTACAAATACTCTGGGCCCCCACAAACCATCCAGATGTACACGGCACAGCCCTGCCAGGAAATATCACAATCAGACTGACTAAATATGGGTGAGGAAGCGGTTTCGATCAGGAGTTAACATCCATAAGACGAGACGCTTTTCTGGAGCAGACATAGGAAGTAACCATGACCTGGTGATGACGACTTTCAGAGTTCGTCTGAAGAAGGCCAGGAAGCTTACCCATCCAAAACTGAGGTTCGACCTTGAGAAGTTAAGAAACCCAGATGTGGCAGGCACGTTTCAAGCAACAATAGCTGGGAAATTTGCACCACTCATCAGTCTGAGGGATGATGACATATAAATAGAGAGCATGATTACCACCTTCAATACAGCATTGACTGACACAGCCAGTGGGATACTTGGGAAGGAACGTCGTAATAAAAGGCCCTTGGTCACCAGAGATTTTCTTGTCCTCTTTGACGAAGGGTGGGATTTGAAGAAGAGGCGGTATGAAGTAGAAGTAGCGAATGAATACAGAAAAGCAAACAAGAAGGTTCAGAATGCAATGACGAAAGCAAGGGAAGAGTGGATAGATAGTCAATGCGAGGAGATTGAAACTTGCCTCAACAAAAATAACAGCAAGAAAGCATATCAGCTGGTGAGGGATCTAACTTCAGAGAAGCAGGGTAGATCCACAATGTCCAGGACAAGTCTGGAAAATATCTGACACAAGAACAAGAGATTCTCAGCAGATGGACAGAATACTGCTCGGAGCTATACTACCATGAGAGTTATGATGACAATACAGTTCTGGACTGCACTCAGCACCCAGTGGAAGGTCTACAACCGATCCGTCGGGAGGAATTTGAGATTGCTGTAGCTGCACTGAAAAGGGGAAAGGCCGCTGGAATTGATAATATACCAACACAACTTGTTCTAGCAAGTGGGGAGACCGTACATGTAACTGACGTTTTGACAAAGCTCTGTAACAAAATCTGGAGAATAGGGGAATGGCCAACCCAATGGATTCAGTCGCTGAGTAAAGTCCCGCTGTAGTTTGCCCTTTTTTAGGGAGAGTAACATTCAGCGACTGAGTCCAATCCCAAGCTGAACAGGCTCAAACCCCGAGCTGAAGAGATTACCGCTGAAGAGCAGGCTGGGTTCGGAGCTGGAAGAAGCACCATAGAACAGATCTTCAACCTCAGAATCATGTGTGAAAAGTACCTTCAGAATCAGCAGAATCTGTACCATGTCTTCATAGATTTCAAACAAGCGTTTGACAGGGTATTGCATGCAGCCTTGTGGGCAACCATGCGGATGTACAGTATCAATGCAAATCTAGTTCGCGCCTTCGAGCGACTCTTCGATAAGGCAATAAGTGCAGTTCAGATGAATGGCAGCACAGGAGAATGGTTCAGAACGACAGTTGGAGTTATGCAAGGACGCCTTCTCTCACCCACCCTCTTCAACATTTTTCTCGAACATGATGGAAAGGTTAGCATAGGTGGCAGAAATTTGACCAATCTGCGTTTTGCCGATGATATTGATGCTCTTCCTGAGGAAGAGCAGGAACTAGAAGCCCTAGTCGAAAGTCTTGACAAAACCTGCGGAAGTAAATGGAGATAAGTGCTGAGAAGACAAAACTAATGAATAAACTGCGCCAGCAGCATCCAGAAGGAGATCAAGACTTTGAACAGTTACAAGATTCAAGTACCTTGTAGCAATTGTTTCAAATGAAGGCTACAGCCGGAGGATTGCACAAGCCACTGCAGCTCTGGAAAGAGCTGAAGCCAATATGGACAGATTGCAACATATCGCTTGGATCATAGGTGAAACTGATGCGCTACCTTGGCATATCCATTTTTTGTATGCCTGTGAGTCATGGACCTTGACAGCAGAGATAGAGAAAAGAATGAAGGCCTTTGAGATGAGATGCTACTGAGTGTTGCTGAACATTTTGTCCATGGACCATATAACCAATGAAGCGGTTCACAGGAAGATCCAAGCAGCCGTTGAAGGGTATGACGAATTCCTAACCTTGGTCAATATACGGAAACAGAGGTGGTTTGGTCACGTCTCAAGGTTTTCTGGTTTAGCAAAGACAATTCTGCAGCCTGGCACAGTGAAAAGAAAGAGAAAGAGAGGTAAACAGAAGAAGAGGTGGAAAGGCAATATTAAGGAATGGACAGGGATGGATTTTGCTAGCTCAGCTAGGGCAGCTGAAGACAGGGCTAGGTGGAGAGGGATTGTTGTAGAGTCATCTTTGGTGCCCCAACGACCTCACACGGTTATGGGATAGACTAGACTAGAATAAATTGATTGAATTGTACATGTTTATGGTGCTTTACTAGTTATTAATGACAAAAGCGCAATTTCGTTCCCTCATGGAAATCATACTTTCAACCTCTGCAAAATGTTAGCCAAAATATAGCAATGCTATTAGACCCTCATATATGCAAAACATTTGTGCGCAATATTTACTTTAATTAAAGTAAGAGATTTGGTGGAATTATCAGAAAACTCCTAGAAGTGGCCAAACCGAAATTTTGTTATGGCCACTTTAAGTTTTGTTATGCGTATAATTCAACCACTTTATTTTTTTTACAAAATTTACTTTCTCTTCTTATATGCTTTCGATACACATGAGTCGAATAGTTTTATTATATTTTCGCAACTCATTTGATCCAAATCGTTTAGAGCATACCATTTTATGCTTGTTAAATACGTTAAACAAGCGTGCCTGTATTTAGCACGCCTGGTAAAAGCGACATTCGATTCCCGCCAGGTAAAAGCGACATTCGATTCCCGCCTGGTAAAGGCGACATTCGATTTCAATGTCGCTTTTATACTAGGCGGGAATCGAATGTCGCTTTTATCAGGCGTGCTTTTTAACTGAGGCCGGAATTAAATGTTATTTTACCAGGCGTGTTTAATACCTAGGCGGGAATCGAATTTCGCTTGTATTAGCCGTGCAAAATACCTAGGCAGGAATAGTATGACGCTTTTACAAGGCATGCTAGGCGGGCTTTTTAGCTCACCTGAGCCTTTAGGCTCATAGGTGAGCTTATAGTATAGCCAGGCATCCGTCGTCCGTCCGTCCGTCCGTCGTCCGTCCGTCGTCAACATTTTCAAACATCTTCTCCTCTGAAACCACTGGGCCGATTGAAGCCAAATTTCATATGGAGTCTACCTAGGTCGGGGGAACGAAAGTTTGTTCGGGGTATCTGGGTCACATGACCAAGATGGCCGCCACGCCCATATATGGTAAAAACCCTTCAAAAATCTTCTTCTCCAGAACCAAATGGCCTATGACCTTGAAACTTGGTATGTAGCATCGGGCATGCCGGCCCATCATAGTTTGTACAAATCATGACCTTGCGTTGACCTTGACCAAATTTACGGCATGGTCAACTTTGGTACGTTAGGCTTTTATATGGGAAAACGCTTAAACAGTGGATTTCTCAGAAACTATTTAAGTTTAAGGAACAATACTTGGTATACATGGTCGACTAATGACCAGATGAAGATATATGTCACTAAAGGTCAAGGTCATTCCGTCGGACCATCCGTCGTCAAGATTTTCAAACATCTTCTCCTCTGAAACCACTGGGCCAATTGAAGCCAAATTTCATATGGAGTCTCAGTGGGATGGGGGAAAGAAAGTTTATACCCGGGGTCTGGGTCACATGACCAAGATGGCCGCCATGCCCATATATGGTAAAAACCCTTCAAAAATCTTCTTCTCCAGAACCAAAAGGCCTATGACCTTGAAACTTGGTATGTAGCATTGGGCATGCCGGCCTATCATAGTCTATACAAATCATGACCTTGCTTTGACCTTGACCTAATTTACGGCATAATCAACTTTGGTACGTTAGACTTTTATATTGGAAAACGCTTAAACAGTGGGTTTCTCAGAAAATATTTAAGTCTAAGGTACAATACTTGGTATACATGGTCAACTAAATGACCAGATGAAGATATTTTGTCACTAAAGGTCAAGGTCATTCCATCGGACCATCCGTCGTCAAGATTTTCAAACATCTTCTCCTCAGAAACCACTGGGCCAATTAAAGCCAAATTTCATATGGAGTCTCATTGGGATGGGGCAACGAAAGTTTATACCCGGGGTCTGGGTCACATGACCAAGATGGCCGCCATACCCAAAAAAGGGTAAAAACCCTTCAAAAATCTTCTCCCCCAAGAACCGAAAGGACTATGACCTTGAAACTTGGTATGTAGCATCGGGCATGCGTGCCCATCATAGTTAATGCAAGTCATGACCTTGCGTTGACCTTGACCTAATTTACGGCATGGTCAACTTTGGTACGTTAGGCTTTTATATTGGAAAATGCTTTAACAGTGGATTTCTCAGAAAATATTTAAGTCTAAGGTACAAATAAGGTACAATACTTGATATACATGGTCGACTAAATAACCAGATGAAGATATATGTCACTAAAGGTCAAGGTCATTCCGTCGGACCGTCCGTCGTCAAGATTTTCAAACATCTTCTCCTCTGAAACCACTGGGCCGATTGAAGCCAAATTTCATATGGAGTCTCAGTGGGATAGGGGAACGAAATTTTATACCCAAGGTCTGGGTCACATGACCAAAATGGTCGCCATGCCCATATATGGTAAAAACCCTTCAAAAATCTTCTTCTCCGTAATCAAAAGACCTATGACCTAGAAACTTAGTATGTAGCATTGGGCATGCGGGCCCAACATAGTATGTACAAATGATGACCTTGTGTTGACCTTGACCTAATTTACGGTATGGTCAACTTTGGTACGTTAGGCTTTTATATTGGAAAACGCTTAAACAATGGATTTCTCAGAAAATATTTAAGTCTAAGGTACAATACTTGGTATACATGGTCGACTAAATGACCAGATGAAGATACATATCACTAAAGGTCAAGGTCATTCCGTCGGACCATCCGTCGTCACGATTTTCAAACATCTTCTCCTCTGAAACCACTGGGCCGACTGAAGCCAAAATTACATATGGAGTCTCAGTGGGATGGGGGAACGAAAGTTTGTACCCGGGGTCTGGGTCACATGACCAGGATGGCCGCCATGCCCATATATGGTAAAAAACTTTCAAAAATCTTCTTCTCCAGAAAAGGCCTATGACCTTGAAACTTGGTATGTAGCTTTGGGCATGCGGGAAAATGCTTATATAGTGGATTTCTCAGAAACTATTTAAGTCTAAGATACAATATGTGGTATATATGGTCACCTAAATGACCAGAGGAAGATATTATGTCACTGAAGGTCAAAGTCATTTTGTCGGTCTGTCCGTCATCAAGATTTTCAAACATCTTCTCCTCTGAAACCATTGGGGAGATTGAAGCCAAATTTCATATAGTGTCTCAGTGGGATAGGGGAACTAAAGTTTATACCGGGGGCTGGGCTACATGACCAAGATGGCCTCCATGCCCATATATGGTAAAAACCCTTCAAAAATCTTCTTCTCTAGAACCAAAAGGCCTATGACCTTGAAACTTGATATATATACCCGGGGTCTGGGTCACATGACCAAGATGGCCGCCATGCCCATATATGGTAAAAACCCTTCAAAAATCTTCTTCTCAAGAACCAGAAGGCCTATGACCTTGAAACTTGGTATGTGGCATGCTGGCCCATCATAGTTTATACAAATCATGACCATGCGTTGACCTTGAATTAATTTACGACATGGTCAACTTTGGTACGTTAGGCTTTTATATGGGAAAACGCTTATACAGTGGATTTCTCAGAAACTATTTAAGTCTGAGGTACAATACATGGTATATATGGTCAACTAAATGACCAGATTAAGATATTATGTCACTGAAGGTCAAGGTCATTTTGTCGGTCTGTCCGTCATCAAGATTTTCAAAACATCTACTCCTCTGAAACCACTGGTCTGATTGAAGCAAAATTTCATATGGAGTCTAAGTGTGATCAGGGAATAAAAGTTTGTTCTCAGGGTCTTGACCAAGATGGCCGCCATGCCCGTATATGGTAAAAACCCTTCAAAATCTTCTTCTCCAGAACCAAATGGTGTATGACCTTGAAACTTGGTATGTAGCTTTGGGCACTCAAGCCCATCATAGTTTATACAAATGATCGTGCGTTGACCTTGACCTAATTTGTGACACTGTCAACTTTGGTACATTATGTAGTCTTTTATATGGGAAAATGCTTAAACAGTGGATTTTTCAGAAACTATTTAAGTCTAAGGTGTAATATTTGGTATATATGGTTGGCTAAATGACCAGATGAAGATATTTTGTCGTTAAAGGTCAAGGTCATTCTTTGACTTTTATACAAGGTCATTGAGATTCTGTCACCCGTCAACATTTTCAAACATCTCCTCAGAGGCCACTAAGGTCAATTGAAGCCATATTTCAAATGGAGCTTCACCGGTTTAAAGGAACCATGGTTTGTTCAGATGGTCTTGGTCACTTGACCTAGATGGCCACCATGCCCATATATGGTAAAAACTCTTCAAAAGTCTTTTTCTCAAGAACCGAAAGGCCTATAACCTTGAAACTTGGTACAAGTATGTAGCATTGGGCACTCAGGCCCATCATAGTTTATACAAATGATTACCGTATTTCATATGGAGCTTTAATACTGGGTCAAAGGAATCAAAGTTTGTTCAGATGGTCATGGTCGTATGAACATGGTGGCCGCCACACCCATTTATGATAAAAACCCTTCAGAAATCTTTGTCCAGAAACAAAGGCCCAGTGACCTTGTGGCTTGGTATATAGAATTGGGACTCAACATTAATCCCCAAGGGAGGGGGCCCCTGCCCTTGTGCTATATAAATGTATAAAAGCATGAAAATATATACCAGGACCAAGTGTCAGGTGAGCTACAGGACCATTGGTCCTCTGGTTTCCTAGATGTGCTAGGCGGTTTTCGGATGTGGCTTTTACCAGGCTAGGCGAGAATTTAATGTCGCTTTTACCACGCTTGCTGAATACATTTTTAATGTTGGTCAAGATGGATACCATTATTTTGCTTTGATTGCTTGCAGTTACCATGCTTTGAATACTTACAGATGTTTAAGTCCTCAGAACAACACGTGTACCCTTGTCAACATTACAAATGGCAGTGTTTGTGCAAACATATCGGTTTCAGATGGCAAGACCGTGGACGCTGTTGTAGAGTTTTGGGAGTAAGTGCTAAAATAGTTTCTTATTAAATTAATTAATCAATGAGCCGCGACATGACAAAACCAATAAAGTAGCCTGTGCACCTAGCGAAGATTAAGGTCAGTCTGGACATCCGCCCAGTCTGATTAGAGTCTTCGCTGTTCGCTTTAAGGGTACCTAAGTTAGCTAAGCTAACTGCATAGCAGACGGCTAAGTCTCTGGTCAGACTGAGCGGATGGCCAGGCGGATCTGAGACTTTGCTGGGCGCACATGCCACTTTGTTGGTTTTTGTCGTGTCGCGGCATTGATGTTATAGGATAATGGTCATTAGCATCATTGCCATTATTGTTAACAGAAATGATGTTGTTTATGGGGTTTCTATATTTTTGTTCTGGACAATGGCTGAGAAAAGAATTATTTATAATCGATTTGACATCAATGGGTGCATTTAACCTCTACATCAGTTTGTAGGAGTTTTTGAAAAGCCTATTGTTTTCCAGGGGCCGTATTCATAAAGCCACTTAAGTCGTTGCTATGCGGTTGCTAAGGCTAAAATTCTATAAAAGAGATTCCCTAGAACTATGAAATTTGTTCTGGAGGAACAGTCTTTGTAAGACTGTTCCTCCAGAGCAAATTTCATAGTTGTAGGGAATCTCCTTCAAAGAAATTTAGCCTTAGCAACAGCATAGCAACCACTTAAGTCGTTTTATGAATACGGCCCCAGATCTGTACTTACTGTACGCATGGGTTAAATCATTAATCCTGATTTTCAAATAGAACTCTCTTTGACCTAGCTGAGACTTATTCGTTCTAAGTTACCAGGAAGTTACAGGAATACCGTAATACAAAGAAAAATTAAGAAAAGAAAAACGACACATATGAGAACAAAACTCAAAGTCATATTTGTAAACTTGTTTTGCTGCATAAATCAAGAGCCACATTGAATGAACGAAATGATCAACATTTTAGATCCCGGTCTACGTATTGTACATCTTACATTAATTATAAACATCCTCATGAAAACATTATAACAGTGCAATAACCTTAAAAGCTAAACATCGGGGAAAACGCATTATGGTTGTCTTAATTTGACAGCCCATACAAATCACAGGCTTGACCTATGAATATGACCAGTTCACATTTCAAACGCATGTAAACGTTGATACTGCACCGCAACGTCCCTCAGATGTCTAACTGTGTATGCCTACTGGTCACACATGTGGTATTCCGCTAAAGAGAGAATACCATGTTAGTGTCTTTTGATATCAAGTTTATCAGGCGAGACCAGAAACGGCGTAGGAATGGCGAGGCTTGCCAAACCAGTCCGACGTGTTTCTGGTCGAGCCTAATAAACGTGATATCTAAAGGCACTATCATGCTTTTCTTTTTATCATACATCACCAGAAGATTTTAAGGCATAAAGAGCGTTAAACAACTAATACCCGTAAACATACGCGGTGTTGTTGGAATTTGCTGGTGTCGCGAATGCGTTTTGATGTAATTATGTGCTGTCATTTTACCAATCGAACATTGTTAACACGGCTAACGTCAGTATGTAGCCGATCGGCCAGAGATCACTTCTAAAGGGACTGCCTGATAACATGCGCGCAAGCGCAGTTGTAAAGTGACATGATATCACTGTATGTTATCATACCCCTATTATCAGATGGAATTTGCTGCAAATGCATGCTAATTATATTTTGACATTCTTAATTCATTCTTGTGACAATTATTTTGTCTGGCAGATTTCAATAATTTAATTTTAAGTTTATAGCCGCATAAATCCTCTTTTTTCATGAGAGGTTTTCTCGGGAATATCACAAACGGTGTAATAGCATGTGGTAACGCTGTATAGCGTCAGTCACTTATGTGCCTAATTAGACCACGGACGATTCTCCAAGCTGACTATGAATAAGACAAAATGAAAAACAAAAATGCTGATTGGTCATGACTTTTATTTTGATATGATACTGATTAAACTCTCATAACAAGTTTGATCTTTTAGCTCGCAAAGGGTTTGTCAAGAATATGATTTATTGAACTCTTAAAAGGACAATTATGCGAAATAAAAGCACAAACTTTGGTTGTCATGCATTTTTAAAGATATGCCTTTTATCGCAGGAAAATACGAATGGTGCTTAAATAATTTTTTCATATTCATGTTCCATGGCAGGTATTCTGGCAAATTGCTTAATTTAAATCTGTACTTATCAGACGTCGAATACTTCACATCTCAGATGGAGTGGACAATCCAGGGGGTCTTGTTTGGCAGCTAGTTCTATCTCTGTTTGTCGTCTGGTTACTAGTCTACCTCTGTGTCTGGCGAGGAATAGGCTGGATGGGAAAGGTGAGATTAAACCCTTTGTTGACCCTTATCATTTGGATGACTATATTTGAGCCACGACACGAGAAAACCAACAAAGTGGTTGTTCGCCCAGCACAAACTCAGATCAGCTCGGCATCCACCAAGTTTGATCAGACTCTTTGCTAGGCACTTAAATGGTAGCTAAGGGTCTCGGCTACCTCCATTTGGATTGCGAAGACTCTAACCAGACTGGGCGGATGGCCAGGCTGATCTGAGTCTGCGCAGGACGCACAACCACTTTGTTGGTTTTGTCGCGGCTCATTTCTAGTTCAAGGGGTTTCTGGTGAATGTTTTTAATTTTTATTCTATTTTGCACAGATATTCCTGTAAGCAAACGGCGTAGACCCTGCTCGAACGCTGCATCTTGCGGCGTCTGAACTGGATCTGTCCTGCTTGCATATGTCTCCAAAACGGGTTTCCAATCTAAAAAGGGTGAAATAAGAGTGCTCAAGGATGCTTTTATTGTTTTCTGAAAAAAGATTGTATTTTTGTTTGGTAGCCGAAACCTCTTTAAGCTATTTTAAAATCTACATTTTGAAAATGGTTTTAGGTGTATGTGTACAATTTTAGGGTAAGCAACAGCGCTCGTCCAAGTGTGTATGCAATATTATTCAAATGGATAATTTGTTTCTATGCTTCTGAATGCATAACAGAATTGCACAGGCTGCATTAACGTGTATAGTTAAAATTAAAAAAGAACTTCAGTGGCCCGAACAGGCTTCGGACCATAGAAATTAGTTCCAGCTAAAGGTACATGTAATTCCTGCCATCCATGGCTAGTTCCTATACAAAATGACTTCTAGGGACACAAGAGTGAGTTCTAGCCAGGCAGGGTAAACGAGCCATTAGGATTCGAGCCATTAAATTTCTACTGTACCTGTTTTTTTCTGTTATATTCACACAGGGATTTATTGAAAACTTTGGTTTCGAGGGCCAGCTCTCTGAAGGACGCCATGGTGAGACATTTCTAATAAACGACCATAGCAGAAATAAGAAAAAATGAAATAAAGATCATGGATTGATTCTCTATGTCTTTACCTCTGTTTCACTTCCAGGTCGCATATTTCACAGCCCTGTTTCCCTACGTAATACTACTATGTTTGCTAATCAGGGGAGTGACGTTAGAGGGCGCTGTTGAAGGCATCAGGTTTTACCTTCGACCAGATTTCTCTATGCTTGCCAATGCTCAGGTAAAGTGGTTGCATATAGCGTATATGTATGTTTGACAGATATACATTGTATTGAGTTGCCCTAGACATTAAGGAAACTGAGCGGACATGTTGGTTTGGCCTGGCTATACGTCTCATTGTGCTACTGGTACTGTATTTTGCAGAATGGAACGGAATGGAACAGAGACATTTTATTGAATAAATCACGTTCTGAATGTATAAAATTGACAAGCGAATTAATCAATGCGTTTTATTCCATAAAGGACCGCAGACAGTTTCAATGCAAATTTGCCTATTTTTCGACAAATTGCTGCAGCTTTCATGGGAAGCCAATGTTGATGGTTTTAGCATTTACATGTTGACTTAAGCATTTCAAAGAAGTTCTGATACTGATGTTGAAGAAATATCACGTCTGCAGCCTAACTCGCACTGACTTTCTTAAGAAGGGTAAGGGAAATTTTCAGTCATCCAAAATACATCAAATTTTGAATTTTTCACATTTATGAATACTATTTTATCAAACATGTTTAAAATAAAGGAAACACTGTAACTGCATTATAGCATACAATAATGTTTAAAGAAAAAATATGCTCTACTTATTTTCATGTGCAGAGGGTCTAGTTAACCCATCCACTTTTCAGTTTTTCACCTGTAGACTATCATTCCCCCCGTGCCTCAGCTTGTCACTCATATATAATGTGCATATTGACAGGATACACATGCATGCAAAGTGGCTAGCTGAGGCATGGGGGAGAGGGGGAAGTATCTTTATAATTTTTTTCCTGCTTTTCATATATTCAATAATAAAAAAGTGTTTGTTTACACCAAAAATCTCAGTATGTGTGTTTTGTCACTGAAAACTAGTTTTTGTGTCAACTATAGGGAGTTCAGGGGATCATTTTTCAGTGGAAACTTGAAGTATACCGAAGGTTCATTTTTGACCACTTTTATAGGGAAATTTACATTACAACTGTCAGAGGTCCTTACATGTATATGCAAATTTAGCAAACCGAATATAATAATAATAAATGATAACTGATCTAAGAACCAGCAGGTTATAAAACATGATTGACGGCAACGTCGTTACGAGAAGTTAAACAGAACAGAACAGAGAACATGGCTGACATACAAGGGACGGACGAACGACGGTGACCATATTGAGGCCATGGATACATTCCACTGAGGTGCGGGGGCGAGGGGACAGCATTACAAGATATGAAATACACACACACGTTATGAGAATGGCAACAACAACAATAATAAGGGTGGGTAGGTATGGGGGAGGGATGAGTAGGCCTGTTCTGTTCGCAATTTCATTGTATTATCTTATAATCGTTCACATCAACCCTAGTGTCACTATAACGCATATTCATATGCGCACAGATTGATGCCAGCAGACTAATCTGAGGCATGCTGTTAAAACAATTATTGTGCCGCGATACGATATAACCAACAAAAGGCATGTGGGCCACGCGAAGACACAGGTAAGCCTGGGCATCCGCCCAGTCAGAAATTATTCTTTGCTGTCCGGTATGCAGCTATCTTAGATACATAGCTACATTTTAAGCGCACAGACTGGTCTGCTCAGACTGGGCGGCTGCCTAGACTGATCTGAGTCTTTTAGTGGCGCAGATGCCACTTTGTTGGTTTTGTCGTGTCGTGGCTTAAATTTTATCGGTACACCGTCATACATGTAGTTTAGCTCCAGTTACACAGAGGGTACAGCCACCGTACAGCAGTACCTGTTCACATCCTAGCTGAATCTCTTCTCCAGTGGAAACTACTTTTTAACATGTATGGGTAAACCACCATGATTTTCCACCATTTTCATAAAGTGAAACAACTCTTGACATTTTCTGTTTGCTTCCCTAGGAAAAAATCTTTCAAAACTGGTTCAACTCTAAAAGAAAAGAATATGCTTCTAGAGGAGCAAATTTTTCGGTTAAGAGTTGACCTATAAGGAGGAGGGATGCCAACATGAAAATGCAGCATTACTTCCCGTGAACTAGTCCGCATACAAGAAACCCATTGTGCACAGGATTACCGGAGTGACCGCTCTTAGGGTGAACCGTACTTGAACCTTAAAAGAATAAAGAGCCTCGGAAGATAAAAAAGTGATATGTGCGCCCAGCGAAGACTCAAATCAGCCTTGGCATCCCCCAAATCTGACCAAAGTCTTAAAGGTAGTTAAGGGTCTAAACTACCTTCATGCCGGCAAAAAGCTCTGATCAGACTGAATCTAGAAGAATTAATATGCATGTACCATTTCAGGTATGGATTGACGGTGGAACACAGATTTTCTATTCTTACGCTACTGCCATTGGAGCTATGATAGTACTGGGCAGCTACAACAAATTTGGCAATAACTTTTACAAGTAAAGCATTCTTTTAAAGTAGAATCAATTGCATTAGGTATAATGAAAGCCAATATTTTGGTCTTAGTTTTAGCTGCATATATTTGAAATTTGCAACACGTATGAAATAACTGTAAATAAATAAAAAAAAGAATCAGCGACACTACACGTGCACGATAATGATCTATACGAATTTTCTGTTTCTCAGGATTAGATTTTTTGGTTGTTAGAGCAAGGTTTGTCCTACATTTACGTGATGACAAGACTCTCGTTGACAAAACCTGGCAAGATCACAAAATTCACAAAAGTTGTTTTCCCCTCTAAACATCGCAGAAATCGTGGAGTAGGTATCCGTATACCTAAAGTTACACGAGAAAGTGCTATATAACATATGCGTACAGCAAAGTCTCAAATCAGCCTGTGCATCTCCACAAACATCTCATTTTTACACCAACAGTCATTGGATTCTTAGTATCTGGATGGATAGAAGCTAATAACTCGATCAGTTAGAGTGAATGCGCAGTCAGACCATAGTGGGCACGTTCGGAATAATTACTTGGGAAAAACCGAGCAGTACCCAAGTACTACTCTGGCTACTCGAAGATATGTATAATACATATCTTAGAGTAGCCCGGTGAATAATTGGGTACTGCTCGAGTTTTATACAAGTAATTATGCCGAACGTGCCCTGTATTCGTAGGTTGCACTTGCTGTTGAGAACCCCTTTTTTCAGGGATTGTTTCATAATTGCTTCGGTGAACAGTGGCACCAGTTTTTTCGGCGGGTTTGCAGTCTTCTCTGTGCTAGGTTTCATGGCAACACAACAAAACACAACAGTTGCTGAGGTTGCTGAGTCAGGTAAGATAAATAATAGTCTTGTTAACAACTTCACTAACATTTCCATGCAAACGCGTCTTTTTAATTCGAGGGGTGGAAAGACTAATTGCATGATCTTATGCCCTAGGTGTAATTTGGGTCAAGGCTATTTTTGAGTACTCCTTTCGAAGACGTAAGGCTGAAATGGTTCTGTTCATGACCAGACTCACTTTAATCGAGTCTGCTATTTTCATTCTTTTGGTGTATTCCTTGCTTCCTAAAAGTTATTTCATAGGTTTAATTAGTGTATGCCCTAGTTTCTAATACATATTGCTCGAACATTATAAAAGTATGGTAACAACTACCTATGACCGGCAGAGCTGACATATATAAGTAGCATTTTGCAATTTAGACAGGCGCTGTGATGAGGTGGCTAGAGACATTTGGTTATGGTGCAGCGGGTGCGAGTTCGAATACGCGTCCGGCCTGTCATTGAGTGACGTTAAGTCCTTAAGTCATAATAAGATGGATCTGATGTGATAGAGACTCTGGTTTGGCTCCCAGTCATATTTACTGAAAATAGCCTGGATAATTTTGTTTACCATCTAGCTAAACGGGGTTAATGCAGAAATAATGTTTCTTCTTCGATAATCGACAAAATAACATGATTTCGGACTTGCTTGTTTTGTTTCAATAATTTAAAAGAAAACTGCAGGAAACATGTTAACAAGCTTTTTCTTTTATGTAATAAGACAGTTACTACAGATTAAGGGAGCATTTCATAATACTAGCTTTGTTGTTACAATTTATTAGTCAAGCATCGGTGCTGAACAGGGGCCGTATTCATAAAGCCACTTAAGTCGTTGCTATGCGGTTGCTAAGGCTAAATATCTATAAAGGAGATTCCCTACATCTATGAAATTTGCTCTGGAGGAACAGTCTTTGTAAGACTGTTCCTCCAGAGCAAATTTCATAGTTGTAGGGAATCTCCTTCAAAGAAATTTAGCCTTAGCAACAGCATAGCAACCACTTAAGTCGTTTTATGAATACGGCCCCTAAAATGTACATGTATGTGCAAGGCCAGTCCGGATATCCCGCCCACACAACTTTAAAGTGTTAGAGATGCTACACAAAATATCAAAAGCTAATAATTGGACAAACCCAGGCCGAGCGTGTAGATTTGAGTGTCCATA
The DNA here is from genome assembly GCA_963989385.1 of Ctena decussata. Lineage (NCBI taxonomy): Eukaryota > Metazoa > Mollusca > Bivalvia > Lucinida > Lucinidae > Ctena > Ctena decussata. The sequence goes on along the minus strand of OZ022507.1, from coordinate 7,590,461 downwards.
GTGGCACTCGACTATACTTAATATGTTCCTTCTGGAAGCCCCGTTAGCTCACTAGGTTAAGCGCTGGCATGCTGATCTAGCGGTTCCTGGTTTGAGTCCCGATGTAGACTGGAATCTTTTCGATCAAAAACGGAGTTCACTGCCTTTCATTATTATCCATCCATCGTCCTGATAGAAAAACTGTTAAAAAGGATTTAAAATCGCAGGTCATCCATCCATCAATCATCTTGAAAAACATTCTGATGGATCTAGGTATATCTACCTTGCACGCCTACATTTCTTTACCAGTTATGCGGCGGAAATCGTACAGGATCTTAAAAGCAGGTAAAAATCACCTGCGCACAACCATTCAGCTTCACCCACAAGTACATAGGTGATGTTCCATCTCGGAATCGTTCAAAGTATTCGGCGTTTCCTGACTTCCTATCTCAATTTCCGTATTTGAAAACTCACTGTCTATTAGACAGGGTATCGTAGTATAACATGATGCTTACTACTCGCGAACAGCTGATTACACGCCCTCTATTAAAAAGTCAATTAGACTTCTTTCAGATGGTTGTGTTCTCTGTCGTACGACAGTCATTTCCTGATGTGTACACAAAACTTGTAATTTTCTTTTTCCGTCACGAAACAGAAATGAAAGATTACAAACATTTTCAGTAGCATAGCAGAAATTAAGGGTATGATTCTCAGGACCAAAGGTCAATACGATTTTGGATTTTTTTTTGCAATGTACACGATTTTGCGTATGTAATTGTAATATGATGACCTGTTCCTTGCCAGAATTCATGTATTTTTTCTTTGTTTTTATTGAAAGAAAATTACCTACAGGTCCAGGATTGGTGTTCATTGCTTACCCCAAAGCAGTAGCCGAGATGCCCCTTCCGCCGCTATGGTCAGTAATGTTCTTCTTTATGATCCTTCTCATTGGACTTAATAGTCAGGTAAGTATAGCTTAGTATTTGAGCCATTTGATTTTTTAGCAACCTATAATCATTCTCTGTTAGTTTTGCCAAAAACAAACAAACAAACAAACATATCATAATTTATTGTGGTACATGTATTTCGACCGCTTCTACAATAAATAAAGCACAGTTTCCAAATAGCATTTGCTTCTTTTTGAGCAAAATAATACATGTGAGAGGTATTATTTCAGAGATCTACAAGTCAAGTATAAACTTACCTAAAGTATGGTTGAAACAAAATCACATTATACTTTAATAAAAGACATGGATTTTTGCCATTAATAGGTTACGCAACCCTTATCTAATCCAATAAACAGTCTTCCCTGGGTAAGCTGTCAGCACTAGACCAATGTCCCATCAGCCTCTTGAAATCGGGAAACTCATTAACAATGATACCTTGATTAAAATCACTGGCATAAAAATACACATCTGAAATTCTTATTTTGTGAATGTTTTCAAAATCTAAAGTTCACATTTATCCTTATTCACAATCCAAATTCATTGTTTAGAATCCAAAATAAAATAATATCTTCTGTGAAACAAATATATATTGATATTTACAAATACACAAATGACAAAGCGCCATTTCAGTGTTAGGTTTTGTAAAAACTGGTGAATTTTTACAAATTCATTCACGGTTTTCAAAAAGTGTGGAAAGCATATCTAATATCACAAACAGTTTTATCAATTATTTTTAAGGATAAGGTTTCACAATCTAATTTTAAGTCGTCTTTACAGTGAGCCTAGAAGCAAAATTTTATCTCAATATGATTTGTTTTATTAAATTACAGGGCATTTCACTTTCTAAACAAAAATAAATAAATAAAGATAAAATAAATAAATATAATGTAATAAGGAAAATGAAAATTATGATATAAAAGAAATATCTAAAAATATTTAGAAGGTAATAACGATAACTGATAGTACAAGAAATATTTTGTAAATGTATTCAGTTATCAAAATTATCAAAACTTATTTCTCATCTTTACTTATTTAAGCATCCCTTAATTTCTTTTTTTTCTAGCATTTTTGCATTTCAACCTTTTATTATTTATTTATATTTGATTATTCTTGCACTGCAAATATGCTTATTTATAACTTTTTACAAATCATAAATCATTTTTTCATATCTAGTATTTTCAAGGTTTCACACGAGTGATTCGTGGGTTTATCTCACTGAGGCCCCAGTGGCTGGCAGTTGTCTTAGCACTGCATTGTTTTATGACTGCTGTATGACCCTAATAATGAGGTGATTAGGAAATGCGGTTTGATTTTCTTTTCAGGATAGGTAAACGTTACAATTTACAAAGTGATAGGAAGTCAAACCTGTTTTATTTTCTGATCGACTGGCTCACCCAGAAGCTGTTGAAATTAGAGTTTCGATGAAGCTATGGCGCGTGGACAGTGTCGGAACATTACATTACTGCACATACACCGGGTCTGCTATTTTAATTTCTTGGACCTGTTTCTTTCTTCCAGAGCATCTTCTTTCAGAAATGAGTTGATATTATATCACAGTAACTCGTAATGTTGCACAACTAAAAAGTCCTCGGAAAACTGTAATGTTTGCAACATGTATATACATTCAGACCTGGTCAGGTCTACTTTAGTTGGTACGGAACTTATAGCGTGCCAACCTACCCCGAAGCATAAATAGCGATACTGACACGCCATATACCATCCCGAAATGGTGGATGATATCTCAGTGAGTAGACTGAATTTAGCCCAAGCCATTATGTAACATGCTGTACCAGATATGATTTTTTAACGTTGTTGTACTTTCGTCGATTCCTTGAGTTTGTATTGTGCTGTGTCTGCTTGTCTATGGTCTCTTGCGGTTTGGTCATCTATATTGTTGCGCAATCTGCCTTTTGTTTTGTTTTGTTTTGTAATTAAAATAAAAAAAAAATAAGTAAAAATAGATATTGATGCGGTTATTGGGATAGGATTTGATTGTATTAATTCCTGACCATTGCCTAAGTTTTTTAAATTTCGGTTCCAGTAACGTTAGAAGATTTTGAAAACCAACTTCAGGGGAATCAAAATTGTACATAGTGTGTTCTGCTGCTCTTATGATACGCTTATACTTTTTGTTGCCAGTTCGTTGGAGTAGAAGCAATACTTACGCCAATCAACGATTTGTTTCCGAAACACCTCTACAAAACACGGAACCGGATGATTGTTGGCGCTTTATATTGTGGAATTTCATTTCTAATTGGGCTTTGTATGGTCACAGAGGTATGTACCACATCATTTTCAATAATCGGCTCCATTGGGTTTAAGAGTTTTCATACCAAAGTCATATTTTGTACATTTAAGCAACTATATGTTTGAAGAGGTGCTTCACAGGTTTAATATATACTCAGCCTTATCCCGTCTGGTCTGCACTGTTTGAAGTACTTGTCCTTTTTACAGCCCATTAGAATAGAAGTTAATATGATTAGACAATTAGGGACTAAAAGTGATTTTTACTCACAGGGCATAACTGGCATAAGTACTTGTGTAAATCCTAGCAGGATCCCAGCTTTCGTCTGGTCTCTCGAAAATATGTAAATTACATACTTTCGATGTACTCGAGGGATACCTGGGTAATGGTCGGGTTTACCTAAGAATTTGAGTTCTACTAGTATGTTGAACGTGCCCATTATATTACTTTCGTTCTTATCGTCATGTCGCGTTCCTAAGTAAGTCATACTTATTACTCCACATTGGTTGGCTGGTTGTTTCAGGTTAACGGTCCCCTGAGACAGTGTTTCAGCGTATATCGGCTTTTCCAAAAGAGAGACAAAAATAGGTATAATAGGCGAAAGAAAAAACATCAAAACAAGCCCCACCAGCATATACTGCAGGCACAGTGGGCCCTTGTCCTACTATTATCGCGTCTTATAGGGCGAAATACATTAACGGCATTTCAGTGTGGTAGTAATTTGGCATTAAGTGAATGGGTACCCCTCCATTCCTAGTTTTACGAAGGAGATACTGTTTGCAATGCAGCCATTTCAAAATTAGCTGTACTGATAAAGAAAAAATCGTTTATAATGGAGCAACATTTTTACTTTAACAGTTGACCCTTATTAAGAACGTAGGAAAAGGACACAGAGATATCTATTTACCCTGAAAGAGTACCCATTCACCTTATTCCACTGTTCCTCTCGAAGGGAAATTTCAGTTTTCGAAAAAGTCATTTTTTGCGACAAAATAGCGAAATGATTGTTTTTTTCCGCTATGAAATAGTAAAAACATACATTTAACCATTCGTGCAACCCATATATGAGCCGCGACACGAGAAAACCAACAATGTGGTTGTGCGCCTAGCGCAGACTCGGATCAGCCAGGACGTCCGCCCAGTCTGATCAGAGTCTTCGCTGTCCGCATGAAGGTAGCTTAAACCCTTAGCTACCCTTTCAGCGCAAAGCAAAGACTCTGATCAGACTGGGCAGATGCCCAGGCTGATCTGAGTCTGCGCTGGGCGCACAACCACATTATTGTTTTTATCGGGTCGCGGCTCATATGTCCTTGCCGTCATTACATAATAAGAAATGTGCCGTCTTTTTTCAGGGAGGAATGTACGTGTTTCAGATATTTGATTACTACTGCTGCAGTGGCTTTGTTCTTTTGTGGGTTGTGTTTTTCGAGTCGATTGCAGTGGGATGGATATTTGGTAAGCAGTTTCGCTTGAAAACTTTCTAAAACCAAATAGTTATAACTACCAATGAACCAAACTCTGTAACATATACTTGGACTCTTTGTAAAAGATGCGAAGTGTTTTTTCATGTAAGATATAGAATGCCGGGCCAGTACAAGCCATAAAGTATGATTTCGTACAGAAATAAAGTTAAAAAGTTTGAAGGCTTGAAAAAAGTAAAAATAGTTGTTAAATATTCTTTGTATAATTTGCTTAGTCTGTTGTAACCCTTCTGTCGGTCTAAATTATTTAGTTCAATAAAGATAGCTGAGTTGCCACCTACATGTATTTGTGAAAGAGCTGCTGACTCGGCTTATCACTTGTAATTTATTGTTTGTTGGGATGTCTTTGTCAATCTTTCCCTTTGATGTTGGGGATAGGGTTTGGGATCTGATTCAGTCAGTTCCTGAAGTGTAGTTACTCTTTAAATTTGACTGGTCTGGAACTCTGATAAAGAAGGTGTGAAAACTTTCTGAGAAAGTATGTAATGATATATTTTTGTTGTCTTCATTTCAGTCAAATTAATTCATGCTTGCCACGCTTATGAAATTTTGATACTTAAGTTGCAGATGATTTTTCATTGAATAGGCTCCTTAAGTTTTGGAATGCATTATTCAGTTGAAAACTCGGTGTGTCTCCTCAATAACCCTTCTTACACACTTAAATACACTCAAGCGCCTTGAGAAAAATGTTTTAAGCGAGGCAAAAATATAAAACTGGTATTCTCTTTCTTAATATCCGGAGCAGCGTAACGTGGTTTTGATAGGCGTAAAAGGGGTATATCGGTATGTACTGTCAATTGCTGCGGACATTATGGAGATAAAGAAGTTCAAGCCTGCGAAACTGCAATTTTGTACATTCATTAACAAAGTAAGTTTTCATTTCTTGTGTCTACTGTAGAATTTACATTTCAGGGGCTGAAAGATTCTATGACGCAATCGAACTGATGTTAGGAAAAAGGATATCTCTTTGGTTTAAGCTTTGTTGGAAAATACTTACACCTGTGGTTACAATGGTAAAATATATGAACCCTTCCCTTGCTAACTTTGTAGTTCGCTTGACCCTAATAGGGGGTATCCTTACCTAGAAAGCCATAAATTCCACCAACTTTCACCGTTATCGTTGATATTTTCTCCCAGTTACGATAATGTGTAAGCAGCCATGTTTCAAAAGTCGGTAGGTCACGTGATGTTCAAATATGAAGGTCACGCGATTAACCGGGAACCATTGAAGACACGCACCCAAGTAAAAGAAATTCGAGACATCAGCCCTTACTGTATGTTGTGTAGGATAAAAGCGATTTCTTGATTGGGGTCTGGTGTTTTTATTGAACATTTATCAACAACAATTGCTTAGAAGTATCTAGTCTAGTTTCCAGAAAATCGGAATCAACCAAGGAAGAGTCATAAATTATTGACATATTCATATTACAGTGTTTAATAAACGTCTACAGTACCAGTGATGTGGGTAAAAACTTGCTCTTTCTAGAAAGCAGATTTCCTATTGCGGAAGACAATTTCCACTGTTGGGGTGTACTTGGTGTCTAGAATGCCTGGCAAGCTCTCAAAGTGACCTACCCCTCAAAAACGACAATTGACAAGATCAGCAAGAACTGTACGACACTTGAATTAAAGTAAACATCATCATTTGCTAAATGCAGTGGTATGCTGGCGACGTTACCGATGTATCTAAACAAACAATATTTTTAAGAAAATGATACCATGATCATCTGGACTGCCTTATATATTATATAAGATCGAACTGGTTTCTTTCGGGTTCTTTCATTGATTCTGGTACGTATACTGACATTGGTTCTGTAATCATATTTATCGAGCTCGAGACACTCTATGACTGTCACACTATATTGTCAAATACGATATCCTGCCTATCTCTTTATTGAGCTGCACCTGCAAACGTTGACCGATTGTGATAATTGTCGAATATAGACAGAGAGTTTCGACACAACTGTTAGCTTGTAAACGATATTGTTATATCTATCGTCATATGAACTCGTATATGTGCCACAAAGCAAATGAAAAATATTATGTCTGACAAATTCCAAAACAAATTTGGCCAAAGCTATATCATTGAGAGTTCTAAACTAGAGGGTTAACATTGTAGATCTAGATGAGGTGGCTCATCATAAGCTACATCATCAGGATCTACGCTGAATGCAAATTCAATTATTTTCGTTTCTGGCCCTTAAATCGTTAATGACAGAAATTCCATGCAATGAAATTCCGATAATTTTTCAGGGAATTCTGCTGTTCATCACCATTAAGTTCATTCCCCTGACATACAACAAAACCTATATTTATCCCACTGGCTTCCAAGTGTTCGGACTGTGTCTAGCGCTGGTTTCCATGGTCTGTATACCGATTGTATTTGTGTGGAAAATGGTCAAAGCGCCTGGAACACTAAGACAGGTATTGTATAAGCCACGTGAAGAGACGTTATTATTACTATCCTAGAAACGCCTTTGCTATAATGAATATAACTGTAGTCAAGCCATTTAGTCACATGCAAATAGCCAAGACTCTGATCAGCACAAATGCGCGATATGATCACTGAGAAGGTTAATTGTTAATAGCAATTAAGAGATCGCAAAGAAACGCTCTAATTAGACTACATATTGAAAAGATTATCCATGACCGCTATTCTTTCACTTTCTTTGAATGCTGAATGTGTATAATGGACGCCAAAAGAAACGTCCACGTGTTTGTGTACTTTTTTCATGGCACTTGCACTAGGTATGTCCAAATCGGTCATTGCATGTACTTTTTTATTCGACCACAGTACACGATGAAGCTATCATAATTATTGAAATCTGTCATAAATGAGTCATCTCACTTTCTAAAAAAAAAAAAATAATAAAATAAATAAATACATAACATAAAATAAATAAATAAATGAATTTCAACGCAACAGTTAGTTTTCATTATCCAATTAAGCAAGAAGTATTCAGAAATGGTTTCAAATGTATTGGCGCTGCTATTTCTTTTGTGAACGGTTTTAGGTGTAACATAAAATAAATAAATAAATGAATTTCAACGCAACAGTTAGTTTTCATTATCCAATTAAGCAAGAAGTATTCAGAAATGGTTTCAAATGTATTGGCGCTGCTATTTCTTTTGTGAACGGTTTTAGGTGTTCTGTTTCATTATCATATATACTCAACAGCAAAAGAAACGCATATTTTTAGTGTCTTGTTTTGCATCATTAAATGTAATGATATTTTACTTGTAACCTAATACTGGGATTTGCCTATACCCGGCCATAAGTTCTGCAGCATTTTCTTGTCACAGTACAATCCTTTGAAAAAATATTTAGATTTTTGTCAAAAAGGCAAAAATCACGAAATTCTTGCTCACAGTGGCACAAAATAAATTATCAATACGATTTTGCTGCACGTGAGTTCAGCATGATGTACCCAACTGGAAAACGGTATAAAACGGTTTAAAACTTATTTTGTACACAGTTTAATCGCACATGCAAAAATCTGCATTTTCCAAAGTTTTTCGAAATTTTTGAAAATCGTCTAAATCGTCAAATTATAAGAAAATTCTGGTAATTTGGGATTCAAAATGAGTAATGCTATTCGTAAAGGACCCGTTCAAAACAAATTTTGGTTTTAGATGAGCACGTATTTTGCTTACTTCCGGTTTGAGTTACGAAATTAAAAGGCGATGAAAGTGTTTTTTTCTGGAAAAATCTTGTCTTCCCATTCGGTTACCGTAGACTGCTCTCTATGATAAAGATGCTGTATGATTTTCATTCAATTTTGCCCAGTGAGTTCAAGGATGCAGCACCCAAAAGTTCCATCTGTAGTTGCAGTATTGGAAGGACGTACAGAGTTACTTCCCTTTGTTACACACTCCATTTATTACTGACCACTTACCCTTTTATTTAACCCGAATTGGAATCCATTTCCAATTCGTTTTGCTGAAAAATCCACAAACTTTTCTTTTGCTATCGCAAAACATGCCCACTTTACGGGATTTGCTCAAAGGGGCAAAACTTTGTTTATAACCAGTAACCAATGTTGAAAATTCTTGATGACGTTTCTGAGACATTGTAGCATCCTAGATAAAGGGGGTATCAGTATTTGAGCCTGGCACAACTCAGTTAAGGACAATAAGTTTACTGATCAATATTTGTGAATTTTGAGATTGACCCATTCGATGTTTACGCCTTTGTTCCGCATGAATAAACAAATAAAATTTCAATAAGTTTGCGACAAAGTGTAGTCCATGCATTGATAATATCTTCCCTGGTTTGCCAATTTCAGCAGATTTTTATATTGACATAAAAACACCAAAAAGAAAAATATGCGTTATTTTTGCTTTTGAGTATAGTAAAACTGATACATTACAGAGATTTTTCATTTCTGTTTAAACAATTTAGAGATATTCAGCAGAAAACCCTATGTTTAAGTGAAATGTCTATTCACACTTTCTTGTCACTTAACTTTGGTTGTCTTGCTTTCGAAGAACTGAAGACAGCCAAAGAACAAAATTAACAGTAGCATTATTTCCTCCTGATAAAGGGATACTCAATTGCAGGTAATTCGTTATCGTCAAGATTCTGCATTTGAGGATGCAATCTCTGAAACATGGCTTATTTTGAGCATTTTCATTTTACCCCAATACTGAAAGAATTGGTTCTCACAGTAACAGTTTGTGAGATATTGAGTATTTCAGACTTTCTTTTCTTAAAAAAACTCAAGGATACGTCTAACTAACAATCAAAAAGCTACAAGATTTTTTTTTACTTTTGAAAACTTATTTCGCATACCTTGTGGACATTTCATTTGTCGTTCGGCATATAAGTGGTTTGCTCACAGTTATGATGAAGTTACATAGGAAAGGCCATTATCACCATCACAGCTTCGTTCTCAACTTCTAGAAAAAGAGCTTTCAAAACGAACATATAATAGCATCGCGTGAAATGGAACTTATATCATGTTTTCACTGTGAATAATTAAACAAGCCCTCGCATCAACGTATTTGCTTTTCGTATCTGCTCAAACTGATCCGAGTCCTCACGTTTCAGTTTTTAGATTCCCCTGTAGGAAATCGCAGGCGGATCGAAGTTTTTTCTGGCCGCACATACCAGTATATGGTACCTTTTCACGCAACGCCAATTATATGTAACTGACACTGTCCTAGGAAGAGAAGGACTTGAAACGGTGCACAAGAAGACTTAACTTTGAAAGACTTCTATTTGATGTTTAAAATGTCTTAATGTAATCTTTACTATAAGAATAGATGCAAAATTCATTAAATTTATTGTTTTATGTTTTTTTGTTGTTGTTTATTTTTTTCAGAAATTGCGGCATGTGACCACGCCTATATTGACACCACGCCAGATTGTTCCTAGCTGGAAGGAGGCTGGATATAAATGGAGAATGTATCAACCAACGAATCAAACTTAAATGGCTGACCTTCTACTCAAGCAGCCTAATATAAAAGGATTTATGGTCGTTTATTTCTTTATAATTCCAGCAGCCTCTCTTTGGCACAGAATCCGAACAAATGATTGGTTGACAACATCTACAGAGAGGCATTTATACATCGATAAATCCTATTGACGCTGTATTCATACGCGGCCTTCACTTCTGATGAAGTTTATTTTTCTGATTTTTATACCCCGCCACACTTTAGTGGCCGAGTATTATGTTATACCTTCGGGTGTCCGTTCGTCCGTCCGTCCTTGCTCACAATTTCCTATCGATAACTTGGAAGTAATTATTCACGATTTTTTTTTAAATTTTGCAAATAATTGTTATCAGGGATGAGTGGTATGGGATTGTAACGAGAATGGGCGAAATGTGTCCATTTTTACAGAGTTACAGGCCTTGTTCGTATTGGAAAAATGGTTTCTGGATTGTTATTCCTTTACTGTTAATGACATCTAAATGAAACTTCGCAGTTATATTTAACACCAAAGGTTGCATTTTGTGACTAAGAACCGTCACTCTGACCTTCTAGTTTGCGAGTTATCCGCCCTTGATTGATCTGAGAAATGTTTTTTTACCTGTTGTTCCTTTACTCTATGGACTATCAATCAAACCTTTCCAATTCTTGACTTATCCGCCCTTGATAGCATGGAAATTTTTTTTTTACCTGTAGGTCCTTTATTATATGGAATATCGGAGCGAAACTTCACAAACATGTTACACATCAAAGGTTACATATATTGTTACTAAGAACCGTCACTCTCACCATTCCAGTTCGTGAGTTATCCGCTCTTGATTGATCTGTAAAATGGTTTTTATGCCCCCGCCATGAAATGGCGGAAGGGCATGTAGAATTTACCCTGTGCGCGTGTATGTGTGTGTGTGATTGTATGTATGTTTGTTTGCGTGTTAACAGAATCGTGTCCGTGCCATATCTTTGTACTCCATGGTGGGATTTAAAAATTATTTGGCACAAAGGATCATCTTGAGAAGACAACGTGTCGCGTGCAAGAAATTTTTCGTTATCTGAAAGGTCAAGGTCACACATTTAAACTTGTGCACTGGCTATAATGAGAACATATTCGTGTCTGGCCCAAAACTTTATCCTGTATGGTTGGATTTCAAAAATAATTGGCACAAATGGTCATCTTGAGAAACCAATGTGTCGCATGCAACAGCCATGTTGCTAGCTTGAAGATCAGGTCAATCTGGGCTCTTAAACTTTATGCATACGCTAGTGAAATGTGCTCATGTCCGGCACATAAGTTTGTCCTGCATGAATGGATTTCAATATTATTTGGCATAAATAATTATCATGACTAGACAATTTTTCGCGTGCAAGAGCTTTGTCACCAGCTGAAAAGTCGAGGTCGGCCTGCGCACTTTAACTTTTTACATAGGCTTCAGTGAAACATGATCAATGGGTCCATTCCATAGTCCTGCATGGTGGGATTTCAAAAATTTTGGCATAAATGAGCATCGTGACAAGACAATGTGACACGTGCAAGAACCATATCCCTAGCTCAAAGTTCAAGGTCACACTGTGCACATAAACTGAGTATAGGCTATAGAGAAACATTTTCTTGTCTGGGCAATAACTTTTTTCTGCATGCTGAGATTTCAGAATTGGATGGCATAAATAATTTTCATTGCAAGACAATGTGTCGCATGCAAGAACCATATTGCAAGCTCAAAGGTCAAGGTCACAGTCCCCATTTAAACTTTGTGCATAGGCTGCGGTGAACATCTGTACATATCCGGCCCATACCTTTGTCTTGTATGGTGGGATTTCAAAACTATTTAGCAAGTCGATTTGTTGCCTGCAAGGAACATGTCACTAGCTAAAAGTTAAATGTCACAGTAAGAACTTAAAATAAGGGAATAGGCTTTAATGAAAGCATGTTTGTGTCATATTTGTGTCCGAGATTTTACTGCAGAATAAATGCTTTTCGACCTGTATTTCATCATAGTTATCCAGTAGTGCCTAGTGTCAGTACCTTAATCAAGGCGATATCATACTAAAGGCGCTAGGCGAGGGCATCCGTATCCCATGGACACATTTCTAGTTTTACCTGTAGCTCCTTTTCTATATGGAATATCTAAATGAAATTTCACAGATATTTTTCACATCAAAGGTTACGTGTTGTGACTAAGAACTGTTACTCTTACCTTTCCAGTTCGTGAGTTGCAATTGTAATAAATTGTAATAAAGAGGGAAGAACAAAATTTGTCTGGAGACGACCAAAGCAAGCGCATGTACGACGTTATTTATGACGTTACGTCAGCGTCATAACAAACGTCAGTTGGTAACGTTTAGAAAATGGGGCCGCCCTTGACAACTTTTTTCGTTGAATCATTGACTATTTTGGAGTGTTTTTGACTTTTCTTGCCAGGAAACGGGTTAAAAATGAAAACGAAGGAAAAAGCCGTTCGTAATTTCAAATAGATTTCGTAATTTCAAAGGGAATTATGCTTGAAATGCGAATGTCTCTGACTTTGTCAAACGCTGTTCACATAAACAATCCAATGTAGTAAACCGATGGGCAATGCAGGACAGTCTTTGCTGGCTTTTATATGCAGGTTTAAGTTTGACCGCGCGTGCATCTCGTGAACTAGTTAGGCTATTGTGACAGTGACGTCACTGTTTATTTACTATTTTGGATTATACCTATTGTTCAAGACGGGGATGTTAAGTTTCCATATAGCGATATAGATATTACATGTTTTACAACACTTTAGGTAAATAGCAATTGTGGCCTAGTGGTTAAATATAGGTACCACTGTAGAAGTTTTGGTGTGGCAAACAAGATAGCGTTCGAGCTTGACATCCCCCTTTTTTATCATTCCTTTTTCTTTTTTTTTCTTTTTTTTATTTCTGTGTACGTGTGGACATGTGCCGACAGGTTTGTTCATTTTCAGCAGATGGTGGCTAAGGCCCGTACTGCTTTGCCAAAATATCTGAACAAACCAGATATATCAGATATATTAGACAAAACGAACAGAAGATGTGGAATGTATATAATGGGGGTGGTCGGATTGGTGTGGTTAGGACATTTTTCTCTCCCTTATCAGATCTTTTCATTTCATACTTTCTTAGAGACGGTTCGATATAGACTGAAATACTGTCTCAAGGCGCCGTTTAAAAACAATCAATTATCCGATCATGAATATAACATGTTTGGAATAAAACATAAAACAGATCAAAATTAAAATAAAAAAAATCTGAGATTGCAGAACTGTAGGCATCAAATTATAACGTTTCATTTAGAATAAAAGATAGAAAAAATTGATGATTTCAAACTAACACGGATTCAAAAATGCAACCTTCTGTCTGCAAAGTCGCCACTGTACCTCAACACTACACCACATTGTTTAATAGAGAACCTTGTTAAATTAACAGGCTGAACATGTTATGATTTTTTACGGCTTCACCTATCAAAAAATGATGCTTCAGTTTGTTTACATTTTGAGTATCCTAACTGGACACTGGACACCACTGTCAATTTTGTTGCTACTTTTTTTTTCCTTTTGGTTTTAAGGATGGATTGTATTCGTTTCTTATTAGTGCTCGTCATTTTACTTTGTATATATCAGTTATGTCTCCCCACCGCACCCTCACCCCACTCTGGAAGGAGAGACTTATTGGTCTTATAATATATGTATAAAACTGTTTGTAACATATTCATGACACTTGGTATAAAACGAAAGCATTATCTGACCATTATCGGAGGAGAACAGTGTTTCCGTTTCCATATTTGGCGAAACAATGCCCCTTATAATCCATAGCCACTCAATGAAGATAAAAGATTGAATGTGCTTTGACAAAACTTGGTGCAACTGTAAATTGCATATCCATTTTCAGATTTTATGGAGTTATTGCCTCATTTTTATTTTCTAAGTGAAAACGGTAATGAACAGTAAGCGAAACAATGTATGCGAATAGCACATCCGCCCTAGAACCATATGGGAGAGGAAAAAAAGAAACAATAAAGTCGACTCACAAAGCAAAACAAGACAAGAGAAAAGCCAAGCGGTCAGCTTGTTTCCCAGCAGAAGACCGCAACGATATTTTCAATAATATACAAAAAGTAAAAAAATACACAATGATCATAATAGTAATAAACCACAATTGAAACACTGTCTTGGAACGGCCATTAATAAATTAATAATCTGTGAATGTGTAGGTGTGGTGGTGGTGGTGGTGGTGTAGTAGTCCGGTCAATTAGTGATATGTAAATATGTATATAGGTATACAGAGTGTACGTGGGGTGATTATTAAGTAATGGAAACACCTTTGTAGATAAGTTGATTTTATACAGAAATAGGTATCCTTCATGTAACACCAAAGAGTGTTTTTTAAGCTTTAGAATGCATGTTTGAGATCAAAATTTTAACGTGTTACCATAGCAGCACATGACGTCACGTTCATGCCGGGTACCACGTGTGATTTTTTTCGACGTCATTTTGGTAAGGAGGTGTTTTTGTTATGCTCATTATGTAAGATATGTAAAGAGATATTGAAAATTTTGGAACACCTTCCGTTATAGTTAGGTTATGGCTTTAGAGACACACATATAATGATTGTAAATGAAAATATTCTGAAATCTGGCATGAATTAAAGCTAAAGTAGGGGTTGAAATAATTGATTTTTAGAGAATTCGACATTTTATTCCATAATTTCCAGTATTATGCTAAAGTTAATTGAGGGGTTATCAAGCACAGGATAATTTTGTTTCTTTCTGCTATACAATTATCCCAGGTTTCTGCTTGTTAAAATACAATGACGTCACAATTCTGGTCCCTTTGGCTTAAAATCGGCAAAAAACGTCAAATTTTGCTCAATCAAAAGTCTTTCACGGTCTGTATTTCTGCCAGGTTTGAGTGCAAGGTATAAATACTTATATATTTCTTTAAGTATCTGAGACTTGCATCAAGCCATTACACAATCACAAATATTTATCCAGTCTTTGTTACTTATCAGCAGTAAATATACATGGAAATATGCAAAAAATTAGAGACTAAAACCTTAGAACTTTAAGGCATTGTTGTCATGGCAACAATAGTATTAGAAAGTACTTCAGAACTTAATTAAATGTCATATGCTTGCCAATTAGGTTTTATATATCTGGAGTACTGTTTTTATGCATTGCTAATGAAATAGATGCTAGTTTCCATTATTTAATGATCACCCCTCGTATAACTGACCAGTTTAATGGTCCGGACCTTTTAGCTTAGTGTGCTCGCATTATAAACTTGGGTCGTGATATCGATACTCGACGAAATTTTCTTTACAGACTTTTCTCCTCGCACAGTTGCGCATGGTGCCAGGATGATAACTGTTGGAGCCGAAGGGCGAAGCGATGGTTACGGAGTCATAAAGATCCTGGATTATGATTATTTCATTTGCTTAACATTTGATACAAATGTTCTTTGGTAGGATAGAGGATTGAAGTAGTAAGGCCAATTAGTGATGTGTAAATATGTATATAGGTATATAGAGCGTATAACGGCATAAGGGCCTTTAGCCTAGTGGTTGTGTGCTCGGTTTATAATCTTGGGTCGTGAGATTTATCCCCAGTCGGGGCACTCGACGAAACTTTCTTTACAGAGATTTCTCCTACTACTGTGGTTTTGGGAGAAAGAGGGGGCTGGAGGCTAGCAGAGTGGAAGTTTATGCATCAACTGGATTTAAACGCGCTTCATCTTCGCCTTGGTATATGTATGGAAAGTAAGTAAAGTATGGAGATATTGCCAAATAATCTAATTTCAAGACGTTTAAAGGTATTTGATGAAACTGCTTTCCGAAAATTGGCTATCGGTCTATTTCCTCTTCACTATTCACAGCCAGAAGTTTGTTCCAAACGGCCACCAATGTGTACATGTTTGAAATATTTACAAAATTTTCAAAGGGAATCCGATTTTTCTGTAATTATGCATATATTATATTGTCGACTTAATAAAAAATCCGCATGTTTGAGATTGAAAATGACTCGAGGAAGACGTGGGTGAAGAGGACGTTGGAAGGAGACATCTGTTTTTGTACCAAACACAAACTTCTGGTTCAAATATGTAAGTCCAACGGACAGTTTAATCGGTTGCTAGATTCGGTGTCAGGTACACTTCAGAGACCGATCGATACTTGATAGCACTTGTTGTGGATACAAATAATTTGGATGCAGTGGACGTTAAAATTGATAATTGGGCGAAATACAATAACAATAACAGTTGTAATTATCATTATGAAATCCGGTTATCATGTTTTGACCTGTTAAAAGTAAAAAGTATGCAAAGACCAGGAACTGAAACAATCAAAATCCAAATCCAGCCCTCAAACCATAGTTGGAAACAACTAAGATTACAAATAATCAAGATACAGAGAACATATGGCCAACCGAGTGAGCAGCTTGTTTCCAAAAGGTGGCCACTCAGCAACCCAAACCGAACCAAAAATAATAAGAACATACATAAGGTAAAACATCACAGAAACTCTGACACCAAAAACAGGCAACAGAGAACCACAACAGAACTACCGCCTTGGAACGGTCAGTAATGAATTACTGGGGGGGGCTTAAATCGATTTTACAGGCCCAACCTCACCCTCAGTTTCTGAAGTGGTACAAAACATTTAGTTGGTTGTTCGGTTCGCATGATAACCCTCTAACTCGTCAATGAATCATCACGGTAAACACATAAATCAAATTTCAACACCATGAAGAAGCAAAGACGAGGACTCAACAGATACAACGGGCCGTCTGACAGGTGGAGATCCCTGTCCTGCCAAACGACCCCACTGGAAATCTGAAGCAAAAGAAGGTCACCAGTAGAGCCCCGGAGGACCAAGCAACAGACAAAAAGGCTCCGGTCCCATGCTGCAGGTATAGACAATATGACATCGACCCTTCTTGTTACTACTATGTGTACAGTATAGTGGAACAGGAATAATTCAAACTTCGATCTAAATCTAAAGTTCAGTCGACTCTCGTTATCTCAAACACTGATATCTAAAAGTGCCCTTTTCAATCATGGAATATATTTTGAACCCATATTCTATATGTCTTTATGTTTAAGCTCCTAATGTCACAAAGTACTGGTATCTCAAAATAAATTTTCTAGGAAAAAATGACTTTGAGATATCAATAGTTTAAGATGAACTTTGACTTTCAGATATTGAGAGTAGCCTGCACTATATATTTCATTGGAATGGCATATATTTAACCAAACGTAGTTCTATATTCAAGTTCGTTTTGAAGTCCACATTAAAATAAACATACAATATCACCCTCAATAATCTCAGTTCTTGAATACTCGAACAAAAATTTAAGAATCTGTCTCTTGAGCTTTGCATAACTTAGATTCTAGTGTATATGTATATGTATCCATTATTATCATTCATTTCAACTTTGTACATTCATTATAAGTACTAGTGTCGATTATATTTTTTGTGTGTTTTATTCATCCACCCCTTTGTTTTACATGTATCTGTTGATACTAGCCAAACGTTCTAACCGGCCACTTACATTTTATGGATTTTCTTCAAACGCCAAAACAAGCTTGTGGTTCTATTTGCATATTTAAATAGGCAGATGTGTTCGTCAACTTAGCCAGCAAAAGGTTTGACAAAATTCTTGACATTACAGCTAGGATGCGCCGATGAAAACAAGTACCCCCATTTTTAAAATTCACAAAATCCAGCATTTCGTCACAATTTTCTAAAAAATCACTTTTTGAAATATCAAATTTACGTCAACAAAACCGCTTCATTAATAAAGCAAATGACTGGGGAAATAGATTTATGCAGGAATGAACACTCTTCTTGCATGACAGTGGTCTCTTTGGGTCAAAATGTTAAAACTTACCCCACCACTCAATGCAAATTTTATTGTTAATTTTGAAAATGGGGGTACGCGTATTCATCTGTGCCTCCAGGATACAGTACACTGGATAATGCTAAACCTTTTAGTGGTATGGTTTACCGACATATACACCTATCTGTGGCTGAAAACTGAATTTTGTTATCGCTAATAGCATTGAAAACTAAGTGGCCGGTTAGAAGTTTTGGCTAGTATATAGCCACAGCTCACAGGGGTTTGAAATTTTATCAACGAAATAATAGAAACTGCACTTTACATTTGACAGCACGAATATACAGATACAAGGGTTGATCCAGAAGTAATGTCACTGTGTCAATTGCGCGCTTGATCATCGTAGCATTATTATAAAAATTATATCAAGACACACTGTAATTCAGTTCTGATCAACAGAATTAATAAAAAGTTGGAATCTTTTCCCGTTCCAATTATACAGGCGTTCAAAGTATGCCACCTCGCCATCGCGCCGCACGTTGAAATAACGTTAATTACATGAACATAATTTTCAAAGGCAAACCTAAATCAAAATCAAACTAACGCGCCAAATCAGATGAAACTTTGATACGATGACGAAATATATTCCTGCCACCCGCTGTTGAAACCTTAGTATCATCATTGCAGTATGAAGTTCGCCAGGATGTGCTTATGCTTGTAACTGCCAAGTGTAAAAATGCTGACTTCTGACAAACGCGACTGCAGATACATATGAGGTTTTGCCACAAATTAGGAATATTGCTATTAGAAACTCTAGGCTGTTTAATTAGACATTCGGTTATATAACCATGATTACATGTATGAGGCTTGTGTAAATGTGCAATCAGCGCTGTAAGGGTGCAGATGAGTCGCTAGAGGATCGTTCGAATACTGGAAGATCTTTATGTGCAATATCAGACAATAACGTCACTTTTGGTTGGATCCCGTATATGAAGATCGATGCTCTGCAATTCGAAGATTGTGTATATTCTTGAACATGAGCTGCGGGGCTGTTCAAATAATATTTAAAGATGAGATAAACATGGGTGAACAGACATTAGTGCTATACTAGAACAATGAATATACTACTTAAGACATGACACAATAGCCAAACTTCGTCTGGAACGGCCACAACGTCATTGACGTGCGGCGCGTGTCGTTACCATGCCTTCCTGTCTATCTTGATAGCTCGATACAATGTAACTGTGCACTATATTTTAATGACATTTTCAGACTATACTGCAAATAGAATACGGTACATGGATACGAAATTTTGTTGCTCTCTCTTTATTCTACACAATTTTATAGCTGCAGTGACATTACTTCTGGATCAACCCTCGTATATAGAGTCTCTATATATCTATATTTTTATAATCATATGAAACTTTTACCTTTTTGTTATTTCATTGTTCATTACTTCAAAGTGAAATTTGACAGAATACAGTGCAATAATAGTGAGGTATCGTTTATACCAAATGAGTCTTATACCCCTCAGGTCGGGCAGGTCCATTTCCAGTGAAGGGGATGTCTGATTAGATTCTATCCAGCGGGTACATGACGTCGATAGGACGTCGTACTGACGGCGATGCATCGACAATACTTGAACAACTTTTACAGAAGGTAACCCAAGGAACGGTCATGCAAAGTTTAATGAAATTACAGCAAGCAGTTTTTCAGAAGATTTTTGAAGTTTTCTGTTAAGATAACTAGGGAAATCAGCCCGCCCCGTCAGTGCGACGTCATTACTATTTTTAGCAAATTCCCTTTTTAGCTTGCCTGGACGAAGTCTAGGAAGAGCTATTGCACTACCCCCGGCGTCGACGTCGGAGTCGGCGTCAGCGTCACATTTACGTTAAAGTTTTTAAGATCTTAAATTTTGTAAATCATTTTATTGATCTGGTTCTTATTTGGTTCATATTTGGTATGTTGATAGATATAGGTCAAAAGTTACCTTCAGCAAGACCTCTTCGCTTGAAGTAAAGGTCACAGACGTTAAAGTGTTACATCAAAAGTTAAAAAAAGCAAAAGTTTTAATTCCTTAAAGGGATTATGTAAGGGAAGCAAACCTTGATATTTTACATCAAATGTTTGCGTTAAAGTTATCGAGAGGTTAAATTTGCCACTCTAGATGATGAATTAATTAATATTTCGCATGATGATAGATACAGGTCCAAAGGTTCACTGAGCAATAACCTATCCATTCCCATGTTCTGAAGGTCAAGGTACTGACTGAAATTTTATGGTAAAGGTTTTATAAAGATCATATATTAAAAAGTATATTATTGGTTTGTTGTTGCGCCTGCCTTAGGCATGATTGATATCGGGATCCGATTTTCCGCCCGTCCGTCTAACCGTCTGTTCGTTTGTTTATTCGTCTGTTCATCCATCTGTTAACATTTGCGTCCACCCTTGCATTGACCCTAATGTCCCGGTCTGTTTCTCATTAGCTGTAACTGTTTCAATTATCAACCCTGAAATGAACTTCAACTTTGAAATATTCTCACTTACCAGAGTATCATGTCAAGACCTTGATCTACATTTCACGGTCAATCGACTTTGTCAAATTGTCTGATCTAAGGCAAGCTTGTTAACACAATATCTCTAGAACCACTTGAGCTGGGCTCATGAAATTTTGCTTACAGTTTGGGATCAATGTTTTGATGAACTGATTAACTTTTGGTGTACATGTAATTCCGTAAAAAATTGACAAATCATAGCCCTTTTCGGACTTGCACATTATAGGTATAGGAAAAGCTTGTCAAGAGAAATTCTTAAGAACCGCTTAAGCTAGGCTTTTTTTCGTGCAGTGTGGGACCAGTGATCTAATTATCTTTTAGTGATATTTCATACAGACATGTATTTGACAGAGTATGGCCCTCTTAGGACGTTTAGCTTGTAGCTATAGGGAAAGCTTGTTAACAAAATATCTCAAAAACCACTTGAGCCAGACTCATGAAATTTAGTATGCAGTTTGGGATCAATGTGCAGATCATATAATCAACTATTGTTGTAATTCCATAAATATTTGGTAAAATTATGGCCCTTTTCGGACCTACGCATTGTAGTTATGGGCATGCCATAGGAAGCCTTCAGTGCTGATGATTGTTATATCAACTAATTGTCCCCTTGTCCCATTTATGGACAATGGTATGGTTGGAGTATAATTTTCACAAACATATTTTCTAGTTTCCAACTTTCCATGCTCATTCAGACATGTCCCTGATCTTATACATTATTCTCACCCATTTGAATTAGACTTTATCACTTAGAGTATTGGTTATCTCCTTCTATCGCTCCAGGCGAGCTATGCTGTCTGCTGACAGCTCTTGTTTCAATGCAAATAGTATAGGCCCTGAGCAGATGCTGCGTTCTGCGCTTCGAATCTGGATAACCTTTTTTCAAAGGTTTATTCGGCATTAATGTATTAGCCATGGTTCTGTATGATTTCTTTAAGTGGTGAGAGATTTAAGAAGTTTTTTCTAGCCCTAGGAAGTGTTGCAAATTACAAGATTTCTTGAACAGAGAGTCTGATGGAAACACTTTGCACAGTGATTATGTCAGGAGACTTACTTTTTTTCCTAGACATCTTAGCATTGAAACTAACCAAGTTAAGACAATAATGGTAAACAAGAGGGCCATGAGGCCCTGAATCGCTCACCTGGGCAATTGGCAAAGTGGCTTTTTCTTATGTCTGAAATTGCCAAAATATGAGTTTTGGGTCAAAAGTCAAAGAATGACCATGACTTCTTGTACTCATAAATCTTCATGTACGCATTAAGACAACCATACATAGCATTTTTAGGCCAAAATCTTCAAACCTATCCATGAAATCTTATGTTCTAGCATTTTCCCATACTTGACCATGCCGCTAAAAAGGTCAAGGTAAACCAAAGGTCATCATTTGAACAGTCTTGATAGGACTCTAGTACTCCATGCTACTTAACCAAGTTTACAGGCCATTGGTGTATTGGTTCTGGAGAAGAAAAATATTAAAGGTTTATACCGTAAATGGGTATGGCGGCCATGTTGGTCATGTGACCTGGACCGTTTGAATAAATTTTTGTTCAATCAAGCTCTGGAGGCTCTATATGAAATATGATTACAATTGGTTCTTTGCCTTTTGAGGAAATGTTTGAAAATGTCAAAATACGAGAGATCTGGGTTAAAGGTCAAAGAATGACCTTGACATCTGTACTCATAATTCTTCATGACCTCATTAAGACGACTGTATATACCAATTTTTAGGCCTAAATCTTCAAAACTTCCCATGAAATCTTATGTTCTAGCATTTTCCCATATTTGACTTTACCATAAAAAGGTCAAGGTCTACCCAAGGTCATTATTTGAATAATCTTGATAGTACTGGAGTACCCAATGCTACATACCAAGTTTCAAGGTCACCGGTCAATTGGTTCTGGGAGAAGAAGATTTTTAAAGGTTTTTACCATATAAGGGCATGGCCGCCATGTTGGTCATGTGACCCAGACCATTTGAAGAAATTTTCCTTCCCTCACCCCCTGAAGGCTGTTAATGAAATGTGTTTACAATTGGCTCAGTGGCTTTTAAGAAGAAGTTTGAAATTGTCAAACCATGAGAATTCAGGGTCAAAGGTCAAAGATAAAATTTGACCTATTGTACTCACAATAGATAAAATTTGACCTATTGTACTCACAAATCTTCATGTACTCATTAAGATGACTGTTTTATCCAATTTTTAGGCCTAAATCTTCAAAACTTTCATTAAAACTTATGTTCCAGCATTTTTCCATATTTGACCTTGCTGTAAAATGGTCAAGGCCAACATTTTAAACAATCTTGATAGTACTGGAATACCCAACGCTACATACCAAGTTTAAAGGCCATCTGTCAATTGGTTCTGGAGAAGAAGATTTTTAAAGGTTTTTACCATATATGGGCATGGCAGCCATGTTGGTCATGTGACCTGGACCGTTTGAATTAATTATTGTTCCCTCTAACTCTGGAGGCTCTATATGAAATTTGGGTATAATTCGCCCAGTGGTTTTTCAGGAGATTGTTTGAAATTGTCAAAATATAAGAGTTCTTGGTCAAAGGTCAAAGAATAACCTTGACCTTTTGTACTTATGAATCTTCGTGTACTCATTAAGATGACTGCATACTCCAATTTTTAGGCCTTAATCTTCAGAACTCTCCCAGAAATCTTATGTTCTAGCACTTTCCCATATTTGACCTTGCCGTAAATAAGGTCAAGGTCAACCCAGAGTCATCATTTGAACAATCTTGATAGTATTTGAGTACCCAATGCTACATACCAAGTTTCAAGGCCATTGGTCAACTGGTTCTGGAGAAGAAGATTTTTAAAGGTTTTTCGCCATATATGGGCGTGGCGGCCATGTTGGTCATGTGACCTGGACTGTTTGAATAAATTTTTGTTCCCTCAACCCCTGGAGGCTCTATATGAAATTTGGTTTCAATTGGCCCAGTGGCTTTTGAGAAGATTGTTTGAAATTGTCAAAATATCAGAGTTCTGGGTCAAAGGTCAAAACATGACCTTGACCTCTTGTACTCCTAAATCTTCATGTACTCATTAAGATGATTGTAGATACCAATTTTTAGCCCAAAATCTTCAACAGTTTCCAAGATATCTTATGTTCTAGCATTTTGCCATTTAAAAGCACAAGGAAGCAAATTTGGCCTTACCGTAAAAAAGGTCAAGGTCAACCCAAGGTCATAATTTGAATAACCTCTGTAGTGCTCGCACACCCAATGCTACATACCAAGTTTCAAGGCTATCCGCCTATTGGTTCTGGAGAAGAAGATTTTTTTAGGGTTTTACCATATATGGGCATGGCGGCCATATTGGTCATGTGACCAGGACCGTTTGAACAAATTTTCGTTCCCCCTTCCTCTGGAGGCCACATATGAAATTTGGTTACAATTGGCCCAGGGGTTTCAGAGGAGAAGTCGTTTGAAATTGTGGACGGACGGACGACGACGGACGACGACGACGGAGCCTTACCATCCTATAAGCTCCCCCGGAGCCGCTGGCTCAGGTGAGCTAAAAATATTACATTATCATGCACATGTTAAAAGCAGATGGTTGTGTACACACAAACAAAATTTTATATATCTGTGGCTGGTTGTTCAAAGCATCGTTACCTTAACAAAGCCTTAAAATCAAGGAATTATTAAATCCTTGAGTGCACATAGAATCCAGTAGTATGCTATAAACATGTGAGAAGCTTTTGTTCTGCAAAATCTCCTAACATTTTATCTGCAAAAATTGATTGTGTTCTTGTGTACAATATGTTTGAAAATTTAATATTTCCTAAGTTTTGAACAACTGGACCCTGAATAAAATGACAGCAAATTAGTAATTTGGTTGTGGCTATACCCTGATCCAAAAGAAATGTCAGGGCGGAGTTATCTTTGTACCTTCCCCTAGACTTTTCTATTGTACAACTAGGTGCACAGGACAAACACGCTGCTCACTCACCGGTAACAAAAATTATTTAGCTGTAACAAAACGTGCAAATACAGTGTAAAGTTATGCAACAACTGGACAACAATAGACGCACAAGCCTACCGTATTACCTGTCTTTGTACAACGTCGATCAAAAACACTTGCGATTTTACGTCCATTTCAGCAGTTTTTAAGTCATATCAGGACGATGGGAGGGTAATAATCAAAGGCTCTGTGCAATGGAACCCGGTTTACGATTGAGAACGCCTCCGAGAATCGAGCTCGGGGCCGCTAGATCAGCAAGCTGGCGCGTCACTCACGACTGATCAGATATATTTTCAGACAATGCCAATCATTTACTATTTAAATTTACCAGAGCAACTGCGAGGTGCACAGACTGGCCTGAGTCATGTTTAATCTTATTTTCAATAAGTTTTGCTTTTTCAATAATGAAATAAAGAATATAGTGTTGTGGTTTGCCATAAACATATACAGGGATGAAACGAATGCACAGGCCCAACTCCTGATCTTCATGTATGATCATATGACCTGTCATCTTCGCAAGCCAAGTGTACAAAGTCCACTTTGTTCCTTACGTAATAAACAAAATAAGAAGCAAAGTTGACTTAGCAGCCTTTGCTTGCGAAGTTTACAGCCTATGTGACCAAATTCACTTTGTATATTCCTTATGATCCAAATATCATCTATGTGAACGGGACGACAGCATGTCCTCATGATCCAAATATTTTCATTTCGAACGTACAGAATGTACAGGCTTGTGTTTTTCTTTCCATTTCAACTAACAATGTGTCATGTCTGAATCCATCACGTACAAAATAGGAAAGAAGCTGATTATTATACAAGGAGGATGCACACGCTGATCTGATGCTTTGCTTTCACCGATAATCTGCATATTGTATAAATAGCATTATTTTGGCATGTCTCAAGTATTGCAGTTTCGGCATAACATCCAATGGGCACAAACCTGCTGAAAGTACGTATGTATCTATGTCAACATGTTGCCACGATGTTGATTTTAGATTTAGAGTGCATAACCGTTGATACGACGTTTTTTTAACATTACACTTGGCAGTTTACACCCTAAAATTTTAGCGTTCCAATATTCGTGAAATGCTTCATTTTGCGAGCTAAGAGATATTCGCGAATATAAGCATAAATAAATTGTCGCGAGTATGTAGGGTGTGGCCCGAATTAGGCACAGTGCTGACTCTTATTTTAAGGTCTTGCATACAGGGATGATGTTACAAGTATATAAACCTCGGAAGCGCAGTCTGCTAAGACCTTGCACGCAGAATATCAATAGCATCTTAATAAAATGCACATTCCTTCTTACTTTTTCGTATCAATATAGATACATCTTTCATACACGACAGTAAATGTGGTGACAAGAGGTACAATATAACAATGCGTTATGCTTAGTGAACTTGAACAAGCATGCAAAATTTATTCTACCGAATCTTCTAGTGGACTGATCGAATTTGACAGTGATTGCCAACGCATATTTGTTACCGCCCTGACATTTCTTTTGAATCAAGGTATACCACTATAAACTCCATTGTCACATTTACAACTCATTTGAAAATGAAATAAAGTCAACTCTTGATGTCTCAAAGTCAATGTTCATCTCCAACTATTGATATCTCAAATAAAATTTTCTGTATCTCAAATAAAATTTTCTGGTACCAGAAAATTTACTTTGAGATACCAGTAGTCTGAGATAACAGGAGTTGAAATCATGTAAAGAGAAAACAGGAAATGTGTCCAAACTATATTCATTGATATAAGAGGGTACTTTGAGGTATCAGCGTTTGAGATAACGAGTCAACTGTATATTTTTTACTATATTTGGGCATCTCAACCAATTTCTGTACTACCAATGTGAACCATATCATGTGAAATAAATATCTTGTGATGTCAGAGAGTTTGGAATGTTAACCCTTATGCGCCAAAAAGCAGACGACAAAATTTACGTCTGCAGAATTTCAAAAAGTGTTTCGTCCAAGCAATATCATATTGAGAATTCGAACACTAGAGGGCAAACAGTGTAGATTCAGATGAGGTGGCTCATTATATGCCACCTCATCTGGAGCTACACTGTTTGCAAATCTAACTATTTTAATTTTTGGCGCTTTAAATGTTAACATCAATTCTCTGTAAGCACCAAACTATTTTGTCCACGCACCGAAAGGGATTTTGATGACACTTATTTCAAATGAAAGGGTGTATCAAAAAACGAAAAAGTTATACTTAGTTTTGCGATTCTTCTTTCCGTTGTCATGGAAACGGCAGATGAAAATAGAAAATGTTGAAACTGGTGGGAAATTACAGTAGGTGGATATCTGAAGATTTTAAACATTCATACTTTGTCTGAAACTGATTAATTTTGCAGTTTTTGTATAAAGTAGACAACAAATAAATAATTCAAAGTGGGAAGTGTATATTCTGAAACTGCTGTTTGCTCCAGTTATCACTTAAATGTGAAATTTTAGGTTTTCTTGGTGTACCATGGTCTCCTATTTAAGAGGGCACTGTGCAAAACGCAGTCTGATACAGACAGTGTGCCATATTCTAGTATATAAAGAAAAGCCTATAATACAAATTTCATTAAAAATCTGAGTGGGGTAAAGTAGTTTTCTGCGTTAATTCTGGAGGTGGTTGGACCCCAAATCCTGAATTTTCTTCAATTCTATTCTGTTTTGGTTGCTACGCAGTAACTTCCCTTGTTAGCTCTTCAAAGTAAAACAGAGAAACATGTAAACAATTACACTATAATTAAAGGCGGGTATATTCACAAGTTTGACAGAACTTTGTGAATTTGTATGCTGAGTTTTTATTCAGTTATTCATTGTAGCACCGTCTACAGATAATGTTACACAATTCTGAGGTCACTACATGTATTTGTTACGTGTGTTTATCAGATTTACCTCTTGATTGTTGGAGAAAGTGAAGTGCTGTAGAGTGATATGTTGCAGATTCGTACAGCTTGCAGATTCGTACACTGGGAGTTTAAGGGTTTCTGCTGCATGCAATATCAATTAAAGACAAATTAATTACTTGGCTATTAAACAAACAATCATGCCAGTCATTTCCAGTGCATGCTTGTGTGTGCCTTGTAGATTCAGTCATTGTAGAGATTGTTATTTTCGACTCCTCTACAGCCTCTCTTATACAGCAGTTGATTTAAGGCCAACAATAAGACAAATAATATGTGGTGGCCCTCGATATTTGTTAAGTCATACACAAGAAAGGCAAGCGCCTCGTGGAGACAGGGGAATCACAGAAGAGACAATGTACAAATCAATGATGTTTCTGCCACTTTCTGGTGTTGTTCTTCCAGTTGCTATATGTAAGTAAAGGAGGCTCAGTAGCTACTAGCGGCTGCAGTCCCACTCCAGCTCTAGCCCTAAATTATTTCAGAAACAAGTTTGTAGTTTTAAAAAAATGAAAACGGTTTCTAGGTATTAGTGGTGTACCGATGATCTGGTGGTATCGATTAGCGGCGTGCTGGAAGCTCCCGATTCCGATAATTGATTTAAATTTCTCAAAATCAATCATCGGCATGAAATGGAGGAGCGGTATGCAAGCCGTCTCTGCACCGTCCAGTACTCCGGTACCGGGTTTTATACGTGGTGCGGCGCACGCCGCTGCTCTTGTTTTATCAATAGAGCGTGCCTATGTCTCCAATATGGCTTCCAATGACAACACTTTCCGACAGTTATATGATCAAATGGCACTAATTAGAAAATCCGACATGTGGAAATACTTCGGATTTTACAAAAAGAATGACGATCTGCCACCAACAAGAGACAATCTCGATATGAGTAAAGGGGTTTGTAGGGTAAGAATCTTTCGTCAAAAATGAAGTACTGGTTTTCAGTAAAAAGTGACAGCGTCTCTGTTATCTTACAACCAATTCATGACCACTACATTCGTTCTGGGAATAATTCCATGCCATGATAAACAATCTGAATGAATAATTCTTGCTCTGAATATTTGTTTACATAATAATTCTGTCACCCCACCCACTCTTTCTTCATGTTTTTTTACCCCATCTTTCTGAGGCCTTGGTTATTATGGGTGAGGGGCTAACGAATGTGGCCAGTGCCTAAGGGGAACCTCTGCTTGAATCTTTTTAGGTGTGGACTTAGTTTTTTTGTGTGGGGGGTGGACCCTAAAAGAGCAGTGTGATCTCAGTGATCTGGGTCTACATTCTACACTGTTTGGCTAGACTTGTCTGTCAAAAAAAATTATTGATGCTATCAGAGCCTGGTTAATGGTTCATATGGACATGCATCACATCATCCACCATACTTAGGTGTTACTAAGCCAACTAGCACAAAGCAGAGGTGGTTAAGAACCAAAAGGTGCATATAGAAAGCAGTGCAAAACTACAAAAGCTACTACACTACAAAAGCAGCTATTTTCAGTCTATAATACATGGATTTTACAAGGATTAACAGTGAAACATGCATGGAAAAGCAAACTTATCAAGAACCGATTAATAATCGGAAGAATCGCATCGACAGCAGCAACCGATTTCAACCGATGATCGATTATGATTTCCAGCCGATGTCCCAACACTACTAGGTATTTTCCAGCCCAGCGCTGGGCTACTAGTTGCTGGGGAATGTAATGGTCAAGAATTTTTCCATTAACAACAAACCTTATCAAATTCTGTGGAGCCAATTGCCAATGAAGGGTTTTATCAACAAGGGGCACACACACTTCATATATATATATATAGATCTATATATTTTTTTCTTTTAATAAACAGTGTACATGGTGTATTGTTGCAAAATGGGCACTGCAATATTAATGTTTTTCTAATATTAGAGTGCCCATTTTGCAACAATACACTGTTTATTCTAGAATTATGTTTTAGAAATAAACACAGTCCAGCTAGGACAATGGAACTGTTTGTAGTGTATGGGTACAAAACGATGTATTCTGCCATTTTTACAAAGGGAAACAACTTCTGTGATGTCCTCTTTTCTTTCCTGAATGAAGACGCCCTTCCATAATGGGGTCTATAATGGGGTCTATTCAGAAAGGTAAAAATCTGGTCAGGGGAGGGGTGGGGTGCAAATTCTTTCCTTTATGAGTTGGCACAGTTGAGAAAAAAAAAAGGAAAAAAAGAAAAAAATGGTTTAGATTGCTTCATATGAAAGTGTATCTGTACACCTTAAATTTGCCAAGTTATAGATTTTACAAAACTTTTCAAAGAAGTTGAAAGAAACTTGACATAGTAAATTATATTGTCCCGACAATATATGGATAGTTTCAATGAATCATGAGAGGGCAGTGATATGATACAATTTCAGTGAACCCTTTCACCTCTTATCTCCTGTAAACAGTGCTCTAGATAAGAGGGGTATTTGATGATAATTGAGGGATAATTTTTTCTTATTTTTCATTGAAACCATATGTTGTGATCCCTCATCTCAGAACCATCTTGTCGAGGCAGTCCAGATGAGGGGTCACAACATATGTTTTTATGCAGAAATAAACAAAAGTTATCCTTAACTATCATCAAATACTCCCTCTTACATTGTATAAAGAGCTCTGTGTTATGATTATGCATACTTTACATTATGCATGTATATGAACATTCGGAAAATCTTTTTATCTATTTTTAGGGACTGAAACATATGAAGAAAATGAATAACAGTGGTCATATGAAACAGATTTAAAGGAACCTGATAACTTATATCAGCCAGCTGCCTGCACATTTGTTGAGTCTTACCAGATTTTTAAATTCACTGTTTTTCATTTGCAGTCTGAATCTTTAAAGTGAAATGTAGAGACTGATATGTTTGCACAAATGTGCAGCACAATGTGATTATTTCTGTATGCATTGGTTGGTTGGTTGTTATGGGTTTAATGGCCCTTTGAGGCAGTATTTTTGTCTGTATCAGACCATCTCCCAGAGAGAGGGAGAAAGAAGAGAGAAATGATTGAAAGAATTTAAAACAATGCCTGCCTGCACCTACTGCAAGCACAGTAGGCCCTTGTCTTACTTTCTGTATTCACTTACCTTGAGGCAGCAAAAGGAAAGTGTTAGGTTATTTCTTTTTCATATTATATGCTGTGCCCAAGATACAGTAGGGCTCTAACAGCCTTCTTCCCCTACGACCACAAGACTCTGGAAAACCTTTTACCTTTACTTTCATAAATAATGGTTCCTTTCATACAATCTTCATAATTATTTATGTATTTTTTGGGACACATTAAATGCATAGCTCCAAATAATACAGGTCTCACTCACTGGCACTGCCCTTTTTAGCTGGCCTGAACGAAGTTCAGGAAGAGCTATTGTACTACCTCCCGCGTTGGCGTTAGCGGCGGCGGCATTAGCAAAATGTTAAAGTTTTAAATTAAAGTTTTTTAGGTGATGGGCAAGGCACTGTCAGAAGAGCTATCCTCTCCCGGTGACAGGCCTTGTTAAAATTTACATTGGACAATTGTATTGCTAGTCTGGACTAGTCTGACAAAGGTGGTAGAATAGAAAAATATTGACATTCTGTTCACTGATACTCAGTCAGGGAGACCAGGTGCTCTAAAAATAAATCAAGCATTTGTACTGATTTCTTCTATTCCAAGGGAAGTGTTTAAATATGTAATTTGTGCATCTGCTTTAAACAGAAGATCATGGATTTGTATGGGGTTTACGTGAAATTGATTTAAACACTGTGTAGGTATTGGTCAGCAAAAGCCAGCTTGAACATCTGGTTTTGACTGTGCTGATTTGCAAATGATTTTGAAGATTTTTTTTTGTCTAATAAGCAGGAAGGAGACTCTATGATTGGTTACTTATACACAGACTGTACCAGAGATGGCTCCCTGTTACTGTGTTACCAAACTAGAGACAGCCAGTATGGTGATCATGATGTCTGTTGGTTGGCCTACCGGAAAGGATGATAGAAAGAACCCAGACCTTTGATCTATGCAAATAACTTATAAGCAAGTTCTACAGGTAGTTATTCACTAAGGGCATTGAGGGCTGCATTATTGAACAGGATCTCAGCCAAGGTTGATAATGGATCATATTGGACCATTAACGTTAATCAGTTTTTGTCCCCTGCCTTTTCGAAGAAAAGCGGAGAGACATAGTTTTCGGCATTCCATCCATCCATCCTTCGTCTTTCCGTCCCCCTAAAGTAGTAGGTACCTTGTGTGTGCAACTTCTCCTACAGTTTTATGCCGATTCTTTCGAAACTTTACAGATATATTTGTCATGGTCTGAAGATATGCATGTGGTTTGGATACAAACATACTAAGAAATGTACGAGTTTCTGTGAAAGATGCAAAAAAAAAAAAAAAAAAACTTCAGCAACATGTAGTGAGTTTGAACTTCAGAATCCCTTGCTACAATGCAATTTACTTATTTCATGCGGTATATTTTATTAAGTATTCCAGTATGTTCCATGTTGATTTTGATCAAATATGAAATTACACTTATTACAGTAATTCAGAGCTCTAGATAAGAGGGGTATTTGATGATAATTGAGGGATAATTTTCTTCATTTCTCATTGAAACCATATGTTATGACCCCTCATCTGAACCGTCTCATCAAGGCAGTTCAGATGAGGGGTCACAACATATGTTTTTATCCAGAATTTACAAAAATTATCCCTAATTATCATGAAATACTCCCTCTCATCTAGGGCTCTGCAGTATATGTGTACACGTCCATGTTTTTTTAATTTTTTTTTTTTTTCATTTTGACAAAAGGGAACAAGTAAGTGAATTCATGTTTGCTTCCTCATGTTCTTCCAACATTTTTACAAAGGAAAACTGAAGTGACTTCCTGCAGTTTGCTTCTTGGGATAAGGAGGACTTTTCAAAATGGAGTCTACTTGTTAAGGAAAGAATTTGCTCTTGGGAAGCAGATTCTTTCCTTTAAGAGTTGACCCCCATTTAGAAAGGAGATAAAAACAAATTCTAATGCACTTACAAATATAACGCGATGTCTGATTGGATAACGTCAAAAATTTGCAACAGTATATTCTGCGATATACTGTCGCAAACTCGACGTTATTAAGTAACGTCGCTTCTCATTGGCTGACGTTTGGTTTTACGTTGCTGACGGCGCTTGAAATGGGTGCAAAATAGTCCATTATGAAAGGTGAAATGTGGAAAAGTGCATTAGAATGGGGATAACTGTATTGAAAATTGTCATTTTGGGAGGTAAATCATCGGTTTTATGGTCGCAAATTGCGTTTTACGGCTCCGCAGGCGCGTCGCCGTAAAACAAAATTTCTGACCATAAAATCGATGATTTACCTCCCCAAATGACAATTTTCAAGATAGTTATCCCCTAATTGGCAGAGTAACTTCCCCTCCCCCCAAAAGTGGATCTATGGACCTTAATTAGATTGAGAACAGATTACATGAGTACATATTAGGCCAACCTTAGAAATATTCTTGTTTCCCCTTACCCGACCCTTTTTCTCACTGGTGGGTAGGTCGGTCGGGATTTTATTTTTTTTTTCCCTGAAAAGTAAGAGCTCCAGATAATCCTTTTAAGCAGGGAGTTGCTGACGCCTCACTCGAGCCACTTCATCTGATAGTTTTTCCATCCCAAATTTAGACGTAGGAGCGTTTTCAAAAGTACTTGCATATAAGTCCTATAAAAATAGACGACGCAGTTTTTATAATTAAATAGGGACGGGCGAACGGCGCCACGTTACTGCGACTACGGATCCGTTCCGCTGAGGTGCGTGTTGCATGGAGTATAAGATACACCAGTAAAACACACACGCACACTCATAATTAAATGTAAGTGTGAAAGTGCCATATCGGGGACATGTGTAATGCGCATTCTGATCATGGTCTATTCTGATTACTTACATATTTGTTTAATCAAGCAGTGTAGATATGAGGTGACAGTCCGGACTGGTACACAGATTTTTTTATAAAGTCCGTCGCATTCCTTCTTTAATGTTGGCCATATACACAAGAACAGTTTATAACATGTTCATTCAAGTTTTACGATAAGAACAGTGCGACCCCGACAAAACTGCATTGTTAGCAAATGTGGGATCGGATGCACCGGAGATAAACTTATTCTCGTTGCATCGTCGTCTATACACTTTTGTCACATACCCTGTTTTAGATATTGGAACAAGCCAAATATGAAGCTCTATCTCCGCTAGATGAGCGAACAAAATTGTTTATGAGGGTGAATGGATTAATCTGTATCTAAACAACATTGCGAGTTACGCATTCTCATCAGGAATACGCTATAACGGAGTGTAAAGACGGTAGCATTTTACGGTAACCACCTGCACGTGGTTATGTTGATCAGACATCAAAGAACGCCGCAGTAGTAGTAGTAGTAGTAGTATATAAATTCTGCCACTTGAGGCACACCTCCAAACTGGAGTCTTCTTGAGTTTCTCTCACAGGGACTATATACAGGGGCTAAGATGATGGTGGTCTCATCACTCTATTTACACTTTAAGACTGCTATTCTAAAACTTTAAATATTATAAAAACATTCTCGAGGCACTGTGTACTGCGATCATCTTTTCCGCCTTGGAATTAAGGACAGTCTCTTATATCTTTCTACATGTAGGGAATGGCAAAGACTAATGGATTGTCTCTCCAAAGCACGGAGTACTGTTTCATAACTTTCACTGCTAGTGCAGTCGAAGACGCCGCTGCAGTCCAGGATCAGTTGTACAACTGTATCAGAATCTATATGCGTGTTTAATAACCTTGTAGCAAGTCCCATTAGCCGATCCAGCATGGGTCTTCTAGCTTCTGCCAGGGAATCACATGACAGTAAGAAATGTTCCGTTGTTTCGTCATTGCTGTGACACATCATGCAGGTGCGGACGACTTGGTTTTGATTGAAACATGCCCTGTTTACTTGTAGGGTATAGGATCCCGTCACAAGTTTCAACTTTGTTTTCAACAAAGAACTGAACACGTGTTATGTGGAACCGTGAGACAGGTGAAGGTACCTTATTCCATATGCCCCGACCAGCCTGCGCAGTAATGCAATGTGACTGGTATTATCTATTCGCAACTTTGATCATTGGAATATTAATGTAAACTCTTACCATAAATTAGAAACGCGAATATTTTCTGCGCGTTCGCGTTCCGTTGGACACATTTGGGATCATTATCGGAGACGTTTTGATTAGCGTCGGAAAAATTAGAGTTCAGCCATGTGCGTTTCTTAATAATCGAAACAGTTTTCAACCTAATACTAGATGAATTGTTTGCCCAGACAGAGATGATTGATCAGACTTAGCGAGTACACATGCTTATCTGCGTTTTCCCTATATGCACACGTCGTAAAGTACCCTAAAAATGTAGCCTTAAAGCATAATTTTAAGCGATTTTCGCTAGTCCAGTAACTTGACGTAATGCGATTTTATTTTTTTTTTGATCAGTCTCCGGGTACAGAAAAAAGACAAATTGAAAATAACAATACCCGAAATGCAATTTCGTTGCTCAACAATTTTCGCATGCCACTCCGTATCAAACAATGACCCTTTGTTTTTGCCCGACACCGAAATTTTCAGCTCCAGGTTACTCTACATACAACCTATCGGCACGTGCATTGAGCGGCAGCCTGTGACTTTCAAAAGCTGACTGAAATCCTTTGATCTTTTGCCAGTCTTATCAAAGGTGGTTGAGCGCATTTTTGTCTCTTTTATTCCGGGCTGCTTCTTTTGTCTCCAAACATAGTTCAAAAGACGCTGCCGTTCGTTTTTATAATGGATAATCCTGTTTTAGTAGGAGTATTCTTGACACATTAGTTTGGAACTGCTGGCGTTTTTCGTCAGAAACACCTTTATCTAGAGCTCTGAAGACCCAGATTTCTTTGTACTCGGCACAAAGGTAGAAAAAAAATATATTTTTTTTGGAATCGGAAAAAATATTTTCCGGTCGCTACGATTTTTTACGGTCGGTCGCGTAAGGGGAAACATTAAATATTTTATTTTTGGCCTTACTCTTTGAGAAAATCTGGCTTTTGATTACCGAAAGTACAAGTATTGTATGTTCCATTTTCATTTTTTTTCCAAGTATGAAATTATGAGGTATGGGTATTTGAATGTTTACATCTCTAGGAACAACTTAAGTTACTTCCTGTTTGCTTCCCTCAAGTTTTTTTTTCACCATTTTTACAAAGGGGAACAACTTTAGTGACTTTTTGTTTGCTTCCCTCATGTTTTCCACCCACCATTTTTTACACAAGGAACAACTTGAATGACTTCTTGTTTGCTTCCTGGGATGATTACAAAATGGAGTCTACATGTTAAGGAAAGAATTTGCTCCTACGGAATCAATTTAGATGGGAGGCAAAAATGAAAGTGGGAAAGTTGTTGTTCCTGAGAGTGAACCCATTCACATTTGATGATTTAAGTAGGTAAGTGATATGGGGTTTACTGCACAGTTTTAAAGCATACCTGTGTATCCCATGTTGATTTTTTTCAAATATGCAGTTAGGATGTATGGGTACATCTTTATGTTTTCCCTTCTTTTTACAGAGAGGCACTGTAGCAGAGTGGTTAGAGTGGCTCGGTTATTGTGCAGAAAGTCACCGGAAGGTCATGAGTTTGCAGCTCACTGTCGCCATCCGACAACTGGAAAACTCTCTCTGTCAACCCAGCAGTAAATGTGTACCTTTTTGGAATTAGGGAAGGATAAGGCAGCGAAAGAAGAGAGATGGGCTCTGCCTTTTATCAGCTGTGCCCAAGATACAGTGGGTCTCTAACCCCCACTGCCCCTACAGCTGTTAGGCAATAGGAAACCTTTACCTTTACCGTTTCTTTTTACAAATTAAGTGACTTCCTCTTTCCTTCCGTCATGTTTTTCCACCATTTTTACAAAGAGAAACAAAATCATTGACTTCCTGTTTACTTCCCTCATGTTTCTCATCCATTTTTACAAAGGGGAACAACCTTTGTGACTTCCTGGTTGCTCCCTGAGTTGAAGAAGCTTTCAAAAATGGAGCCTGCTTGTAAAGGAAAGAATATGCTGCAGGGGAGGCAAATTCTTACATTTAAGAGTTGGCACTTGTAAATTTAGGAAGAAGGCAAAAATAAAAATGATAGAGTTGCTGCTCCTGAGAGTGTACCCATTCTTTTTTTCTGAACGTCCTGAAGAGTAGACTTTATTGGAAGAGCTCTGTCCTCCAGGGAGGCAAACAGGATCTTGTGATGTTCATTGTTGTAGGGCTGGTGGAAAAACCAGATGATGACCCATCATTTGCTTCCCCCTCCTGAGGGGATCAGCCCTTGTGGGTAGTTTGCTCCTCTGGGAGCAAATTCTTTCCCTGGGGTGTAGACTTCATTTATTTGAAAATGAGGTCCAGAGAGGCATACAGAACTTCATGAAGAGATGCGTCCTTCAGGAAAGCAAATCAGAAAACAGGAGTTCTTGTTGCTCCTCTTTGTAAAGTTGACAGTTGCTTCCCTTTGTAATTCGGACAGAAAATACATAGGTTGACTGGTCAGTATAGCATAATCATTAGAATAACTCTAGCTTATAGCATTTCTGAATTTGCCAAAGAGATGACTTCATTTACAGAGCTGTGTCCTCCAGAGAGGCAAACAGGAGTTTATGATATTCACATTTATAGGGATCGTGGAAACCCCTGATGTTGACCCATTAGTTGTCTCCCTTCTTTAGGGGGTCAGCACTTGCTGGGAAGTTTGCTCCCGTGGGAGCTAATTCTTTCCTTTGGGTGTAGACCTCAATTAAAAGGCTACGTTTTCCAGAGAGGCATACAGGAAGTCATTATCCTTTGTAAAATTGTTGGAAACACAGAAGTTTGAAGTTTGAATAAGTGATGGGGTGTTTGTTGGGACAAATGGGATTTACATTATCTGGAGATCTGTTTTACCACTCTCCGAGTGTCGACAGTCAGTCTTACCTGGTCTGCTTTGAAACTTTCTTCGAATTGTTTTGTTGTTAATTATTTGTGTTGTGGTGACATGTTACATTGTGACTTGGTACCTTGGTTAAGGGTCCCGGTCATTGAATAAAAACCTTTAAACCTTTGACATCCACCACAAATAAGTCCTTTGGAAAGCATTGCAACAATATATCATTTCCTGTTTGTATCAAGTTGGAATAATATGATTTTCTTTACTGTGATTTATTGCTGATTTGAATATGGTGTTTTTGGGCAAAGGTTTTGAATTCCTAGTTTAACATTGTGATGATTAATCCAAGGAAATGTCAGTGAACAAACCTCATTATGGCAATTTACTGGCTGATGTTGACGTTGATCCATCAGAAAGTGCTGCTTATAACACATGACTAAACTGTTTAATGGTATGTCAGTATGCAACTATTAATTACCAGTTATAATTGATATAAAGGATCTATAATTAATATAAGGGATAAAGGATCTTGCACAAGTGTACATTTTGTATGGAATTTATGAAATGACCCCGGCAATAAGATTCTATTTATCAAATGACTGTTTGTTATAAGAGGGATCAAACATGATTTTCCATTCTTTAACTTTGCAAGGTTCCAAGGGAGGTTTTTGATGCTTCCTCATGGACCTTTCAAATTTGAATGAAAGATAAAATCATATTTGATCGCTATTAAGTTTAGCATTTTTATGCCCCCATGACAATAGTCAGGGGGCATCAAGATTTGTTCCTGTCTGTCTTTCAGGCAAGTTTTTGCATTGTAGGGTATAGAGTTTGTGTAATCAACTTCCTCATTTTAAAATGGATATTTTTTATACTTTGCATACGCATTGTAGACGTAATGAAAACGTGCATGTGGGATTTTGTCAGACCTAGAACTAATTTTCACAGAATTATGACCTTTTGTACTTAGTCATTATAGGCAAATGGTTGTATTGTAGTTTGTGGACTTTATGTAATCAATTCCTCTCATGATTTTCAATGTGTAATCAACTCCTCTCATTATTTTCAATGGATCTATTTCAAACCTTGCATGCATGTTGTGAACATAATGAAGATGTGTATGTGGCTTTTTGTTGGAGCTCAAGTTAATTTTGACAGAAGTATGGCCTTTTGAACTTGGCCCCAAGGTTATAAAACTTTTTTCATGCTCAACTCAGCTGAGCATGAAATTTTACCTTCTCAAAATAAATAGCAAAGTACTGATATGTACAGTTGTTTCTTGTTAAGTTTAGCTGAGTATCGAATTTTCTCTGCTGAAAAATATGAAAATGCCAACATAAGTTGGCATTTTCATAATTATCAGCAGAGGTAATTTCATGCTCAGCTGATTTGAGCACGAGAAATGTTTTATAACCTTGGGGCTTGGTCATTTTAGGCAATAAGTTTGCAATGTTGGGTAGGTATTTTGTGTAATCAGCTCCTCCCACAATTTTCAGTGGCTGTTTTTCAGACATTGTATACTTGTTGTTAACATAATGAAGATGTGTGTGTGGGTTTTTGATGGAGAAAAATTTAAGTTTGAAGGAATTATCATTTTCGGTGGCATTTTTGCACTGTTGGGTAAGAAGTTTTTGTGTAGTGTTTCCAGTGGATTCTCTTTGCAGACAGTGTTTGCTTTTTACAGTATGCTTTTTTTTTTTCTGGTTTCGTCACCAGATATTGTCAGGGTCACTGACGAGGCTTTATTAGCCGAAACTACGTAGTCTGGCCCATGTTCCTACTTCTGTATGTATTCTCTGCTCTTGAAGGAACTTTTTAAGATTTTAATTTGTGCTTAACAAGTGCTTTAGGGATGTACACATGTCCTGTGACAGGCGCTGCATGGGGACACCATTTTCTAGTTATTTTATGCTTAGCAGTGAATTCAATGCATATCTAGAAAAAATAAAGGTGATATTGTCTGCAGTAAAATATATTGTATCATTTCACTAGTGACTGATATGATTCATCATCCCCCCTACATACAAAGTATGTCAGGGGGTATATAGTTTTTGTCATTCCATCCGTTCGTCCATTTGTTTGTTTGTTCGTTCGTCTGTCCGTTCATCAACTTTACATCAAAGTTTTGCTTTTAACCTTTATGGGTTGCTCATATCTCTAACCACACATCAGATTCTTTTCATATTTGATTCATATCTCTGTAGCATTACTTTTGATGTGAATTAGCTAAACCCCTGGGTCAGGTCCCAGGGTGAGACCAGGGGTCAATAATTAGGACTTAGGCATTTTCATTATGTCAAAGTTTTGCCTTAAACCTATCTGATTACTTATAGCTATGTAACTGCATTGAAGATTTCTCCCATATTTGGTTCATGATATCCATGCATCATTGCTTTCTTTATGGACTACCTAACCTGCAGGGTCAGGCTCATGAATGGGGCAAGGGGTCAGTGACTAGGACTTGGCCATATGCTGTATTTACTTGGCAAATAGTTATATCCAATATACTTCAGTGGCACCTAATGATACATGAAAGGCTTATTTCATACTGGTTTACATCATACTGTTTACATCATGTGGATGCTGCTGCTGTCCTAGAGTCAAGGCCACAGACTTAGAATTTTGTACATGTATGAAATTTGCATTGAAGTTGTGTGTTAAAGTATGCTTTTATTAGGCGGTGGCACTGGTCATAGGTATATGTGAGCCTCTGCTCACTTGCTGTAGTAATTTTTCACTGCAGTAAACTGCAGCCGCTTCTGACAATTTTGGACTTAATTTCTTTCCGAAAAAGTCTGAAATGTAGCATTCTGACATTATGCTACAGATGTTAGCATGCCAAATCAAGTAATGACGTCACATTTGATTTCAGGTTTTGAGCCGGTGTATAACTAATTTGCATGCGACATCAGTCTGACGGCAGCTGCAAAAGGCTTTCTTAAATTGCCAATTTCTTTTTATTCGTTCTTTCAGATGGCCTTATTAGCCATTTTCTAGGTGCAAACTATACTTGCACCCAATATTATACCCACTAAATGTGCTAAGACAAGCAAAATTAACAAGAAATGACTATAAAAAAAAGTTGTTTTTATTTTCGAAACAGAAAAAATGAAAAGAAAATTCTATTTTCGATAAATACCAAAAATATTTCATGTGTTGAAAATATTAGAATTTCACTCATGCTACGCACTCGTGAATTTTTTTATATTTTCAACATATTCCATGAAATAAATTTGGTATTTACCAAAAAAAAGTGTTGTTGGGTTATTGTTTAATGCCCACAGTAATCAGCTACAGTTGAGTTCATTTTCATGCGTTTTCTAATTTTTTTTTGCTTTTTCGTCAAAAACGCAGAGTTATTGCCCTTTAGCATCACACACATTGATAAATTTTTAATTAAGTTCAGTTTAACATAATGCTGAATGGATATTTACACAGTTAAAGTCATTTATTAAAGAGTCTTCCTTTTACGGTTGATATTTTGCTTTTGTTTATTTCCCCTACCCCCTGTTTTCGACATATTTTCCACTTAGAAGGTGTAAAATATGCATTTTCTTTGGAGACAAGGACATGTTTGATACAAATCCAATAAAAACTGACCTGTAGTCATAAATTATCAGCAACAATATATGCATAACTTACTACAATGCTTACATAGAGCCAAAATGTTTGCTTACCTGCTCAAAACCATTTTTTTAAATTTCTGTAACGGTGCAAATTTAGTATGCTTATTTTTCCACTAAGATGCTCTTACCCCACTCAGTTTTTTTCATAGTTACAATCATGATACTTAGTTAATTCAAGAGTAGCTATGTAAATTATTCATAGAGGCCTGCATTTTGTTTTATTCCTCTTGAAATATTGTCATTTTTTGCATTTTTCACTTTTAATGAAATTCGCCAGAGTATGTATTGTCGACAATGAAGGTACAATTAGTGACATTAATTTATTCTTAAAGTCTGTTGTGAAACATGCTAAATAAAACTCAAATATTTTACAGGTTTAATTGTTTTTCCTGTCCACCTGTTGATTATTATGATTTTTAAGGGTGAAAATATGCCATTTTTAATATAAATCACAAGAATTTAAGTCCAAATTTCGCTGAAATCGACACTGACGGTTACCATGGCAACGGAAGTAGATGTCAAAGTTTGAAAGGTTATTTTCTTATACCTGAGTGGTAAGGACCATTGTGTGAAAATTTCAGCCAATTCTGAGACGGTGCGTGGAACGCCCCCATTCAAAAATTCTGGTGCTTACAGAGAATTGATGTTAAATTATGAGATGATCACTATGGTTATAGATAGTGAATTAAAATATTGGAGTAAATCTGTTACAGTTCAAACATCTCTTAAATTTGCATTGAGAGCATTTCGTGTCGTGATTGCAATTTTTCAGAGTGATTTATAATGCACACAAAAAGTTATTGAGTGTGATACTCAATGCAAGGATCAATACATATTCAGAATTCAAACAGAATTAAACCAGCAATGTATACTTGAAGCCAGTAAAAACGCAAGTTTCTGGTTTTGGACCATGTAGGGATTTATGCCAGTAATGCTCTTTTATCAAGAAACCAGGGTATTTAGTACACTAGTGTTTAACAACAACACTGGCGGAATACTGACAACGGTCCAAGCAATGAGGATTGCATTTGCATATAAAGGGAAGTAACTTCGGCTTTTACTGATGCAAAAGCGAAATAGACGTTTCATAAATGTTTTTGTTTAACATTTGTGCGGAATTGTTTTTGGCAAAATTTCTCAAGGCTTTCAATATTGGTCCGAAGTCTCTGCACACGTCATTTTTTAAAAACGTATAGTAATACCACCCGCGTAATTAATGATGAAAGTTTGTACCTTTAAACCGGAAGTGTTTGCAAAGGGTGCAATTGTTTAGGTAAAGACTGGCACAAATGTGAAGCGTTTGGCAAGATTTCACATGCCCTTTTCTCAAGAGTGCATTATTTGGACCTCAGTTGAAGTTTTACATGATTCTCAAAATGTGTGAAAATTTTCCAAAAAACGTTTTTATGTTAAGATTTTTAACATTGCACCTCCATAGGCAATTTTCATTTTTAGGTTTTTTTCAATTTAAGGCATCATACTGAAGATCATTTCTCTAAAATTAGACGGAATCTTAATTTCATGAAAGCTTTGAATTGAATTGTGTTGATTTTGACATTTTTCTTTCAATTTTTTCATAGACAAAATTACCTAAGCTAAACTGTTGCAAAAATCTTGCCGGACGAAAGGCAAATTGCATCCAGTATATTACAGCCTTGTGACATTACTTTCAATTTGAATACATGATAAGTAAAAACTTGCATTTTTAATGGTTTCAAGTATATAATCAGAAAGTAATCATAATTTCGAGCACTTTTATATGACAGGTATTCTAACTATTTGAAGCCACTGTATCCAGAATCCTTAACCTAAAAAAAATCAATGTTACAGCAGATTTATCAGCTTTGACAGAGCCTTTATTTTATTATTTTTTTTAATATTTTTTTGCATCTATTTTCTAGGACCACCTCATATTGCTAAAATTAAGATTTCATGGCCAGTCTGTTCAGAATTTTACCATAATAATTTAAGTTCTAGATCGGGTTGTTCCTCATCTAGAATGACTCCACACAATAATCAGTCTTGTGATATTCTGCTATAAGATGGGGTTTTCCCTTCAAAAAAAAAATTAAAAAAACTAGATCCATGTTATAAGATGGATCTAGATTGTTTGGATTGTTTTGGAGGGCAAACTCTTGGTATAATGACCAAGTAAATTGTTGCATGCCTATCCATATGAGCATGCTAGCCTGAGCCTTCAGCACAGCTGACCAATACAATCTTAAAAACAATTTTCAATACAGGTTTGCATTAAGTCACTGGTTTAAAGATTTCTTGCATTGTCATTAATACAATTAAAAGCAACATAAAATTATGATTTTTTCTGATTTGGTTTAACTGGTGGTTTAACTGGTGGTTGAACCGGGGCTTTGCCCGCAGCTTTACCAGGAGCTTTACTCCCTGCTTTTGATTTACCCCATGCTTCTGGGGAAGGACCTGCAAAATAAAACTTCTGGATTTAACTCTTTAAGCACCAAAAAGCAGACGACAAAATTTACGTCTGCAAAAATTAAAAAAATGCCTTGTCCAAAACATTTCATATTGAGAATTCAAAGACTAGAGGGCAAACAGTGTAGATCTATATGAGGCGGCTCATCATGAGCCGCCTCATCGGGATCTATGCTGTTTGCAAATTTTGCTAATTTTGTCTCTGGGGCTTAAAGAGTTAAGGTGTACACCTCTATGTTTTTCCACCATTTTTACAAAGGGGAACAACTTTTGTATGTACCTGTTCCTCTCATAGTAGGATATTAAATGTATTGATATAAGTAGCATCAAAAAGCAGATCTTCTATTTTCGAGATGAATTACTGTCACATTTTAAAATTTCTACAAATATCAAAGAAACATTCTACAAAAATTCATCATATTGCTTTAACTTAGTTATAAATCTTTATAAAAGGAACCTGAGATTCAACAATATGTAAGATAGACCTATAAATCTTAATTTGTGTATACCCTAATGTGCTTAAATATTGGGACACCAAAAAACTTTGATTTTTCCATTAGGAAAAATGGAAAATTAATGGTGTTAGGTGTCCCAATATTTAAGCAAAGTAAGGTAGGTATGAATGAATATTGTGTTTTGATTTATGCCATGAGGAAAATTGCAAGTATATGCATGAAAACTATTTGAAAAGTTCAGACAAGAACTCTGCAGAATGCTGTGTCTCTCCATCTGCTCAGTGGCACAGAAACAGAGCAACACATAAAACTTGACAAAGGTTTTATGCCAATGCCACTGAAACAGCAATATCTATGTCTCACTTTCTGCTAGTGATACGTGGCCCAGCAAGCACACAAAGTTAAATCAACCTTGATTCAACGTCATGATGTTGAATCAAGGTTGAATCAATATTGATTCAACATTGTGTGTCCAATGGGGAGGCAGTAAAAAAAGTATAAACGTAAAAGCCTTCTCTATAATTATCACATTTGGAAAATCTGTTTGAACAGAAAATGATTATAAACAATAATTGTATTAAATATCTTGCATATCTTAACTGCCATACCAAAATACCACCTAGGAAAAAGTAAATTTGGCATACACAAGCAATATGATGACCACAGCTAGCCTGCATATCCATATCCTGTTTAAAAATGTATGGGTACACCCCCTTTTTTTTCATTGCCATTTTTATGAAGGGGTGCGACTTTTGTCACTTCCCATTTGCTTCCCTTGACAATAAAGCCGTTTCAAAATGGGGCCTACTCTTTAAGGAAAGAATTTGCTCCACTAGGAGCAAATTCTTTTGAATTTGCTCCCCTAGGAGCAAATTCTTTTCTTTTAAGAGTTGGCCCCCATTCAAAAGGGAGGCAAAAATGAAAATGACAGAGTTGCTTCCCCTG
Source organism: Ctena decussata (assembly GCA_963989385.1). Lineage (NCBI taxonomy): Eukaryota > Metazoa > Mollusca > Bivalvia > Lucinida > Lucinidae > Ctena > Ctena decussata. Next base: position 7,545,729 of record OZ022507.1, on the reverse strand, counting down.
AAAGTGTACCGTTTCACCTAAAGATGCATTTTCACAAAATCAGACAGTTTAGATATGCAGTCTCATTCAGGCTTTCTGTAACCATAAATACTACCATGTACCTTTTCCCAGGCAAGGCTAAGCTTAATCTCTTTAAAATATAGATCCAAAATAATAACAACTGGCAGCTTAAGAAATTATGTTTGTCCAAGTGACAGAAATTCTATATCTAAACATTCAATAACAATAGAAGTCCCTGCATGTATAACACAGCCCTAGACAAGACAGTGCTCTAGATAAGAAGGGGTAATAAAGATTCTTTAGGAATAATGGTCCATATTTTTTTCAGAAAAAAAAATAAGTTGTGACCCCTCATTAGAACTGTCTCACTACTGTATTAAATTGCATGCATATGACAAATTCTGATATTATATTTATTTGCCTTTTTCTTAGCCACGGAATTCAGCTTTGAGATGGGTTTTTCCTTCTTAAACAATCCCACAGATCTAGATCCATCTTGCAAGACAGATCTAGTTTTTTTGGTTTGTTTTATAAGGGGGGGGGGGGGGGGGGGGGGGGGGGGGGGGAAATTGCCATACAACCAAAGAGTTACCGTAAACTTGCCCCCATACATAAATTTACATACTGTCAAGTTCTAGAGATGACTATGAAAATATGGTCCAGTCATAAGCAGATGTAGTTACTGAGGTAGAATTCTATATGAATGACCCTTATCCGGGCTAAAAAATTACTCTTGTTAACCATGGTAAATGAGTTATCAGACTCCTAGTGATCAAGGTTTAACTGCATAGGTATTTTCAGAAATTTATAAAAAAAAAAAAAAAAACTAATACGCAATATCTTAAATTTAAATATAACAGTTTTGATGTAGTTTACTTCGCTCCTGATTTAAACGTATCATACAAAATAAATAAGCTCCTAATTTTTCTCTTTACTTGTTTTGGGTTCCTCCAACTTTTTGTTTTTCTTTCCCAATATTTTCATCATTCCTTTACTCATAAAGTATGGTTTCTCAGCTGAGCCATCATTCATTTCAAGGTCCTCCACTGAAATTAATAGAAAAGCATCAAAATGCAGACAAAGTTATATGAGCTGCGACGTGAGAAAACCAACAAAAAGGTACATGTATGAGTGCCCAGCACAGACTCAAATCAGCCAGGGCATCCACCCAGTCTGATCAGAGTCTTTGCTTTGCACTTAAAGGGTAGCTAAGGGTCTAAACTAGCTCCATGTGGACCAAGAAGACGCTGATCACACTGGGCGGGTGCCCAGGCTGATCTGAGTCTTCACTTGCCACTTTGTTGGTTTTGTTGTGTCGTGGCTCATATGAGCTATGCAATGAAAAAGACAACTAAGGGCATGCATGCAAAGTATTTCAGCCACGCCACCACAAAACCAACACAAGAGGGCCATGGTGGCCCTGAATCGCTCACCTGAGCTTTTATCAGTTCACTGGCTCTGGTGAAGATTTATAAGAGTTTATACCATACTAACATTTGACCTAGTTTTTGACCCAACATGACCCAGTTTCAAACTTGGCCTGGATATTGTAAGAATAAACATTCTGACACAGTTTCATTGAGATTGGATCAAAACTGTGCCCTCTGAAGCGTATACAAGGTCGTTCTTATATTTGACCTAGTGACCAAGTTTTTGACCCGACACGACCCAGTTTCAATCTTTGCCTAGATTTCATTAAGATAAACATTCTGACAGAGTTTCATGAAGATTGGATCAAAACTGTGCCCTCTAGGGTGTACACAAAGTTTTTCTAAGATTTGACCTTGAGCCGACGTGACTCAGTTTCAAAGGGGGCTTAGATATATGGACAATAAACATTTTGACATAGTTTCATGAAGATTGGATCAAAACTATGCCTTCTAGTGCTTACACAACGTTTTTCTAAGATTTGACCTAGTGACCTAGTTTTTTACCCTACATGACCTACTTTCAAACTTGGCCGAGAGTTTATGAAGATAAACATTCTGACAGAGTTTCATGAAGATTGGATCAAAACTGCCCTCTAGGGTGTACACAAAGTTTTTCTAAGATTTGACCTTGAGCCGACGTGACTCAGTTTCATAGGGGGCTTAGATATATGGACAATAAACATTTTGACATAGTTTCATGAAGATTGGATCAAAACTATGCCTTCTAGTGCTTACACAACGTTTTTCTAAGATTTGACCTAGTGACCTAGTTTTTTACCCGACATGACCTACTTTCAAACTTGGCCGAGAGTTTATGAAGATAAACATTCTGACAGAGTTTCATGAAGATTGGATCAAAACTGCCCTCTAGGGTGTACACAAAGTTTTTCTAAGATTTGACCTTGAGCCGACGTGACTCAGTTTCATAGGGGGCTTAGATATATCGACAATAAACATTTTGACATAGTTTCATGAAGATTGGATCAAAACTATGCCTTCTAGTGCTTACACAACGTTTTTCTAAGATTTGACCTAGTGACCTAGTTTTTCCCCGACATGACCTACTTTCAAACTTGGCCGAGAGTTTATGAAGATAAACATTCTGACAAAGTTTCATAAAGATTAGATCAAAACTGTGTCCTCTAGAGCGTACACAAAGTTTTTCTATGATTTGACCTATTGACCTAGTTTTTGACCCGACGTGACCCAGTTTCGAACTTGTCCTAGATATTATGTGGATAAACATTCTGACAAAGTTTCATGAACTTTGGATGAAAACTGTGCCTTCTAGAGCGTACACAAGGTTTTTCTAAGATTTGACCTAGTGACCAAGTTTTTGACCTGACATGACTCAGTTTCAAACTCATCCTACATATTATGAGGATAAACATTCTGACAAAGTTTCATGAACTTTGGATCACAGCTGTGCCTTCTAGAACTTACACAAGGGTTTTCTAAGATTTGACCTAGTGACCTAGTTTTTGACCCGACATGACCTACTTTCAAACTTGGCCGAGAGTTTATGGAAGTAAACATTCTGACAAAGTTTCATAAAGATTAGATCAAAACTGTGTCCTCTAGAGCGTACACAAGGTTTTTTCTATGATTTGACCTAGTGACTAAGTTTTTGACCCGACATGACCCCGTTTCAAAGCTGTCCTACATATTATGAGGATAAACATTCTGACAAAGTTTCATGAACTTTGGATTAAAACTGTGCATTCTAGTGCGTACACAAGGTTTTTCTAAGATTTGACCTAGTGACCTAGTTTTTGACCCAATATGACCCAGTTTCAAACTTGGCCTAGAGTTTATGGAGATAAACATTCTTACAATCTTTCATAAAGATTGGATCAAAACTGTGTCCTCTAGAGCATACACAAGGTTTTTTCTATGATTTGACCTAGTGACCTAGTTTTTGACCCGACGTGACCCAGTTTCAAACTTATTCTAGATATTATAAGGATAAACTTTCTGATTATGTTTCATGAACTTTGGATCAAAACTGTGCCTTCTAGAGCGTACACAAGGTTTTTCTAAGATTTGACCTAGTGACCTAGTTTTTGACCCGACATGACCCAGTTTCTATCTTGGCCTAGAGTTTATAGAGATAAACATTCTGCCAAAGTTTCATAAAGATTGGATCAAAACTGTGTCCTCTACAGCGTACACAAGGTTTTTCTATGATTTGACCTAGTGACCTAATTTTAGACCCGACGTGACCCAGTTTCAAACTTGTTCTAGATATTATAAGGATAAACACTCTGACAAAGTTTCATGAACTTTGGATGAAAACTGTGCCCTCTAGAGCGTACACAAGGTTTTTCTAAGATTTGACCTAGTGACCTAGTTTTTGACCCGACATAACCCAGTTTCAAACTTGGCCTAGATTTTATAAAGACTAACATTCTGCCAAAGTTTCATACAGATTGGATCAAAACTGTGTCCTCTAGAGCGTACACAAGGTTTTTCTATGATTTGACCTAGTGACCTAGTTTTAGACCCGACATTACCCAGTTTCGAACTTGTCCTAGATATTAGGAGGATAAACATTCTGACAAAGTTTCATGAACTTTGGATGAAAACTGTGCCCTCTAGAGTGTACACAAGGTTTTCAAAGATTTGACCTAGTGACCTAGTTTTTGACCCGACATGACCCAGTTTCGAACTTGGCCTAGATTTTATGAAGACTAACATTCTGACAAAGTTTCATAAAGATTGGATCGAAACTGTGCCCGCTAGAGTGTACACAAGCAAAAGTTGACGGACGGACGTCCGGACGTACGACGGACGACGGACATCAGGGTATCCCAAAAGCTCACCCTGAGCACTTCGTGCTCAGGTGAGCTAAAAACTCAGCACTGTCAGATGTCGGGTATCCATATACCCTTTGGATCTGTGTCCAGTCCTAGGTCAACTTTCTTCTGATTATTGTTTCCCAATCATCATTCACTATTAGATCGCCAAATCATCAAGCAGTACTTCACAAGCAAGGGCGTAGCTACCTATACGCAAATACGCAGGTGCGTATTGAAATTTTGTCAAATTGACAAAATTTCAACACACACCTGCGTATTTTCATGCTGAAATGTTGTTAATTCGGCATAATTTTAATACTAACTGCCAACAGACATGAAAATTTGAAATATCTTAACAGCTAAACCCCTTATTATTGCCCTTAATGAGTATAAAACATGATTGTGCGTACTGAGTTATTGTCCCTAGCTACGCCCCTGAAACCTGTCGAGTATGTTGGGCTAATCTTATCATGGCTTATCAGGGCTTGTTTGTGGCTTATCTGGACTTGTTAAACCGTCATGACGGATTTCAAACGCCATGTTGACAGCAAAAAGAAGGAAGAAAGAAAACTAACAACAATCTGTAGCCAGTTCGGCACACAAGTTTTTAACGTTGATTTGGAAATAAAATATATATATAAACATGTTATTTATTTTTTTTAATACCAGTATGTAACAAACTCACAGTATCCGAACTACATGTACAATCTCTTCCGGTTTTCATAGCGTTGAATCGAGAGTACAAACATTCGCTTATAACCAGTAGTCGGAAATCATTATGTTTTGAGATTTTATCCGGAATCTGCTGCGTCATTTATAGCTATTCAGCTTCGAAAATGTAAAGAGGTAAGTTTAATATAATTTGCTCTTCGGTCTTTTACTTTATTACCCTGTACAATGTCGTGTATGGGTGGGTAGTAATTGGTACAGTATTCAAATCGCCCTTGGCATGATTCTTAAACCATTTTGAGCATTTTCTTACATGTTTTATAAAAAATCTTTAGAATTAACGGAAGGCGTTATCAATCTACAGTTTGTTAGTTTTGATAAAAGAATGATAGCTAAGTTTTGCACGACACAATCTCGTGTTAAATTAAGCTGTTCGGAAAAAAAATCTGCGACGGCAAGGAGTTTTTCATTGTACAGGGCAATAAAGTAAAAGACCGAAGAGAAAATTATATTAAACTTACCTCTTTACATTTTCGAAGCTGAATAACTATAAATGACGCAGTAGATTCCGGATAAAAACTCAAAACATAATGATTTCCGGCTACTGGTTATAAGCGAAGTTTGTATTCTCGATTCAACGCTATGAAAACCGGAAGAGAGGGTACAGTGCGTTCGGATACTGTGAAACTGAAAAATGTATAATTCTATGGTCCGATTGATGATGTAATTTCATATAAGGAATATGAACTTCTCGTGAAAGTTGTTGCGATTTTATGACGTTTACAATTGTCAACACTGATACAAGGCTATTATCCGTTGGAGATAGACTGAAATTAGTGCTTTATGAATATAAACTTTAATCGTGACTTCACATCAAATTAAAGTGTATTAATTTGCAATACTTTTAGACAGACACATACTTTGTAATTTTAATTAATGGAAATACTGTAAGGCTGACCCAATATCTGTAACATTAATTAATGGAAACCCATGAACAGCTAGGCTGACTCCATATTTGCAAATTTATTTTCGAATAATCACAAAATATCTAAGTATTTGGGCTGATAGATTCAGACGAGGAGCAGTCTGATCAAGATCAACTCTGTTTGCCATTGTGTCTGCATCTTTTGAACACAAAAACGAATTGTAAAACCAGCCTAGTCTATTTTTAACCCTTAAAGCGCCAAAAATGAAAAATTGTTGAATTTGCAAACAGTGTAAATCCAGATACCACCTCATCTGGTTATCTGTTAGTCTTTGAATTCTCAATATGATATAGCTTGGACAAAACATTTTTTTTAAATTTCTGCAGACGTGAATTTTGTCGTCTGCTTTTTGGCGCATTAACGGTTAAGACAATTACGGCCACACTACTCTTTCTTCACTGGCCAGCACAGTGGAAAAAATCCCTTTCGAACGCACAAAGAGCTTATAATTTCTCTTTCTGAGAGAAAAGCTTTGTTCATGAGTATTTCTGTTGAAGTTGAAAGTTTTTCCGTCGGGAGGCGTGTTTGGGGAACGTATGTGCGTGTATTTGGCGGGGTGGGGTGGGGGGTTTCAAAATCTTTTTTCTGGATGCTGTGTGCGTGTGGTGTGGTTGGGGGAAGGGAGGGGCGCGCCGGGTCGGACATTAAAAAAAACTGCTAGGTCAGTGGGTGGGTCAGATAAAAATATGTGGGTTTCCGGAAATATTATTTGTTTATTAGAGAAAATAACGATTTGATTTAGACTTTCTGTGGAAGTTAATGTATTCTATCATCAGCACCAATAGTTTGATTTGAATTTGAAAAACATCTGTACAGGGCGAGCGCGGACGTTCATGTCCCAAAACACATGTTGGGAAGAAAACATATTCCTGTAAAGCGCTGTGCGCTGTGAGTGACTTTACTTTGACACCAATTAAACATTTGGAAATGCTAAATGTTTTTGGCGAATACGAAATTATTGCTTTCACAACCATCAAAACGAAGCTTTGTTTTTTCTCATAAGCGTGAATTTCGTGGGAATTCATTTATGTGCTTTCTTTATGCAGTGCTTGCTCAAATCAATCAATTTAAATTTGGTATTTTTGCAATGTTTAAGCACTGGTGTTGAAGAAAAAACGTGCATTTATCTAAAAACTGGAAAAAGGAATTAAAGTATTACGACTTCTGATGATCTTGATACATTTATTTTAAAACTATGCTGAACTTTTGGCGAGCAGTATATATTTTTTTTCACAAATACAGGTCAAACAGCGATGACATAGTTTGGGTATCCACTTTTAGCATTTGAATATCAGGCGTATTGCTTGCCGCATTTTGGAATTATATCAACGTCTAAGAAACAGCGCATACATTTTAATCATCATGTACTATTGACTCTCGTTTTCTAAAACACTGATATCTCAAAGTACCCACTTATATCAAAGCACATAGTTTGGACACATTTCCTATTTTTCTTTACTTTTCATCTTCTTGTAGCTCAAACTACTGATATCTCAAAGTGAAGTTTCTGGGTCAAGAAAATTTACTTTGAAATATCGGTCGTCAGTGATAAACTTCGACTTTGCGACATTGAGAGCAAAATGCGTTAGTTAGCATTCGCAAACAGCGACGAAAGAGATCTGCTTCAGACTCACGGAACCTGATCATGGTATCCATTTTGCAGAACACAGATTGCTATTGCGAACAGGGAAGAATCTGGTCAGACTGTGTGAATACGCATGCTGATCTTAATTTAAGTGATCGCATTAAGGAATCAGTTTTATTTTTCTGGTGTTTATCGAATGTAAACTACATTTTGTCGCATGCATAGTGTAAGTGAACCCCAAAGGTGTTCATGTAATCTTTGCAAGCGACCTACATTGGGTCGCGTGCAAAGTAAATGAACCCCGTAGGGGTTCTTGTTAACTTTGCTAGAGACTCAATGTAGTTTATACTTCGATAAAATTGCTCAATTTTTACATTCTTTTCTATCTATTAATTGACCACGAATTTGCGTTGGGGTCTACAGTTGAAGCAGTAAAACATTTAAACGCAGTTTTTCTACTATTATCGGAAGAGCGTCAACGTCATAACGTCGCCAACGTCCAATCAGATTGGAGAGGACCATGGTTTATTTTGACGCCACTCAACCTCATGTAATGTCGCGTGAACCGATGTAGTTATTGAAGTATAAACTAAATTATGTTCTAATAGTTTACCATGGGTTTTTTCAATAAATGCACCAAGAATGTAAATAATTCGTTGTAAGGCATCTCTTTCCTGCAGGCACACAACATTGAGTCAACATCGAATCTTTGTCGATTCAGCATTATGAGGTTGAATCAGCGTTGATTCAAAAATGTCGGATTCAACATTGTGTGGCCTGTTGAATGAACCTTTTATTGTGGCGCGGCAGAAAGGGACATGACAAACGATGATACAAGTAGTTTAGTACTTTTTGCAAAGGTCAAACTATTTCTATAGGTCAAAACTAAGTTATATGTCAATCAGACATACATGTATTAAGTTGGTTAAAACAACAAGAAAACTATTGGCAACCTGGCCGATATTTGCACGCCCTGGCGTAAACAATTATGATGGTCACAATAATTCAGGGAGAGAATAAGTTTAGAGCATGAGCCCTGTTGTTTTTTTTCTTCTATTTGTACGATTGAATTGTTGACGATATTTGAACCAAAGCTGATTTATTTTGGGTTTCAAAACGACTCTTTGAGACAGTATTTCAGTCCATATCGAGCGCCTCCCAGAGAGAGGGAGAAAGAAAAAAAAGATATGATGCCAGGTGGAGAGAAAAAACGTCAAAACAACCCCACCCGCACCTACTGCAAACACAGTAATCCTGCTATTATCCAAATTACATGTAGTAGGACGCCCCGGCACGAAATGCAAAGTGTAAAATGCAATGACTTTCAGGCTCTGTAATGCATAGTGTAAAATGCAATGACTTTCAGGCTCTGTAAAATACAATGACTTTCAGGCTCTGTAATGCAAAGTGTAAAATGCAATGACTTTCAGGCCCTGTAATGCAAAGTGTAACAAAATGCAATGAAACGCCCGCTAAGTAATTGTTTTTTCCTTTGCACTGTATCTCAAGAGATTTGAAATTATTCATTCCTCGATGTTGCTTCCAGGACAAGGTATTTGAAAAAGTACTTCTGATCACAGGTGTGAGGATCAAGGGGAAAAAGCGCACAAATTGCAAGCGAGAAACAACAATAAATGTAAATTTAAAGAGTAACTACACTTCAGGAACTGACTGAATCAGATCCCAAACCCTATCCCCAACATCAAAGGGAAAGATTGACAAAGACATCCCAACAAACAATAAATTACAAGTGATAAGCCGAGTCAGCAGCTCTTTCCCAAATAGATGGCAACTCAGCTATCTTTATTGAACTAAATAATTTAGACCAACAGACGGGTTACAATGGACTAAGCAAATTATATGAAAAACATTTAGCAATTATTTTTACCTATTTTCTATTTTTATGATAGAAGGATTAAACTGAGAACACAATACATTAAACAGCACCGAACATAAAACAAATGCAACCGCAACAAAAGTACCGCCTTGGGACGGTAAGTAATAACTACTGGGGGGGGGGGGGGGGGGGGTTAAACCGGTTTTACTGGGCCCAAACCTTCACCCTCACCCTCCGCTGCGGTGCACACAATTAGTTGTCAAAAAGCATATCAAGCTTTTACAACTAATAAAGAAAACTTGCACAAAGCAGACATCACCTGTCCATAATCATAGTCACCATCACGGTCTAACAACGGCAAATATTTTATGTATCAAAGTACACGGAAAATAATATCAGATCGGGTGAGAAAATGAGTTATATCTGGTCGATTACAATGTCGTAAAAAGCAGTTTTATCATGCATCTGCTGCAAAACTCACCCGATAACAGGGGTATGATAACATGGTGTGATATCATGATAGTGTAGATCTGCGCATGCGCGACTTTTATCAGGCGATGCCTTTAGAGGCTATCTCTGAAGACGATTGGCTATATACCGACGTTTGCCCTGATAACTACGTTCGATTGATTAAATGATGTCACCGACTGACGTCATAACGCATACCCGACGTCAGCAAGTTCGAACAAAACTGCGTTTGCTTTTTAATTTGTTTGACTCTCTTTCTTATGATGCAAGATACATAGAAAACCATGTAAGTGACTTTTGATATCAGGTTTATCAGGCTCGACCAGAAACACATCGGACTGGCTCGGCAAGCCTCGCCATTTCTACGCTGTTTCTGATCTCGCCTGATAAACTTGATATCAAAAGACACTAACATGGTATTCTCTATACCCCGGACTAATGTCTTTGTCTGAAGCAACTGCCACTAGGATGGATGGATGACTTGCGATTTCACGTCCTTTATAACTATTTCAGCGTGGATGGTCGGGTGGTGTGATGGTGCTGCGTGCAACTTCCAGTGCCGGGGCGTCCTACTGAATTGAATAGAAGTAGGGAAAGGGCCTACTGTGCTTGTAGTAGGTGCGGATGTTGTTGTTTATTTGTGTGTGTGGGCGGGGGGGGGGGGCATTTATTTCTCTCGTCTATCACTTCTATCTTCTTTCTCCCCCTCTCTGGGAGACGACCCGATATAGATTGAAATACTGTCTCAGAGGGCCGTTAAACCCAAAACAACCAACCAACCAACAGCATTTCAGATATCAGGACGATGGGAGGGTGATAATGAAAGGCTGTATGCAATGGAGCCCCGTTTACGATCGGAAAAAGTCGCGCCTCTAGCGGGCTCGAACCCGGGACCGCTAGATCAGTAGGCCAGCGCTTAACCTACTGAGCTATCGGGCTTCCTCAACTGTCACTGTGTTATGAACTGAAACCATTTTTCAGGATATTTCGGAAAGCCGACCTCATGGTCAAGCTTCTGCAGATCAGTTGCCGCCCAGCGGGCACATGACGTCTTAATGACGTCGTGTTGACGTCAATGCGACGTCAACATGTCGCATCGATGTCAGTGCGACTCATTAAGACGCCATGTATCTGCTGGGCGACATACGTAAGACCCGATTAAAAGCCTTGTATCTATACAAAATAATCAGCTGTGTGAAAGATATCGCAGAATTCCTGGTGGCCAAACAGCCAATTTGAGTTGGCCATTTTACTGAGTTTTGCCATGACTCTATAACTTCTTTTCCACCAAAGCAAATATTGTGCATAAATACTCTTTACATTCGAACGACTCAAACAACATAATTATATTTTGTCATACTTTTCGCAGGAGCTATTATGTTTATTTTCTCCCAGGTGGGGATGAGAATTGCCTGTCCGCCAATGCATGCAATGCAGGGTCTACACTGTTTTGATAAACGTAACAAAAATGAGTACAAATGCATTTTATCATATGACGTCGCATCTGAGAGTGTAATAAAGCCATGCATTAAATGCGATAATCCACTAGTGGATTAAATATGCAAATTACGTCGTAACGATATACGTTGACGTCCATAAAAACGTCGCGTTTTCTAATGGCGAAATCGTGACGTTTTAGTGCAAATTCTGTCGATAAAATGCGATTTTAGTGTCGTATAATAAATAGAATCTTGCATTCGTGCTCCTGTATTATTGAATTTATTAAACTCGTTGGGGAAAACCGATAAGATGCTCGGCAAAGCATCGCATCTTATCTTTTTCCCCAACTCGTTTAATAAATTCAATAAAACATGAGCACTCATGTAAGATCCTCTATATACCAGACACCCATAAAACGATAAATGGACTCACCCCATTTACAAGGATAGAAGATCACACTGGGTCTAAATAGGTTAATCGCTTTACAAGACTTTTGTTATAACAGAGAATAGATGGGAAAATCGGTTATGAGGAGCAACTCAAAGAGGTTAGAAATCTACACTGGAATGTCTGAGCTATATTTCTACAACACTCAGCAGTACTACACTGTGAAGTACTCAATCACTACCACTTAACCCCAGTGAACATGGTGAAGCTTATCTTGTTTGTTGTTTGAAACGGAGCAGATTTTGTGAAAAAAATGGAATATTTATTAAACCTGTGTACGAGTATATTAATCTGCAATTTACATGTAGACTTTAGCATATTTGAAAAGCGATCGCTTGGTCAGAAAAAGTAAATGTTCGTGTAAAGAGTTTCATTGTACGACCGACAAATAATTATAAAATTTTGAGCCACGACAAAACCAACAAAGTAATTGTGCGCCCAGCGCAGACTCAGATCAGCCTGGACATTCGCCTAGGCTGATCAGACTCTTCGCTAAACGCTCAAAGGCTAGCTAAGAGTCTAAGCTACCTGCATGCGGACAGCGAAGACTCTGATTAGACTGGACGGATGCCCAGGCTGATCCGAGTCTGCGTCGGGCGCACAACAACTTTGTTTGTTTTTTCGTGTCGCGGCTCAATTATTATGTATTTGTCGGTCCGTCGTATAATGATACTCTTTACTTTCCATGTTCCATGTCTCTTGAAAATTTCTAAGCTTACCTTACATTATCTTAAAAAGTCTAGAGTTAAGCAGTGTGATAGAGCTTGTTTTCATCTGTAGGTACTGAAAATTTTCATGTGACATTAAATCCTAAACTCATTGGGCTTAGATTGCATAACCTTCTTTGCGATCTGGCAATTAAATGTCAACATGGTCAGTACGCGGAAACCCATTTAATGAACAATTATAGTTCAAATATCGTATTCCCTCAGTTACAGCCTCGGGAGTGACATTTTTACCTAGTTTGACCTCGGGAATCTACTTCATATGAAGGCTATTCATTAGGAATCTTTGTATGCATTGTCGTGTGTAAAAACTCTTATCCATATATTAACAATCCTTTTAGAAATGTAATAGTTATTTAAACATGTCGGAATGTGACAGAACTATAGTTATAGAGGGCGAAACTGAAAAGGTTCCAGAAACTTCTGAAATTGAGATACAGGAAAATCTTATAGGACCGAAGTATATTGAATATGAAATAAATGGAGAAATATATACAGATCCAAATGAGGAAACAGACACCAAGTCGAAGCAAAAGCGTGGGTACTGGGCCCGGGATATAGATTTTATCATCTCTTGTATAGGTTTTGCTGTAGGACTAGGGAATATTTGGAGGTTTCCATATCTTTGCTACAAGAATGGTGGAGGTATGCTATATTATTTATTTTACTTCAATATCTGAATTGACACTTCAGTTTTTGAAATTTGACAAAATATATTTTCTTATAAGACAGGAATTTTGCCTCATAGAGTGTAGGGCAAGGGCCTACTGTGCTTGCAGTGGGTGCGAGCGGGGGTTGTTTGGAAACTTTCTCTTTCTTCTATAACTTTACTTTTCTTGCTCCCTCTCTCTCTCTCTCGGAGACGATCAAATATAGACTGAAATACTGTCTCAAAAGGCGGTTAAACCCAAAAGAACCAACCAACCATCATTATAACCATATTACAAATATATTGCTGTTATGCCATCATTTTTTTATTTTCGATAAAATTAGTTTTAGTGTTAGGGTCGGAGGTGGAGGTGGTGGTGATGGTGGTGTGTGTTTGTGTGTGTAGATTGCGGGCTGGCGGGTGGGGGAAAGGGATGGGGTGGTTCGGGTTAAACGTGAAACTAAAATAACCATTCTAGATAAGATGATTCCTTTTATTTCCTGAGAGCAAGTTTTGACTTAGCGGCTTTTATGTTAGGAGCCCCGGTAGCTCAGTGGGTTAAAGGCCCCATTGCTCTATCAGAATGAAACGTTTTATCTTGAAATATCTCTGCAAGCTTCTCACTATTGTTTCGTCATTGTGAATGACCGTGATAAGCCAGCTTTATACAAACAGAAAATCCTTGAGTTTCACAGAAAAAGGGTTTGAAAACTTATTTGGATCATTTTAGTTGGCAACTAAAATGACCTACTTTCGATTTTGTTAAGTTGAATAAAATGGTACATTGTAATAATACAATGTAAAGGCATGGAACCACAATAACTATCCCGCCTATGTTTACATAGCATTGTTAGGCTGGAAACCAGAACAGATTTTTTTTCTCTACTTTTTGTCAGTATATGCACATTAAGCCACATTTTATTACTAAACGTGAAGGTTGAACCGCTTTTTACTTAGGGCTATAGAGACTTTAAACGCTGGCCTGCTAAGAAAGCGGTCCTGATTCGTTTATGGCCAAAAGCGGAATAGTTTTCACGATAAAGAGGGGTACGTTTTCACAAAACTTTTCATTATCACACTTCCATCGTCCTGATATCATGGAATGAAATAACGTTACTTTGCGTAAATTACAAGTCTGGCATCCGTCCAGGTTAATGTTTATTTCGACCAAAAAGATTTTTCGGAGGTAAATTGTTTTACTTGTATTGAAACAAAGAAAGAACCTTGTCCCAGTCAGAAAGCAACAGATAAATTTCTTGAACTTTAAGTCACCGTAATTCAATAAAATGTTACCAGGTTCATCTAATGACAACTTTCCAACAATGTTTATGCCAAACTGTCAAACATTGTAGACTGCTTCAGCATGTCATGGCTAAGAACCGACAGTGAAAGCTCTATATGAGCAGGGACACGACAGAACAAACAAAGTGGCATGTGCGCCCAGCGAAGCCTCAGATCATCCTACGCATCCGCTCAGCCTGCTCAGAGTGTTCGTGGTAGCTAAGGGTCTAACCTACCTCCATGCGGACAGCCAAGACTCTTCCCAGACTGATCTGAGTCTTTGCTTGGCGCAATAGTCACTTTGTTGGTTTTGTCGTGTTGCGGCTCATATTTGTCTACCTGGGCCCAGGTTTACAATCATTCCTTAATTTAAGGTAGAACTTAACTATTTAAGGCCCAAGTCATACCTTTACTAAGGAGTGTCTTTAAAAGTGCGTCTGTACAACACCTTAAACATCGCCTTTACTAAGGAGGCGTCTTCGGAAAATTATACGGAGTCATACGGAAACTCTGACGGAAATGAGCGAGAGATTATGTATTTTGTGCTTGATGTAAGCGGCAATTTATGTTCCCGCTGATTGTCAAAACTAAGGTTTTAACCCGCTCTTTGAATATTCGGTATTGAAACGCTGAAAAATGATTTTTTTGTCTAAAAAACTGACATGACGGCATGCAAGTAAAGACCAACAGATCAATGATAGCGAGCAGGGCTTGAACGTTGCCCTCTTTCTCTGTCTCTCTCTTTATATTACATTGTGGTGACGTTGTTGAAAACTCTCGCTAGACAGAGGAAATAAATAAAAAAAAAATGCAAAAAATGCAAAAAAAAAAAATTGATGCAGGGAGCTGGGGGCTGGAGCGGATTTTTATGTGTGTATGGCGGGAATGGATTGGAGGGAGGGGGGGGGGGGGGGGGGGGGTTCGTGCGGCATGCCAACATGAAGGTGGGCGAATACCAAGGGGAAAGCGGCGACGACTGCCTTATACAGGCGCGAATGTATGTACTTGCAGTTTTACCCCTGCGGCTTATTTTAGAACTGGATGTTCCTTATATTTCAAGCTATAGAAAGCAGGGTTTTGAGATGAGATGCTACCGTAGGTTACTGAACATTTCGTATAAGGACCATATAACCAATGAGGAGGTTCGCTGGAAGATCCAAGTAGCCATTGGAGAATATGATGAACTCCTGACGCTGGTCAAGAAACAGAAACTAAGGTGGTTTGGCCACGTCTCAAGGTCTCCTGGTTTAGCAAAGACGATTCTTCAGGGCACAGTAAAAGGAAAAGAAGAAGAGGTAGACAGAAGAGGTGGGAAGACAAAATCAAGGAGTGGACAGGAATGAATTTTGCCAGCTGAACTAGGACAGCTGAAGACAGGAGACAAGGTGGAAAGGGATCGTTTCGAAGTCATCTGTGGTGCCCCAACGACCTAGTAAGGTGATGGGATAGAATAGAACAGTCAGAATAGATATAAAGCAGATTTTTGGAAATCCAAAGATCGATTAATGGATATCCATAAATCGAATTTTGGCTATCCATAGATTATATTTTGGAAACGCAATATTATGTTGTATTTTTGGATATCCATTAATCCTGGCATAATAATAGATGTAGCTCCAAATTATATACCACCCCATACCACATGTCTGACCTAGCGATCAAGGTCACGGGCTTTGACGTTTTCAAATTAAAATTTATGGTAAAGTTTTTAAGATCTTAATATTAGCCTTGAAGGTGGTATAATCTTGGATATAAGAACTAAATCACGTGACAGTCACATGTCAAATAATTTCTTGATATTTTCTTTTGACATAATTAGACCACACCACCAGATGAATAACATGATACAGTTTCGCTGCAAAACAATATCGTTTTGATGTTAGAAAATTCATCCGCTTGTGATTGGGTGCTCTATTTATAGCAAATGTCAATGGGTTGTAAATTCGTGGATGTGTCCTGCCACATGATAAAAAATCGACGTACCCATGTCAGGTCACTTATTCATTATTTTCTGTTATAGAGATGCTTTTTGAAACTTTTTAGTTTTAAACAGATTTTAAATAACCCAATCTATATCAGATAGTAATGATTAAAGGAAGATACCCATCCAATTAAACAGGATTCTTAAAGCTCCACCTTGACTTTCCTACAACTAAAACATTTTAACTGTAGCGTCATAACCCTTGAACAGAACGAGTTGAAATTCATTGCATCACTGTATGGTTATATTCGCTTGAATACTAAATAACAGTATGCACTGACTGTTTTCTTTGGAAATAAATACGAGCCTGGATTCAGCCCTACTCTCAAAACATAAGTCTTTCTTTTTCAAGAAAAAGCAGATAAGGACCCCCGGTATAATAAACAAACAAGAAAACAATTTTGCAATAAGATTTTACACCCATACTAGGACCATCTGTTCACCGGAAGGTACAAAATCAGTAATCATTGCAATGTTTTCTCAGGCTGATATGCCAGATCAGAAAATGGCCGCTATTCAGGTATGCAAAAAAGTAATAACAAAATAAGGCATAAAAGCAATAGGTCAAACTTTTAAAAAAGTTTTATTCCCTATTTAGGCTGTAGGCATTTGTTTTTTTATTAAATAAAACCTTTATGCATGATTAAATGTTTGGAGAATAAACACTTAGTTAAACTTCTTTTGCGCATGAATATTATGCAAATTACTAACACCCACGAATTTACAACTCCCACGATTTTACAACCTCCAACCATAATTCAAACTCTTTGTTGGGTTGGGTTTATATTTGGGTCTATAGATATATTAGATCCAAGTTTTATTTTGTTCCATCCCGACGCATGACTGTGACCTAGAGGTGAAGGTCACGGCCTTTGACGTTTTCCTGTTAAAGTTTTTGAGATCTCATATCATCGCAACCATTTGTTGGGTTTTATTATAAGATGTTGGTCTGAAAATTTATTCCATACTATCTTCGTAGAGGTCAAAATCACAGACTTATTTATCCCATATTCTTGAGTGAAACCTTATGCGTTTACTTGGTCTTGGTTTACTTCTGGGTTGTAACAGGTCTCATCATTTGGATGCTGCTGACATAAGGTCAAGGTAACATACTTACATTTGCATCAAACGTCTGCTATAAGATTTCAATGTTTCTTTTATTTCCAATATCCTTCAATTGAACCGTTTGATATGTTAACTATTAGGTTTATTGGTAAGTTGCAGAAGATAAGCTGCCATCCTCTGGATGCTGTAGCACATACTTAAAAAATTGTATTATATATGTGTTAAACCTGTGTGTTTCAAGTTTGGTGTCATTAGGCAATGGCCATTGCCGGGGGTATACGTAAACCCCTGCTCACTATGAAATATAAGCCTACGCTAATTAATTAAGATAAGCGTAATATATTTTCTAGACAATAAAGGGTTTTAATGGATTAATTATCATTTGTTATACAGCTAAAAGAATCGATCGCCATTGTTTACACATATATATAAAGAGTTAAGGAGTTCCTTAAAAAGTTAAAGTTGATACGGACCAACCTTAAAAATTTTACGATTTTTCCTTAAGTTAAGGAATACCTTAGCGCTAAGGTGTTGTCAAGATTCACTTTAGACCACTTTAAGGTAAAACCTTATTTTAAGGTATTCCTTATCTTTTAAGGTGTCATTGTGCACCTGGGCCCTGCTCTCCTCAATTCGACCACCAAAAATCCTAAGTTGCATGTTGGAATATGCATGGGGTAATATCTTATTTTGACAGAGTAATATTATTAAAATTGCTCAAGTTCAGTCATTTAAAGTTGATATACTTGTTTCCCCGTTTCTGTGTTCCATACTTGCCAAAGAAATTGCAATTTGACTCCTTCTGGTGTGACAATTTGAAACACAACTCAAGAGTACTATGAGTCCTTTAAAAATCGATTTAAATGCCACTTTCAATGGGAAATTCGTAGGAATTCGAAATTGTAACGGCCAGCGGGCGCGAACACGATTTTTCCAATTTTGCCATCATGCAATGGAAACAATGACATAATCAAATTGTATATGTAGAAACTTTGAAAAAGACGGGCTGGTACAGTAATAATGATGTCTTGAAAATCGCTACTTTTTTATTTCAAAGGGAGATTATCTGAAAATTTGAAGAATTCAAGCCTCGAATGTAAAGCCTGAGCATAGATTATTAGTGTTTTTCGAGATTCCCGCATTAGGGACTTCTCTGCGCAATACAAAATTCATTCCTGCGCATGCGTAGCAATGAGGTGCATTCCACTCTATCGAATATTGCCAGATAACTCTTATGTGAAAAAGTAAGGGTTGACGATTTTCTAAGCATTGTGTTCCTTGGCGTCTCCCCAAATATACACGAGCCTCAGTTAACTCCAGTATGCTCTGGGTTCCTTGAAAATATAGCCAATAGTTGGTATACTTACTTCTGAAGTTGTACACAATAACTACAAGACCACCTCGTAGGCATTTTGCTGCATATCTTCAAAGTGATTCAGATAAAATTCACTCAGATCGATGTCAACATTGAAAAAAATCCGTTTTATTTTCCAGGGGCTTTCCTTATCCCATATGCAATATGCCTGGTAACCAGCGGCTTGCCCATATTCCTGCTGGAACTAGGTTTAGGGCAATACATGAACACCGGAAGTATCGGCGCTTGGAGAATAGTCCCTGGTTTACAAGGTAATATTTGCGTTTATGTTGAGATGGCCATAAAACCTACACTCCCCCTTACTTCCGTGAAAGGGAATCCCAGATTATCCCACTCTTATTTTTCGGTGTTGTGGAAAGGCGAACTACACAAACGTATTGCATGGCTCTACGCGAAAGGAAACAATTAGACTATACTAGATTCTACAGACAAATCCGTGTCTCTTTTTGATAATCATGAAAAGGAGGGGTGAACTTTCAATTAATCCTTTTTGAATTTTTTTACCTCTCCATATTTATCACTTAGATGAGTCCATTTCCAGTTTTAGGATTTTCGGGTGGATATTGTATCTTTACCGTATTTTGAATAGAACTGTCTGTAAGCAGTGATACCCTTATGAGATACCGCGTCCTGCGGCGCCTGAGCTGATTCTGCACTGTTTGTATATGTTGCATATATCCCAAAAATAGGATTCCAGTCTAAAATTGGTTAGTGATAATAATAATTTTGCTGTGTGGTGGCCGTGAAACAAAATCTCTCCATACTCCACTATAATGAATTGTATGTGTTTGTCTTTTGGGACCTTTGTGCTTATTTATACGAGTAGACAAGAACGTTTCACTGAAACCTATGGTAGAGTAAGCAGAGTGCTTCGCCGATTACAAACATACTCAGAAAACGCGAGTCCGCTATTTTCGTGTTTTTTTTTTTTTCTTGTGTTACTTGCATCCAGAGAATCTACAGTTTCAGAATTCATTAGAGGACCTTCATACGAGCCGAACTACCAACTAATTGTGTGCACCGCGGCGGAGGGTGAAAGTTTGGGCTCAGTAAAACCGGTTTAAAACCCCCAGTAGTTATTACTGACCGTCCCAAGGCGGTACTTTCGTTGCGGTTGCATTTGTTTTATGTTCGGTGCTGTTTAACTTATTGTGTTTTCATTTTAACCCTTCTGTTGGTCTAAATTATTTAGTTCAATAAAGATAGCTGAGTTGCCACCTATTTGGGAAAGAGCTGCTGACTCGGCTTATCACTTGTAATTTATTGTTTGTTGGGATGTCTTTGTCAATCTTTCCCTTTGATGTTGGGATTAGGGTTTGCGATCTGATTCAGTCAGTTCCCGAAGTGTATTTACTCTTTAAATTTTCATCTACTCCAAGTTTACGATATATCCATACTCCTTAATTTGTTTGATGATTATTGCACTTGTTTCTTTCGCAGGCATTGGAATCGCATCTTTTGTCATAACCTGTTTGATGAACATATACTACATTGTCGTGATTGCATGGGCTTTCAACTATTTAATCTTGTCCTTTACTTCTGAGTTGCCCTGGTCTAGCTGCAACAATGACTGGAATACTCCAAGGTATGTACATTATATGAGCCGCGAGACGAGAAAAACAACAAACTGGTTGTGCGCCCAGCGCAGACTCGGATCAGCCTGGGAATCCGCCCAGTCTGATCAGAGTCTTCGCTGTCCGCATGGGGGTAGCTTAGACCCTCAGCTAGCCTTTAAGCGCAAAGCGAAGACTCTGATCAGATTGGGTGGATGTCCAGGCTGATCTGAGTCTGCGTTGGGCGCACAACCATATTGCTGGTTTTCTCGTGTCGCGGCTCATATTTACAGTTATTGTACTATGAAACGGGAATGTCTCTCTTTAGAATGGCCCCAAATGCCTAAATCAGTTCTATTATAAGCTGATTTTTAATTAAGCATCAATTTTTGACATATTTTTGTGTTTGTTTAAAAGTCTACGATATCAGTGATGTGGCTAAGAACTTGCTCTGTTACATGTAGAATGCAGATTCCCTCCTGCGTCTGACAAGTTCCACTGATGGGGTGTACTTGGTGTCTTGCATGCCTAACAGGCTCTCGACAGGCAAGAAAAGAATGTCGCTTTTACCAGACGTGCTAAATACAGAGGCAGGAATAGTACAGGCGTGCTTGTCGGGAATCGAATGTCAGTTTTACCAGATATGCTAAATACGAACCTAGGCGGAAATCGAATGTCACGTTTCCCAGGCGTGCTAAATACCTAGGATGTCGCTTTTACCAGGCGTGCTAAATACCTAGGCAGGAATAGAACAACGCGTTTAGCACACGTGCTAACGCGTTTAGCACACGTGCTAAATACCTAAGCAGGAATAGTGTGACGGTTTTACCAGGCGTGCTAGGCGGGAATCGAATGTCGCCTTTACCAGATGTGCTAAGCGGAAATCGGACGTTGCTCTTACCAGGCTTGGCGGGAATCAAATGTCGCTATTATCAGGGGTGCTAGACGGGAATCGAATGTCGCTTTTACCAGTCGTGCTAAATACACTTTTGACAATTAATGTTAGTCAAGATGGATACCCATTATTTTGCTTTGCCTGTTTGCAGTAACTATGTTATAAATACTTACAGATGTTTAAGTCCACAGAACAGCACGTGCACTCTTGTTAACATTACGAATGGCAGTGTTTGTACAAACATATCGATTGCAGATGGCAAGACTGTGGACGCTGTTGTAGAGTTTTGGGAGTAAGTGCTAAAATATTTTTTTTATTTTTTGTTTTAATTTAAATCATTGGTGTTATAGTTTTATGATCATTGGCATTATTACTATTATTTTTAACAGAACTAGTGATATTTTTTGTGCTTTCTATGTATTTGTTCGGGACAATGGCTGAGAAAAGAATTATTTATAATAGATTTAGGCCTACAACCATGGATGATTCTAAGCTGCACATTGAGTTGTAGAAGTTTTTGAAAAGCCTATTGTTTTCCAGATCTATACTTACTTTACGTATGGGTTAAAGCAGTAATCCCTAATTTTAAGTATAACTCCCGCTGAACTGGCTAAGACTAATGCGATCTAAAGAACAAAATGAAGATAGAGGAATACCATTATACAAAAAGGAAACAAATAAAAATAAATGAATAAATAAATAAATAAGAAGAAGACCCATATGAAGACAAAGCTAAATGTGACATTTGCGAAAAACTTGTTTTGCTACATAAAGAAGAGCCACTGACCAATATCTTAGATCACGGTCAAAGTACTGTACACCCACAGTAATTATAATCATCTTCACGAAAACATTATAAGAGTGCAATAACCTGAAAAGCTAAATACGGGAAAAACGCATTAAGGTTGTCTTAATATGACAGCCCATACAAATCACAGGTTTGACCTATAAAATGACCAGTTTACATTTAACAAAATCTTCGGAAGCCAAGTCAATGGTACGAAGTCCACATTGGTTTCTTACGTAGGTATGGAACAAAGTGGACACAGTACGCTTGGCTAGTGAAGGTGATTAAACAAATGCATCTAAACGTTGATGCTGCACTGTAACGTTCCACTGATGTTCATACGGCTGTGAAATCAACGCTGTATGCCCACTAGTCACACATGTCCACATGTCGTATTCCGGTAATTACATTTTCTGAAACTATAAGGTGGCGTGATACAAGTATCCCCGGTAGGTTGATATATTATAATCATTTTATTAGGCAGATTCAAATAATTTAATTTAAAGTTAGAAGCCGTACATTTTTCATGTCAAAATCCATACATTTCATGTCCAAATGGTTACATGTAGCGCATTTCACCGTGTAATAGTACGTGGTAACTGTGTGTAACGTCAATCAGTTGTAATATGTAACTAATCATAAGATCAGAGATGATGCTCCAAACCGGCAACGAATAATAATTATTATAAAAAAATCTATGTTGATAGACCATAACTTACTTTTATTTTCATATGATATTGATTAAACTCGTTAAACAACTTTGATCTTTTACTCGCAAAAGCTCATAAATTTTAAAATTGATTGAACTTTTTAAAAATGAAAATCATGCAATTTAAAAACAAACAGTGGCTCATCCCGGCAGGCAAATGACGTCGAGATGAGGTCTCACTGACATCGATGCGATAACGTGGCATCGACGTCAGTACGTGGCATCGAAGTCAGTACGACGTCATACGACGTCATGTGCCTTTTGGGATGTTGCATAGTAGGTATTGTGATCAACTGCAAAATCTAAATCTGTAATTACCAGACGTCGAATACTTCACATCTCAGATGGAGTGGACAATCCAGGGGGTCTTGTTTGGCAGCTAGTTCTATCTCTGTTTGTCGTCTGGTTACTAGTCTACCTCTGTGTCTGGCGTGGAATAGGCTGGATGGGAAAGGTAAGGTTAAACCTTTTGTTGACTAGTGGACCTGTCCATCCTTATCATTTGGATGACTATATTTCTAGTTCAAGGGGTTTGTGATATATTTTATCTTTTTTTTTTCTTTTTTTTTTCATATAAATTCCAATACGCAAACAGTGTAGACCCTGTTCAGACGCCGCATTCTGCGGCGTTTGAACTGGGTCTGCACTATTTGCATATGTTACCAAAACGGGTTTCCAGTCTCAAAGGGTTCTGCAACGAGAGTGAATTGCTTTTGGTAGCAGAAACCTGTTTCAGCTAGTATTTTTAGATGTACGTTTCGAAAATGCTTTATCATATGATGTCGCTGCTATTCAGTGGATATAGTTGTGTCATAGGAATCGTATGACCACACGTGTAATAACACTTTGTCGCGTACACGCGACGTCATTTACAACGTCCATGTCAGCAATGCGTTTTCTTATTGAAATAATGTTCAGTTTGAAGGCGTTAAAATCCCATTTTAAAAGGGTCATATGATAAACAGAATCTTACATTCGAGGTCATTTCATATGAAATGACCACTCGTGAAAGATCCTCATTTTAATGTGATTGGATATGATTTCAGGATTAGCAACTCTGCTATTCTCTAGGAGCCTCGGAGCAAATTCTCACTTGGCACACAACGTCGAATCAACATTGGATCAATATTTATTGAATGTCATGGCGTTGAAACAAGGCTGGCTTAATATTGATTCAACGTTATCTGCATCCAGACCCAATTTGGGCTGCGTTTTTCATTTAAGAAACCAGGAAGTTGCAAAATTTGTTCCCCTTTGTAAATATGACAGAAAAGCATTTGATTGTTACTTTAGACCTTAATACAGCCTGTGCAATCATTCAATCCAATTAGATTGTGTGGATTGACGTACAAAGACACATTACTCCTTTTATTATCTGCATCAGAGCTCGTGCCACACTTGGTTGAACGCTGATGCTTGCTCGTGTCGAAGCTACGTTCATTTTTATCAATAAAGTGGTGTCCGTAGACTGATTTCAGTCGAAGATGTTAAAAATTCTCTTAACCCTATATTCATATTTTACAAATTTTACTTCTCTCTAAAATATACTCCTGGCTCCAACATCTTCGTTGGGTCAGGTACAAACGTATCAGAGAGGGACAAGAAAAAAAAATAAAAAAAATATCTAAAATCTTCGGCTGACAAAAGTCTATGGTGTCCGTTGTGATTAAAAAAAAAGAAAAAAACATCAGTCGCACAATACTTTGGTTTCGACGACCAGTTTTTTGAAGGTCGTCATTAGAAACTGACTCTGGGAGATCTTAGAAATTATTCTGACTTTATATATCTGACTCTCTGTTTCACTTCCAGGTCGCATATTTCACAGCCCTGTTTCCATACGTAATGCTACTATGTTTGCTAATTAGGGGAGTGACGTTAGAGGGCGCTGTTGAAGGCATCAGGTTTTACCTTCGGCCAGATTTCTCTATGCTTGGCAATGCTCAGGTAAAGTGGTTGCGTGTAGCGTATATGTATGTGTGACAGATATACCTATTCTTGAGCTGCCCCAAACTTTGATGAAATTGAGCTGATATCCCAGCGGGCACATGACGTCCAATTGGTGTTGTACTTACGTCGATGCGGCGTCATTACGTCGCATCGACTTCATTTTGATGCCATGGTAACGTTTACGCCATTTGCTTGCTGGGATGTTGATTTTGTCCAACCGTCTCATTGTAAGATGTTATAATCAATAAAATCAAACCTTATATCACTAAACTGAATAATTTATATGCGCACAGACTGATGCCAACAGAATAATCTGAGACATCCAGTTTGCTTTGAGTCAAAGATGTATCAATAAATCGCCATACTTTAGCCGCCACTCATTGGGCACATAAGCCGAAATGACGTCTTACTGGCGTCATTGCGACGTAAGTACGTCGCATCGCTGTCCGTACGACGTCGTCGATGCGACGTTTTTACATTGCATCTCTGTCAGTGTGACGTCATACGACGTATTGTGCTTGCCTGGCAGTTACACAGGGGATAGAACTTTAAAAGAGCAGTATTTACTCCCTTGCTATCTGAATCTTTTCTCCAGTGGAAACTAACTAACTTTTAACGTGATTTTAACGTGATAGGGAAACAACTTTTGAGATTTTCTGTTTGCTTCCCTGGATAAGAAAGATTTTTCAAAACTACTCTACTCTTAAGGGAAAGAGTTTGCTTCTAGAGGAGCAAATCTTCGTTGGAAAGGGGCGCTACCATGAAAATGGTAGCGGTACCGCCCGTGAAAGAGTAACCATACAAGAAACTCATCGAGCTAAGGATGACCGGAGTTACCGCTTTTGAGGTGAACCGTGCTTGAACCTTAAAAGAATGATGCATTTTCCATTTTCTCTGTCATACTGTAAAACACTTATATTAGCGGTTAAGGCAAATAGCGCTAAAATGTAAGTCTGGCAATAACACTAACATGTGCACAGCTAAAGGAAAACATAATTAGTATTAAATATATTTTCTCTGCCGTCCCATGAAACTATGCATTGTGGCATCTCAAATGAGGCGATTCTAATAGATTCACAATGTCTAGTTTAATGGAAAGAAAGAAAAATTATTACAAATTTACATCTACTCTCTGGGGCCATGGTATATCATGAAAACAAGAATTAAAAAGCGCCAATATGTCATTGTTGCACCTGCTTTAGCAATGTGCGTATGGGAGTTCACTTTTCTGTCGGTTCGTTCACCAGTCATTCCGTCCGTCCGTCTGTCCTTCCGTCCGTCTTCAATTACCTCGACCTTAGCGTTAAGATCTGTTCAGCTAATTTCTCCAAAACCATTGTACCCATGGTTCTTAAATTTCATATGAAACATGACCAGACTACAGGAATTTAGATCATAAAAATCAGCCTTGGCTGAGAATTTAAGATGGCCGTCGTTACTTAAAATAGCAAAACAAAACAATTATCTTTTTCTCATCAATCACTGGGTATATTTGGCATATTTTGCATGGAAAATGAGTAGGGCTTTGTTTTTGAAATTTCTGAAAAAAATGCTATAGTGGAATTAGGTCACAATGACCTACTTTTAGTTTACGTGTCTAAATTTTGCTGAAATGCCAATAAATCGAAAAACACAGAATGGATTTCTCAAATTTAATCTTAACGATTCTTGAAAGAAGTTCATGAGAATACCATACATGATGGTCGCCAGCTGTCGTTACTAAAAATAGCAAAGGCATGAAAATGACTATATCTCAGGAACCACTGAATGGATTTGGACCACTCTTGTGTTAGAATGATCCTTGCATATAGCTATTATTTTTTTGACAAATTGGGCTTCCAAGATGGCTGCCATCACCAGGGATTACTTTAGACAGGGCCCTTATGCTAAAAAGCACATTGTTTTTCAAAACCCTCCTTATTTTGGTAAGAAGGGGCCATTTTACACTGCCAACGTAAAGGGAGTCTGATGAAACATTGTTCTTAAAACAATTTTTGGCTAGAATGACCATTCTGTTTGTCGGCAAAGGTAATATCTGCTTTACGTAAAAAGCACAAAAATGAAAATGGAAGTACCATAAGACCCACTAGATGGATATTGACAAAATTTGTGTCAGGATGATCCTTGCCTGAAATTATTTCGGTTTTTTAATATTCAGTTTTTTCTTTCATTTTCATTGCTACTGTGGAAGCGCAGTGCAGGTGCGACAAAGCATTCTGTGGAATTCTTGTTTTCAGGAAATTGTGATACCGCAGATTTTACAGTATATAGTACAGGCCAAGGGCGTAGCTACGTATACGGCAAATACGCAAGTGCGTATTGAAATTTTGTCAAAATTGACAAAATTTCAAAACGCACCTGCAAATTTGCATGCTGAAAATTTATAAATTAGACTAGCTTTCAGTACCAATTACCAAAGTGGCTGAAATACTAGCTTTCCCTTCAAGAAGTAGAGAATAAAACATGGTTGTGCGTATGATGAAATTGCCCCTAGTTACGCCCCTGCAGGCGGACTTTCCCTGAATCTTTTTGCATTATCCTTTTATCATTTAAGGTTTGGATTGACGGTGGAACACAGATTTTCTTTTCTTACGCTATCGCCATAGGAGCTATGATATCACTGGGCAGCTACAACAAATTTGACAACAACTTTTACAAGTAAAGCATGCTAATAAAGTAGAATCAAATGCTTTGGGTGCATGAATGCCAATATTTTTTTTCTTTTTTTTAGCTGTATATGTCTGATTTTTTGAATCAATAATTTTAACTCAAGCTACAATTATCAATTGTAATGAAATTATTGAAAAAAAAGCGACACTATACGTATTTCTTCCATGTGCACGACAATGAACTATACGAATTTTCTGTTTATCAGGATTAGAATTTTTGGTTGTTAGCACAAGGTTTGTCTTTCATTTACGTGATGACAAGACCTTCGGTGAGGAAACCTGGCTATCATACTGTTACAGGATGGCCGATGTAATTGGTCTGTACATACACTACAGTCAAGATTGATTGCCCATGAGAAGTGTATACGTTTTTTTCCCCTCTGTGTAGTTATAATTATGCGTTTGAAACATGTCCGTATGTGACATGTAAATTATCCACTTGCTGGAATAAGTCTCACATCCACAAATAGCTTTTTCATGATCAAATTTAAGGTTTCAATCACATTTTCAGGAAGAAATGCAACTACGGTAAAATATGTGTGTATGCATTGACGAGGAACGAGACTGGGACATTCGACAATACTCATTTGAATATATTCAAAGTACAATTAATATTCTAGTTGAGCCGCGACACGAGAAATTGAACAAAGTGGTTGTGCGCCCAGCCCATCGCAGACTCAGATCAGCCTGGGCATCCGCCCAGTCTGATCAGAGTCTTCGCTGTCCGCATTGATGTAGCTTAGACCCTTAGCGACCCTTTAAGCAATGAGTCAGATCAGACTGGACGGATGCACAGGCTGATCTGAGTCTGCGCTGGGCGCACAACCACATTGTTGCTTTCTCATGTCGCGGCTCATTATTTATTTTAAATCATTATCAACAACACTATTTGCTGACGTTTTGCTTTGAATAGACACATTTTCAAGGGAAGCAACTTTGACATTTGTGCTTCCCATCATAATGGGGGTCAGCTCTTACAGGAAGGACAGAATGTGCTCCCATAGGAGCAAGTCCTACCTTCTAGAATGGACTTTAAATGAACCTCAAGTAAAAAATGCCACGTCATCAAGAGAAGCTAATAGAAATCACGAAAATTGTTTCCCTTTCTGAAACCGCAGAAATTATGTAGTAATCTCCATACACCAATAGTGACAAAAATGTGCTATATGGCATGTGAGAACAGCAAATACCCAGATCAGCCTTTGCATTTGCACAAACATGTCAGTTGATTTCTTTTTTGCACCACCAGTCGTTGAATTCTAGGAATCTAGATAAAGAGAAGCGAATAACTCAATCAGTTAGAGGAGATGCACAGTCCAGTCATAGTATTGGCAGCTTGTACATGCAGTACAAGTACATGTACATGCAGTAAAGCAGCGTTTAGCATAGTGCAGCTGAATATATATATTTTCAGGGACTGTTTTATCATAGCTTCGGTGAACAGTGGCACTAGTATATTCGGCGGGTTTGCAGTCTTCTCTGTGCTCGGATTTATGGCAACACAACAAAACACAACAGTTGCTGAGGTTGCTGAGTCAGGTAAGATATGTAGCGTTAACGGTCTTGTTAACTATTTGACTAATCAAAAATCCCATACTTTGTGAATATACTTTTCAGAAATTTATTTTAGTAAATCTGTTTATTTTTCTGGATGCGTGTGGGGCTGGGAGAGGGGAGGGAATATTAAGTAAGTTATACTTACTGCCACGTTTCAGACATAAATTTGAAACTGTTCTATGATGACGCCTTCTTACTTGAATACGTTTTCATTTAAAGTAAATTTCCAACAGGTCCAGGGTTGGTGTTCATTGCTTACCCCAAAGCAGTTACCGAGATGCCCCTTCCACCGCTATGGTCAGTAATGTTCTTCTTTATGATCCTTCTCATTGGACTTAATAGTCAGGTAAGTACAGCTCAATATGTGAACTCTGTTGATCCCAGATCCAACCCAAGACACCATGTGGGTAAGAGACAACACAAAGTTAGTCATCACCAAAGACAACACCAGCGGCAGCCATGTGAACAACCATGTGT
The DNA here is from genome assembly GCA_963989385.1 of Ctena decussata. Taxonomy (NCBI): domain Eukaryota; kingdom Metazoa; phylum Mollusca; class Bivalvia; order Lucinida; family Lucinidae; genus Ctena; species Ctena decussata. The sequence goes on along the minus strand of OZ022507.1, from coordinate 7,516,399 downwards.
AATAGCAAATACACAAACCAAGTATAAACTTACCTAAAGTATGGTCTTAGGCAAATAGAATAAAAAATAAAAAAAAACATTATATTTTAAGGAGTGTTATGGACAGGATACAAATTGTTACAGTTTTCAAAGTGATGTAAAGTCAAAGCTGTCTTTTTTCTGATCGATTGGCTCACCAAGAGGTAGTTTGAAAATAGAGTTTTGCTGATGCTAGGGTGAGTGGGCAGTGTCGGAACATTAAAGTACTGCACATGAACAAGCCCAATTACTGCTAATTTAGTTTCTTTGACGTGTTTCTTCCTTCCAGAGTTTCTTTTATCAGAAATGAGTTGATATTAAATCACAGTAACTCGTAACATTGCACAATCGATTAAAACGAAACTTCTTCGTTAAACTGCTGTTTCCTGTATACATTCAGACCTAGCCAGGTCTACTTTCGTTGGTTATATCGTGCCAACCTATATAAACACATCAGTAGCGATACTGACATGCCATATGCCGTCCCGAAATGGTGGGTGGTTTCTTAGTGAGTAGATTGAATTGAGCCCAAGCCATTCTGTTTCATACTGTACCACATATGATTTTTATTTAACGTTGTTGTACGTTCGGCTCCAGTAACGATAGAAGATTTTGAAAAATCACTTTAGGGGAATCGAAATTGTACATAGTATGTTCTGCTGCTCTCATGATATACACAGGTGATAACTGTACTCAAAATTGTCATTTTAGGAGGTAAGTCGTCGGTTTTATGGTCGGAAATTTCGTTTCACGGCGACGCGCCAGCGGAGCCGTAAAACGCAATTTGCGACCATAAACATGATAAACCGACGATTTTCCTCCCCAAATGACACTTTTAATACAGTTATCCCCATTCTTATGCACTTTTCACATTTTCACATTTGCACCTATAGCAAATGCTTTCAGCGACGTGAAACCAGACGTAAGCCTATGAGAAGCGACGTTACGTAATGGCGTCGAGTTTCCGACAGTATATCGCACAATCGGAACACTGCTCGGCCAATTCCGTGAATCAACCTCGGATGTATGACGTGGGACTACTTATGTCACACGACTGTTGTTAGGAACAACGATATAAACAAAGATGGCCGCACTGTCGCACCGAGTAAATAATAAAATGAGAAGAAGCAAATGTCTCGTCATTAATAATTGACTATTTTGTTTTAACAACAGCAAAGCATTAAATGAATGTCCGTGCAACAGCTGAAAAAGGTCGCAGGTCGAGAACTAATTCATTCGTAGACATAGAGATCTACGGCTTCGGCGTATACTTTCGGCCGAACAACAAAACGTTGGATTATGCTGCATATTGCTCCGCCTTAAATACGCCCGAGGTCTGATTCATGGAATTGGCCGAGGAGTTCCGAATGTATATCGCAGAGTAAATTTTTTTGACGTTATCCAATCAGACGTCGCGTTACAAACGTAAGTGCATTAGAATTATATTTTTTGTTGACAGTTTGTTGGAGTAGAAGGCATACTTACGCCAATCAACGATTTGTTTCCGAAACATCTTTATAAAACACGGAACCGGATGATTGTTGGCGCTGTTTATTGTGGAATTTCATTTCTAATTGGGCTTTGTATGGTCACAGAGGTATGTACCCATCAATATTTAAGTTTGCTCGATAAGTTGGTGAATTTTTATAACAAATTCATCTTTTGTTCGTTTGAAGAGGTTGTTCACATGTTAAAACAAACTTAGAATAGTTCAATCTGGTCTGCACTGTTCGCAAAGACGTACTCTTTAGCAGCCAAAAGATCATAATAATAATATGATAAGTTTATTTGGGACTACACATGATTTCTTTCTCATCGGGTATGTTCGGCATAATTACTTTGTAAATCATGGCAGTACCAGGCATTCCTCGGTCTACCCGAACTATGTAAATTATATATTTTCGATAAGCCCATGGAATACCTAGGTACTGCTCGGGTTTATACGGAACCCCTAAAGGGACATTTCCTTTCCGATATTTATCAGAATAGAAATTGAAACAAGAACATTAGAACGGAAATCAAAACAACAAATATCTCGTTTAAACGACTTATTATATTGTTTAAACGACATATTATGCCGTTTGAACGATATAAATAGAATAGAAATTAAAACAAGAACACCAGAGTGGGAATTATATAAAAAAAACAGGAAAGAAATTGAAACAAATAATATGTTGTTTAACCGAATTATTATCTTCTTTCCATTCCGATATTTATAAGAATAGAAATAGAAACAAGAAAATTAGAACGGAAATCAATACAACAGATATCTCGTTTAAACGACTTATTATATCGTTAAGAAAATTAGATCGGAAATGAAAACAACAGATATTTCGTTTAAACGACTTATTATATCGTTTAAACGATATATTAAGTCGTTTAAACGAGATACTTGTTGTATTGATTTCCGTTCTAATTTTCTTGTTTCAATTCCCATTCTGATAAATATCGGAAAGGAAATGTCCCTTCCGGGGTTCCATAGGTTTACCCAAGTTATTACGCCGAACATGCCCAGTATATAACTATCGCCCTTATCGTCATGTCGCGTTGCTAAGTTCGTCCTACTTATTAATTTTCACGTCATAAAGGACGAAAGGCGTTAAACGTTATGCTAATATCCGTCATTTCAGTATGGTAGCGATTTGTCTTTCAGGTGAGTGGGTAATTCTCCATCCTTATATTTACGAAAGAATACACTGTGTTACGCAGTCCTCCCAAAATGATCTATACTGATAAAGAAAAAGAATGTTTTTAGAGGAGCACCATTTATACTTTAACTGTTGATCCCTATTAAGAAGGTAGGAAAATGAAATAGACATAGCT